>JAZKJV010006840.1:0-737647 GCA_037367405.1 Ottelia alismoides | reverse complement strand
TCAAAAAACGGAGATGATTCATTTGAAGACACAAAAATATTTTTTTTAGGGTATTTTTAAGGCTAAAAATACTATGATTTTTAATTTTGCCATTTTTTGTGATTTTTAATTTATTCAAGACTCTGATAATTACAAGACTTTATCTAGTTTTATTTGACACATATTTAAGCAAGGGGGTTAAAAATGGAGAATTAAGATGATGAAATCGAGTTTCATCACCCCCTATACTTAAGCTATGCTCGTCATCGAGCATCAAGAAATTGAATGAATTGGGAATTAACCCCCTTGTGTAGGTGAGTACATGATCCAATCTTTTCAACTACACTTAACTTTAGAGGTCTAAAATTCTAGATCTCAACCCAGCCTTAAATCAAGAGGCACCCAATTCCTGTAATTCCCCAGACTCTATCTGATGTACATATATACTAAGGGTTATGACATTTAGTGTTGACTGCGATTCCGAGAGTAGAGTCAAAACGTCACCCAAGGTCTTGGTCCAAGAAATTCTCCTAAGGACCCCAATCTTCAACACTAGGGAATAAATCAAATCTTGCATTCAGTCCACCGTCTCTTTAGTTGTCAGACTTAGAAAATGTAGATGGAAGGCCAGTAATGGAGGGCATGGGATTGTGTCATTTCTTCTCTCCCTCACATTGGAACAAGGATTCTTTCTAGTGCCTTATTACGCAACACATTTTTTTGGTGTTGATCAGTGCATCCGTCAAGAGAAGTTGGAGCCGTCTGCACTTGTTTTCCTGGGAATACACCGGGGTATGTCTTTTTTGAGTACCTATCGTACCTTCGACACTCAGACTTGTAGCATTTACGATGCAGAGCCCTTTTTTTGGTGCAAGCCCGCCTCCTGATCCTAATAGCGGTGGTCCAAGTGGACACTTTAAAATGGTTGGGAGCGCTCACCTTTGGTGGAAGCTCATTGATATTTGACTTTGTGGAATGAGAGCTTTTCTTTGACATTTCATTGCTTTGCAGTATTTTTGGTTAGCTCCACTGCTTTTACCAAGAGTTGGCGCACACTGATCAATATTTTTTTATTTATTTCACACCCTAGCACTTAGGTCAATGTCAAGAGAGTAGTATAAGAACCAAATTCTCATACTGGCTAAAATTGCTGACACTCAGGTTTCATGAAGCCTTCAACGGTTTTATCCCATCCTCGAGCATCATTAGATCAAGTCCAGACTCAAATCCCTCATCCCAATCCCTCAAGTGAAGAGTCAACTCATCTCATCAAAACCGCAGTCATGCATGTGATGTGCTGATCATATTCTTAATGGTCTGAGACTAAGCATGAAATATAGCATGCAAATCTAGAAAAGTAGGGGATATGATTAAGTCCATGACCATGATGGCTAAGGCTGGTTAATCTAAAATTTTAAGTCCTCACAAACTAAGTTTCCTTGAACATTTCAGATCCTGGGTGAAGTGTGATTGTAGAGGATTAAATCCAACTCTTTCATTCAAAAACACATTTTTTAACTTCAAAGAGATAATAGGACTGCCTAAACTCAATTAAGTAGATGCATCTGCATTCAGCCAGTATGGGTGTAAGTACAGGCCGGAGCCCATTGCTTGAGGACGGGGCCTTATGCGATGTTCCTCTAAACCACCCAATCTTGCTAAGGGCGAACTCTCACTGAACGCGGCTACTTATTTGAGCTTTAGTAGTCACTAATGTTTCTTAATGAATTTTGGGATTTTCTCATTTTTATGGTTTTTTAATTAAAGGTTAGAACACTGGTTAGACTCAAATTTCCTTGAATCAGAAAGAAAAATTTCAATACCTGTCACACAAATAAAAATTTTCAAAATATTTTCAAAGGACTTTTCAAAACAAGAAAAACTCATTTTTTCAAATCATTTTCGAAAATATTTTTATAAAAATAGTGTAACATAATATTAAAAAAACGTGAAAACATTGGAGTCCGCTTAGTTCAAAGAATTTTACTTTAGCTAAAAAGTTTTAAAATTTTCAATTTTTTTCGGCTTATAGCTAAAGTAAGTATATTGTATATAAGGTATACCCCCCTATACTTAAACTTTGCTATGTCCTCATAGCACTAAATGATACAAGTCCATAGGTCCATTTAAATATAAAGAAATATATGGGAACCAAGGAGGGCTCCCCTATACTTAGGTTAAAAAATAACCCAAGTATAAAGGCAAGGAAGATGAGTGGAGAAATCATAGGGACTCGGGTCTCCCCTATACTTAGGCTGAGAGTAGCCTAAGTATAAAGATGGAGATTCGATGTTGGGAGAGGACCCGAGATGAACGAAGAAGAAGGATGGATATACAAGTTAGTGGATGAATCTGCGGAGATTAATGGAGTGACTAAGGCTCAGGAGAGGGTTTCGGAGAAAAACATGGCTCAATCATGCATGCAAGACCCTTCAATTTCACCAACTCACTCATGAAACCAACCGAGGTTGGTTTATTATCTTGTCGGTTTTATTGGTGATTAGAACATTTTATCTTTACGCAGAAAAAAGTTTTAAATAAAATCGATTGCGTAAACGAGGGTGTTGCTCTCCCAAAACAATATTTTAGTCCATTTTTAGGTTGACTTGCAATTAACAATCCCAGTTATTAAGATTGTCATCGAATTAAGGTGACTCTTTGCCACTCAATCAAGCAATCATCGTCTACCATTCATTCCCATTTTCCATTAACCTAGTTGATCAAGCTAGGAGGGGAAATCAAAGAAAAACTATGTATTTTGATAACCACGATCTAGGCTAAGCGATAAAACATGCAGTGACTTGGCGAAAATACCTGAAAACTTGACTATTTTAAAACCAAAAAACATGTATGCAAGTCGATCAAAAAGCCCGCACCAAACATGCTTCTATTAGCGGGGAAGAATCTCTTTTAAATTTGACTAAGTGAAGCGATGCTACGTGTGTCTTGGATTAAGGTGTGTCCTACCTACGAGCAAGCATATAAAAATTAAAATGATGAAAGAAGCTCGAAGAGCCGCATGCCCTGTTCCTAGGTCGACACTCAAGTGGGGATGATCCCCACACAACCACATATATCGTTCTTTTACAGTCGCGAGCTTTCGATCGAAGACCGCTGTAAAGACGATTATTACATGATGCAAAATGACACATTTTTTTCTTTCTTTTTCTACTTGCTCCAAGCATGCTCCTACGGCTCCTCGCAGTGAGAAACACCAGCTCCTCGTCTCCTTGAATGATCAAGGGCCCTGCCACAGAGATAAAGGTTAGAGATAAAATAAAAAAGGGAAATTTTATAATGTAAAATATATGAACAAGTTGACCTATAAAATGAAACACTTAACTAAATAAATAAAATTCCAAACAATACAAGAAAATGAGGTGTCCCCGACAACGGTGCCATTTGATAAACCGACAATTCAGCCCTTTTAATATTGTGGAATTAACACTTAAGATGCCATTGCAGTCGGGCTGAACTGGGGTCTATCAAAAACCATCAAATTGATTTGTTAGTAGAATCAGACGGTTATATTTTTATTTACTTGGTAAGTAACCAAGGTCGAACTCAGGGACACGAGCCTCTCTCGTGATCATTCAGATTTGTATTCATTAATTAAGTGTTGAGATAGAGAGTAATAGGTCAATACAGGTAAGAAGACAAGACAATGCATCAAGCGAATATAAAACATGCTTTTTTTTATTTTTTATTTTAATCATGCAAATAGGTGTGATGAAATGCAATGCAAAATATGCCCTCGGACGAATTATGAGCAATTTTAAACCTTCGTTAATTTCAGACATGTATCAGAGATAACATGTTGAATGAATTAGGCAAAGTTTGAATATACTGCATAATGGACACTTAGCAATTTAAAATAACCCATTAATAACTCAATGTCAAAATAGAAAACAAATTATGCCATTAGAAAGTTCATTAAACAAGCTTCGAAATGAAACTGAAATCAACTGAAAACAGAGATACGATGCTCAAGATATACATGAAAGAAGACAAGGGCATAAACGCAAAGAAAACATGAAAGATAACTACAAATAGGTCCCTAGAAGGGACTAAAATGCAAATACGAGAAAGTTAGGGACCTTCCCTGAAAATAGCCCACACACACAAGGGTATTTGTGCAATTATGAAAACCCGCAAGGGTATAAGTGCAAAATATCCACTATGCACGTAGACGACACTTGAGGTTAGGACCTGGTTGCAAAATTGGAGAAGCAGGTGGGCCTCCGTGCAATTTGCCCAGATTTGCATGTGCATGGCACATTCTCTTCCAGGCTCGGGACAATCCCGAGGCTCGGAGAAGGCTCGGGCAGGCTCGAAGCGGCTCGGGGGTCTGGAGAGGCTCTGGATAGGTTCAGAACCCCTAAGTCTCGAGCTCTGGCGATGAGGCTCGGACGTTCTTCGGTGCAGGACACGTGGTCAATCAGAGACTGTTCGATCAAGATGATCCAACGACACCTGGAGTTGCGCTCATGGGTGATGTGGCTGCATCTGCGCTGTGGATGAACCCGGGAGGAAGCATCCAACGGCGCCTGTGCTTTCTTCTTCATCTTCAACTGGCAGCGGAATCAGGACTCTGGCGTAGTGGCCTCATCTCCGCCGCTTGCTACTGACGTCGATGAAGCTTGTCGGCTTGTCTTTAATGGTCGGCGATGGAGCTCAGGGCTTGGTCGAGCTGCGGCTATAGGTGGCAAATGCCCTCTTTGCTCCAGGTGATGGAGATGACGCTCGCCAAGCCCATCCGGCGAGGATTCCGATCATTGAGGGGCTAAGTTACCTGCAAGGTTAGGGACAAAGATGAAAACAAAAGGTGAACGCGTGTGTGAATGGGATGTAAGCTCTGTGAGTGAAGAAGGCGGAAGGCTCTGAGCTCCTCCACCGTCGATGGCGGAGGAGGTGGATCGGAGATGATCTGGGATTGTGAATATAGAGAGAGTGTGATCGGAGGATCTGGCGTGAAAGGGCGGTATATGAGGAATCTCGGAAGAGGTTTAATGGAGGTTTAAGAGGGATAAATCGACCTAATTATTTGAGTAAACATAGAAGAAAATACAGAGAAGGTCAAAGAGACTTACCTGAGCTATGGCGGGACGAAGGCCTGGGCTTGAGGTTCTTGAGAACCTCGGGGTCGTCGCACATGCTGGTCGGCCGGTCCAGCGAGCTCGGGTGGGGCTTGAGCCACCGCAACACAGCTGTGAAGCTGTGGGTCTCGCCGGGGATGTGGGGTTGTCATTGCTCGATCCTAACTCCTACCCCTGTCATAGGGAGGAGGAGGAGGGCTGGGCCCTTCCCTCGTGAAGGTGGAAAAATGTGAACGGAGGAGGGGCAGGAGTATTTGTAGGATTTAGATGGCAGTTCTGGTGATGACATCGTGGGTTTCGAGGAGAAGATGGAGCGAGCGGAGAAGCTTCGTGGAGTGTGTGGCAGGCTGTGAGGATGAAGGATGATAGGGTAAGGTCGTGGGGTGGTCGGTGAGTGGAGATGGTGGATGGAGGACGTGGAGAAAATAAGAAGGGGGAGGAGGTTACGTAAGGTGGAGAACGTGGGCTTGAGGGCTGACCTGAGGTAGACGAAGATGTCTAAGCCGTTGGATCATGCGATCCAATGGTTGAGAGGCAAGGTGCTAAGAGCGGCTACGATTAGGTCAAGGCTGCTCGATCGGATAACGTACAAGGTGCTACGTGGAGTGATGTGGAAGCAGCGCTATTCGACGGGCGTGATTAGATTAGGACTATGATGGGACGGTTGGTATTATAGTGGCAGTGGACGGTGGAGATCAAGGCTTCTCAGAAGGTGATCAGGAGGAGGAAACACGGCCACGTGGCGCAAAGAGGGAAAGGCGGGCACGGGCGGCTGTGATGAGCCAGGCGCTTGGATCAGACGGTGGTGGAAAAAAGCATGTATGTGGAGATCCTCGGGCCGTTGGATCAAGAAGGGATCCAACGGCTGGAGGTGAGGGCGGATGATGCAAGGGTGCCGGGCCACGTGGCTCAACCAGAAAGGGCCACGTGGCCCAATCAGATTATTGCTTTAAATATTTTGATTTTTGAGGGGTTAAATGGCCCGTATTTGGAAAAACTCAAAACTTAAAAGTTGTAGATCTCAATGAGATCTACAAGTTTCATGTTGACAAAAACGGAGATGAGGTCATTTGAAGACACAAAATATTTTTTAGGATATTTTTAAGGCTAAAAATACCATGATTTTTAATTTTGCTATTTTTTTTATGATGTTTTTAATTTATTCAAGATTCTGATAATTACAGAACTTTATCTGGTTTTTATTTGACACATATTTAAGCAAGGGGGTTAAAAATGGAGAATTAAGATGATGAAATCGAGTTTCATCAATTTCCGAACATGCTATGGGCATTATGAATTTTTTGTGATGCCATTTAGATTTACTAATGCTCCGGACGCTTTTACGGATATCATGAATCATGTCTTTTGACCATTCTTAGATCACTTTGTCATTATTTTTGTAGATGATATTCTTGTTTATTCTCATATCATTGAGAAACATGAGGACTTGAGAATCATATTGGAGACCTTAAGGTGGAATCAACTTTATGCTAAATTCTCTAAGTGTGAATTCTGATTAGAGAAGGTTATGTTCCTGAGACACATTATTCATAAGGATGGGAATTCTGTTGATCTATCCAAAGTTAAGACAATCTTAGAATGGAAACAAATAAATATTGTAACATAAATTATGAAGCTTTCTTGGATTAGTTGGGTATTATCGCAGACTCATCCATGATTTCACAAAGATTTCACTTCCTCTGATAGAGATAACTAGGAAGCAACAAAGTTTGAAGGGTCATTGTCATGTGAGAACAACTTTCAAGAATTGAAGAGAAGGTTGACCACTGCTCATGTCTTGACTTTACCTTCTAGTAGTGGAGATTTTTTTCGTCTATACTAGTGCATCCCTAAATGGCTTGGGTTGTGTACTGATGAAGAATGAAAATGTTGTATCTTATGCTTCAAGACAACTAAGGATTCATGGAAGCAATTATCCTAAGTATGATCTAGATTTTGCTACTGTGATGTTTGCATTTAAGATTTGGCGTCACTATATTTAAGGCGAGAGATTTGAGATCTTCTCAGATCATGAAAGTCTCGAATATATCTTTTCTCGAAAAGATTTGAACATGCGCCAAAGGAGATGGATGGAATTCCTTCCAAGACTATGGTTTTTCTATTGCTTACCATCCAGGTAAAGCTAATGTTGTGGTTGAAGCTTTGGGCCGAAAGGGCTATGCCATGTCAACGAGTTTGATGATCAAAAAGTGGAAGTTGGTTGACAATTTGGTCTCTTGTAATCATTTTAAGAAAGAAGACAAGATTATCTTATCCAACATCCATATACATCTCTGAAAAAAGTAGAGAAGGTATTGAGAGCTCAAAAAGAAGATCTTGAGTATTCTAGCTAAGAAAAGTCAAAGGAGAGATTCAAAATCCTTCATTGTTGCAGATGTGGCATTAGATTTAGGAATCACTTTTGGATTCCTTTGCAGGCAGAGTTGAAGCACAAGATTAGGGATAAAGCTCATCGTTCTAAAATTCACTATACGTTTAGGAAGTATAAAGATAAACATTGATCTCCAATAAAATTTTAGTGGAAAAATAGGAAGAAGGAGGTTGCAGAATTCATTTCTCGTTATTTAGTGTGTCAGCAAATTACGTTTGAGCATCAAAGACCAGCTGGACTATTGGAACAATTAGAGGTTCCTGAATGGAAATGTGGATACATTAGCATGTACTTTGTGATGGGTCTTACAAAAGATCAATGCAACTAATTACAATGTGATTTGGGTGATCCTGACATATAAACGAAGTCTTCCCATTTCTTACCGACGAAGAAGGAGTTAGTTGCGAGCTTAAAAAATTATACACGAATAGTATTGTGGAGCTCCATGGTATACCAGTCTCTATTGTTCTAATCGAGATCTAAGATTTACAGGAAGATTTTGGAAAAAAGCTTTAGGAGGCCTTTAGTAAAAAATTGAAATTTAGTAATGCTTTCATCCTCAGACATATGGTCAATGACAAAGGACTATACAAGTTCTTGAGGATATTCTTAAAGCATGTTCATTGGATTATGCCGCACTTGGGATGAGAATCTTTCACTTATTGAGTTGCCTATTGATGAATCTCGTATTCATCATGTTAAAATCGACATATTGATCTCCTTGCTTAAATAATTCAATAAAATTCCCTAATAATTCATTAATTTTATCTTGTATTATATTGTACAAAAATTGTGTATTATTAACCTATATTCTAACTATATTTATTGTATTTTTATCTTATTGAAAAACCCATAAAAATTAATTAATTATCTATAATTGTCCTAACCTTTAAAAGAGATAACAATACAAAAAAATCAAAATCCAAAAGCAGTAATGTTAACCCTTTAAAAATATCCCCAAAATACGTTTTTGTTCAAATGACCTCTTTTGACTTTTTGTCCAACACTAAACTTGCAACTTTAATGATTTGAATTTTTCATAATTTTTCCTATAGCTAATTCTTTTTTTATTTTTCTTTACTTTACATTTATTGATTTTTCTAAAGCAGCCACATGGTGCCCTCTAGTCCGTCCGCCTCCTCTTCTCACCACCTGGCTTCATTTCTGACCCGTCCGATCAACTCCTTCCTACCTGGATCCTAACCGTCCATCACCGCCTCTACGAGAGCCGTTAGATCTGATCTCAAACACTCCTTTCTTCCTAACCCTCAGCCACCCGATACTCTTCCATACATCGACCCTTCTTTCTCCACGTCACCCATCACTCTCGATCGTGGGATGGACTACCAGATCTTATCTCAACCACTCAACTCCCCCCGCTACTGGACCCAGATCTAATCATATGATCCTAGCTCTCCGCCCGCACCATCTTCCTAAACCGTGATAGCAGAGGAAAGGCAAAGACGACCAACAATCCTGCTGTGTTCCATGGCCTTCTAGTCATGTACGCTTTGCCACCCAGGCAATGGGTCAAGCTCCGTGCATGGTAGCACACACTGGGCGATTACCCCGAGCTCCATGCGTGCTTCCACCCAGGCCACTACGACCACCATCTTCTCCTCCTACTCCCTGGTACTCTGACCCTTCCGCGAGCTCCACCAACCTCCAATCACCCTCGCCATAAACTCCTACCACCCTCTCCCTTCTCTAGGAACCCTCCTCCTCTCCTTCTTTGTACAAATTACACAATGTATACACCCCCTCCTACATCCCTATCTGTGAAAATACCACCCTACCCTCCCCCCCCCCACACACATGCATTCACCCTCCTTGCACCATATCTGTATATTTCTCACCCCCCTCCCCCCGCACATCTTAATTTGTAAAAATTCTCCACACTCACCCCTCCCTACAATTATCTGTATAAATCCCCTTTTAACCCTAATAAACTCGGGACCCTAGCCTGAATTCCAAGGTCTGATAATACATATGTGCAGGGTGTGATGAAACTTAATAAAATTGTTGATCAATGTGCGCCAACTTTTGGTAAAGATTATTGTCTCTGATTGGAATTATTGTTTGTCTTCTGCTTTCACGAAATAATTTTAAATTGTTATACTTCATTTACCCCGTTTGCAAGCACTTTCATAGATGATTAATGGCTAGTCCTAATTTTATGTTTAGATGATTTAAGAAGTGTCATCAAGAGGTTCAGTCAGATAGGTTTGGATGGGATATTGGTCTAATCTTTCTTCATAGGGTTTAGGTTCCCAATCGAGTGTAACTTTAGAAAGAGGCTCATTAATGTGTAGATGAGGACTGAACTGCAATTTTGGGACTTGGAACTCATATAATCTACGGTTTAGGATGCTATGAGTGGAAGAAGGGCTAGAACTACCAACGCTAAGGTTTGAGCTAATTAGATGAGGTTTCAAATTTCCATCATGGTATTAGGGCCTGTTTGGTTGCAGGGTTGGGCAGGGTTGGCCCAACCCAGGTACTATTCACAAGGGTACTTTCTCCTCACAGATTACTATTCACCCATCCCAACCCAGCAACCCAACCCAGTCCAACCCAGGGTTGGCTATATGGTATGGAACATGCTCGAACCATCCATTTTTAGGAGCTACATTCTAGCTTTGTTTAAGTGCTAATTCGTTAAAAATATTCTTGCATTTTTCCTTTTGAAATTAATTTTTATTTTCCATTCACTTGTTATTTTGGGTTTAGGGTTCAAGAACTCAATTATAGAGTTGGAAGTTGTGGATACTTTGAGATTATTATGTCATTGATTGATTATGTTGCTGCATCCAGTGCTCACCGTACTCCCACCACTGCCATAATGATTTTTTGTTTTCCCCCTAAACTCCCAGTCATTTTTAAATTGAAACCACCGTTCTTGAGGACTTGGCTACTTAAGTCTACATACTTAGAAGTTAATAAAACTAAACTTGAAACGATGAAAATATATGTAGTCATACAATAGCCCTAGTTTATTTTTCCTCATGCATCCACAATGACATGACATCAATTTTTTTGTCAGACAAATGTGGCTAATAGGAGTGCACATGGCATTGGATAAAATACATTAATCTGGTAGAATCCGATGTTATTGGATCAAATTGGTTTGGTTTTTATCATTCTAATAGACCTGTTTGGATTGAAAATTTTCATATCAACTAAAATATGGGTGGGATTGGATTTACCAAAGTCCGATTTGATCCAATCAATTAATCTGTAAACATATATAAGATATATCTATTTGCATCCATTCCCAATTTCCATAAAATCAAAATCAACGCAATTTATATTTTTTTCATATCAATAATAGAACAAGTCATCTTGCTACCACACTCTCTTCTATCTTAAAAAAATTACAAAATCCTTAGAGTTATAAAATAGTGATGTAACTTGTAAAGTTGTAAAACATATTCATGTATTTACTCCCAATTCTCTCTCACTCTAATTTTATTCTTGATCGCCAATATAGCATCCCTGGTTCTCTCTCCCTCTCCCTCTCCTTCTCCCTCTCTCCCTCCCTCTCCCTCTTAGTCCATTTCAAGCATCCCTCCTGCACAATGTTGTCCCCTTTTTAGCACAATGCCACCGCCCTTTCCTCCATGATGTTTCCACCCGTCTCACATAACGTCATCCCCTTCCCACACTATACCATCTACCCCAAGTAAGTTGCAACTCATTTGCATATACATAGTGATGAGTTACCATTTTGCCTATGGTCTAAGGATATGAGATCTTGAGTGCCATCGCATAGTCAGGATGGAGGCAATGATTCCTGTACTAGCTTAATCATTTCAAGTGTCTATGTGTGCATTAAGAATAAGAAATGTGGATCAATACATGTCAACTTAGTTAGAGCTGAGGAGCTAAAAATTTTGAGAAAATCTCCATAAAAAGAGTTGATGTTGCAAATAACACTATAATCGCTCCCAGGTTTTAAAATATTTTGCATAATATTACTAAGCATAACATGCCAAAGTATGTCAACATAAATAATAAATTTTCCAATTTCTATATTTATTTCAAAATTTACAAAGTTATTGATCATACTTTGGATGGTAAGTATGAGAGACAAAAGTGGCACTAAATTCATGTTGTTTGCAAGCATCTAAAGGTATTCTTACGATATTTGATTAAGTGATTATTGATAATATTAGTATCATGCATGGGCTCCATTGGTATGATTTATCATGTCCAGCCTTCAACAACGTGTTTCCTTACTCCTAAACAACACTAACATGACTTGTCAATGCATGCCGTACATATGGAACATTAGGCCCTTTTAGCGGGAGCTAATATCTTTCCTTTCCCTTTATAACTAAGTTCAAGTGGTTTGGCTCTGAAACACATTATGAGTTGTAGATGGGGTTCTCAATGCATTTATTATACAAAACATCTAAGTTCCCATCTCTACATGTTATTTTTATCTAGTAGAAATAACTTGGGTATGTGCTACTTAGTATAAGTATGCTAATAAGTTTTCGCAATGCTATTTAGAAATTTCAAAGCATTAAGAGCATCACAAAGCACTTTAAGCCTTTCCCAGTTTAATATTTATGTATGCATGTATAAACATATTAGTTTAAATACTAAAATATTTGAAAAATAGTGTAGAAAATGTTACTCGTTAAATTTATTAGGAAATATCAAATGTTGGCGATTTATATCCAATTCCTCACTACACATTTATTTTTCATGTTTTCGTATTCCTTATCATTTCTTTTCCCTTCCCTTTTTTAAGGAAATATGGTATCTATAAGATTCTATCGCTATATATATTCACATTATATAAATAATTACGATGACCATGATGTCTTTAGGATTCTTACATGCTCAATTACATTCTCCTCATACTGCAGAATAGACCATTCTATGAAAGTCACATAGATCACATGATAGCTGCCAGTAAAATCTTGGTAGAAATACTTCCAAGTCCTAAAATGTCCAAGGAATCCCAGAAGCCAACCTAGTCAAAGGTAGAGACTATTTGAACAAGCACTATAGATCACTCCTCTTGGCAATAAATCACCCAAAGAATAAGTGCCAACATGTTCTTCTTCTGCCAAAAGGCGGTCATATTGCCACTCTTAGGAAATAACCAAGTGCTTCTCGCACCATTCATAAGATGTTCTTGTTGGACATGCGAGCCCATGGCGAGCCATTATGCAATAAATGTTATTGCACATATCATTCCTTGATCTGAAATGAAGAATAAATAATTTGCATAATAGGTCCTTGTACAAATAAGGTTATGTACCATGGCCATCTTGATGATCATACAGCTGTTGATTCAATAATTGAATCATAGAGGCTGGTGCTTGGATGAATATCTAAAGGGTTAGATTGAGGACTCATCAAGCATCGTCAAATGATTATTAAGAGATGATCTCTAGCCTGAGTAGGAGATGGCAATCCTTTCTCACATAGGCTGATATACGACCGGCCTCTTGATGCAGGTCCTTTACATGGGAATAGTGATTCAGAGGTGTCAGATTAGTTAGGTCAATGGATTGACTTAACGAGATCGAGATAACCTAAGTCCTATGTTGAATGCTGTCACAGCATATGCACGCATCCTCTAACCGAAGACAGATGTATTACTATATGTCTGAGTATGTACATTTGGCAGATCGATAGGTTGATGGCCTAACCAAGGTCTATACACCGGTGAGCTGGTGTGCATATAAGGGCATATGAGTAATACGATCTCTCAAAGGGATCATACAAGTTCACTTATGAACCGGAAGACATGAGCTCACTCATGAGGCATTGGGACCCGATTAAATTCCATGCATAGTCATCGTGTTTTGGAAGCATGACATGAAATTTGAAGGTATGATATATGCTTTGGGAAAGCATATGATTGATACCAACTCCCAATGACGAAGATTGAGAAACTTAGTGATTAAATCCTGAAGAAGATAGTGTAAAATTGATCTTAATCTTCAGGTTGATCATGGGTCTTCCAGTATGCAGGATGTACAGGTATTGGGAATACCTGAGGGTGATGTGATCATAAACGATTGTATAACCATGACGCTTCCATTCCGAGGGAGTGATGAAACAGTCTAGATTTTAGTGACCCTTCTCAGTAGAGAAGCGATCTGATCTTGGTCCAAATGTTGGACATTGGTCTGAATGAGATTCAGATGCAATGAGAAGATTAGATTTGCTGTCTTGATTTAATCAAGCATCTGTGGGAGGTTTGTACGATCTGGATTTGAGACGAGATCTCAACATCCAAGTCACTATACGTGGAACAATACAATCACCCTGTCCTTATCTCCAAGTATCTGCGGAGAAAGTACATTATTCTTGAAAGGGTTCAAGAATAATTCATTTGATGAATTATGTATCCAAGCAACAAGATGTTGATAATTAAATGAGATTTAATTATCAAGAATAATATGAATATGATTCATAGAATGAGTATCCAAGATAATTAAATAGGATTTAATCATCAAGGATATGCAAATTGTGGATAGTGCTATCCATAATTTATGAGTATATATTATAGATGTGATTTATAATATATTAGAGAGAGAGAGCACCTTTGTAAATAGCATTTGTTAATTGTTAATGTGAATAGGATTCACATTAAGCAACTAATTGGAAATGTAATTTACAATTTAGTTTGGGATGTGAATACGATTCATATATTTTCAATGACATGATTGAAATATTCACTAATTAATTGGGAATTAATTTAGTGGATAATTTTGCAAATATTCACAAATTAATTGGGAATTAATTTGATGGATAATTTTGCAATAGATATACACTAATTAATTGGGAATTAATTTAGTGGATAATATTGTAGACAAATAAGAGATAATTGGATTAAATAAAAGGGGGTGGATAATACACCACCAAATGAGGTGGCGTCACCCATGACCAAGTCATGGGTGACGCCCCATCTATTTGGGGTGAATTATCACCGCATTTTATTATTATTCTTTTATCTTGTGATTATTAATTTGTTTGTTGAATTAAATTATGTTGATAATTATGCAACATATATTTAATTTAAAATAAATTAATATGGTGTGTTTTGAACAACAATTATCATGGCCATTGATTTAATATACACCATTGATTTTGTATATGCCATGGATTGTGATCCATGGACTTCCAAACTAATATAAATAGAGGGCAACCCTAGCCTCTATAAGGTACATAATCTAGAGTTGTACACGCCTACAACTCTCTCTCTCTCTCTTTCTTTCTCATTCTCGCCTTCTCTCTCTCTCTCTATTTCAAGGTGGTCGTCCATCTTATGTATTGAGAGAGAGACCTTCTTGGCTTCGCCTTTGACTACGCGAGCATCTCCATCTTCTTTGGGGCTGCTTGCTCTAGAAGAAGACGACGGATTTCGTTGGACGAAATCTGGGAACTCGAAGCTTGGATCTTCATCGAGGATTGCAGGAGGGGCGCATCTCATCATCGCGCCCGCAAGTGCATTCTTCGTGGATCGGACTTAAGACAGGAGGATCTCTTGTTTGGGATCTCACGATTATAACCACGCTCCAAGAGGTATTCCTTATGCTTTGTGATTCGATGAAACGATCCGAGAAATGTTCTCATGATCATGTGGTTTCATCACTAGATTTAAAATTTTTAATTTCCGCCGCATCTAGTGACTAGTGCGACTAGTTGCCCCGATTACATATGATGCGATCGACACACTTCCGTGATGCGCTTAAGGACTCACAATATCCTTCAAGTGGTATCAGAGTCTTAGGTCGAAAAAGGTTTTGGATACGATCCATAGGCCTAGGATGACTTGGGTTTGATAGGGTTGCGAAATTTTTTGCAGCATTTCAATTTTCGCACCTCTGTTTAATTGAATTTTTTGGCTCTGTTTAAATTGTTTAAATACAAAATTTCCAATTGGATTTTATTCCCCCATTAAATAAGAAAACCATAGGATCTGAGTTTATGTAATTTGGATTTCATTTGCTCAAGATATGGCACTTTGAATAACTATGTATTCACTATTGCGGGAACTGCGGATCTAAACGTGATTAATGAGTTAATTACTGTTTTGATCCGCCTCGAAATGCATGAAATATCACTTAGATTCTTTCATAAATCAAATTTGCAATCTTAGGAAACTGATTTTGTAATTTTTGGATTTAAATTGATCAAGATAAGTTAATTTTGGTGATTGAGGGTCACTGCTGGAAATTGACATTTTTGACCATGAACAATGTGATAGTCATTCAAATATGGTGATGAAAATTAATTGTTAATTTTCTGAAATAATTGGTGATAAATATTTGTGAAATATTTAAAGATAAAATTATTTCATTGAATGACATTTGCCTAAACCAAGATGATAAGATAGTTGATCCTGATCATTAATTGGTTGACATGAAATCATCGACAAACATTTTTTTTCATGAAGAACCTTAGTTTATCCTACAATAGTTGTAGGACAACTTTTACATGAAAATCCTCTTGCTTGAATAGGATTGAGGATTTGTTTAGCAAATCTCCTTATAATATTATCAAAATTGTTTTTGATGTATATTATATGGTATAATTTGGGTTGAAAAACCGATGAGTATCTCAAAGTACATGATGATCTATCTGGCATTATCATATCCTGAGGTGGATATGGTGCCTAGTCGGAGAGAATTGGGGATGCAGGTTGCAACATATGTGGTCCATCCCACTCTCGTCGGTACTAGCCATGACAGTGGGTAGGGACTCAATAATGCCAGAGAAGTCAAAGTGTATTTTTTCTAATTATTAAAATTCGAATAATACGTACTTTGAGATTATACCTACTATTCAAGTAATAATCAAGTTTGTTGATTGATGATTGGATTGATGATTAATTTAATGTGATTAAATTAATTATATCTATTAAACACTCTATTATGAATAGATGTGTATTTCCCTTGGAAGAATTAATTATGTGAATATGATTCATAATAATTAATTATTACAATTTGAATATGAGGTGGATGATCACATAAGTGACATCCATGGTCTCCCGTCAAGGCAGAGGATTCCGTCGCCAGATGTTGTATATAGGAGACGCCTGTCCAAAGTGACAGATCCTGTATATGATTTATTTGGATCGGGTTCTTTGCTTCTCGAAAGAGTAAGGCCGTATACGTAGTGATCCTAATATTGGGTCCTCATATTATTGGGGCGATATTGGATTGCATATAGCGAGTATTAAGAATGTTGACGGTTGGTTCAATTAACAACTGGTCAACATCATCTTAGGGGTGGCGGGCCCGGTGTTAAAGACCGAATTGGGAAATGCAAGTTGGACTTGCAAGGCGGAATGTGTTCCCGCTTCTTTTTATCGGAGTCGCATGTTCTCATATTATTGGGATGTGACAAAGATAGGAAAGGAGATCCCAGATCTTGCTAGAGATATAATGGTAAGAATATCTCTTACATGGAAAGCGATTAAGGGAATGAACTTTCATTGTTGACAAGGCAAGACAACTTTGATATATAAATTCCTAAATAAAAGAAAAATATGTATATATATAATATACCCTTATGCAAATTTCTTATTTCAAATAATCCTTCATTAAACCCACTCAATATTATACTCAATAATAACCAGTAAAATATCATGGATTGGACTCATGATCCAGATATTGTACTTGCAATTGGACACATAATGTATGTGGTTGCAATGTACAAGTTTCCTCAACATAATGAGGAATAACAATTAAATAAGACAATCAGACATCACCTTAGGGTTTGTATGTCTCTATAGCCTTGATCTTTTACCGAGGTACTTTGGAAGTGACATGTCGATGATGATCGTAATTGTCAAATAATCCTTATAAAAATCTAAGATGTTCTGGCATACATATGTGCTCTAGACATTTAATCATGAATGACATTGTTCTCTGCATTATGCAGAATGGTAGCTCGAAAGAGATGATGTATTCAAAATGTTTGAATACCTACCTGAACCTAAGTCTCTAAGAGTTAAGATGTATGCAGATATGATGAGTGTCATCATTCTGCTATCTATACTCAAGTCATTCATGAAGCTTCATATTAATCATTTTGTATGAATTTAATGAAGCATGTATAAATGTTGAAGTGCTCTTGTATTGAAATCTTTTGAATTCAACATAAGAGATTCTTTGTCTTGAACAATGGTTGTTTATAGATGAAGAGAGCACAGTGGAAGCGTAGGTCGAGCCCATAGGAGTTGGTATCAATCATATGCTTTCCCAAAGCATATATCATACCTTCAAATTCATGTCATGCTTCCAAAGCACGATGATCATGCATGGAATTTGATCGGGTCCCAATGCCTCATGAGTGAGCTCATGTCTTCCGATTCATAAGTGAACTTGTATGATCTCTTTGAGAGATCGTATTACTCATATGCCCTTATATGTACACCAGCTCGCCGGTGTATAGACCTTGGTTAGGCTAATAACGTATCGGTTTGCCAAATATACATACTCAGACATATAGTAATACATCTGTCTCCGGTCAGAGGATGTGTGCCTATGCTGTGACAACATTCAACATAGTACTTAGGTTATCTCGATCTCGTTAAGTCAACCCATTGACCTAACTAATCTGACACCTCCAAATCACTATTCCCATGCAGAGGACCTGCATCAAGAGGTCGATCAGATATCAACCTATGTGAGAAAGGATTTCCATCTCCTACTCAGGCTGGAGATCATCTCTTAATAATCATTTGACGGTGCTTGATGAGTCCTCAATCTAACCCTTTAGATATTCATCCAACTACCAGACTCTATGATTCAATTATTGAATCAACAGCTGTATGATCATCAAGATGGCCATGGTACATAACCCTATTTGTACAGAGGACCTATTATTCAAATTATTTATTCTTCATTTCAGATCAGAGAATGATATGTGCAATAACATTATTGCATAATGGCTCGCCGTGGGCTCGCATGTCCAACAATCTCCCACTAGCCCAAAGAGCCATTATTGGACTAATCATTTAAACCCACACTCATGTGACAATCATAGGCTATTTAGAAAATATCTAGGTAAGCTGATCAGTCACTCTGTTCCTTCGAGACTATGCCAAGTCCTTTTACGGCACTTGCATATCTCCTAGTAACAGTGCCCACATCCAATGCGAATGTTGCATCGAATGCAACCAATACTCAATCTTGTCAGTCATAGTGTGACACTACAACCCAAAAATTATAATTATAACCAGTCTGTAATTTCTATTATCCTTATCAGAATACCCTTATTCATGGAGATCTCAATCTCCTAAGGTATTCGCAATTAAGACCTTTTAGATCTCTATCTATAAAGTCTTAAGCTTGAAGAAAAGACTTAGAGATCACCATCTCTAAAGCCTTGTCATCTTTGGAGATATTGTTATTACTGCAATCAAGTGTTCTATCTCCATAGTAGGATTAGTAACAGTTTACTACTCCCACTGCATGGCAGACATCTGGCTTTTGTACACATCTAGCATACTTTTAGTTTCTCGCAACTGAGGCACAAAAGGGCAACCAGTTTTAGCATTTACTTCCTCAACTCTTTGTGGTGCTATCCATTTAGATAGGTCAGTACCAAATCTTAAGGCAAGAAAGCCTTTCTTGGAATTTCCAGAAAATGGAACATGTCCAAGGTGTACTGCAAATGTGACAATCCCAATACTCTCTTTTCTTTGCTTCTGAAGACCTTCAAAACTAAGATCCAAGAGGCATATTTGAGATCATATCTCAAGATATGGAATAGCCAGATCATAAAACACTTATTATCATCCTTATATCATTCCAAATGATTAGGATATTATTTACATTTAGCATGATGAACACAATGGCACTCCCATTAAGCTTCACATGGTACATCAAGATTCTATCTGAAATCATAACATTTATAATTTCACCAAATCTTATGTTCCAACAACAAGAAGCTTAATTGAGTCTGTAGATGGATTTCTTTAGCATTTACACCTCACTTTCCCCAATCATGAAGCCCTAGGTCTACTTCATGTGAATGTCCTCAAAGAGATATTCTTATAGGAGTGCAATCTTGTCTTACATCTTGAATATTCAATAGTCAAGTTGTGTAGCTAAGGTTAGCAATATTCTGATGATTTTAAGTATGGTCATCGAAGAGCAACTCTCATCGCAAGCAATGTCTTCTCTTCCAGTGTGTACCTCGTGGCTATGAACCGTGCTTTGAAGTCTCTATCTTCTCATCAGTTTCCCTTTCTCTTGAAGATCCATTTACACCTTAATGGGTCTAGCCCTTATAGGTGGATCCTCGAGGGTCCATATACAACACTTGTATATGAAGTCTACTTTATACTTGATTGCTAATATCCATCTTTCCATGTCATGATCCTCAGGAGCTTCATCACATGAAGCCCGATCATTTTCAGACTTAACTGACACATGAAATACATCTTCAAACTCATTTGAAGAGGTATTAATGCTTTATCTTTAATTGTCCTTTTAGTTCCCGATTTCAGGAGCCTCATTATCTTCTCAAGATTAAACGAGTTCCTTCACTTCATTTTCATTTTGATTCTCAAGAGTCTCAATCCTCTAAGAATCACATTCTCAGAGATGAGATCTTTTAAGAATCTCAAGGTCATAAAGTAGGTATCCAATACCTTCCTTTATTTTCCAAATGAAGTAGCGCTTTCCAGTGCTCGATTCCAGCTTACATGCATGGAACCTTATTAAGGATATATATTGTAGTCTCTACTACACATATATACTAGGAAACTAAGAGGATAATTATGCTCAAATTCCTCATTGATCAAATCATATCACACATGATCCGATTGTATCTCCCTACAACTCCATTGAGTTTAGGTGTGTTAGGAGGATTGAGATAGAAATGATATTCATATCTTCATAAGGTATTCTTTGAATTCATCTAATAGGTACTTGCTACCTTGTTTAGATCAAATTCATTTAATCTTCCTTCAAACTTTGGTTCTAAACCAAAATTGTGAAATCATTGAACATTTCAAAGGTTTCTCAGGTGAAGAGAAGAAATCTCATATCATACATAATCATCAATAGATATCACATATCCATAATGTTTACTATGATACAGATGATCCATGTACATCAATATGTATGAGATCCCGAATACCTTGACATCTTACACTTTTCCTAAGAGAAGGGTGTATTGGACATTCTTCGAATACAATATTCACAAGTATGTAAGATTTGAAATTTTAGTCATTCTAAAGTTTCATATCTTACTAGTCTATTGATCTCATTAGCAGACATATGTCCAAAACTTGATGCCAGATCATTGTCAAATGATCTTCATCCTCCTATTGATCTTATAAAGGTTTTAGTTTTCAATTTTAGAAAATTTAATGAACCATTCATTAATTTTCTAATTTAGTAGAGTCCACTAGATGCCATATTACTATCTGAAATGTATATCCATCATAACTCTTTATGATAGGTTTATTCCAAAATTCATGTTTATTTCCAACATTTAGAAACAAACGATGATTGTATTTTAATATCTAGGTCATGGAGACATTCTCTAAGACTAAGGGCTCTCCCACTGAGAATATGAAGTCCATCTATCCAGCAGAGATTGATGCAACAATTACATCAATATACATGTAGATGACTATTAAACCTTAAGATCAAATTTCTAATCTTCTAATATATATATATATATATGCAACCAATTGCAAATGTCATAAAAGATTGGGATACAATTATCAGACTTTATCTTATGAAATAAGTAAGTCAAAGTCAACGATTATATGTAGATTATGCTGATGCTCTATCTGAGTCCTTCACTAAGGATCTTAGACAGACTTGATAGTCATACTATCAACACATCAACTTATTGCAGTATTGGCATTCATCCAACTCTTTGGATGTCATATGGAAGTCACAGAAGTATAGAGAAACTTAGTGATCAAACCCTGAAGAAGACAATGTAAAATTGATCTTAATCTTCAGGTTGATCATGGGTCTTCCAGTATGCAGGATGTACATGTATTGGGAATACCTGAGGGTGATGTGATCATAAACGATTGTATACCCATGATGCTTCCATTCCGAGGGAGTGATGAATCAGGTCTGGATTTTAGTGACTCCTCTCAGTAGAGAAGCAATCTGATCTTGGTCCAAATGTTGGACATTGGTCTGAATGAGATTCAGATGCAATGAGAAGATTAGATTTGCGGTCTTGATTTAATCAAGCATCTGTGGGATGTTCGTACGATCTGGATTTGAGACGAGATCTCAACATCCAAGTCACTATACGTGGAACAATGCAATCGCCCTGTCCTTATCTCCAAGTATCTGCGGAGAAAGCACATTATTCTTGAAAGGGTTCACGAATAATTCATTTGATGAATTATGTATCCAAGCAACAAGATGTTGATAATTAAATGAGATTTAATTATCAAGAATAATATGAATATGATTCATAGAATGATTATCCAAGATAATTAAATAGGATTTATTTATCAAGGATATGCAAGTTAGTGCTATCCATAATTTATGAGTATATATTATAAATGTGATTTATAATATATTAGAGAGAGAGAGAGAGCACATTTGTAAATAGCATTTGTTAATTGTTAATGTGAATAGGATTCACATTAAGCAATTAATTGGAAATGTAATTTACAATTTAGTTTGGGATGCAAATATGATTCACATATTTTCAATGACATGATTGAAATATTCACTAATTAATTGGGAATTAATTTAGTGGATAAATTTTTAAATATTCACAAATTAATTGGGAATTAATTTGGTGGATAATTTTGCAATAGATATACACTAATTAATTAGGAATTAATTTAGTGGATAATATTGCCGATAAATAAGAGATAATTGGATTAAATAAAAGGGGGTGGATAATACACCACCGAATGAAGTGGCGTCACCCATGACTTGGTCATGGGTGACGCCCCATCTATTTGGGGTGAATTATTACCTCAATTCATTATTATCCTTTTATCTTTTGATTATTAATTTATTTATTGAATTAAATTATGTTGATAATTATGCAACATATATTTAATTTAAAATAAATTAATATAATGTTTTTTGAACAATAATTATCATGGCCATTGATTTAATATACACCATTGATTTTGTATATGCCATGGATTGTGATCCATGGACTTCCAAACTAATATAAATAGAGGGCAACCCTAGCCTCTACAAGGTACATAATCTAGAGTTGTACACGCCCTTGTCCAGTAATAGGGGATTGAGTCCATCAACAATAACAACGGATCAACCATGCTTAGCAGGTTTGTATGTACCAAATTGAAGTCTATCCCCGCATAGATGATGCAATGCACCAGAATCCATGATCCATTCCGAAGAGTCTGGTCTGGAATGGCGAGAAAAAGCATGAGTAGTGCCTGATGTGGAAGTAGAAGTCGCAGTATCTGATGAGTGGGAGCCTGTGGAGTATGTTGTTGGAGGCATAATCTCTCGAGTCGAGCAATGAAATCATCGTACCGATGCTAAGAAGTAGTAGGAGTAGTCGAGTTCTGCTTTGCAACCCTAGCTGATGGTTGGTACCCGTGATTTGAGTAGCATGTCTCCTCTGTATGCCATGCTCGATAACAGTAAGAGCGGGGTTGTATTGGGTAAGATCCACCACTTCCTGGAACACCACCCCTCCCACGAGTAAATCTACCTCACCCACGTGAGGCAATCATGGAGGATGTCATTTAAGATGATGTGGAGATATTGAGCCAACTCCATCTGCGATATGTCTCTTCCATTGGGGATATGGTGGCATCTATCCGAAACTAAGAACGGGTAGCGACATATTCTGGATGAGTGCTGCCGAGAACATCGGTCATAACTGAATCTCTGTAGGCCTTCAATTGCTCTGGGATGCTGTCAGGGGTATGAAACTATGAAGTTTCTCAGACATACCCCCCAAGGAAGTATACAACACGTGAAGCGGACGGTGACCTGACATATCTTATGTAGTTAAATATATAACAACTAATATTATCGGTCGCCTACTTCTTGTTATTTTCCTCGCAACAAATTATATAACAATGGTTGTTCGTTGACTTTTTCTTCTAATCATTGCTAATGATAAACGTGAATTTTAATGAATAAATCATCGGAAAAATCATCATTATATGGACCTTTAATAATGAATATGACATTCGTTGCTAATTGTAAGTACAAAAAGATTATTTGGCAACGAATATTATTCGTTGGTATATCTTTAACATCGGAAAATATGATAATGAATGAATATTCAGATTATTTGTTATCTTAGATCCAATTTATTATTGTGAAGATGACCTACGTTGTTGACCGAAAGAAAAAAATGGATATAGTTTGGGAAGTTTATTAATATCATTATTATATTAGTATTATGTTATATATAATACAAAAATAATAGCATAGAGTTGTAGATTATATTACATTAACTAATATATAAAATAGTATTAAATATTGTATTCGGATATCGATCTGAATATTCAAGCCATTACTATACATATCTGTATCTATATCCGGAAATTTTATAACTCATATCCACATTCGATCTGTATTCGATTGGTAATCGGATACGAATATCTGTATTCAATAATTTTTCAAATATAGTAAACGGATATATCTGTATTTATTTTCATCCCTACAACCAACAATGATCGGATAAGGAAATCCCAATCGTCATTAATGATAACAAGTAATTTGATCACAACTATTGCATGAACATTTCAGCATTACACATGGTATCGTCACAAATGGAGGGTGGTGGATATGATGGGGCCTTAACTGGCATCGGGGAGGGGAAATCACTTTCCGTCATTGCCGACGTGACTCAATGGTGAAGGAGGGATTGGAGTCTCAATCGATGATCAGGCGTTTCGATCGGGCGAAGTCATGGATTAGGGGTTTGAGGGCGAGGAGGGATTGGAGGGACGACACACAACCTGGTGAGGAGTGGATGCGGACGATCAAACAGGGTCAAGTCGAGGGGGAGAAATTTCAGTGATGTGGGGTCAGTGCCTAGAACTCGAGACCTCGTGACGACGGAGGAAGGTGATAGCAATGCTCATTTGGGGGAGGGAGAGCTGGAGATGGGGTTGGTTCCAGGTAAGAGGGTGGGATTCCTGCAAAATTACGAAGGTAGAAGTGGAAGGATGGCTGGCACTGTTAGAGCAGCGGGAGATTGGTGGTATATAAGAAGCAAATTAGAGGGAGAGAATATGGATCAATGCACAAGGTAGATAATAACTCAAGAACTTCTTTTCATTAAAACTTAAACTTGGATACAAGTCTTGGACTTTACAAGAAAAGAACTTACAATGCTTACAATAAAAGAAGAGTGACTTACAACACTTTGAAGGAGGAGGATACTTGAGAGAATCTTGTGTTGGTAGAGAACTTCTTCTTGTTGTTGTTTGTGAAATGAGGACCTCTTGAGTGGTATTTATAGGCCAACCAAGAGGGTGAAGATATTTTGGAAGAGGGATCTATAATCCTCTTCCATGCTTATCCTTTAAGTAGAAATATCTAGATATTTTGGTGAGAGATGGAGAAATATCTAGATATTTTCTCCACCTCTCTCTTTTCTAGAATATTCTCCCAAATGCATATCTTCATTAAACTTTTCCATATGTTGGTGGAGTATATAGGTCCACTTGTCTTCATATGGTTTGTATGATTGTAGGTCCATTTGTATATGGGCCCATTGCAATAATAATACTTAGGTAAATTATAAATTATATTTTCAGCACCCCCTCTTAATTTGTAATTTGCATTATCCTCCTGAAGTATTGGAACTTTTCTATTGGAAGTGGCTTTGTAAAAATATCTGCAAGTTGATCCTCTGTGTTGATCAACTCCAGCTTGATGTCGTCATTCTCCACTAGCTCTCGTACATAATGATGACGAAGTTCAATATGCGTTGTTCTTTCATGAATGACTAGTTCTTCGTCATAGCAATGGTTGACATGTTATCGCATAGTATAGTTGTTGGAAGAACATTTTTTCTTGAATATCATGAAGAAGTCTTCTCAGCCATACATCTTCACATGATACACTTGTAACAGAAATATATTCCGCTTCAGCAGAGGAAAGGGCTATTGTCTTTTGCTTCTTATAACTCCAAGATATGACTTTAGATCACATGCAAAATAAATAACCTGATGTGCTTTTTCTATCATCTATAGATCCGGCCCAATCACTATCTGAATAGCCTTTGAGAGAGTTATCTTCTTCTGTAGTATATTTAATTCCAAAATCCTTGGTACTTTGAACATAACGAAGAATCCTTTTTGCGGATGTATAGTGAAGCTTCCTGGGCTTGCTCATAAATCTTGATATGACACTAACCGCATATACTATATCTGGTCTTGTATAAGTTAAATATAACAAGGAGCCTACAAGACTCGTATAAAGAGAGCCATCAGCTTCTTGAGCTCCATCATTTGCAGAAAGTTTTGTATTGGCATGCATAGGAGTTGCTTCTAGCTTGCAATTTAACATATGAAATTTCTTAAGAATATCATAAACATATTTTTCTTGAGATATAAATATTTCACCTTCTTTCTGTTGAACTTGAATGCCTAGAAAATATCTCATAAGACCGAAATATGTCATTTCATACTCTTTTATCATTGCTTTCTTGAATTCCTCAATCATCTTGAAGCAGTTGCTTGTATATATAAGATCATCAATATAAAGACATACGATACGAAAATTTTGTGTACCTTCTTTCTTCACATAAAGAGATGGCTCATTAGGACTTCTTAGAAATCCATTATCACGAAAATATCCATCAATTTTATTATTCCAAGCTCTTGGTGCTTGCTTTAAGCCATACAAGGCTTTGTAGAGACGATAGACCTTTTCTTCATTATCTTTGGAGATATATCCTTGAGGTTGTTCAACATAATCCTCTTCTTCAATATCTCCATTAATAAATGCAGATTTAACATCAAATTGATAAACTGGTAACTTCTTTTGAGCAACAAGTGCAAGCAAAGTTCTAATTGTCTACATACGTGCAACATGTGCAAAGGTTTCATTATAATCAATACCTGGTTGTTACGAATAGCCTTTAGTAACCAATCAAGCTTTATGCTTGTGAATGGAGCCATCTTCATTATATTTGACTTTATAAATACATTTAAGACCAATGACATCTTTATCCTTAGGACGGTCCACGAGCTCCCAAGTGTGATTTTTATTAATAACTGCAATCTCTTCATTCATTGCTTGAATCCATACTTCTTCTTTAGCTGCTTCTTCACATTTTTTAGGCTCACAAGCAAATAAAGCAATAGCAGAAGATGATGCGTAAATTTCTTGAAGAGACCGTACCTTTTGTTGTGGATATTCTGAGTCAGAGACATTTGGCCCAATTGGTCTTTGAATTGAAGGAAAAATATCCTCATTATTTGGATTGTCATCTTTAGCTACAACTTGCTTTTGTGGTACTGAAGAATCAACCCATTTCCGTGAAGATGTTTCATAAAAAATGACATCTCTAGATATAATTAATTTTCCTTCTTTAGGTTCATATAATTTTTAAGCTTTAGATTCATCACAATATCCAATGAAAATATATTTCTCTCCTTTTTCATCAAACATTTCTTGTGTAACTTGAGATGGAATATGAACATATGCAATAGAGGCAAAGATTTTAAAATGACTAACCTTGGTCTTCCTTTCATACCAGGCTTCATAAGGTGTTCTATCCAAAACTGCTTTGGTAGGAGATCTATTCAATATATAAACTGTGGTATTTAATGCCTCCACCCAAAGTTTGTTAAGAAGACCCTTACCTTTCAGCATGCTTCTTTCCATCTCAACGATTATTCGATTTCTTCTTTCAGTTACTCCATTTTGTTGAGGAGTGTATCTTGCTGTTAGCTCCTTCTTGATTCCTTGATTTATGCAGAAGTCTTGAAATTCTTTGGATGTAAATCTCCTCCACGATCTGATCGGAAGACTTTTATTTTTCTTCCATTTTGTTTTACAACAAAAGCTTTAAATTTGATAAAAGTAGAAAAGACTTCTGACTTTTATTTTAAGAAGTAAACCCACATCATTCTACTGTAATCATCAAAAAATAATAGAAAGTACCTAGCTCCATTTATAGACTGAGTTTGAGTTGGTCCACATACATCTGAGTGTATCAACTCAATTGGAGCTTTTGCTCTCCATGACGTCTTTGTGAATGGTAATCTATGAATCTTTCCATACATGCAACCTTCACATATGTTTTCATCTTTCTTGATGAACGGAAGCCCAATAACCAAGTTCTTTTGCTTTAATAACATGAGGCTTCTAAAATTTAAGTGTCCATATCTTAAATGCCATAACAAAGAATCATCTTCATTTACAGTTTTTAAAGCATAGCCTTCTTTTAAAGGTATTAATAATGGAAAGACTTTATTTGGAACCATTTTAATGTCTGCAATCAGTAGCTTTCTTCTTTTATCAAAGATTTTGCATACCCCATTATCAAATTTTAGAGAATGTCAATTATTCATAAGTTGACCAACACTTAAAAGATTCTCAGTTAGGTATGGAACATAGAGAACATCGTGAATGAGTTTAGAAGTACATTTCTTTGTTTATACTACAATAACTCCTTTGCCTTCCACATTTTGCAGCTTTTCGTCTCCAAACTTAACTTGTGAACTATACCATTTTTCAAGACTTACAAATGCATCTTTATTTCCGGTCATGTGGTTACTGAACCTAGGGATGCACATAGATCGGATTGGATCGGATTTTAGGTTAATCCGTGTCCAATCCACACTTAACGGATTTTAGCTTTATCCAGTCCGATCCAATCCGTTGAAATTATAAATCCAATCCAATTCAATCCACCGGATTACGGATTGGATTGGATCGGATTTTTAATACTTATATATTTTCACCACATAAATTAGGATCAAGTTCTTAGAACACTAAACCTTGTCATTTGATTCACGATTCTAAAATTGATAATACAAATAAATGTAAAGATAACAATATTTAATTTTGATAAAGAAAAGAATATGTATTTGCTATGGATTTAGTATGAAAAATGATTGCTTAAATAAATAACATACCTGTAATATGTAGAACTGTAGAAGTATCTTGTTGACTTTCAATAAAATTGCAAGTATGTGTAATCGATTAGGAAATATTACCAACCTGCAAGAAATAAAAATGTTGGTAAATAAAATAAAATGTGTCTATGAATAGAATGATCTATGTAAGGAAACTAACCATCAAAAAATATATTGCTATTGCTCCATTCAAATATCTAGTAGCCGCAATCCTATGTTAGTGCAACATAATAAATATTTAATGAAAATTTGACATAAGGTTATAAATTAGGTAGAACATGGTAATACATTCAGAAGTCACAATAAAGTGTCGAGTTTCAAATACAAGTATAACTCAAAATAATATGATAATTTTACTCTTAGCTATGAAAATAAGTAAACATAAGGTTGGAATCATGAGTTACAACTCTCCATCATCTTCGACTGCTAATAAAATAGATGCTAATAAGATCAAATAAAGTAGATGCTAATAAGATCAAATAGGTAAAAAATGCTATAAATATTCAAAGGCAAAAAATTAAGATCATATATCACCATATAATTTTAAATCGATATATTAATGAGCCATGCAACTAAAAGTAAGATACACATTTCATATGACTAAAATTAGAAAATGAAACTTTGGGTTATTGCAAATATTTATTGAAATTACATATATTTTGATCAAATGCATTGTACTTGGCACAATGGAGTGGTCTACAACAAGGGATGTAGGGGAGGAGTCGGTGGTAGCGAGGTTTCGCTCGCTGGCGGTGGGAGGGGTCGGGCCCGATATGGGCGGCGCGTAGGGCGAGCTGTATGGAGATACAAGGCGGGTGGGGGGGTTTGGGGGGCGGGGGGACAATGGAAGCTGCTGGTGCGAGAGGGGAGAAGAGGGGCAAGCGTCGACGGTGAGAATAAGAGGGAAGAAGGCGTCGGGGCGGGTAGAAGATGGGGGGAAGGGAAATAGGAGGCGGCGACATGGCCCGCGTGGGGGGAGGTTTAGGTTTGGGCATAAAAAATGAGAGGGAGGGGTGATGAATCTCGAATTCATCACTCTAAATCTCATTTATTAAGCTCAAATCCCTTAAAATCAACAACATTTTAGCATCTATTCTGCATAATTAGCATTCATGCATGATTTCATAAGAATTGCATTTTAGCATAAATTTTTGCACAAAATAAGAAGCTAAAAATCCAAGCCAAATTGACCTATAAATAGCCTAACGTCCCAGATTTTTAACTCTTTCATGCTAACTCCGAATGACACAAAACCACCTCCACTGTGTACATATCACTAACAAGAATAAAGGAAAAATAAAAAAAAAATAACTAACCCAAATAAGTGGACTAAAAACCCAAACCCTAATTTTAGGATTTTCAGACTAAAACCCTCATATCTCCCTCATGCAGTGTCCATTTTAATCCTACTCACTTTTGAACTAATATACATTCAATTACCTTCAAAACAAGACCAAGTTCAAGTGAATCGGAGCTCATATGTGAAAGTTGGGTTTTGGGCCCCTTTTGTATACTGTATATTTTAGCGGTTTTTGACCTATTATTTTATATACTTAATTTATCAATTAATAAAAATCCAAAAAAATTAGGTTAAGGTGTCTTTATTTATCTTTGATTTTATCGTAATTTTTTCGGATTTTTATATGATCTTAAAAATGACATAAAAATTACAAAACCCCAAAATTAAGGTATTCTATGTACATAGGATACCCCAAAAATTCACTTTGTGCAAATGATCGATTTTGGTTTTGATGTCTTCATAAAGTTGTAGATCTCATCGAGACGAGCAATTTTTGCGAAATTTTTTTTCGATCCGAGTCCATTTACTATTTTTTATCGATTTTAGAAAAGAATTATTTTCCGAATTTTCTGGTGCTGACACGTGGCAGCACCTGATGCCGCCATGTGTCAGCCTTTTTTCGCATATTTATATAATCGTTTTTTTAAAAAAAAATAAATAAAATAAAATAAATAAATAAATAAATAATAAAAAATGGCACGTGCATCGCACGTGCCTCCCCAAGCACGTGCTTCGCACGTGCCTCCGCCTGTTTCCCCCCAGCCGCCACGTGGCCAACGCAGGGCCGCCCGATCTCGGCCGATCGGACGTCCCCTGCCCGTCTTCCTCATCAAGCCTCTTTCCTCTTCGGGCCGCCGTCGCCCCGCGCCGTGAATCCCACGCCACCCCCGCGTATCTCGCCGACGCCAATCCTCCTTCATCTCCCGTATCTCCATCTCCAATCAATCCCCTTAATCTCGCCATCTTCTTATTCTTCGAATCCCGACGCATCCCAACTCGACCGCCGCCCTAATCCCTTTCCATCTCCGGCACCATCCGACGCCCTATTTAAAGAACTGCTCTGCCGAAGAGCCTCTTCATCCGCCGATCAATCACAGAGACCCCCCACCGGTAGTGACAACCGGAAACCCCCTCGCCGGCGTGATCTGACGGCTTCAACCCCTCGTCGCAGCTCCGCCTCGTGTCGCTGCTCCAGATCCGGCCACCCATCGCCATAGAGCCCTTCCTTCCTCAGGTTATCTCTCTCCATCTCTCTCTCTCTCTCTCTCTCTTTCTCTCTCTCTCGCTCCTCCGCCTCGAGTTATTTGCTTCGCCGACTTCGCCTTCGACAACGCCTCACCGTCATCAACTCCGAGCCACCAGCCATCTTCTTCGCCTTCATCGACTCCAGACGATCTTCATCTCCGATCATCTTCTCCACCGCCATCCGCTTCATCGAAGCCCCACGGCCGTGTGTCGGCCACACCACCAGCCACCTGTTGTGGTCTTCATCGACAATCTCTGTCGCCAACCAACTCCGCCACGCCGCCGCTACCTCGACGTCCCACGGCCGTTTGTCGGCCATCGCCGCTCACGACGACTACGATATCTCCGACGCCCAACACCAGCCAGCATCAAGCCACCACAGCACCGGACCGCCTTCGCCGCCGGGGGCTTACCCGCGACCCCCATGCACGTGCAAGGCACTTGCGCTCGGGGGGATGTCAGGCTCACGTCACCCAGGTCACGTGCTTTGCACGTGACCAGGGGGTAATTGCAGAAGATCCCCAGAGGTCCTCCATATTCACACCACAAGCTGCCAGCCAGAGGTCACGTGCTTGGCACGTGACCCCCTGGAGATTTTGCTCATCTGCCCCCATCTTATAGGTAATAAACATTAGGTCACCCCCTATATTATTTTATATATTTATTTATTGCAAGTATACCCCTGTGTTCCCCGTAACTTTGGACCTCATCTCTACATTATTTTATCAATCCAAAAATATCATGATGTTTGTTAATTAATTCTCTACACTTTGACATATTGTGGGCATTTTTGTGATCAGTGGTTATAATAATTAATTATTCTGTAGACAATTGCAAATTTTACCCAATTTGAGCTCTGAAATTCATAGTTGATTAACCGTTGCTCTAAAAATTCTCGAAAAATCACATCTTGTAGAGTTAATTGTTCTTAACATTGTGCCCAAAAAGAATTGCATTTACATGCATATTTTGCCCTGTAAAAATCATTTCGCATATTTCATTGTTTAATTTTTAGTAGGAATTAGACCTCACATTTTTAATGTTTAGGATTTTTCTGAGATCAATTGCCTTGTGATAGATCTTAGATAATTTTGATCCTTGAAAATAAGTAGGTTTAGTATTTATTATAATTAAATATTGAAATTCATTCGGTTTGCATTTAAAAATTCATAAAAAAATTCATATTGCATCCAAAAATTCCAAAAAAATATTGAGCATTCATTTCATCATATTTTACATTTTGGCCAAGTTTCATATTTTTTGGACATCTTTTGAACGTAATTCATATTTTAGTCCCTAAAATAGGCCAAATTTGCATATTGCACCCTCTATTGCATTGAAAATTCTAAAAAAAACCGCCTCGAAAACCGAACACAAACTTTGTTAGACATCTCTCTAGGTTGTTCCTTTGCCTCCTTGTGATCGACCTTGGAACTTGCCCAAGTAAAACAAACATAAAACCACACTTGATTAAAATTGATTAAAATTCCGTGGTTATTTTCTTGACCGTTTCCGATTGCCGCCTACAACGCACGACACATAATTTTTACGTACGACACGATAAAAACACATTTTTAAAAGCGGTATTTCCGGATACGTCAGATGGTGCCATTGCCGGGAGGCAAACAACTTAGATTTTTGTCTTGAAAATTTTTGTTCGGTTTTCCGCATTCGGGTAGTCTGACCCCCGAATTTCGCATTGTAAATTCCATTTTTTTCCTGCAGTTTATTTTCAGCACTAATTTTTCATATCTTTTTGATTCACTCTCTTACATTTTCTCTCTTATTTTTCTTGCGAGGTACTTTGTACGTGGTGCGGTTTTTCAAAAAAAAACCGACGCAACTTCACCGACTTTTGCAAAAACCGCAAATAAAATTAAGATCGAGTCGAGTCGTGAGAGAGCGTAGAGTCTAGGTTTATTTCTGAAAATTTTAATTTTTGTAATTAATTGCTTATTTACAACAGTGTCCGTTTGGACTCTCGCGTGTGTAGAAAGACCTCTGACTTTATTCTGTGGTGTGTCGTGGCCTGTTTCACTCTCCGACGAGGGTGGGGCCCGACTTGAGTGGCGATTAGGTTAGACCTGCACATACGGCTCTTAGAGCATTTATATTTTTGCTTGTGCTCGTAGGATCTAAGGCCATACTGCACATTAATTGAGACGCACATAGATCGTTCAATTTAGCCAAAAATCTAAATCAATTCTTCCCGCTAATAGAACTTTCTGCTTAGGTGCATTTTTTCATCGGCTTGCATTTCATTTAGAATAATTTTTAATTCTATCTAGCATCTCACATGGAGATTGCGAGGATTCACTGTAAGTCTTCTAACTGAGCATTCATCATAGTTTTCCGTGTGCATCGGCTTTTCTCAAATTTCTCCCTCCTGTTTTACCACATAATTCTAAACGAAATTGGGACTGGACGGTAGACGTGTATTTGTGCTCATTTAAATTCATAAGTGATCACCTAATAAAAATTGGGACTGCTAAATATATCCGATTTCAAAATAACACATAAAATCAAGAATTTCTGCGGGAGAACAACCCCGACCTTGGATGTTCTATTTTTTTAAGTGAGCGAGAGACGACACTTAAGGCTAGAGCCCAAATCCGAAATTTCAGCTCGCTAACAAGATTGTCTTTTCACCATTTAAAATTGACAAGATAATTGGTCGAACTCTTACGGCCTTCACTGTGTGAGTTGGTGAAATAAAACTTTGTATTGTGTTTGATCTGTATGTAAAACTTAATACCTCACTAGTACTTAGATCAACATCCATACACCTCTTGATAATCTCTTGAATTCGAGAATGTGTGGTAATTTCTGTTCGGACTCAGCGAACCCTTTTCTGACCACCACAAACTTTCCAGTCTCAAATGCTCTGAGCCACTCTCACTCAGAACCACCTTGGGTTCAGGGACAGCTTCCCCTGGAATCCTCATCTTATAATTCTCTTCAAACTATTGACTCCTATTTTTCACAATCTGAAGGTGAAAAGAAGAACTCACGAAAATGCCTCCAAAGAAGAACAATCCGGAAGATGACTTCAATGAAGATCCGATGCAAATGATTCTTGCAAGACTAGCTGCATCTGAGCAGCAACAAAATTTGATGAGGGAACAACTAGAAAGAATGAATGCAGAAGAAGAACCACCAATGGAGGCTGCATACAATCCCGGACAATATAGAGTCAGAAATTACTTGCAGCCACCTCAGCCTGAGGTTCACCATGAACTGAAACCACATTTCATAAGTCAATTACCACAATTTCATGGTAATTCAGATGAAGAACCTTATGAATTTTTGCGTGATTTGGATCTAGTATGTTCTAATAAGAGGCACCCACAAGTCAGCCAAGACTACATTCGTCTCACTGCATTACCTTTCGCCTTGAAAGGTAAGGCAGATTATTGGGTGAAAAATTTGAGAGTGACGATGACCACCTATGATAGGTTCAAGAACCTATTCTTGAAAAAATTCTACCCCTTGAGTCGAACCAATCAAATGAGGACTCGCATCACTAGCTTCTCTCAGATGCCAAATGAACCACTTCGTGATGCATCGGATAGATTTAAAGATCTGCTGCAAAAATGTCCCTGCCATGACCTAGATAATAACATCCTGGTCCAATCCCTCTATTCTGGCCTTAACCACGGGACTCAGGGTTTAGTCAGCGCTACCTGTGGAGGAAACTACACATCCCGAGGAGCTGATACCATCTGGAAAATACTGGAGCAAATGGCGGAGACTAACCGTTCACAAATCGCTAGTAGAGCTTACACTGATTCACTGAACAACTATCAAGTCAAAGGAGGGAAACAAACTGTTGCAGAAATAGCAGAGGACTTGATTCCCAACATGAACATCATCATAGACAAATTAACAGTTGTGGATCACATTAATAAAAGGGTGAACGACATCGACAACCGACTCTCCCAGTTTCCAAAGCAAATGGAGGAACTCACTGAGAAGGTATCCAAGATAGAGATGCCTACTGCACCCACGGTCCCGATTTATCATGTGCATCATGTCCAAGAGCAGCCAGGCTCTGGACAACCGCAACCATGGACTCAGGACCAATCCTATGCCCAACCTTCCCATCAGTCACCTCCTCCAGCCGAGACAGTCATAGAAGTTCCACCTCTGACATTTGAGATAAATGACATCTGGTACACACAGGATAATACCCGACAGGGTAATACGGGGGACCGTCAGCAATATCAACATCCACCCACCTTCTACAATGCCGCATTTCCCACCGCTCCACAACATAATCAGCCCTCGAGGCAGCAGCAATCACATGACCGTCAGAACCAACCTCAACAACATCGTCAACAGTATCAAGCTCCAAATCAAGCATCTCGATCATCCAAACCTCCAGAAGACCCGGTTGATATCCAGAAACAAATGCTGGAGGAAATTCGCAGCTTCCAGAATGAACTGTACGATCTACGGGTAGATGTTAATCGTCTATCCCGTTGGAAGGAAGAATAGACAGCCCCAGCCACAACCATTCCTGCCCAAGTTCAAGCTAATCCCAATAGCTTGAACAAATCTCAGTCATCTCAATACAATAATCAGGTATACTACTCAGATTTTTCCACATCTGAATACGAGATCCTTTCGTTTGACAATATCAATGCCATGTCCCTCAGGAGTGGAAGGACCGTGGTCGTACCTGACCGGGCAAGGGAAGCTGACCATCATGACTCGGAAGATCAACCGGAGGATGCTTCTGAGGATGAAGACGAAGGATGCCCGAGGATTTCAGCCCAAAATAAGGGAAAAGCATCTATGGAGACCACCGAGGACCTTGAACCTCTAGTTGCTGCAAAAATACCTTTGTCACCATTTCAACAACATGATTATTATCCAAAACATTATGATTGTAATAAGAACTCCAAATCCAATAAAGATGCTCTTATTTATGATTCTGGATCTCTTTCTCCTGTCTCAAATGCTTCCATTCCTTTTCCCCATGCGCTTAAGAAAGGAAAACAAAAGAAAATTATCCAGAGTGACCCAATGATGGAAAAGTTCTGTCAACAGAACATCACAGTGAAGGTACCCTTTGATCAATATGTGGCCAGTAATCCGGCATTTCAGAGATATTTGAAAATGAAATGTACCCCCACCCGGACTCGTACAAAGAAAACAAATCAGTTTGTGGAGACCCATGTTCTAACAGTGGCCACTACCAAATGCGTTAGAAACCAGCATTTGCCAAGAAAGAAAAGAGATTTGGGTGCTCATTATGTGGAAAGCCGTATTAGCAGTATTGCATTCGCACGCACACTTCTCGACAATGGTTCTTCCATCAATCTTCTTCCCTTAGCCTTATATTACCGATTGGAGTTAGGACCTCTTCAGAAATCATTATCTTTACTCCAGTTCGCTGACAAATCTACTAAAAGACCTAAGGGATAAGTGAAAAATGTTATCATTATGGTCGAGGGTACGAAATACAAAGTAGACTTCACTGTCCTTGATATGGAGACCCCGAACCATTGGAAAGAGTCGCAAATCATTTTGGGAAGACCATTCTTAAGAACCGCCAAAGCTGTATTCGATTACGGCACTGGAATGATGAAATTCCGCTCCCTATATGGAGAAGTGGATCTGGAAATGAAACAAACAAAATGGCAAAGACCCGATTCTGAATCCACCACTGAAGATGCCGAAACATCCAAGTGTAATCGGATCAGCACTACTGGACCTTGGGACCAACTGCCAGATCCTCACATGGATACCATCACATCAGAAGAAGAAACAATGCGCCATACAGTATGTGAGCTATTGCCAGACAAATCTGAAGGGAAATCATTCTTTTATTTTCTTAACGGGTACTCTGGCTACAATCAAGTAGCTATCACTCCCGAGGATCAGGAAAAAACCACATTTACATGTCCCTTCGGTACCTACGCATTCAAGCGCATGCCATTCGGGCTTTGTAATGCCCCAGGAACTTTTCAGCGATGCATGATTGCCGTATTTGCCGAAATGGTGGGTGATTTCCTGGAAGTCTTCATGGATGACTTCTCGATCCATGGTGATTCATTTGATACCTGTTTAGCACACTTGGATCGAGTCCTCAAGAGATGCAGAGAGGTTAATTTGGTACTTTCTTGGGAGAAGAGTCACTTTATGGTGACTGAGGGTATCGTGTTGGGGCATGTCATCTCCAAAAAGGGAATGGAGGTCGACCCTGCCAAGGTGGATGTGATCAAGAAACTTGAGCCACCAACCAACGTCAAGTCAGTGCAGTCTTTTCTAGGGCATGTTGGATTTTATCGAAGGTTCATCCCTGATTTTTTAAAGATCGCCCGCCCACTGACTGAGCTCTTAGGAAAAGACACAGAGTTTATTGTAAATCACAAATGTATTGAATCCTTCGAGCTCCTAAAAAAGAAAATATGTGAATCACCAATATTACAAGCTCCCGACTGGTCTCTTCCCTTTGAGATCATGACTATCGGAGCTGTGCTTGGACAAAGACGGGATGGAATCCCTTATGTGATTCACTACACGAGCAAAGTATTGGATCCTGCAAAGAAAAATTATACAGTGACTGAAAAGGAAATGCTCGCGGTTGTTTGGACCCTTGAAAAATTCAGATCATATATATTGGGCTCCAAGGTGACAATTTTCACTGCTCATACGACAATTAGATACCTCATGGATAAGAAAGATGCCAAGGCACAACTTCTGAGGTGGATCTTGTTAATCCAGGAATTTAATTTGGAGATCAAAGATAAACCTAGAATAAAGAATGTTGTTGCCGATCACCTTTCCCGAATTGAGAAAAATGATTATCCCGACACTGGACCTATTAAGGAGACTTTTCCAGACGAATCTGTTTGCATTATTGATTCAACCCCATGGTATTCCAACATCGTGAACTACCTTGTCTCCAAGAAGGTTCCCTTTGGGTGGACCAAGAGAATGATTGATAAACTGAAGTCAGATTCAAGAAACTACCATTGGGATGATCCTTTCCTTTTTTATGAAGGAGCGGATTGTATCTGGAGAAGATATATTCCTCAGGAAGAATGCCAGAGTGTCCTCACACATTGTCATACTCTCGAGGCTGGAGGGCACCATTCGGGAAAGAGAACCGTACACAAGATACTTCAATGTGGATTTTACTGGCAGACCTTATTTCGTGATGCTAATGAATTTGTACGGTCTTGCCAGATTTGTCAAAGTATGGGAGGGACCGTTGGTTATAGAGATGAAATGCCCATGCAACCGATGATTTTCTGTGATGTTTTTGATGCATGGGGGATTGATTTTATGGGTCCCTTTCCCAATAGCAATGGATTTGAGTACATCTTGTTAGCAGTTGATTATTTGTCTAGATGGGTAGAGGCTATTCCAACCCGAACCGTAGACAGCAAAACCGTCTGTAAGTTTATCAAGGATAATATCATTGCAAGGTTCGGGATACCAAAAGTTTTGATTTCTGATGGAGGTAGCCACTTTATGAATAGGGAAATGAGATCTTTGGCTAAAGAGTATAAATTTGAACATATAATAGCCAAGCCATATCATCCTCAATCTAATGGCATGGCAGAAGTTTCTAATAGAGAGGTGAAGAGTATATTTCAAAAGTTGATTCGTCCAGATAGGAAGGATTGGTCAAAACTATTGGACCAAGTTCTTTGGGCCTATAGGACATCATATAAAACACCACTGGGTACTTCACCTTTTAGGATGATCTATGGCAAGCCATGCCATCTACCTGCAGAACTGATTCACAAATCTGAATGGGCGATCAAAAAGTTGAATTGGAGTTGTCAACTTGGGAAAGTATGTCGAGACTTAAATTTGAATGAGCTAATTATAATCCGAAACCGAGCATATGACAACAGTGTGATTTATAAGGACAAGGTCAAGAAATGGCATGATAGACACATTCGAGATAAAACCTTCGTCCCTGGGTAGAAAGTATGGTTGTTTAATGCTCGGTTAAAGATTTTTCATGGGAAACTGAAATCAAAATGGACGGGTCCCTATGTTGTCATCGATGTGCATACCAATGGAAGTGTGGATATTGCAGAACTCAAAGATGATGCACAACCTTTCTCAGTGAATGGAAAATTACTGAAGCCATATATAGAATCATCCAAAGAACATACAGTGCAAGTTGAGGTCATCTACTTCACGCGGAGCGAGGACATTGACGATGTATCAGATCAGTCCCACCCTCCCTCCCGATCACATCGGTCTCCTTGTACAACTTCTTCCTCTACTTAGGCCAAGGCCTAAGTATAGGGGGGACCGATGCCATTTGTATATACCATTTCCCTCATCACACTCCTATCTCTCGATCGCTCCATCTCCACCTTTCTTTTATACTTAGGCTGCCATAGCCTAAGTATAGGGGGAATCACCACCCACCTGTATATACTCTCCTCATTTACATATCCTGACCACCTCTTCTTGCGCTCTTCTTCTATACTTAGACTATTCACAGTCTAAGTATAGGGGGCGAACCATTGTATAATTTTACTCTCTTAAGCTTAGCCCGAGCTATGTCTTCATTACGCTTCTTGTGCTCTGATGACACATCACTCGCTAAGTATAGGGGGGTCTGTATATATACTGTGTATATATTTTAGCCATATCTCGTACTTGCGCATAAGTCTATATGTATTTACGGATTGGGTATTAATACAAAAAAAATGCTACTAACACTGACTATGCCCAAAATTTTTGAAAAAAATGGCTTCTTATTTATTTTTGCATAAAAAAGAAAGAAAAAGAAAAAGAAAAAAAATCCCTTGCATATAAATTTTTTTCTGCATTCCACACACTTGCACTTCATCCAGCATTCATTTGCATCTGTGAAAAGACTGTGGGTTCTGAACCAAGTTATGAGCCAAAACCGAGAGTGGTCTGGACTTTACCTTAATCCACCTAATTTTCAGAGGAACTTCACCGAGAAATAGGATTTTAGAGTCTTAAGATCTTTGACTTAATTCTTTGAGTTCCACATAACAATGCACAGAGTTTGACTCTTAGTGTCTAACCTGGTATCTTCATTCTGGGTACAACTCTGGAATAAGGAATTAATTTGTACTCTCGCACTATGCACTTAGCTCAACTCAAACGGGATGTTGGAAGACTGTGTGAGTTTCTTTTCTGGTAGCGTGGAAATCTAAAGACCGGAGTACGGGTTGAAATAAAGCTTCGGAAAAGGGATGGACGGCTGGGCACAATTTTTTCTAAGACCCCAAAAAATGTACAGAACAAAAAGATTCTATATCCGTAGGGGCAAAACAAGATCCAAGCAGAACCGCCAAAAATTCCAAATACAAAGAAGCAACTAACAAATAAAACCTGACCAAAAAGGTCCAAGCTTCAAGAAACCTGCAGATCTTGGTGGAGACTCGGCTACACTGGCCATCTTCACAAGGAGAGGTGACTACACTGGCTACCCTCCAGTTCTTTTCTCATTCTTCTAACTTCTCCCCCCAATTCGATTGTGAACACAGCACGACAGACCTTAGAAGGAAATACCTGACTCGCCGAGGACGAGTTATTGGAGAGGAGGTTTGCACGGTAGTCCAGCATTCTGGGTGGGAAGAGCTAAAACCTTTCACACACAAGAGTCGGTTATTCAATGTTCATAGGCTATGCTTTGAGAAGAGGATTGATCTAAGATGACTTCTGAGCCGAAACTGTAAGCAATGATTTGTAAAACTTGAAGGCTGCTGATTTTAAAATTCTAAGACTCACAGAAGTTCCGCCAAACTATTAATCCAAAGGTCGAGGCTAGATTCATTTTCACCTTCAGCTCATGGTCTTGGTATGGAATCCAATCTCATTTCACTTCATAGCATTTCTTTTTAATGCTCAGGGACGAGCATGCTTTAAGTATAGGGGAATGGTGAATCTCGAATTCATCACTCTAAATCTCATTTATTAAGCTCAAATCCCTTAAAATCAACAACATTTTAGCATCTATTCTGCATAATTAGCATTCATGCATGATCTCATAAGAATTGCATTTTAGCATAAATTTCTGCACAAAATAAGAAGCTAAAAATCCAAGCCAAATTGACCTATAAATAGCCTAACGTCCCAGATTTTTAACTCATTCATGCTAACTCCGAATGACACAAAACTACCTCCACTGTGTACATATCACTAACAAGAATAAAGGAAAAATACAAAAAAATAACTAACCCAAATAAGTGGACCAAAAATCCAAACCCTAATTTTAGGATTTTCGGACTAAAACCCTCATATCTCCCTCATGCAATATCTGTTTTAATCCTACTCACTTTTAAACTAATATACATTCAATTACCTTCAAAACAAGACCAAGTTCAAGTGAATCAGAGCTCATATGTGAAAGTTGGGTTTTGAGCCCCTTTTGTATACTGTATATTTTAGCGGTTTTTGACCTATTATTTTATATACTTATTTTATCAATTAATAAAAATCCAAAAAAAATTAGATTAAGGTGTCTTTATTTATCTTTGATTTTACCGTAATTTTTCCGGATTTTTATCTGATCTTAAAAATGACATAAAAATTACAAAACCCCAAAATTAAGGTATTCTATGTACATAGGATACCCCAAAAATTCACTTTGTGCAAATGATCGATTTTGGTTTGATATCTTCATGAAAGTTATAGATCTCATTGAGACGAGCAATTTTCGCGAAGAAACTTTTTCGATCCGAGGTCATTTACTATTTTTTATCGATACGTGGCAGCACCTGATGCCGCATGTCAGCCTTTTTCGCATATTTATATAATCGTTTTTATAAAAAAATAAAAAATAAATAAATTAATTAATAATAAAAAAATGGCACGTGCGTCACACGTGCCTCCCCAAGCACGTGCTCCGCACGTGCCTCCGCCTGTTTCCCCCCAACCACCACGTGGCCAATGCAGGGCCGCCCGATCTCGGCCGATCGGACGACCCCTGCCCGTCTTCCTCATCAAGCCCCTTTCCTCTTCGGGCCGCCGCCGCCCCGTGCCGCGAATCCCGCACCACCCCCGCGTATCTCGCCGGCGCCAATCCTCCTCCATCGCCCGTATCTCCATCTCCAATCAATCCCCTTAATCTCGCAATCTTCTTCTTCTTCGAATCCCGGCAAATCCCAACTCGACCGCCGCCCTAATCCCTTTCCATCTCCACCACCATCCGACACCCCTATTTAAAGAACTGCTCTGCCGAAGAGCCTCTTCATCCGCCGATCAATCACAGAGACCCCCCACCGGTAGTGACAACCGGAAACCCCCTCACCGGCATGATCCGAGGGCTTCAACCCCTCGTCGCAGCTCTGTCTCGTGCCGCTGCTCCAGCTCCGGCCACCCATCGTCGTAGAGCCCTTCCTTCCTCGGGTTATCTCTCTCTCTCTCTATCTCTCTCTCTCTTTCTTTCTCTCTCTCGCTCCTTCGCCTCGAGTTATTTGCTTCGCCGACTTCGCCTTCGACAACGTCTCGCCGTCATCAGCTCCGAGCCACCAGCCATCTTCTTCGTCTTCATCGACTCCATACGATCTTCATCTCCGATCATCTTCTCCACCGCCATCCGCTTCATCGAATCCCCACGGCCGTGTGTCGGCCACACCACCAGCCACCTACTCAGGTCTTCATCTACAACCTCATCTCTACATTATTTTATCAATCCAAAAATAACATGATGTTTGTTAATTAATTCTCTACACTTTGACATATTGTGGGCATTTTTGTGATCAGTGGTTAATTAATAATTAATTATTCTGTAGACAATTGCAAATTTTACCCAATTTGAGCTCTGAAATTCATAGTTGATTAACCACTATTCTAAAAATTCTCGAGAAATCACATCTTATAGAGTTAATTGTTCTTAACATTGTGCACAAAAAGAATTACATTTACATGCATATTTTGCCTTATAAAAATCATTTCGCATATTTCATTGTTTAGTGTTTAGTAAGAATTAGACCTCCTCACATTTTTAAGGTTTAGGATTTTTCTGAGATCAATTACCTTGCTAGATCTTAGATAATTTTTATCCTTGAAAATAAGTAGGTTTAGTATTTATTATAATTAAATATTGAAATTCATTCGGTTTGCATTTAAAAATTCATAAAAAAATCATATTGCATCCAAAAATTCCAAAAAAATTATTGAGCATTCATTTCATCATATTTTACATTGTGGCCAAGTTTCATATTTTTCGGACATCTTTTGAACGTAATTCACATTTTTGTCCCTAAAATAGGCCAAATTTGCATATTGCACCCTCTATTGCATTGAAAATTCTAAAAAAAACCGCCTCGAAAACCAAACACAAACTTTGATAGACATCTCTCTAGGTTGTTCCTTTGCCTCCTTGTGATCGACCTTGGGACTTGACCAAGTAAAACAAACATAAAACCACACTTGATTAAAATTGATTAAATTTCCGTGGTTATTTTCTTGACTGTTTCCGATTGCCGCCTACAACGCACGACACATAATTTTTACGTACGACACGATAAAAACACATTTTTAAAAGCGGTATTTCCGGATACGTCAAGGGGAAGCCTGGAAGGGGAAATTTTGATAGGGTAAATTTTGATGAAGTCCCTAGGAAATTGGATTATAAAAGTTAAATAGGAAAGAAGTTACAATGAGTGGGGATGGGATTGAGATATGGTGGTGGGAAATTTAATCTTACATATGTATAACTATAAAATCTGCACTAATTGTATGGATGAAATATTATATATATTATTTATTAATTTGTTAACAAATTAACGGATTGGATCGGACCGGATTTGGGCAATGACCCAATCCAATCCATAATTTAACGGATTTTCAAAATCTCAATCCGATCCAATCCATTGGCTAGATAAAATCGATCCAATCCAATCCAATAATATCGGATTGGATCGGATTGCGGATTTTATCCGATCCATGTACACCCCTACTGAAACCACTATCGACATACCACATGTCTCTAAATACTTCTTTAGTATTCATGCAAGAATAAAGTAATGTATTAGAATCCTCATTTTTTAAAATATAATTAGAATCATTCTTTTGGAATCAACAATCCCTTTGAGAATGATTTGCAATTTTATACCTTGTGCAACAGAATCTACAATCCTTAGATTCATGATTATCTTTATTGCAAATAATGCAATGGGAATAAGATTTTCATGTACCTGGAGCTCTTTGATTATATCCTCTTTTAGATCTTCTATTGTCTTGACCTCTATAGGATACATATCTTTCATCATTCTTTTGTCTCTTTGCACATTGTCCCCTTCTTTGCTTGCCATGATCTCCATTCTTAGCTTGAAGATGCTCATTTTTGTTTGAATTTCTTGCTCCAAGGGTTGAATAGTAAACTTACTAACTCTTTGCTCATGTGCTTCAAGTGAGCCCATTAATTCATATATAAAAAGAGAAGATAAATCTTGCGATTCTTCAATAGCAACAACAAATGACCAAATTTAGCAGGTAAACTTTTTAAAATCTTTTCAACAACCTTTGTATTAGTAATGATATCACTATAACTTCGAATTTCATTTATAATAATAGAATCTTTTGAAAAAAACCCTTGGATATTTTCACCATCTTTCATTAAGAGATTATCAAAATCCCTCTATAAAGATTGAAACTTAATAGAAATTACCTTATGAGAACCTTCAAATTCTTTCTTTAAAATCTCACATGCTTTATTAGAAGTAGTTGCTTCAGAAATACGAGGAAAGATAGATTTACTTACTCCTTGTTGGATGAAGAGAAGAGCCTTTGCATGTTTCTTCTTATTCTCCTTGAACTCTTTCTTCTTTCCTTCACTTAGTGAAGCAATTGTATCTGCATCTTTAAGCTTTTCATAACCTTTTATGACAAGATCCCACAAGTCTTGTGAGATGAAGAGGGTCTTCATTTGAAGACTCCAATAATCATAACTTTCTGCATCAAATATAGGAATGAAGCTTTAGGTGTAATAGAATAAAGCTATGTTGGAGGTAGATGTCATGGTGTTGAGAAATACGGAAAAGGCTTCAACAAGGATGTAAGGATGGTTATGGCTCTGATACCAAAACTTGTTGAAGCAGCGGAAGATTGGTGGTATATAAGAAGCAAATTAGAGGAAGAGAATATGGAGTAATGTATAAGTTAGATAAGAACTTAAGAACTTCTTTTCATTAAAACTTAAACTTGCATACAAGTCTTGGACTTTACAAGAAGAGGACTTAAAATCACGATGTGAGACTCCCCGTTCTTCCGGAGTCGAACGACCATAGATAAGTCAGCTTTTTTTCCTTCTTGGCGATTTTGCTCTTTCCCATATTAAAGAACCGAAAATGCTAAATTCACGACTTTGATATTAGGAAAAATCTGAACTGTCTAATCCGAGCGGAAAGCGCTGAACAGTCATTAGAATAGGTAAAGCCGTAGACGGGGTTGCTTACAATAAAAGAAGAGTGACTTAAAACACTTAGAAGGGGGAGGACACTTGAGAGACCCTTGTGTTGGTAGAGAACTTCTTCTTTTTGTTGTTTGTGAAATGAGGACCTCTTGGGTGGTATTTATAGGCCAACCAAGAGGGTGGAGATATTTTGGAAGAGGGATCTAGAATCCTCTTCCATGCTTATCCTTTAAGTAGAAATATCTAGATATTTTGGTGGGAGGTGATATCTAGATATTTTCTACACCTCTCTCTTTTCTAAAATATTCTCGCAAATGCATATCTTCATTAACTTTTCCATATGTTGATGGAGTATGTAAGCTCACTTGTCTTCATATGAGTTAGAGGATTGTAGGTCCATTTGTATATGGGCCCATTGCAATAATAATACTTCTTAGACAAATTATAAATTATATTTTCAACAGACACATGAGAGTAAAATTGGAATGTATAGATGGAAAATTATTACATGATCGGTGACTCCCTTCTTAAAAGATGATATAGATATATAAACTTTATGCCTACAGACCTTTGGACCCCCCCCTCCCCCCCCCCATCGAGCAATCTTCTTACCTATATATAAGAGATCAGGATTTTTTTTCGAGAGAGGAAGCCTCAAGCAGTATAGCTCCACCATTCCTCATATTCGTGGCATTTGCCACTTCACCGTCATCTTCAATCCAAGGTTAGGCATGTTCCTACTATTAGTGCCTCTTGTTTAAATATAGGATTTTGTTTTCATAGACTTTATTGCATCCGTGGAGGTTTTCCGTTCACCAAACACACCAAATTTTCTGTTGTATTAACGCCAATTAAAACATCACGAGAGCATTCTCCCTCACATGGTAGATACCTCGATATGCTGCTTATCTTGTTCGTTAACATTCCGAAACCTGCTCTTAACAAGCCCATTTATCGGATCATAAACTACAGCAACTTTAGATTCTTATATATTGATTAGAAAAGATATAATATGTTGTTGAGCCGAAGGAAGTTAGGTTTCATCACCTTCATCTGCCTTTATTTCTATCTCGAGATCAGCCAATGCATCTAATTTTATATAGAAACATAAGCAGTTTCCAATATCGAGACAACCAAGTGCCTTGGAACAGTGAAGTTCTAAATTTCGACACAAATAAATAGTGAAGTTTTTTTTGAAAAGTAACATATACATATTTCATAAGCACTTACAAGTGATGATTACAACAAAGAGCAACAAAACAGCCGTTCGTCGAGTAAAGAAAAACTAGAGCTGGAGGTCATCAGACGAGCACGTATGTCACAAGGAGCCAACTCTCACAAGAATATGGATCAGGAGGAATCTATGGGAGGGACACGTAATAGATTCAGAGCTGAAGGTCATCTGACAGCATCCCGTATGCAAAAAAGAGTGGAGGTGGCTGACGCTAAGAAGACGGAGGTGATGACTGCGATCACAGGGGACGTGGAGGCGGTCGGTGGAGGCGACCACAGTAGATGGAGTCAGTTTCTGGCGGACGGAGGCGGTCACAGTCGAAGGCTGTCACTGGGGTGTGAAGGCGGTCATAGTTGACGGAAGCGGATACGGCAATGGCTGGGGGCAGTCGCAGGAGATCCGACAAGAAAGGAAGGAGCGACCCGGGGCACCGGTGCAGGTCCGGCCTTGACGGGAGGCGCACGGGTTCACGGTTATGGTCACCCCGAACCCGTGTGCGCCGCTTGAGGATCACTCTGTTTGGACACCCCGTCGGGATTACTTGACATGAACAGCAAGTAATATCCTGACAAGGAGGTCAAGAACGCCACACACCAGACAAATACAAAGAGCACTGCAGAGTCGAGGATAGTGGTGACCCTGTGAGAAAACAAGACGGTGAGAGCCAGGGAAAGCAACCACACCGCGTGTTTGAGGAAACTGTTCCTCTTCGAGGCCGAAGGGATGTCCCTGGTCTTCTCGAACTCCCGCATGCACAGGTGGAGAAGCCCGAGGAGGGAGAAGGAGCTGAAAACGAAGAAGACTGTGCCGGGCTCGCCCTTGGTCTCGTATATGGCTTTACCTGCACTGTACACCATGAAAGAGAACCCAACGTAGGGAAGGCAGGATACCGTCTTGCACAGGGCACGGTCTAGTGTCCCGAGCGTTGCCTTGCCTCTAAGGGCGTTCGTATTTCGACGGAGGGAGTTTCGAAGATGTAGGAACTTCCATCTCGTGGGATGCTTTACTCTGAGACATGGACAAACTATGTCAGGATACTTCGTGGATCACAATAACCGGACGACGACAAGGAACCAAAATCCGTTGGGAAATCGATATATTTATTGAGCAAACGGTAACCATCAGTATGATTTCTGCAATTTCCCCCCTAACAGACGTAACTTGTGGAAGTTCCCACAGGAACGTCTGGTTCATATTTTGCCCAACCGCCATACAAGTAGATGAAAAGATCAAGCGGGATGGTAAGCGGAGGAGATCGCTTGGGATGGAAGCAAAGATGGGAAAGGACGAAGGGAGAGAGGCATCGGTTCGCTCATGAAACCTCTTCCTTCTTCAGTATCATCCATTACCCATCTGAACGGGTATCGAGTGGTTCGTTCGTTGACAGGATTTATATCAAAGAAATTTCGATAACGTCTAAAGATTATTCCTTGGCCACCGTTGGCTCAATACCGAGTCGTGCATTATTTGATTATCCAGGAAGTTTCCCGGAAATTTCCTTGCTCGACTAGTGACAGCGACAGCTGGAATAATGCCAAAAGAAAGCGTAATGCAATTGCACAGCTTCTCTATCATCCTCACTGTCAACCCAAAAGAGACCAAGATGGAATCCCACCCCAACCGAAAATTCCTCAAAATGGGGATGCTGTGCAAATAATTCCCATTGTGGGGACGTATCGGTAAATAATTCTTTTCTTTAGTTATTATATATATATATATATATAGGATTTATTTCAAATAGGACGCAGTCCTTCCATTCCTAAGGAAGGCCGTCCCTTTTTTGTATAAAACAGGGCACTTTAGTAGAATACGTATATAGTTTGTATTATAGGCGCACGTTATAAACAGTTTTGTATTATAATGTGCAGTTTTAATGTTTGTATTATAATGCGCAGTTTTGTATGCGGCTTTGTATTTATAACGTGCACCTATAATACAAACTATATACGTATTCTACTAAAGTGCCCTGTTTTATACAAAAAAGGGGCGGCCTTCCTTAGGAATGGAAGGACTGCGTCCTATTTGAAAGGCCATATATATATATATATATATATATATATATATATATATATATATATATATGGCATATCCAGAGGGCACTGTGCCGATTTGGGTCGTGGTGAGCACCAAACGTGGGCTCGCCACGTGTATGTGTCGGTTCTATTTGGAAGGGGACGGTTTTGGCAATAACAATGTTCATGCATTATTAACATAATAAGAATTCGAATTAAATCATTTCCTTAAAAATAGGTGGTCGGTTTTAGTAAGCTAAAAAATACGCATTTAAATTATTGTCGGCATATATTCTATTTATGGAATGATCATTCCACGTTTGGATTAGAAAAGATAAATTACTAATTATAATTATTGATTACGCCAATTACTAATGTCCATACAATAATTACCTATTACAAATATACATATTACTGAACACATTATGATTGTTACTGAATTTATAGCTATTTTACATCTGTAACATTACATTGTACAGAGATCAGTAATTTATTCATGTTACTCAAGTAATACATATTCAGTTCTCAAGTAACTATTGTTGTGGGATCAGTAATTAAGTATGTGAATTACTAATGTCCATACAATAAGTACTGATTACAAATGTCCATTTTACTGAAGTCATTTTGATTGTTACTAATGTTATAGTTACTTAATACTTTGAGTCTTACTGAAGCACTTCTTATTTACTTATATAACATTTTTAATTACTTATAATGTATCGAGTGTTACTGATAGCAATACATAAGTTACTGGTTACATGATTTTTTATACTTATTCCAACTTACTTATTCCATTACCTTCTTTTACCTACAATTTATTATATGTTACTGATGCTTCTATATATCTTACTTGTTTTATTCTTTGTTTTGAATTACTATCGAATCACACCTTCTTTACTTATGTAGCATATTTAATTACTTGTAATACGTCAAGTGTTACCGAAAGTCACACATAAATTATTTAATTATAGTTATATGGTGAACATCCAAATGTCAACTGTCTTCTAGTTCATTTAGATGATGTTGTTTTGCTCTCGCTCCTCGGCATAACAACAGCTTCTTCAAGACACCAAATTGTGCATTGTTCTGCAAGAAACAATAAGTTAATTTATATCCGTGAATAGTAAGAATTGTATAAAGAAAAGTAATTCAGCAATATACTCACTTCAGTAAGAATCATTGAATGACAAGTAACTTGTAATGAATTGTTAGTAACATTTATTATATGATAAGTAACTTGTAATGATTGTTAGTAACTCAGCAATATACTCGCTTCAGTAAGAATCATTCCATGACAAGTAACTTGTAATGAAATGTTAGTAATGTTTGTTATATGATAAGTAACTTGTAATGAATCGTTAGTAACTCAGCATTATAGTCAGTATATCTTCAAAGTAACACATTAAAAGTAACAATTTTGTTAGTAATAGTAACATAAAATATCTTATAAGTAAATTAAGAAGATATATCAGTAACTCAGTATATATTCAAAGTAAAACATTAAAAGTAACAATTGCGTTATCATTAGTAACATAAAATATCTGAGAATACTTGCTTCAGTACTATTTTATATCCGAGAATAGTAAGAATTATAAAAAGAATGGTAACTCAGCAATATACTCGCTTCAGTAAGAATCATTCAATGACAAGTAACTTTTAATGAATTGTTAGTAACGTTTGTTATATGACAAGTAACTTGTAATGTGTTGTATTTATAAACTTACTGATTGTTTTAATATAGTTACTGACAGTCAGTAATGAAGTTACAATGTTACTAGAGTTACTTGTTATTATTATAAAGTTACTTCTACATGCTAAAAAGTTACTGATGGATAGTGTAAATATTACTTGTTATATATGTAAGTTAATAAAATACTAGTAATGGTTTACAATGTTACCAAAGTGTATATTAATTGTTACTGGTCATTATACGATAGTTACTAGTACAAGTTATATGGAATTTCTTACTAACATATATATAAAACTTACTGATACATGTAATAAAGTTACTCAAAGCCAACAATAAAATTACAAATTTACTGTAACTTTTTATTATATGAAATCAAAATAACTTCGATAAAAAATCAATTAGGAATACAAATCGTGTATCAAAATGAATAAAAATCGATATTATGAATAAAACTTTCTCATATTCCAATCATACTTCTCGAATAAAACATCGCTTACGATAAAAAATATGCAGTATTCATAAAAAAATTAATGTATTCATCGTCTCGTCGTATTGATCCCAAAACAAACATTGCTAAAAATCAAAAAATCATTAAAACAACGAAATTATGATAGAAATAAGCGATTAAATTATGAAATCGAATCACATACCTCCCATCTTGCGTTGGAACGAAACAAATGCCATGCGTTGGAATGAGCCGATAGATTTTACCAATCAAATGCACGCGCCTTCCTCTTTCCACAAATGCAATGCTATTTTTAGCAATGTTCTAATTTCCGATTTTGTTTTATTTCCATACAAAATCGGTTCCTATTTTTTGGGATTAATCGGTTCCTATTTTTTTTGCGATGGACGGCTAGGATTGGGTGCTCATCCGAACTCAAATGGGCCCTGTGCTCTCTAGATAAATTCCCTATATATATATATATATATATATAATACGTAAGACATGATTATTTTTGCATTAAGACAGAATCCACGTATACTCTATTATCGTGGTTTATATTAGTTATGTCCTAAAGAATACTATGCACTTTATAATTTATGATACTGGTTATATATGCAATAATTACATCTATAGGTCTCAATATTTATCTGATGAACTAGCAGTGCGAGATATAGTTCTAAATGTTAAAGTAGCACTACGAGATATAGTTCTAAATGTTAAAGTAAAACAAATTTTTTATAAATGATCTATTCTTCTTATCTATTGAAAGGTAATCTTCGTTATTAAGGAAAATGAATAAAGATGCACCATCGTTTGAATAAGATTTATTCTGGAGTAAAGTAAAAAAAAATAATTTGCAAGTTTTCGTGCCGACTCAAATGACACTACAACAAAATGGTCTTCTGGTGTCAAAACTGTGGTGACGGAATGACGATTTGTAGTGACAAAAATGGCTATTAGGACAGCCAGTTCATCACTACTAAGCCATCTCCAAAAGCTGCGTCACTACAATTTGTGGTGACGACAAGGCTGTTGCAATCTTTATTGTGATGTTTATTTCGTCACCAAAGTAATGAAAGGAAGATAGTTGTAACGACTAAATTGGTCTGTCACCACAACCTTAAGTATATGGATTTTTTATTCAAATGGAATATATTTTGGCCCCGAAGAAACTATATAAATATCAATAAACATGAACATAGATTATGTCAATAAGTGTGTATTTATAATAGTGTCACTATTACATACAAATTTACATGTATATTAAAAAAAGAACATTACACAAATAAGCAACTCAGTCAGTCCTTGATGATAGCCAAACAATTTTTGGACCATCTCTTTTACCTCGACCAAATCATGTGCTAGAAAGAGCATCCTTCCCCGTCAAATCTTCTGCCTTGCTGCTTGCCCTTTAATTAGATTGCCTTCTTACAAAAAATATGCAGAACTCTGATTAAAGACAAATTAGCAGCACTAACAATAAAAATATCATATAACAAACAATTGCAGCCCCATGGTTTGCATTCCCACGCAATCGCAACCCCCAACGTTAGTGACCATACTAGATTTCAGAACAGATAGTAGCTACTCAAGTTTGGATTCAAATTAGAATGGCATTACCATTTTAAGATCATCATCATTTACATCGTTAATTATACTCATTCTACACACCTGTAAAGCCACCTTCTTCAACGTATTCGTAGCATATAGTTGTTTGAGACAAGAAAGAACTGCGAGATCCAAAGGCTAAACAAGTGCTACTCTATCCTCGTATATCCACAGATGGCTTGCAAGAGTAGACCAACGTAAGAACAAAAATGTCAATACTCTTTATATTGAGTCTGACTTCAGATCGAACAACATAATCGTGGAAGCTCTAGTAGGAAGTAACTGTACATAGCGCTTGCTGAGCAATAGAGCATTTGGAAGGCTTGGAGTAGGCAGAGCATCCCCCAGATGAGCAACAGGCTACGGTTTTGAATAAAAAATGACCTGCCCCTTGAGACTTCGCTGAAATCCCCTTGTCGTGTTTCTAACATATGGACAAGATTTGGAATTAACAAATGAAGTGCAAGAGAAATTTCATTGAGATATACATATATAGAGAGAGAGGGAGAGGGAGAGAGAACATACATGTCATGTGATCACGCCAGATGTGTGTGAGAGCATTACTTTTCATTGTTGGGTTGTAGAGAAAAAGGACCTATAAATATTAATAAAGAGGGAAAAATAAGATGGTTGATGTGGTAAACTTAAATCATCAATAACTAGTAGGAATCCATACTTCTTTGGAAGTTCGACTAGTTTGAGCTTCAGAGCTAAATCTGCTTCCATGCTAAATAAACTGCACAGGAAGTAAAAATAAATAAATAACTAAAGACATGTATATTTATGTTTTCTAATTACCATATATTCATATAGTCATTGATTAGCCTTCTTCTATCAGCCACTACAAGAAAAAGGGATTGTGATGACAAATTTGCAGTGACAGATAGAAAATTTGTAATGACGAAAAAGGATATAATGACAACCATTTTGTCACTACTGCCCCATCTCCAAAAGTCAGGTCACCACAATCTGTGGTGACAACAATACTGTTGCCTTTATTTTCTGATGAATAGCCTGTCACCACAAAGAGCTGTCATGATGGCTAATTTGTCACCATAGAAGAGTTGTGGTAACAGTTCGATTAGTCACCACATCCTTGAGAACGTGGATTTTTTTAAATAATGGATATTTTACATGTGAGAAAGGCCATATAATCAAAACCAACATACATACAATAATAGTGCACATGAATAAAAAGACAAGGAGTTTTTACCTGTAAATTTATAGTAGTGTTTTTACACAAACAGATTGAAAAAAAATGAAACAACAAAGAATAAATAAGCGACTTATTATCATGATGTTAATCATGAAAAACAGTTAACATTCTTCAAATAAATCTTCGAAGAGTTCTTCATAGTTGAAGCAATGTTCTCCAATGAGCGGCTCACGATTCCAAATTTCCTCACGATCCTCACCTTGAACTCTTAGGGCCTGTTTGGTAACCGGTGTGGAGTGGGTTGGGCTGACCCACCCCACGTTTGGCTAATGGGGTATGCGGGTTGGCAGGGTCGAGGGGTGGTGTGCGATGGAAGGGTTTCGAAAGGCTGGTTTGGGATAGGTCTGCAGGTCCTGCCTCCTACCGCTACAGGACATCGTCGACTCCTCCATAGCAGCTCGCGAGAGTTTCCTTCAATCCGCACGCCATCTCCAATCTTGTCCCCGCTATCGTCCAAGATTGCGGTCTCCGGCCTCGTGAAGCACCATCGCGAGCCACTGTTTGGAGGAATAGACAACTCCAGGCTCCGCAGACGATGCCCAGCGACCTTGAAGACCATCGGCCACAATCGGCTGTCCTCCAGCATTAACTGTGAAGATGGCCAGCTACGTCGAGTCCTGCGAGTCGACAGCTCCGGGCACATCACCTAAGCCCTTGCGGTGTGGACGAAGGGTTTCTACCATTGAGGAAGCCATCTACCCATATAAATTGTGTGCCACCGTCGTCGTTGCCATTCACTCACTTGCTGCTGCTGGTGTGCTTCTTCCACCCGAGGTTTTGGAGGTCATTGCAACCTGCTTGAAGGTGGTGCTTGTAAGGTTGGTTGTCTGAACCCCTTTCCCTGTTACTCCATTCCTTGGGTTTCCAGATTTTGAGTCGCAGGACACTACAATATTGTGAAATGGCTCAATGGCTACGAATAATGGCTTCCAGCTTCTTTTTTGGGTTTACTCCTTCCATACATCTTCACTTTTTTTTGGTTTGATTTGCAAAGCAATCCGTAAATAATGATTTGCAAAGCAATCCGTAATGAGTCAGTAGCTGAGTATCTAAGTAGATCTCAGTACCTGAGTATCTAAGTAGATCTCAGTAGCTGAGTATCTAAGTAGATCAGTTAAAAACGAGTCAGTAGATCAGTAGGTAAGTAGATCAGTTAACATGAGTAACACAATAGTAGATCAGTAGTTAAGTAGGTCACTGCAATATCTTCATTACTTTCTTATGATTTGAATGGGTAACGATTGAGTCTTTTGTGGGTTTACTCCTTCCATAGATCTTCAATTTTTTTGGTATGAATTGCAAAGCAATACGTAAACAATCTTTGGATGTCGGGCATACAGAAACGATGGATAAATTTGGCCTTTGAACTAAAATGGAGATAGGTTCATGGATTTCTAAAATAGGGAGACTACAGAATGGTACATCAACAAACATGAGTAAAGAGTAAGCAAGAGTACAACATGAGTACATGTGTACACCTGATACATCCATGAGCAGAAACATAGACCAAGTAACTTGAGTAAACACCTGATAGATCAATAAAGCTGATAGAGCTGTACACCTGATAGATCAATAGAAACCGTGATGGTAAAACATGGTGGGGTAGATCAATAAACATGAGCAGGAACATCAGTACTCAGTAGATAAGTAGGTGAGTATCTAAGTAGAGCATGGTAAGCATGAGCAGGAACATGAGTAGCTGAGTAGCTCAGTAGCTAAGTAGGTCAGTTAACATGAGTAGCACCATAGTAGATGAAATGAGTAAACATGAGTAGCTGAGTAGATCAGTACCTGAGTAGAGCATGGTAAACATGTGCTGAAGGTGTTTGGGTGTAGATATATCTCCTGATTGAAGGTGTGCGTGGTCACTGCAATATCTTCATTACCTTCTTATATGATTTGAATGGTTAACGATTGAGTCTTTTTTGGGTTTACTCCTTCCATAGATCTTCAAATTTTTTTGTATGATTTGCAAAGCATTACGTAAACAATCTTTGGACTGATAGAGCATAAACGATGGATAAATTTGGCCTTTGAACTAAAATGGAGATAGGTTCATGGATTTCTTAAAATAGGGAGACTACAGAATGGTACATCAACAAACATGAGAAAAGAGTAAGCAAGAGTATAACATGAGTACATTAGTAAACATCAGTAGAATGAGTAGGCTGACTATATCAGGTGGATTTGAATGGCTTCCAAGTACTTGATTAGATGAGTAGAACCTGATAACCATGATGGCACACAGTTAATTGCAGTCTTTATCATTAATTACATCAAAGGCTGCGTAGAAAATGAGTAGAACATAGGTAAATGCAGTCTTTAGCAATAATTACATCAGATAATTACATCAAAGGCTGCGTGGAAAATGTATTATCAACGACTGTTTCTTAGCTTAGTAGCTACTGCTTTTCATGACTGCTATTTACTGTATGATTAACAACGGAAGAAATGAATTGAAGTTGGCCTTTTCACAGAGGCAAATGTAGTCTTCCTCAATATGTAATGCCAATTTTATGATCCACCTTTTGACCTGCACCTGCACTGTGTATGAGGAAGAAACTATATTCGTGGTGGTGAACATCCTCCCTGCAATTATTTGATCTAACCCATTGAACAACATGCGCTGATTCGTTCCACCTTTTAAGAGGAGAAATGTCCGACGAGATGCGCACAGGAGGAGGAGACGTTGGAGGAGGTCTTGAAGTACCCCCTGCAGGAAATGCACCTAACGCACATTGGAACTCTGCTCTTGACAAAATTTTTGTAGACGTTATGCTAGAGCACGAGAGTTCGTGGGCGGGAAGCACCTTCACAGTACCTGGCTGGCATTCCATTGTGAAGAGATTCAACGAACTTGCATGTCGGGCATACACAAAGATTCAGTTGCAATATAGATGGAAAAACATGAAAAAGGACTACTCGTCATATCTGTATCTGCGTAACAAGTCTGGCTGGGGGTGGGATAGCGTCTACAACAGGCCAATTCCCCCGTCGGACTATGCATGGAATGAGGTATGTTCGATCATCCTTTATAATTATTCTGACATAGCAAAAATCTTCATCAACGGCAATAATGTCTTTGTCTACCAAACGTAGGTACCCGACAGATACCGCAAATACAGAAACAAACCATTCCTCTACTTTGGGGAGATTCAGAGGTTCTTGGTGAAGGACATCGCAACAGGAGCGCATGCAGCTTCTTCGCGACCTGGAAGGGGTAGATCGACGGTGGGTGCATGTAGCTCGCGGGTCGCGTCTACGCAGAGGGAGTTGGACTTCGACGAAGATCTTGATGAATGCATGCCTGAACCTTGCGACGACGACGAAGACAGTGATGGAATGGCTCCCACCCCTGTGTCAAGGAAGCGAAATGTATCTGGGAAGCGCGCATTTACGAAGAAATCAAAAAGTCCTGGGACGCTCAGCGTTGCCGCGCAGGGGATGTTGGCCAGTTTCCTTACCACTCTCCCAAAAACCTTTGCAGAGGCCAGGGAAGATCCAGACAGGTTGGCGAACGAGTTGTGCAAGGAGCTTAGTCAAATGTGGCCTGACCTTGACGCTGATGAGTTTGAGAAGATGGCAGAGAAGATTGCGACTACTAGTGGCCGCAACGTGTACTTCCACCTCAAGGGCGATCCGGCGAAGCTGAATGCTTGGATCGACAAGACCATCGGGCGCTGACTGATTTTCATCCTCCCGTCATTACTTTTCCATTCACGAAAACATGATTAGGCTTTATCTAATATTTGCTTTGACGAACATTAATATGTACTTAACTCTGCTTTGACAATGTTTTTTTATGCATTGCAGTTATGCTTTACATTGCAGGTTTATCATAATGGGAAAATTGCAAATGTTGCAGGTTTCCCCAGGCTTTACCTTTTAGTTGGGCTGCAGCATGCAAGGGGAAATTAACTTTTGTTGCAGGTTTCCCTATGCTGCCTTTCTCATGCCCACGATTTGTGCCTGTTAAATGTGTATGCTATATCTGCTTCTTTACAATTATATCCGTCTTTATATAGTACTTATGAGGGTAGGCGTTGGGGTGTAGGCGGAATGCATGATGTACTTAAAACTTTACTATCATGGTGCCTAATGGCGACTTTAACGTAGCAGGTATTAGTGCGCTGATATGGCGTTACGTGGCTACAATCCGTTTGGGGAAATTGAGGAACAAATCCTCATAGCGTGTGCTGCAGTGGTAGGTGTGGTAGCAATACAAGAGTGGGACGCACGTACACGTCAAGTTCCACGTCCACTGCATACCCGTCCGCTGACAGGTCGCGACTGGATTAGGGAGATGCTAGACGGCCATGACGACAGGGCATTCCAAAACTTTCGGATGAGACCCAATATGCTCCGGAGATTTGTGCGTGTGTTAGTGGATCATGGACTGACACAAACAAGGTATATGGATGTCGACGAACAGGTCTGCATGTTCCTCTACGCATTCACAAACGGCCATTCAAATAGGGTAATCCAGGAATCATTTCAGCATAGCGCTGAAACCATTTCCCGCCACATCCGAAATGTGTTAGCCAAGATCTTGACGTTGGAGCATGAATACATACGGTTGGCTCCGCCGGTCACTCCATCAAGGATCACTGGAGATCCTCGTTACTACCCGTACTTCAAAGTAAGACAACATTTTTTTTGTATATGCATTGGATATTTTAGGCCCTGAGTACTCTTTCCTGGAACAGGGGGTGATTGGAGCTATAGATGGCACTTACATTCCGGCACACGTAGAACCAGAGGTTCAGGGAGCGTACCGGTGCAGGAAACTGTTTACAGCCCAGAACGTAATGGCCGCTGTGGATTTTAACTTGTGCTTCACCTACGTGGTAACTGGATGGGAAGGTTCTTGCGCCGACATGACGGTGCTTCGTGACTCAGTGGAGCGAGGGTCCCTACTTGTACCACAAGGCTGCAAGTACTTGGTCGACTGCGGCTACGCAAATACGGACACTTTCATCGCTCCGTACCGCGGCTCTCTCTATCACCTACCGGCTTGGCGAGCACGTGGATGCATTTACGACAACCACAAGGACCTATTCAACCACCGTCACGCCAAGCTGCGCAACGTAGTGGAGCGCACGTTCGGCGTGTGGAAGAACAGGTTCAGCTGTCTTAGACATATGCCCTCCTATCCCTTTGAAGTACAACGAGACGTAGTTAGAGCGACATGTATCATACACAACTTCGTTCGATTTAATGGTGGAGATGCTGTATCCGACGAGGATGCGGACGAGGAGATGATGCCGGAGGAGGTGGACGAAGACCAACTTCGAGAGGTTGCCATTCTTCGGGAGGACATTAGACGCGGTGAGGTCCTCCGCGATAGGATAGCCCGTGCAATGTGGAACAATAGGAGGAGGAGGGACGAATAGAGCCATCGAGTCATCAGTACTTGTAGTTTCTACCTACCGTCTCGCGAAGAGTGTTAGTTGTTGCCATGTAATGGAAACTCCAAAACCATTAAATCTCATGTCATCGTCATTACTTGTTTTCAGCTTTTGCTGCTTGTAGTACGATTTTATTCAGGTATGCGCCCATTTAGCTGAACATGTCCATCGTAAAGTTTTGAATTTATATGTATCAGGTTATGGCCCCTACTGCACTATGCGCATGCGGTTTCCTTTCGATTTTGACATACGAACAGGGCGAACAGAACCCGTTGAGGCGCCTATTCTATGTCTGCTCATCCAGTCACTGCAGTTTTCGCATGCCTTACACAGATGCTCCAAGGACAACAGAGAATCACGCAAAGGAGATCGCCTATATAGCTGACGTTTTGTGGGCGGCGGAGCGCAAGAATGTTGAACTCCAACAAAAAATTGAAAGTGCTGTTTCAACAATAGATGACAAGGACTGCGAGCTTGCCTTCCTTTACTCGGAGCTGGACGATGCTGAAGACACGACAACATCGCTGAAAGACAGGGTGAATGCACTACGCATTCAATTGCAACATGTGGGCATCGAAACAGTGGACGACCGTGTTGTTGACAAGCACGTCGTCTGACGAAAGTTACTCTGCTTAGTACATCTATTTCTCGCGGTGTAGGCGTGCGTAGCGTAAGCATTAATCAATGTAAACGTCGTTGCCTGCATCTAAAGTCACATGGCTGTTTGGATGTTTAAGTTATGGAAAACAGTGATGGGGTTTGTCGTATTCTTACCTGTTGGTTACAACCAATATTGCACGTATTAATTTTGTTGGCGTCTTAGTTTAATGACACTATAATACTGTTATATATCTTTAAAAACATGTTTGCTACAGTTTTCAGTAATAGCGCCGTAAAAGAAAGTTATCGCCAGTTACTACTTAAGCATCGGATGTAATTGACGTACAATGTTTGCAAACGTACAGGTATTTGGCAATCGTAGAGGTATCCATGCAAACGTAGGGGTATAAATGCAAATTTACGCAAATACAACGGTTTGCCCATATGTAATTTATGTGTTAAATACTATAGCCTATTCGTAATTTAATGTACATTAACGAAAAAGGGAAAAAACGAGACGCCCTCTACTAATCGACACTCTTCTCACGTGCCCACCCACAGAACGAGACGTTTACAGGGACCATTACAAAAATAATTTAAAGAAAACGGTATAATGAGTAATAGAAAGTGGACTTTTTAATGGACAGGAACAGTTTGCGGGCCAAAAAAAACTAAAAATTTCGCACAGGGCTTAAATTGCAAAAAACCCAACCCATCCCAGCAACCAAACACCTACTATTACAATCAGGATATCCACCTCTCCATCCCACTCAGGGGGGGGGGGGTAACCCAACCCACTCCAACCCAGCATCCAAACAGGCCCTTACATGTCATAATTCACATAGATAACAACACATCTGATATCTTTGTCAGAAAAAACGGGAAGTCATCTTCATAAAATGATATTAAATATAATAAAAATTGACCAGCACAATGGTTTTTTCCCTGCGCACATCCCTCATGCATACCTGCAACCAAACATATAAAAATCAAAATCATACGAAACAATCATCGAATCTTGTCTTAGAAGACTCTAGTCTAAATATAGACTATTACCTTGAAGATCTCGGAGCTAATGTGCGCATCAACGATGTTAAATATGTTATCAACCTTGAAAGAGACGGTGGAACTGGAACAAACGAGATATTGGAAGAAAATTAACCATACTTCTTTTCTTGTCATCTAGAATGTTGCTTCAACGTGATATTTCAATAAATAAAAAAGAACTATTTCACCCAATAATGATAAGATAAAAGAAAAAGTAAATAAATAAGATCATAAGAAGGCAGTTCAATAAAGATACCTAATTGAATCAGACGGCCTTTATTTATAACGAATAGAATAAGAATATCTCCAAGTCAGCTTCCATCATCCGCTTCGAGCGATAGTTCACATGATACGCATGAACCTTCCAGTTCCAGCGCCTCCAGAAATAAGCTTCAACATGATATTTAAGTTTTATTGTTAAGTCATATAATTCTTGAAAATATAAGCTTACGAGTTTTTCTTTCATGATTAATGCTAGTAGGGCATCGATATAGAAAATATGCAAAAAGGCTCAGAAGTAAAGAATCCAAAGATATGTTAGAAATTTAGGAAAAAACGTTTGCAGATATTTGTGCAATGTCTGATATGATTTCAACTAAATTCACAAATACACTTGCAATGATTGACCATATTTCAGCAAGACTTGAAATTTCCTAGAGCTTGCTGAAACAACCAGATTTTTAACAAAAATCAAAGAATAATAAGTTCAAGATAGTAAAACTGATCTACATTGATCAATATGTAGTAAAATTGATCTACATTGATCGATATGTATTGACGAATAGAATAACACTTCTGCACATTAAGTAAACTAACTACCAGTAAGAATCTCTTACAAATTACAATGGATTCTTGCCTTAAATTTCATGGAGTCTAATGTGATGATAAATGAGCTTAATTTTGGTAAAAAAATGACAAAATGAGAACTTCTATGATAATAAATATCTTCCCATCCGAGGGCCACTATTGTACATATGCATCATTGAGTTACATTTTCATATGATAACTCGGAATGCACGAGCAAGAAATAATGCCTTTCGCATCCGCTCATTTGTCGTGAGAGAACATATTGTTTAAAACTAAGAAATACAATAGAGAAAACATATTGTTTAAAAAAGCACCATCAAAATATATAAGCGACACATCTGACAATCAACCTAATCCAAAGTAGTGAAGACGGCTTACCATTTTCATAGTAGCGATGCAGTTGTCCGATCTCGCTTCAATGAGACTAACATACTGTAATAAATAAACAATCATATTAATAATCATAAACTCCATAAATATCAACAATTGTACTAGGATGATTAATCTAGTGAACCAAACAATTTTGAAGTGGCAGTTGTACCTTGACTCTTTGGATTGTGATGAATGCAACCCAAACAAAGACAAGAATGCCAAGTTGTACCTACTCTGAAGAATCGGTACCTAAGCAATATTTACAAAAGAATTGAGTGGAACTAATACGAACTACACATTAAACACAAGTAGAGACAATAACAATCTCTAATAGGTTCAACTTCATCAAGATATCTACTTTCCAAAATAAATAGAATAAATGTGATCGTTGAAAAACATATAATAAATATGGAGAACGCATGTACTTCAGGCATTCAATGACCACTATTTGGAGTCACGTGACTCTACACCTCTTCACAACAACAAAAACAAAGCCTTTTCCCACAATTAAGTAGGGTCGGCTACATGGATTCTTCGCCTCCATTCAGATCTATCTTCGGTCAATCCCGAATTTATATCCAAAAAACAAAGATCCCTTCGTATGGTCTCTTTCCAACACTTGTTGGGTCGTCCCTGTCCTCTCTTAGCCGGTTCCACATCCCAACACTCGCATCTCCTAACCGGTGCATCAACTGATCTTCTTTACAAATGACCAAACCATCTTAAGCGATTTTCTCGCATCTTATCCTCGATCGGAGCAACACCAACTTTCTTTCTGATTGCATCATTCCGAATCCGATCTTTACGTGTGTGTCCACACATCCACCTTAGCATTTTTCATTTCTGCTACATCCATTCTCTGCACATGTCTATGGTTCATAGGCCAACATTCAGATTCATAGAGCATAGCAGGTCTCACGGTTGCTTTGTAAAACTTTCCTTTAATTTTTAAAGGAATTTTCTTATCACAGAGAACAACATAGGCTCCTCTCCACTTTAGCCAGCATGCATTTATTCTATTAATAACATCTCCATCAATTTCCCCATCATGTTGAAAAATAGATCCCAGATATCTAAAAGAATCTCTCTTCTGAATGTTATCGTCACCAATCTTCACCTCAATTCCTTCACCATTGCTTCCAACAAAGGTGCACTCCATATATTCTGTCTTAGCCCTACTTATACGAAATCCTTTACTCTCCAACTCATGTCTCCAGACCTCAAGCTTCTCATTTACGCCATCTCTAGTCTCGTCAATCAACACAATATCATCAGCAAATAACATACACTAAGGTAACTCATCCTGGCGACTCTATACCTCTTGAAAATAATTATTTTTAAATGTATGAGAAAAGAATTTAATATGCATACATGTTTAATAAATTTAATTAATTACAGACTCGCATGGTAATCGTCTCCTCCATGTTTCCACACCTTTGAAGAATGCCTTAGTTGATATCACTACATGGTGAAAATTTAATTTTCTTAAAATATAGAACAATAGGAGAGTTGTATCTTAAGATAAGGGTGCAAATATGATACAAGGTTAATGAACAAGGTTAATGAAAAAGATCATAGAGCTATTTGAGGTAACCGGAACAATATTTGATTAAATTATATATATATCGACAACAGACACAATAAAATAAAACAATCCTTTAATCGGGGAACTGGTGATGGAAAAATACATAGAAAGAGATCCGTACATATTGTAATGATTTATTCACCGAAGAGGCATGATAGGAGGTGAGAAGGGAGGGGATTCATAGGCTTTTGTATATGAGATATATAACAGACCTTACTAAATGATGTCTCACGCACATCTTTATCTAATTGTACTCTTAGTTTCGGAAAAATAATATGTTTATATATCCTTAGTTAATGCAGACGCAGCTCTTTAGTAGTAAAGTGATCCTGTGAATGCATTAAAGATGATGATATAAATCAGAGAAAGCTTTATGGATATTACAAGTTAATATATGAATCTATCATGAAAGCTACAATATAGATACATTGCCATCAATCTCCTCTATAATCAACAAGATCTGACATATGCCTATCATTTTTGTATTGGTAATGCTCCTGCATCATTACTTCCAAAAATATTTCTGTATCATTAACATGTATTATTTTAAGTAAAAAAATAGGTTAAATAAACCAAATAACTATTAGCCAAATAACTATTAATAGGAGGCCACTCACATGATATGAAGATGCGAGTTCTTCGCATCGGGAATCGGGTAGTTGCTCCAATTTTCCCTTAAAATTGAAGCAGCTACAGTTCTGTAAATCTTTTCGCAGGGTTTCAAGAATCCCAGTCAAAATATCCAGAGCTCATCCCATCAACTTCAGAATTTTATGACGCATTTTTCTTGCTTTAGAAGATAATACTAATAACAAAATATATGTTAATTCCAGAATAAGCTTCCAGCACTTGATGTAAGCTTCCATGTAGCTCTTATGCCTATCATCAGCAGTTGTTAATACTGAGAAGATTATCATTGAATCAATTTTGAAGATACCTTTTAGAGAAGATGATTTGCATGTCATTGAATCAATTTTGAGGATACCTTTTAGATAAGATCATACGCACCATTCTCTTCCTCACCTGAAAATTCCCAGAATCTGATTAAGATATAACCTTATAATTTACAACATGAAATTTTGGCTGCAGAGATCTTTATGCTTAGTAGATCATGCGGAGCTTGAGGCAGTAGCTCTCGATCAGGAAGAGGAGAGTTGATCTTGCATGAGTTTAATTAAATCGAGTACAGAAGTCGCATCACTTGTTTTGATGTCAGCCTAAACTATAATCCAATATTTTTGTTATCCAAACAATTACTCGTTGTAAGCAAATTATTTTATTTGATTTAATATTATAATCCAATATATTTGTTATGAAAAGCTTAAGCAAATATTGGTAGATGTTTCTGCATTAATATATTTACAATCAACACGGAGCAAGATGGGAAAGTAACACCAGCATATACTGATTTGTTTAGAGAGGTAGAAAATGTAAGTAAGCCATTAATAAAAATCTGACTTATCATAATGTTGGGGTTACTTGGGAATAAATTCTGATTGATATTAGTCAACACTTCATACGAGATTTTGCCTTAATTCTAAAAGTAGTAAGGTCGAAATTGGAACTATCTCTTTGACAGAGATTCTGAGAAGAATATCCGGATTCAAGAAGCTGTATCTTTGATTTGCTAAGAGAATATGAACATTCCATATTAACCATCATCTCCCCTTGTGTCAATCAAACATCAACATATGTCTTCGCTCATCTTTTTTGCATAAGTTAGATACCTTGAGAATAAATGCTATCTAGAAATATCAATAGGCTTTAATTTGATAGTCAAATATTTGATGCTGCTAAACAAACCATCCATTCTCTGCTGCCATGGCCTGAGAACGGAACAGCTCCACTCATCACTCCCTCACCCCCTTTTTTTTCTTCTTCTCCCTTTCTTCCTCCTCAGCCCCTCAAGGCCCTCCTCCTCCCTTCCTCCTCGTCATGCATTAGCCCCACGAGCACCAGAAGCTGCTCCTTCCTCATCATTCCCTCCCATCCTCCTCCGCCTCAACTGCCCCGACCTCTCATGGCAATTGTGAGGTCATCAGCCTCCACAAACACTACCGCCAGCAACCCTTCATCTCTAAATAATTGAAATTGTCCCATCTACTCCACACCTACCGCCAAGATGATTCGTGGTAGGGTTCGATCTGTTCTCTCCCGCTTCGAGCTTCAAAGCTCAGAGTTTCTTCCATTGTTGAACTCTATCACCCTTGATCCACCGCCTCAAAGCACAACGTTGTTGCACCTTACCTAATATTGCGGAGCTCTTCCACACACGACTCCCCATGCACCGTTGAACTCCGTCGCATCTTCCCCGACCGCGCCAACACATGCGCTTCTCCAACCTTTTATCTCAGTCGGTGTGCCTCGTTGCAAGGTTGACCACAACCTCTATTCCTTTGGACCTTCGAGCGATGTGGGGGAGGAGAGTGGGAGGTCAGGCAGTGCAGAAGGAGGGGTGGAGGTCGGACAACACGAGGGGAGGGGACCGGAGATCGAAGGATGAGGGGAGGGGGATGGTGTTGGGGACGATCAAGGGAGGTGGAGGGGAAGGGGATGTGAAGAAGATGGAGAAGGAGGCATCTTTTGTAAATTTGGTGAAGAAATAGGGAAATATGCACCTATATTAAATGGAATCCGATTATGTTTAACGAATAAATGGATGGGAGTTAACAACAGGATCTGTGGAGTAAGGGTTAGCAAGTTTACGAGGTTGACGGGGTAATAACGACGTTTAGAAGGTCGTAAGGGAATTGACAAAGTTTCTAAGGTTCGTGGGGTAAAAATACCTTGTCAATAAGGTATGCATGGGGCAGATATAATATAGAAAGTGATCATTGGTAAGAACAATGCAACAAAACATCACCAGGAAATTCAACAACCCGATCATCTGTAGGCAATGCAAACTTTTTACATTAAGAACTAATTATTATAAGATATCCTATTGGAAGGTCTTTTTCAATGTAGGTTGAAGGTAAGTGTGGGTGAGCTATTTTACTATCTTACTGGAATAGTCTAATCACTTAAACAAATAATTGCGTACTAAACTACAAATGCTACATGCATGGTCTAGGCCAATCTGAAGAAAACATAGCCTTAAATCAAATAATATAAGAAAGACAATGAAAGAAAAGTTATAACCTCATTTTGTCCTCGCATTCCCAAGGGATATGGAGCGTGTCCATCATAAGATTATGCCATCAAGGAAACCAGAAATAACAATTAAAAAGCTATAGTACCACTGGAAAGCTACATGCATAGCATAATTCCACGTGCCAACAGAAAAATCCCTTCAGGAATAAATCAGATAATATCATTATATTTGGAAGACCCTTCCGCATTTCCTTGCCATATAGACGGAACTTCCCTATCATACAGTCAGATTGATAACAAAAAAATTCTTTCAAATCCCCAATTGTCATAAAGAACATGACTTACTTTATGCGACATCGAGATACGTACTCAAATAACACCAGCATGGACCATAGACATCATAAGAAGAAGAAAACCCTTCATACTCTATTAAATAGCATGATATGCTTCCCAAGCTTTGATGCTTCTGAATATTACATCTCTCTCTAATTCAATAACTTCCCAATAGAAATATGAATGATGTCCAGAAATAGAGCTTCTAGTGAATGCCCTTGAAAGTGATTATTCCACCAAAAGGATATGAGAATAAAAAGATGAGAAATTCAGTCTTGACTTTTGTTACATATTAAGAATATGCCAATCTAAAAAATGAGCAGAACCAATTTACCAGCTTCCACCAATCACAATAGTATATCTTGAGAGACGAGATCTGATCAAAAAATTCTATTGTATATAAGGTTTCCCATGGTTAGCAAGCGCATCAACAATAGAGTGCATCTTGCTATATTAATGACGAAACCACAAAGTGATGCCTTTCATATTTTTTATCTCAAACCAGTATATATTAATATTGCAAACATAACAGACAATAGATTGATATGCATCCATACCTATAATAGGTAGATATCATTTGACTCAAACCACCAATTAACGTATGAAAGATATTTAAACAATCATAAATGTTCTACTGCAATTTACTATTGGTAGTCTGCCATGCGATAAGCCCCACTATATGTATGAGCAATTGGCAACTTGAAGCTGAGTAGCTTTTAGGATATTCATATTAAACATACAATTATCCTGTTTTGCTATTTAAAAACAACATTATCTACAATCCTCTAAAATAAATATATAATAAAAAACAAGGGACAAAAGGAGAGAAAATGATATGGAACAGACTCACAAGACGAGGAATAATAACAAGAAATGGAATCATACCATAAAGTCGAGGTAAGATTGCAGTCTATGTCGTTGGTCACGCTACACGCATAGAAAAGATGCTGCGTTTTATGGGAAATTATATACAGGGAAGAACATAGATTGTCCAGAATGTCAGATGGGATCGAACGACCTGATCAGTCGGTTTGAGAAGCAGCTGTCATAGTCCGCCACCCTCATCTTCTCAAATAAGCAGTCACAGTCACAGTAACTCCTGCCTCGCCTTCCTATGTCCTCTGTTTGCTCCCCACTGCACCATTTCCTATGTTGGAATCAAACAACCACCACAACCTAACTATCGCCAGAGCAGCCTCTTCTTATTCTTCTTCGCACAGCTCTTGCAGACTCATAACCCATATGAATGATGACTTCGTCGACCTGAGCGTTTCTTCTGGATGCTCTCAGACAACCACCCGATTGCAAAAAAAATCTGGATAAAAACACTAATGATCTGACAAAAATGTCACCTCTTAGATCTGTGAACCTCCTGCTTTCTGATCGCTTTCGGTGAACTACTCCTCCAGCACGCGATCAACCATATCGGCAAAGCTCACTCCTTCATTGGATCTCCTCCTCCTGATGCCATTTTCAGGAAGATCCGCCTTGACCAACTGATCCTTGGCGGGACAAGCCGCGATCGCCACCCACGCGAGGGTTGTGATAAGGGCACAGCGATGGAAGTCCTCTCCACTGCAGGTGAGAATGCGTGAGAGAGGAGGGGGTGGACGGGATGGCGTGTTTATATATGATGCCGGAGAAGGGGAGCTCTGGTGAGAGCAGAAGTGAATGGGAACATGCGCAGGTGAGGTTACGAGCAGTGTCCGCCGAAGGAAATCGAAAAGAAGAATGGCAGTTTCGGGAACTCGAAGTTTAGTAGGATTTTAAGATACTTCGCTGGGTTTTTTTTGCAGGGGGAGTTTGCAAAGTTAGGTTAAAGGTGGGGGTGACTGAAATTTTCTCTAGCTGCAACCATCCCAACTAAAAATCCGTTGTGATCTTTTCTATTGTTCCAGGGTGTAACGTCACGGGTTTAGGTCCCCGTTCTGTTATCGAGGAAAACTAGCCATGATAACGTGTTGGATTCAGGTCCAGATGGACCCGTTGGTAACCACCCAAAATGCTTAAGCTTAAGTTGTCAAGTAGTAATACTCACCACTTATAAACCACACCCACACTTCGTGAGCTTTAGATATGACACTATGTTTGGGGTTAGGGTGTTACAACGTCCCCCACTTATATTTGCAACGTCCTCGTTGCAACATGACCCATCACTTATTTCCAGTGACAGTGGCGGCTGCACGCTCCGGGTAAGCCATTTCCACTATCAGAGGAAACATAGCTTTGATACAATTTGTAACGTCACGGGCTTAGGTCCCCGGTCCGTTATCGAGGAAAACTGGCCCTGACAACTTGTTGGGTTCGGGCCCAGATGGAACCGTTGGCAACCACCCAAAATGCTTAAGCCCAAGTTATCAAGTATTAGTCCTCACCACTTATAAACCACACCCACACTTCGTGAGTTTTAGGTATGACACTATGTTTGGGGTTGGGGTGTTACACAGGGCATTTCTTCAATTTTCTCTTAAAAGATGATTATGGTAGGAGAGTTTTGACGCAGAACGATTGTAGCGACTACAATTCCATCACCACAAGTTTTTGTCTGCACAAATCTGTCACTACAATCCCTTTTCCTTGTAGTGAGCAAGGAGCATGACAATGCTTCCCAACCCATATAAGAAGGCACATATGTAAGGGTGTTCAAAAATATCCGGGTCAATGGGTACCCGACCTGACCCATTCATTTTGACCCTAAACCATCGGGTACTCGTTTGAAAATGATGTGTCGAGTACCCGCAATATCATGACCCGTGCCCCATATAAAAAACCCGACGGGTACCCGCAGGTACCCAGTTGGAAGTTCCCACTATCAATTGATTCACATAAAAAAGCAAATGGTTAGATACAAATACCAATATATATTTTACATTATTCTTATCTATTTTAAAAATATAGAAATGGACGCGGATACAAATATCGCTGAATATGGAAAACATATTGCCGAATCATTAAAAATGATACCGGTATGAAATGGATGCAAATTAGATAGAAAAATAATAGATTCAAAATTTTATAGATAAGATTAAAGTTATATGTATGGGAAGGCTCATATATGTATTCATTTTGAAATCAAAATATATATGTCAAAATTTGAATTAACATATATGATAACGAATCGGATAAGATCCAAATCATATGCATACATCATAGCGTCCAAACAATGAATACAATTGAATACGAATTGTATCGCACATGCACTCTTGTACGCATATGCACACAGCCACCCACACACGCATCCACGCTTGTGTCCGTGCAAACGAATATGCCCCCATGCACGTGCATATGCATACGCACACGCGTACACACATAAGAGTGCGCACACATACATCACGATAACCAATTGCAATGATAATTAATATAACCATTTACGAATAGGAATTTATATTTATATATTGTTTGTCATGTTGTCCTCAGATTATATATATTTACATCTCGTTTATCTGTATTTGATTCATTATGACGATGAACCTACATGAATGTGTCATTATTAAATCCATATTCGATAATATTCCTTCCAATTGCATGTATTCATATGGTTTATAAGATCTGCATAGTTTTATATATCCTCATTAAATTATTTATCTATGTTTATATATCTCTATCTGAATTCATTCCGTATCATTTAGATTTTCGTATCCGGCATTATCATTATGAATATGATATAGATACAAATATACATAGTTGGACATATCGTTTGCATTTTAATATATGTCACCTTTTACTTGAAGTATCTCTTTTTATCCCCACGGGTACCCGTGGGTACCCGTGAGTAGGCAACATCTATTGGCATTAACCTGGTACCCGTTGCAATTGGGTACCCGTTGGAATAGGGCGGGTCGACCCGTGACCCAATACCAACGGGGTGGGACGGGTCGCGATCAAATGGGGCGAATACCTGCCCCATGGACACCCCTACACATATGGCATCAAATCTAGTTGGTGTAATAACACAGACCTATATATATGCAGAATTAGACAGAGCACAATATTGTTAATGAAACTAAAGGTGCGCATTAACACACTAAAACATAGCAACCGTAACATAAATTGGCAAGTTCCTGATCAACTTGGAGCTATAAAATACATGTACCTCCTTGGTCAGTTGGGTATGCAGGTTTTGAGTTGCCAATGGTAGTTAGAGTTTTCACAAATCACGGATGAGGCTATGATGCTCATGTCGTAGGAAATGAGGCCTTGGCTATGCCTTCCTCATGGCACAATGTGAACTCAATCCCAAGTAATCATTGCTCGAGACGATCAACACCTTCTTTCGAAGAGTATTGACACCGTCCTTGCTCTCCAACTCCACCTCGAATTGGTACAATCCTTGTGTGTACCTTGTCCTAGTAATTGAACTAACCACTATAGAAGACCTCTTCAAAGTGTTCATATTTATTTGGGATTTTTACACCCATAATTCTGAGTAATTATGCAATTACAATCGTAACCCTGCATAATCATGAATTACATCCAGAACCTTCAATAGTCTTAACTCTTATACCTATAACCTCCGAGTTACCTTCCATCCAATATTCCGTTAACTATGACGGTATCCTTTAAACATTTTATATTTTCTACCTTTTATAGGTTGTATTACTTACAAATGAGTACTCCTCCTTCCCGTCTACAACTACGCCATCCCCTCCCTGTTTCCTCCCGTGGACCGCCACCTCCTCTCCGCCGACCCCCTGTAGCTGCTGAGGCAGCCCCCGTCAAACGGCTCCAGGAAAGCCCCGACCTGCTCCGCCTTCTCAAATGGCCGTTCCGTCTCCCGAAGAGACTCCGACCTGCATCGAAGTGCCCCCACCGCGCAGAGCCCCAGCCCGAACCGCCTCATGCAAAGATCCCCTGGAATGAAGTCCCCCCGCCCGAATCGCCTCACGCAATGCTCCCCCATGCCTGACTCGAGGAAAGCCTCAACCTGCTTCGCCTTCTCAAACGGCCGCCCCGTCTCCCGGAGAGACCCCGACCTACAGCGAAGTCCCCTTGCCCCCACGACCTCCAGCCTCCCCTCTTCCCCCACCCCCGGTAGTCCCATCTCCCGGAAACACCCCGACGAAGTCCCCCTGCCGCCTCACGCACCCCCCTCGCCGCGCTCCCCGACCCCCTCGCCCGCTATGCTTCCAGCCCACCGCAGAGCCAACCCTGCCCCTCCCAGTGGCAATGTCCCCTCGGCACCATCGCCACCTCGAACACCAAGCTCAACTCCCACCCGCCTCCTGCTCGCAGATGCCTAGTCTTTTATTTTTTTAAAAAAATTAGTTGGAAGATCATGGGTTAAATTAATCCAACTATATGGTTGGGTAAAAAGAAAAACTAACGGAGGGCTATGGGTGTAAGACAAAGAGACTATTTTACGTTTGTTGTGTAATTCACGATTATAGAGGGTCATGATTGTAATTGCAGAATTAATCAGGATTATAGATGTAAAAATTCCTATTTATTTAATCAGATCTTTGGGTTCTTAAAGAAATCATATTCGCAGATGGAAGCGTAATTTTACTGAGTTACTTTAGTTGTAAAATTGATTGTAAATTCCTAAGATCCACTTTTTGTCTAGATAGGAGAAAGTTAAAGATTGTGATATTGCCAAAGGAAACACAATCTCTGCATGTTGTTTCCTTCTTTTCACTCACGCAATGTGATAACCACATCTGCAAATATCCACTAATCCACGCAATGTGTACGCATATTTGCTCACGTTCATGGCTTCCTAGCATGACAGGATATCCCTATCACTCATTAACTAGTGAACAAACAAAAGGTATGTAATGATGTCTCATGCATCTATTCAATCACTTAACTCCCGATGATGCTCTATATGATGACATATTGGAAATATTTGTTTTAGATTCAGCAAGTGTAGCTACAACTATTTTCTTGAGATGCATCAATAAAAACTTGTCAATACCACTTCTTATTAACCCTAACCCCTTAAATGCATGCATAAATTTTTTTATTATTACTAAAATTCAGCATGCTACCTGAAAATTAAAAGAATAGGAGATTCTGAAACAAGAATATAATATTATGATAACTCCAACTCTACTTGGGCTTTTAAGCAGTACAAAAAGCACACGAAGAAAAGGATTGGGAGACATTCCTCACATCAAATCATCAAATTTGTTTTTCAATCCTTGAAATTTACTTCTTAATCCTACATAATAAGATCTTCATTAAAAGTTGTGCAAATGAAGGCAACCCCAATAGCATTCCAATAAGGACCCAATAGTTAATCCAACACCTCGAATGACTAAGGTAATGACAATAAAAGTGTAATATAAGCAAAACGCACATACCAGTCTTACCAGAGATATAAACAAAATAGACATTAGAAGTTTACTTAGCCAATCTTTAAAAGAACTTCCTCTATCCTTGAATCTTGATAAAGCACATTGCATTGCTAGTAACAAGAGAACAACATAGCATCAAGTCATCTCAATGTTAGATATAGATGGGTGAGGGATATAATTGGAATCCTACAGAATCCACTGGATTTCATCAACATATTCATAAAAGAAGCAAGTCCGCCATAATTTTGTCAGAAAAATTGAATCCTTTAGTCAGGGTATTCAGTGACAACAACAACAATTAATGTGTGATTACACAGTGAAAAAATACCTTGCTACATATATAAAAGAAGTTCATATATCTTTGTGGATGGATCATCCCTACATTATGCATATCCGCATATATATTTTTTATTCTTGCTACATGTGCCTCTAAAGCCATTTGTACATGAAACACAACATTAATTTTAGAAAGATTAATCACCACAAATGACGGAAGTATACATAAAATGCATGTGTGCATGCAAAACATATGAGAGAGAAATGATATGACAAACCAACAATAACTGTCAAACAAAAGAGCATCTCCGCCAGAAAAAGCATAAAAACAAAATCAAACAAACCATAGATAAGTTGTGAAATTGCAGTAGATAAAGCAACAGTCGTAATCTCACTTCTTGAAGAGTGGAAAGATTCACAAGCATCATGTTCTTAATAAAACAACTTAACAAATCCGGAATGCATAAATAATTAGATTTCAAAATGTAGCATCGTGATAGTATACTATAGATGTCAGCTCGATCTATACATAACCAACAAAGATCAACGTGCAAGTACCTGCATTATCTACGGATTGACCGTGAAGATGGCCTCCTACAAGTTCCCTATGAACAAGTCCATCATGAAAGCACCAGAGACAATCAAAACTCCTAAGAAACTGAAGTTGGCGAAGAGTGAGCATCAGCCAGAGGGAACAAGATCAGAAGCACCACAGAGACGTATTCGTGAGCTGGATATTTTTACCTATGTGTAAGGATGAATGCCTACATTATCACAAATAGGAAGAACTTGGTAACCAAAGGGTTAAATCTTGATTTTTTACCATAATCAACTGAGTAGAAAAGATTATCAATAATAATACATCCCATCAAAACTTGAAAAGAGCATATTGCTGTCAAAAAAGTGAAAAAATGACAGTCATGAGAGACACAACGTCAACGTATAAGTATTCTTTGTTCCATGTTAGGAAATTCCAAAAACTGAAACAAATGTGACCATGATATGTTAACGGTTCATGTATATTAATTGGCATTTAATTCGAAGATTAGAGTTAAATGCACCATAAGCATGGGACCACAAACATAGAATCGTTGCAACATGGGTTTCCAGTTACCTTACCTTTGTGGACTTGAACTTAGTGGACTTGAACATGAGCTACGCAGAAAACTTTAGGAAAGTCAAAGATCCCTTCGCGAGGCCATGGGAACCTATCAGGACCGCCAAGAGCTTTACATACATCTTCCAAGGTTTCACCATCTTCTCGGTGCTGAAGCGATGAAGGTATAAGAGGGCTTGTACATGAACCCTTGCACAAACTTGAAGTACCAGCCATAGCTGCAAGAGAAACAAAGTGAAAGCAATGTGTCTATCACATTCTATAACATGCCAATGACTTCTCTGTCACCAAGAAAAGAAAGAAAAAACATGAGATTAAGAGTGTTACCTGAATTGTAGGCGGTTATATACATATTACTGAAATTGAAACAGATAGATATGTTGTGCAGAAATGGAAACCCAATTTCCAGGGACTTGAGATTAGGATCAAGCAATGGCAGAACCCGCCCACCTCGCAGATTTCATTGACAAGGGCCCTAAAGAAGAATTTGAAGGAGCAGATGAGGAATTGCTGCCACTTTGACAGTGCCAGCATTCCCTCCATCAAGTTGCCACTGAAGGTGTCAACATTCTATGGCATAGTAGTTGGTTCATCTTGATCTCCCTTTGAAGGCTATCCTCGCATCCATGGATTTATGCTCCATAGCTTTTATTGCAAAATAAACTGAATCTATTTGTGCATACATCATATTGTCATAGTGTATGTGTATCTGTCTCCGTTCTTCTACGATTAGGCCTGAAAGGTACATAATCCAATGAGACACTACTTGAGTCAGCTTTGCAAGGAAGTAAAGATATATATATATATATATATATATATATATATATAGGGAAAAATGGGGCTGCCCCCTGGGGGTAGCCAACATGGTTGTCCCCACCCCATTTTTTGGCAAATTTTTTTATTTTTTTGAAAAATTAAAACCATGTATATTCATCCCTATATCCTTCCTACATGCCATTCGAATTTCGTCAGAAACAAAGACTCCTGCGGCCTCCATCTATATGTCATTTTTTTAACGGTCGCAGGATTTTTTAAATCGACCCTGTTTGGATGGAGGCCGTAGGAGTCTCTGTTTCTGACGAAATTCGAATGGCATATAGGAGGGATATAGGGATGAATATACATGTCAATATTTTTCAAAAAAATAAAAATTTTTGCCAAAAAATGAGGCGGGGCAGCCATGTTGGCTGCCCCCAGGGGACAGCCCCATCAACCCCATACACACACACATTTATAAGAAATGGAGACTCACATGAAAATTCAGTAGTTGTTGGATGTATTATACAAGATCTGGATGTATTGTCGGAGAAATGGTGTGACAAGCATATATAATAATCGCATGCCTATATTTTGAGTTTTAAATGGAAATTACCTCTATTTTATCCAACGGAAGGGAAGACATGGAATGATTTATGTCTATCAAAGAATTTTATAACAAAAAAGATTCAATAGATCATTTACATTTTCATGTGATTAGTTGGTTAAATTAATTTTAAAAAATCCCACCACATGTATTTGAATTTAGACAATAAGACAAAAGCAAAACTTGAACTTAAATCCACACCGTTGATGGTCTTCAACTAAGACCACCTCCATCATCCCAGGAACTCTCAAACAATCTGGTGATCACGAGAAAAACAACAGTTGTTTCTTAAGACATAGGCACTTCACTGTGGTCGTGCAATACTGGTGACACCACTATTATGATTATTCATATACTGCATGTGGTTGTTCTTACTGACATCTGTAAAATGCACAGGTCAAGAAACAAAATCTTCATATCATCACAAAAATAGAATAACCACTACATTCTACATCACTCAGACCTTCCATTTCTTCATCATGATGCAGAATGTGATATTCTCCAGATGTGTGGTGCTCTCCAATGTGATCTTGACTGACATTATTAATAGATCAGCTAGACTCCATCCTCATCAGGATCCAACTTCTCAATAATTGGGCCCTTGGATTTTTAAGCAGCGGTGCTTGATTATTTGATTATCTAAGAAGCTGGGATTAAGTAGGCAAACATGCATATGCAAGCAACAATATAAAAACAAGCTTTAGGAGAGTATTTGGAATTAAAAATGATACTAAAGACATCAAACTATAAAAATAGTTCAACATATATATATATATATATATATATGCAAGCAACAAAATAGATTTACCAGAAAAGGATGAAGCAATGTCACGCACAAGGCTCCAGATCCCAATGCTCGCTGTCACTCATGGACCACTAACGCCCCATGGCCTCCGGCGCTTGCGATCCCATCCACCTCCATTGGCCAAGTCCACCGACTTTCACCTTCGCTTGGAGGAGATCTGCTGATCCCCTTCCCGTTGCCACTCTCCGGGCTGGTCGCTTGTGAAGCCAGAGCCATAGTTACCTCTCTGCCGCCACAGGTGTCATCGAGATGCGGTGATCCTCGAGGGCCGGCACGAGTGGTCCTTCAGTCGCGCGACAACGGATGTGGGCGATGCTTCATCCATTGCTTAGAGCCCTCATCTTCTGCCGAAGTACTTATCACGCTCAACCCGTTGATCATTCCCTCCCTGCCACCCTCGCATGCCTTCCTCTGCATTTGGCATGATCCAATGCCCTCGCCCACCACCGACGTGATCTACCCGACGCCGATCGCCGACATGATCCCCCCAACGTCCACCGGCGACGCAATCTAGTGACGAGCACGAGAGAACCAGGAATTTTATAAAGGGAGGGCCAAGTATACATCTAAGTAAAAATTAAAAAAGGTATTTTCAAATGATATTTTTTAAGTAGAGTCAACAATTTCAAATGTGATTTTTAAAATTTGATAAACTTACTACTTCAATGTTATTTCAATTTTTCAAAGATATAAACTATTTTTTTCAATGGTGATTTAATTTTAGTTAAAAATTTTCATATTTAAAAGGAAACAACAAAATTTATTTCATTTATAAAAACTCATTTTATATCAAATTATATTTATAGTATTAATATATTAAAAGTGACTAAAAATATTTTTTTAACAATGAAAGTATGGAATTTATTTTTTTAAACAAAAGATAGGATGGAGAGAGGTAAAGTGAGTAGAACTATTTTTTAACAAGAAGTGCTACAATGAGATTTGAACTCTGGTCCTCTAGTTTGATGATAAAACACTTTACCTGTGAGACATTAAATAATCAGGTGCTTCCATTCGTGTTTTTGCTCTTTATATTTAAACTTTGAGGAGGGGCCATTTTAAAGGTTAACATTATCATATAAGTGAAATGTAATAATTAAGGAGGGGCCATGGCCCCCTTGAGATATATACTAGTTCTGCCCCTGCTGACGAGTTTCATTCTCGCCCTAGACTCTTTTCTGCCTCCTCCGACGAAATATACGAGGAAGTGTTCCGATCGGGAACATCAAAGTGGTTTTATATTCACTTTTGGAAAACCATTCCCTAAGTCATTTTCTTGAGAGGGGGGTCTCAAGAATATAAGGTTAAAGAATATAAGGTTAAAAAACTTGGGTTACTATGATATTTTCTTCGTGCGGGGTTCCACATTTCGTCATCACAGGATTCAGTTGGTATAGTTCCGTCACTACATATCATTTTTCTTGTAGTGTGAAGGGATCGTAAGGGCCGAAAAGGACTAACGCCTTCTGGGAACGTGTGGTTCAAGGATCCGAACGAGGCAAAAGATAAATCCTCTATAGTTTTTGCTACACTGTCATTTATGTTATGTTCATGAACCGCTAGTGTCAGTGGTAGATCCACCAAAGCATCGTAATCGTCTAATAATTTAACAATCATGACAACTCTAAGGGTCTGTTTGATTGCTGGGTTGGAGTGGGTTGGGTAACCTGATTTGAATAGTAGCTGTTTGGTATGGTTCTGAGGGTTGAAGAGCGTTGGAATAAGGAATGTGATGTGATGTCACTATGATTTGTGATGAATTTCCATCCCAAGAAAAGAGAGGGGTGAAGCGGGTTATCCAGGGGTAATCCGGTTACCAAACGAGCCCTAAGTATAGAATAAATTCAGGGCATGCGTGCAACTATGGCAATGTTAGGACGCATATGTACATGTCATGTGAAAACGTGAGAATTTTAAAAACATATATGAAATTAAGATATTCAAGGTACGAATACGAAAAGAATACCTTTTGTATACATATGGATCTCTCTCTATATACACACACATATACATAAACACACATCTATGGAAAATTGTTGCTGCCTCTTTGACGAGCTAACTTGGCTCCCCCGACCCATTTTCACCATTTTTTTATTTTTTTAAAAATGAATCGTGGGTTTTCATCATTATATCATGATATTATATCATTCAAGTTCTGTATGAAACAGAGAATCCTACAACCTCTATCCAGATAGCCATTTTTAACGGTCATAGAATTGTTCAAATTGACCTCGTCGGGATGGAGGTTGCAAGAGTATCTATTTCGCACGAAACTTAAATGACTTAACATAGGGATATAGTTATGAAAATTCACAAAAGTATTTTTCAAAAAAAACTAAAAAATAAGAAAAATGAGGGGGAGCAAAGTTAGCTCCCCAAGAGGGCAACCCAATTGTTTCCATATATCTATGTATATATGTATATGTATATGTAAGTATGTATATATGCATATATATGTACGTATATGTGTATATATATATATATATATATATATATATATATATATAGGATTTGGGGAGTTTAAACTCGGGTGTAGGTAACTTTCCTACAATCATCGTTTTTCCTTTCAATTTTTTCTTTGATATGGATCCTTAGGGATTTACATCACAATATATAACTGTCGTGCCATTCAAATTACAACCTATTTTGAGACTTCCTACTTACTCATCAAGATAGTCAATTTTTAATGGTCCCCGATTTGCTAAAATCGGCCCCTTCTAATGGATATGTTAGGAATGTATATTTTATATGAAATTTATAACTTATATTCTACTTAATATTTTAAGTAAATCTCCTAAGGATCCATTTCAAAAAAAAATAAAAAAAAGAGAGAAAATGGGGGTGGGTGTAGGAAAGTTATCCACACTCGGGTTTAAGCTCCCCAAACCACATGTATACATGTATATATAGGGAAAAATGAGGCCGCTCCCTGGGATTAGCCAACAGACTGTTCCCACCCCATCCCTTCCACCCTCCCTTTTTTTATTTTTTAGAAAAAAAAATTATGTATTTTCATCGTTATACCCCCTAATATGTCATTCGAATTTCATCAGAAATAGAGACTCATTTGCCCTCCATCTAAAACATGTAATTTTAACGATCTTAGAATTGTTGTAGTCTACATGTTGTGGATGGTGGATATAGGAGCCTCTATTTCTGACTAAATTTGAATGGCATATTAGAGAGATATAATGATGAAAATACGTAGTTTTCTTTCCCAAAAAATAAAAAAAATGAGTGGGGAAATGGGGAAGGAGAAACATTATTTTTTCCATGTATGTATGTATGTTTGTATGTGTGTGTCTATATATATATATATATATATATATATATATATATATATATATATATGAGAATAAGGAAGTTGCTACATGTAGCAGCCAACATGGCTATTACATGTGGCAGTTTCCCCAAAAAATATTTTTTTTCAAAATTAAACCACATGTATATTCATGTATATATCACTCCTACACGTCATTCGAATTTTGACAGAAACATGGACTTCTATGTCCTCCATCTAGAATAGGTCGATTACAGCAAATCTGAGACCGTTAAAATTACATGTTCTAGATGGAGGGCATAAGAGCCTCCATTTCTGACAAAATTCGAATGACATGTAGGAGGGATATATAGCTGAATATACATGGTTTAATTTTGAAAAAAAAATAAAAAAGTTGGGGTAACTGCCTCATGTAGCAACCATGTTGGCTGCTACATGTCACACTATAGTGTATTTTGTACATGCATAATATACCTATATATTTTATTCTTGTGTTTTATTATTTTTAAATAATTCATTTTATTTATTTATCACATAATTAAATATATAGCATAATTTTTATTTGATTTTTTCAAGTTAAATAAGGATGTTAAATAAATAGGTCTTTTGTACAATATATACATGTGTAGCTATTTGTACAATGAAATTTTGGTTATATTTTAAATTTATTTTGTGTTTTACAATTTTTATCTTAATTATTTTTAATATTATGAGAAATATTCACAAGTATTTAAAAAAACAATATATATACCACTATATACACAATAAATATGTACATGTATATGTGTACTATAGATATACAAAACACTCAAAAAGCTAATTTTTTCATGGAAAAAATGGGGCTGCCCCCGCCCCATTTTTCGGCTTTTTTTTTATTTTTTTTGAAAAATAAAACCATGTAAATTCATCCATATATCCCTCCTACATGTCATTCGAATTTCGTCAGAAACAGAGACTCCTACGGCCTCCATCTCGATGGTATCGATTTAAAAAAATTCTGTTACCGTTAAAAAATTACTGTCCGGATGGAGGCCGTAGGAGTCTCTGTTTCTGACGAAATTCGAATGGTATATAGGAGGGATATAGGGATGAATGTAAATGGTGTTATTTTTCAAAAAAAATAAAAAATTTTGCCCAAATAAGGCGGGGGCAGCCATGTTGGCTGCCCCTAGGGGGCAGCCACATATGACCCTAGTGACTCAAAAAGTATGAAACCACCTTCATTTTAAATATAAATTATCTTAGAGTAGAATAAAGGTGAGTTTGAAAGAATTGGAGTTCATTTGGAGCCAGAATTTATCTTTTAAGTTCTATTTTGAGGCTTCTTGTGACTGGTATTATTTGCATTATGTATATCAATTAGTTTTGCAAATATTTTTGTTATTTAGAAATATTTTTATTTACAAGTTTTATTGAGAAAATGATTTATTTTGATGTATTTTATTGATGAATAAAATAGAATAATGATATGCACAAGGAATAAATAGTGAAGAATATACTAGGACCCTATATCCCACTGCTTTATTCCCGTCGATCATGTCAATAATTGACTTTCTCTCGATATTTGGGTCTATCTATATTTACTACATAATTATAGTCATCTTCTATTTTTCTTGTCTTCTTTATTCTTTTATTTTGAACAAATAAGTGTTAATTTCATACTATTAATAAATGCATGCATGATGATAATTTATTAGATTTACATACAATTACATATGTTTTTGCTAAAATATTTGGATAAAATAAAAGAATAAAGAATGAGAATAATAGATTCAACATTTTCCTATACTTTACCTTTGCTAGTCCCTTAGCAAAACTTATTTGAAAAAGAAGTGAAAACATAAAGAAAAGAAAAAGGAATAGTCAAAGTTGATTGTTAAACTTATCTTCATAAAATTGTAGTATGGAGCTTGGTCAGACCTTTCGATTATTAATTAGGAAGAACCTTATTAGGAAACAAGTTTTAGACTCAATAACCTTCAGGTTCCACGATTCTATGATCAGGTCCCATCAACAACCAGGTCAGAACAAGTCTACATAAGACTCTAATGACTATGAATCTTTCCTTGTACTATGTAAGTGATATATAGCTCCCTACCTAAAAAGTGGCATGGCAATAACATCCTTCAACAAGGTAACTCAAATCCCCCAGTCTAGCAACTCTTTCTTCGAGGAACAAGGTATTCCCTTCTAAGTTCAAGTACAACCAGCTCAAAAAAGGGGAAAGAAATGAATGGATTGTGACCAGTGTACCCAAGTATCCCTTTGAGCTTAACCAGTGTAGTTAAGCCTCCAGCTTCAAGGTTCCATGAGGTTGGATGGTGGAAAACATAAGCTTTGCTTATTCACTATAAACGCTCCGTCAAGCATTTTATTTACAATCAAGCATGCCCCCTTTTTTGGAGATTTTACATTTTTACACTTTTTATGACATATATCTGCAAGGTGCATCATGTACATAAGGAATTGTTTTTCTTGAGCCAGTAGATTATCCCTCTATTGAAGTTTTATTGCAATCCACTGATGAATCTGTGATTCATCACTCTTAAAGTTGAAAATAGAGCCTTGTTCCTGAGTATTTAGCAGCATATTTCCCTTTATCTTGCACAAACAACATTCATGCATAAATCCACAATACATGCATTTGAGCATTCATAATTGCATTAAAATAAGAAGCCAATTCATTTGTAAAATTCACCTGTAAAATACTCCCAATAATTCACCAAATTATCTGTATTTTATATCCCCTCTAAAACCAAATAACACCTTCCTTATACCGTGTATATTACTAGTTAATAATATAAGGAAGAAGGCCAAAAATCCCTATCCTATAAATTTCCCAATAAAGCCCCAAACCCAGTTGAAGAACCTAGACCTTAGAATGCACATATCCCTCTCATACAACCTCCAAATTAGGTCTGCTCACCTTCAGAATAGTACATATTCAGAGACCTTTAAAATGAGATCAATTTCACTCAATTCAGAGCTCGTATGCAAAACTTGGGTTTTTGGGCCCCTTTGTATAATATATGTATGTATATTTGTATTCTTATATTTTTGTATCATATTTGACCTTATCAACATTTTTGGTCAACATGAAACTTGTAGATATCATCGAGATCTACAACTTTCATTTTTTGAATTTTTCCAAATTCGGCCTCCTTCTCTCTCTAAAATTCATATTCTTTTCCGACAATTCAAAGCAGGCCACGTGGCACCCTCTGATTGCGCCACGCGGCCCGCTCCGTTGCGCGCCACGTGTCTTCCATCTCCACCGTCCGATCGCCCTTCCTTTCTCTTGATCCGGACCATCCAAGCCGCATCGCTTCCCAGCCATTCGATCATGCCCTGGATTTCATTTGGACCGTTAGCCAGCACCACGTTCTCCTTGCGCCACGTGGCTGCATCCGCACCCTTCGATGCCCGCCTTTCCCTCTTAATCCCCACCATTCATCCCGGCCTTGATCTCGATCGTTCGATCAAACCCAATGGGATCATCTCAGTCGCACATTAGCGCCTCCACCCACGCCCTCCATGTGGCTCCATCACGTCCCTTCGATCGCTTCCCTCTGATCTAATCCAAACCTTCCTTTTCCGCCCTTCTCCTGACCGTTGGATCATCGATCCAACGGCCAAGTCATCGTCGTATACCTCCCGATTGGCTCGTGCCCCACGTCGCCCACCTCGTGCGCATGCCTCCCCCTTCCTATTCTGGGAACCACTACGGCCACCTTCTCCGCCTCTTATCATCGCCACGGCATACCCCACTCTTCCTTCATCCTCGCCGACTCCCTCGAACACCATGAACTCCTTCCACCTCGCTCCACGATGCCCACAACCTCCACCACTTCACCACCTACGATGTCACCTTCCACCTATAAATATGCCTCCACCGTCTACCATCAACCCCATCCGCCATCATGAAGAGTATCCCCGAGCTCTGACCTTCATCTTGGTGACAATGATTTGAGGAGACATTGAGCGACGATCGAGATCCACCTCCGACGAGATCCACGGCCATCCTCCACCGTGCCGCAGCCTCCTCCATGAGTTGCACGAGCTCAGGCCCTCCTACCGTCCTTCAAGCGACAACCAGGAGCACGCCTTCGAGCTCTAATTCCCAGGTAGATGCCTCTATCTCCCTCCCGACATTCTTCTTCTTCTTGTTGTTGTTTCTCCTATTTTATTCGCCGCCCATGATCCATTTCACACTCCGCTAACCATCCTCCGAGCTTCGCCTCGGAGATGGCATCCTCGCGTACTCCTTCATCTTCTCTGACGACACACTTCATCTCCCACCGACGTAAGCTCCGCCACCTTGGCGGAGCACTATCACCGGACCACTTCATCACCCTTCAGGCCTCACACTACACTCACTATCACCCTACGAGCATTTCGCACGCCTCCGCTATTCAACTAACCTTCTGCAGGTATCATATCTTTGAGTGGACGGAACTTCATCGGAGTTAAGTTCGAGCTTCATCGCCGCACTCCTCCAGACTGCTCCCGTCGCTCTTGAGACCTCCGGTGGATCCCAGATGCCTCCACGATTCGTTCCAGTTATTTGGGAGCCACCGACGACCTTCACCGAAGACTAGAGGAGGAGGCAGAGCTAGAGTCCCTTCACTGGAGCGCAGCCACCTCCGCCGCAGGTGGTGGCGGACCGATTGAGGACAAAGAGCAGCAACCCTCCGATCCCCTTGATCAGACGGTCTGGAGGATGCCACGTCACCTTGATTCTGCAACCGTAGGATCAGGAGGATCCTACGCACCTGATCGTGTCACGTCGTCACTCGCCTCAAGCTTCAGGGGTCGTTGGATCCATCCTAATCCAACAGCGCTCGATCGTCCACGTGTCCATCTTCATCGAGCTCCAGAGGCCGCTGGATCTTCACTTGATCCAGTGGTCCACAACGCGCCACATCCCCTTCTCTGAGCCTCCTCCCCGACCATCAGGCTCAGAGCTCCTGAAGCTGGCCGAGCCTCCATTCGAACAGAATCCGAACCTCCAAAGCCCCAGCCTTAGCCCGAGCCTCCGAAGTCACCTGAGCTTGGGACCCCACGTGGTTTTCACGTGTGGCTTGGTATTTTGCAGCAAGGCCCCTAAAGGTTTTGGAAATTGCATTCTAGTCCCTGCCAGGAGCCCCCACGTGAGGCGCACGCGTTCGTTGGGTATTTTGCATACATACCCCCCTCATTATAGGTAATTGCACATTAGTACAACTATATGATTTTTTAAAAAAAATAACTATTGTAATCAAGTAAATAGCTACAAAAATTTTATATTTTAAAAAATAAGTATAAATTGGTAAGTGTTAAGTTTGGAGAAACCAACCCAAATCTGTACCTTACGTGGCGATTTAGGTTATCCCACAAACATGAACATGCAAGGAGCCTGCCTTCCACGTGGATGCATTTGTATGTATACATTATGACATTAATCTATTATTTCCATGTAGGCTTTTTGGGTAGAGATTAATACAACATTTGAATGCCCATTCATGTTGATGTGTCATATCAAATCGATACTTTATGTGCTGATTTGGAGGAGATCATCCCAAATCGGTACCCCAGGTGTCGACTTCAAATCGGCACATAAAGGTCGATTGATGCCTTTTTTAATTATCGACTTTTGGTTACTATTTATTTAATTACTTAATTAGTTATTATTTAATAAAAAAGTTCACATTCGTATACATATGTCTATTTGCATCCCTAACGAACATGTCTATGTAAATCCAAGGGCACCGTCTAGGTTAGAATGATGATGAGTTGGGTTGACCCATGAGTATCCCTACACTATAGAATCGGAGCCATGTACGTCATGGGTCAAATAGGTTTGGGTACCTAACTTGGCGTGATTTGTTGGGTACTGATTCATTTTGGAACGTCGACCCACACTAAACGGGCCAAATACCAATCAAACCTTATTAACTATGCACAACCCTACTTAATTCTATCGCAACCTCTTCTATTTCTATCATTATATATTAAGCACGGGATCTTTCCTAGACCCCATTAACTTTTTACCTTTTAATTTCAATTTTGCCCTTTTGTCCCCCACATTTTAATTTTCAACCACGCCAACCATCTATGGCCTATTACTTTCCTAATTTCTCTCTCCGAGTAGTTACCACCCCTAGCGTCCATCCGCGAGCACCGCCTCATTGCCCCCCCGACTCTCCCTCCACCGCTCCCTCTCCACAAACCTTCATGCTCTCCCTCCCTTTCTCCGTTGGCGAATCACCTCACTTATGCCTCCTCTGAGGTCTGTGTTGTTCTCTGCTCTAGATATGAGGTCCTCCAAGGGTTTGAAGAGAATCGGTTTTGATGAGTTGCTTTGATTTGTTTGGACATATGGGTATTTCTGTTTTGAGATTAGTTGATAGATCTTCATCAAGGAATAAATTTGAGTTTCATGGAGTTAATGATGGGAATCGTGATAAAATCTTATCTGCGGCTTTATTTGTTTCTTTCTCCGTCTCATTAATGTAGGTATCTAAACCATTTTTTATATTTAAAAACTTACCGGATTAATATATTCGTAGTTAGAATTTGCTTCAAGTGTTGTAAGAAAACGCCAGAGTGTGTAAGGGAAATATGGATTATTATTTTCAACAGCTTTATAAAGCTTTTTTAGGGATTTTTATCCGGCAGATCGTATAAACTTTGTCAATTACCTCCACGACCTTTGAAACAACTTAATTCCCTCTTAAACCTTGTAAACTTGCTTTGTCTTATCCCACAGACTCTGTCGTCATATTTAACTTTATTGGAATCAATTACCTGAGTTAAATTTGAGTTAGTCAAACCAAACAAAATCAACGGTGGATCTACACTCTCCCTCTCTCTCCTCCTCCTCCATCCTCTCTATCATACAAAAAACTCCATTTTCCTACAAAAGGGTCATTTGGAATAAACATACAAGATGTATCGCTCAGACACCTCATGGATGCGTGGAGCAAGGTCGTACGCTGGCTTGACTTGAGCCCACCTCCCTATCGCGACTGGTCGGCTCTGGTAACACCGAAGGATATTTCATCACGTGACCTCGTCAAGTTCGAGAAGAAAGCTATGGAGCTCCTGATCCATCATGACCAATCATGATGATTTTTGTATAATAAAGAGAGTTTTTTATTTCCTACAAAGAGCATACATGTGCGCATCCACCGCTTAATAAATGAGTTGTGTATATTTTTGTTCTGTACTGTATATCTAATCGAAGTTTTGCATTGCCTTCGTATGTATGCTTCATATGTAGTGTGTCCCGCTTCAATTGAAGAAGAGGAAAGAGCTTGTTCAACTGATCGAGGCTCATTTTCCCACATTGAAATAGGCATCGATTTTCACTCGACAACTCTTGAGCGCATTCATGAGAGGAAACATACACATGCTCTCTCAAATATGTAGCAGAGAAGACATTCACACCAGAATTTACTTCATTATACCAAAATCTTTGTTTACTTACAAAAATATTCATTTCCATATAAACATTCCCTTCTCCATGTCATATACAAAAGAGGAAAGATTCATTTCAATTTCCACTCAGATATGCGGAAGAAGACACATATATACAAAACTCAACCTTATAATACAAATCATGCACTTGCAGACAATAATACATCCAATAGAAAGGAATGCTGCTTAATACAATGCTTATCTCAAGTATGCAATACAGGAGGAATCCATACAGTGACTTACTTTGATATTGATATACGAAAATGTTTAATCTCTAAACAAACATCCCCTCCTCTAACATGTATACACAAGAAGAACGATTCGTACCAACTTACCCTCAGATATGCAAAAGAATGTACATCTATACAAAGTTTGACCTTATAATACAAAATCATTCACTTTTAGACAATAATACTTGCAATACAAAGTAATGTCATATAATACAAACTTATCTAAAATATGTACAAGAATTTACTGTAATATACAAAAACATTCATATGCATACAAACATCCCCTTCTCTACTATGTACTAGGGAAGAACCACTTCACAATGGGAATATTCGTCTCTTCTTCTTTCTCCTCTTCTGCCGATGGAGAGAAGTGAGCTTTCGTGATCCCAATCCATCGACGTCCATCCCCTTGCCGTGCATCCTCGTCGCTATGCATCACCCCTCCGTCGTGCATCCATCTCCTCGTCCCTCATCCAATGCACATCCTCCTCGCCATGCAACCTCCTTGCCACGCCTATCGCCTCCGTCGTGCATCAACTTCTTCCCATCTTCCACTGCATCTCCATCTTCTTTGGGGCTGCTTGCTCTAGAGGAAGACGGCGAATTTCGTTGGACGAAATCAAGGGACTCGAAGCTTGGATCTTTATCGAGGATTGCGGGAGGGACGCATCTCATCATCGCGCCCGCAAGTGCATTCTTCGTGGATCGGACTTAAGACAGGAGGATCTCTTGTTTGGGATCTCACGATTACAACCACGCTCCAAGAGGTATTCCTTATACTTTGTGGTTCGATGAAACAATCCGAGAAATGTTCTCGTGATCATGTGGTTTCATCACTAGTTTTAAAAAAATTTAATTTCCACCGCATGTAGCGACTAGTTGCCCCGATTGCATATGATACGATCGACACGCTTCCGTGATGCGCTTAAGGATTCACAATATCCTTCAGTTCCCTTCTTTGAAACCAAATAAAAATCTAGATCCATAGCAGAATCTTGCACTTTCGTATGTCTATGAATTGATTAGAGGCAATCTCCAGATCAAAAACCTTCATGAAGTACAAGGTCTTAAATGCATTCTGCACCATGAATCTCCCATCATCCAATGACCAATGGTTAACCGTGCTAAACAGTCCTTCGACAAGCTGGCAAAGTCTCAAAAAAATGGCATAAGCTCCGCAAAACACTGATTCAACTAATCAAGAATGAAAGAGTAGGATCCATATGCTACCCTCCCAATAGTTCCTCACAAGACAACCTGCATCAGGTGCCATAGTGAAAGGATGAAAGTAATGTAGTCCAATCGATGATCCAAAAGTGAAAGTAATTGTCATCCCCTAAGGCATGCTTCTTGAGAGGAATCACACGAGGGAATATTAAGCAAATCCCAATCTATAAATTAGGAGGTAAGGTATAACAATAGCTTGTGAAGAGGGATCCAATGAAACTCCATAAATCAAGCACAAAGTCTTGCAGAGGATATCATACCACCATCCCTAAATTATGGTTACCCACTTCATCAACAAGGCATTATTTACTACCTTTAGGCTACAAGTCCTCGACCAATCACTCTCCTTCTTCGGCATCAGTGTTTCACACTCCATTAAAGGCGTCCCATGTGACTCCCCATAAGCACTAGTGATAAAAGAAATCAAATATAGATATGAATATAGACGTTATCATATTCTTATCCTTTCTAAATTTTGGATATGAGTGTGAATATGAACATCACATGAATGTGTAATGAGATATATCCTCAAAATATGAATATAAATGCAAAACGAATATTATCAATACGTATATGGATATTTGACAAATAAATATGAATTAAATTCCGAATACTAGGCATGTCAAAAGTTACTTAAAAGGTATAAATATTCTAGGTTTACAATAATATTTAAGATATACAATGAATATTAAATGTTTTAATAATGACTACGGACGTAAAAAAATAAGTAAATAGAAGTATATTAAAATAAATAAATAATAAAATATAACTTACCATACTTATTGCATGTTCATCATATCCTCCTAATTTTAAACATTCATATTAGTATTCCTAGTTGTATCTATACATATCCTTTAAAAATGAATATTTGTATTTGTATATCTAAAAATTTAAATATTAACACACACACACACAAACACACACACACACACACACACACACACACACACACACACACACACATATGGATTGGGGAGTATGCACCTAGATGCATGTAACTTTACATGCATCGGGGTCTATATCTTCCACGTCATTTTGACTTCTTTGACAATATCACCATGTATATTCATCCTATATCCCTCGTATATGCCATTCGCATTTCGTCGGAAACAGGAAATCTTAATTCTTCCATCTAGAATGTGTACTTTTAACGGTCTTAGAATTGTTGTAATCAACCTATTCTAGATAAATGGCACAAGAGTCTCTGTTTCTGATGAAATTCGAATGACATAATGGAGGGATATATAGATGAATAAAAAAGGTGGTATTTTCCAAAAAAATAAAAAATATGGAAGACATAGGCCCTGGTGCATGTAAAATTACATGCACCTGGGTGCATGCTCCCCAGCCCCACATATATATATATATATATATATATATATATCAAATTCGTATTTGTATTCACCAAAAAAATACGGAAGCCTTCTCCCACTATAAGTAGGGTTGGCTACATGGATTCTTACTCAAATCCATGTTGAAAGATTCGAGTATTTTTTTTACGCTGGTTGCCGACTACCTAACGCAACCCACACAATGGGGGATTTAATGCCGATCTTTTGGTTGGTAGGTACACTACACTATCACCAGACTATTAAGTGGGTACAATATAAGAAAATACCATCCACATTTGTCTTCCCCAAATGTTGAATTTTTGCATTGGTATCCACATTTGTATTTGCTAAATACAATAAAATAACATCCATATCATCTACCAGACGAATGTGGATATAGATAAAAACATATATATTAATATTTATATTCATCCCTAATAGTAACACCCATAATAAAACATCTCATAAATGCATCCAACTTCCCCTTCACCCCAGCTAGTGGTAGGCACATAGATAAGAAGAACACCGAGATAGCAGAAAGAGCCACCTTCAACAACACTAGGCAACCACCTCTCGAAAGGCATGCTGCACACTTGCTCACTAACTTCTCTCTCTCCTCGATAATTGGTACCCATTTAGAATGTCGTAGCTTGCCCCCCATTAGGTGGAATGCAATGTAAATGATGAGGAGTGCTTCATTCATCTGTTTCTCTAAGAAGTCTCATATATGACCATCTCTTCCCCGTACATCCTAAGAGGAACAAAAGCAGATTTGAAATGAATAATCTTCAATCCCGAGACCAACCCAAACAACTCAAGATCAATGACCATTCCTTCCACATATGTAGTCTCTCCCTCCACATGCAAAAATAGTGCCATGGATATACTTTGGAATGGGAATCGAAATCTCCCACGTATAGAAACTTGTCAGAAAACATTCCTCTTTCGTTTTCGATACCATTCTTGCTAGTCTGCCACCACAACAAAGATCAACAGTGCCAATGGGTAATCCTACATAACCTTACACTGCAATTGAAAGAAGCCACCCTTTTCCCTATCATTCACCAAAGTTGCATAGGAAGTTGTTGGCACAGAAATCTTCATCCGATCAGTGGAAAAATCCCTATTATGAAAGGACAAGCAAATGAAACACAGGTTGACACAATTATAGACCTTCGAAAAATACACCTTCAACATGAACCACTTAGTCCTCTTCCTTTAACATTCAATAATAAACTCAGATGCAACACAACACCATCAATCCATCACGTGGCGGCCTATAATGAAAGCCATTTTGGTTGAATTAGTGATATATCCCCTAGTATCTCTCATAGCTTGTTTGTCAGCACCTTTATCGAAATGAGATAAACAACATTAACTAAAGATACAGAGTGCAAGCCCTCCACATGTTGCTGATGAATGGTCGAAAGTCAATAATAAATTGCTCTCGTTGTAGCACGGGTCAAATGACAATCAATAGAATTGAGATAAAATCTCTATGAAGAAGTCTATGCTTTAATTTATACCTGGGTAGTCCAGGGTTGAACGTAGGTATGCAAGATGACATACCCCGCGTCGTCAGTGTCGCATCTCAACACCCATTCACATAATTACCCAATAACAGTTATAAACAACATGTATGATATACCATTCATACAAAAGAAGGCATAGGAAAAAAGATAAACTTCCATTGATAACTAGATGTCTACATAAAGATAATCATAAAATCTCAAAATTCTCTTTATTTTATCATAAATAAATGGAAAGGAGGAGAACAAAACAACTACAAAACTAGGCCTCAACTTCTACAACCTCCTGCAGATGCACCAACAAAGATATGAGCCTTTGTCTCCCGCTCTACACTTCCTGTTGGATTTCCAAAGAATGTGACTTGTAAGTCAACTAACCTAGTAAGGATAAAATAAAATATAAATCAAAAGATTATAGGTAGACAATGCAAATGCAGTAACTGTACAAGTTTAGAAGAGAATATTTTAAAAGCATCTAGCAATATACAATCAGTTATATTCTAGACCTTTAACATTTACGCAATCAAAACCAGTTCTCTGACATATCTTAAACCATGCTCCCATTTATTTATCCTGAACTCGCCCATCAAAGGAGAAAGTCTGCACTAGGAATGAAGCCTGCAACACTCCATTTTCGAGTGCAACCTAAAACATGTGCACAAGCGCGAACCTTCAGCTAGTCTGGTTGGTAGTACTCTGACACTCGAGACAGGGCGTGCATACCCGATAAGTCGCAACTCTATCAATTGAGTCTGCAGGAGGAGTCTTGCTCGCTCCCTAACAAGTGCCACTAAAACGGATCTATATGGTGCAATGCATGCGTGCATCCACCTCATTCCACCAGAGTACTGATGAATCCACATTTCATCATCTTCATTCTATCATTTTGTCCTCAAAAACCCTAACAAATGCGTGTAAATAGCATTAAATCCATCATCTTAGCATTCATGCATGTGCATCCAAATAGTGTATAAAATATTGTAATTAAAGCCAAAATTATAGAATAAATAAGAGAAAAGAAAAAGAATAAAATATTGTAGATATTTTATGACCCAAAACCCCGAGACCTAGGCATCTTGATGAATAGGTTGACAAGGAATAAAGTAGGAGGAGATAAGGGTCAAAATACAATAAAACCCTTTTGTTTTTAATTCATTTTTTATTCATTTTGGGACCTATTTTTGGTTCTACTTTTTATACTTCAAATAAAGAAACTTTGTACATGAAAGTTGTAGATAATTTAATATAGAAAAATACAAAATTGATTTCACTGAAAAATAATATACAGATAAAAAGTTATGGTCTGAATAAGATTCGAGAACTCCAACTTCCCAGACATGTATCTTGCAAATAAAAACTCGAAATGTAAAAACTCTCCTTTAATTGTATATAGCATAAAATAATCTACTTAATGAAGGTGGTTTCATATTTTTCGGAGTTACGGTTTGAAAGTTGAGTTTTGGACCCTTATAGTATACTTGTACAGATTAAAATATTCAATTTATTCATTATTCATTATTTTTCTAATTTTATATTTTTATAATTATGTAAATATTATTTATAATAATTATGTACATTAAAATCAGAATAAAAATCTAAATAAAATACAAAATAAAAATACCTATATATTACACATAGGTATTATACCTATCAATATACCTATATAATGTATACTTGTATTTTTTTAATATACAAAACACATCAAAAAAAATAAAACAAAAATATGTTGAAGTGTCCAGAAGTATTATATAATTTCATAAAATAATAAATTAAAATAATAAAATTAAAATACACAAAATAAAAATAAAAGAATAAAATATATAGATATTATACCTAAGAAGGGTATAAAAGTAAACTTGTAAATATATACCTCATAAAAATAATTAAAAATCGGAAATAACTACTATATAAAATAATAAATATTTTTTATTTAATAACCTAAATAAATAATATCATTTACTATTTTTAATTGAATTAATAAAACCTTTTTTGCAGGTTTTTCCTGGTTGGTCCACGTGGACCAACCAGGAGGCTCTGACAGTTGACCTCGGGTCAACTGTCTGAGCCAGCTCCTGTTCATGTCAGATTGAAGTTTTTGACCACTTTCGAGATTTTTTCGAGGATCATGCTTTTGTAGCCCTATGATCAGGCTTACACGCCTAGGGCTTGTTTAGGTCTTTGGATCATCGAACCACCCGCCATCGCCTCGTTCTTCTCGCCCGTCAACCATCTTTCAAAAACGACCCCCATCCTTCCCTTCCACCTTCGAACCATTTTTTGGCCGAAGCCAAGACCTCCGAGCATCCACCGTGCGTCCCCGGTGACAGAGGCTTGACCCAGCTTCTTCGTCGAGGTGTGGCTAAGGTCTGAAGTGCGTTCCAGCCTCCTCCGATGGCCACGCCGTTGTGAGGTTTTCACCTCGTCCTTCCTGGGCTTGAGGTATCGTTTTTCTCACTTTTTCATGCTTGTTTTTATTCCTGGTAGCAGTAGGAATCTTCTCCATCCTTCCATTTCGCTTGTAATTCATCCAGATCATCCCGACCACCACTCGCCGGAGCTTGCTCCGGCGAGCTTCCATTCCAGTTCCTCCCGCCTCTTTTCTCCATCTCGAGGTGCGCGGCAACTTGACCGCGCTCCTCCTTACCCTTTTTGCAGGCGCAGGAGCCAGAAGGCCCCCTCGGGGCCGATTTTTGTTGTAGCTCGAGCTTCCTGGAGCTGCATTTCTCCCCCAATGCCGCGGCGGACCTCCGACCCCTCCTGGGCCATTTTGCAGCCATCAATCAATTGCGGATCACTCCAGGAAGCTCTGGGGGGCATTTTGGACCTTGAAGGACCGTCGGAGAAGGAGGTAGCGGGCGGAAGAGCTTCACAGCGGCGGCGTTCGTCCCCGTTCATCCATCGACCTCCTCCGCCGTCGGATTATCAAAGCTCCCCAGACAAAGCAGTGGTCGTTGGATCTAGGCCCCCATCATCGTCCGATCGCTCGACGGATCTAATCGCAGCCACAGAAGACGAAATGACATCGCCTCATCTCGCGCCGACACGTGTACTAGTGAAGGGGCGGGTGTCGTCCGATCACGCCTTGGACTGGGTATTTTGCGAACTTTGCCCCAACATTTTTGTAATATTTTATTAATCCTCAAACTTTCATTTGTTGTTCTGTGTTTTTGGTAAACTTTGCAACTCAGCCCAGAACTTTAGCGTATTTGCATTCAGATCCCGTTCCACGTCACCTCATGTGCATGTGCACGTGAGGCGTGGACATTTTGCGCGGAAGCCCCATGGCTTTTTATATTTTCACTTTCAGTCTATAAACTTTCATATGCAGTGTAATAGTTTTGGATATTTTGCATTTTGACCCGCATACTTTTTGGATATTACATTTGTGCCCCTGCCAGGCGCGCGTGCTTGCGCACGTGGGCTTGGCATTTTTGCAAGGGTACCCTTGCAGGTTTTGTGATTGCTATAGAGTACTGGAAGTCATTTAATACATTATATATTTTGTTGAAAATTGCAACTGTGCCCCTGGACGTTTGTGTATTTGCATATATGCCCTTGCCAATAGTGTAGTTTCTTGATGTCGTCTCTATTTAATTAGTGACATCATATTAACTCCAAAAATTACCAAAAAATATTCATATATGCTCCTATTTACTCACTCTTTCACGCCATATTTTTGCATTTCATTTTTGTTGCATTTTCATATTTATTAAAAATCAAAAACATGCATTTTTCTTACTGTTTGCATTAGAAGACCCATAAAAATTAGCAAAACATTTTGAAAAAAATCCAAAAAAATTACCTAAGGTCTGTTTTATCATCTATTAGTGTCGGTCCAAAAATCACTAAAAATTTCAAAGTAAAAACCTTAAAAATTAGAAAACACTTAAAAACTTCAAAAAAATCTAGAAAATCATAGAAATCTCCTAAAAATATAAACTCAGGTTTTGTAGCTTCCTTATTTTGTTATCATTATTTTAAAGTTAATTTGGGAAAATTTTGTTGCTATTTGGTATTTTTCCTTCCCATTTTGATTTCGGCCAGTAGATTTATTCACTGTTTCCCCTTCTTTTTTATTGTAAAAATACCAAAAACATTCTGAAAATTCCCTAAAATCACAAAAACATCTTAAAATTATAAAAAGACAAAAAAATATTTTATTCCCTAATTTTTGACTATTTTTTCCTTATTTTTATAAATACTCTATCCCTCTCTTCCTTATATTGTACATATATTCTATTATTGAAAAAAAGAAAATATAAAATATAAAATATAAAAAGAAAATACAAAATCAGTAAAAAGAAAAACAAAATACAAAATTAAAAATTAAAAATAAAATAAAAAATATAAAACTAAAAACCCACAAAAATATTGGCATTGCATAGTGTAGACAATACATCACATTCACACACACACACACACACTTGTTGATCTATCCTGACTTGCTCCTTGTGTTCGAACTCTCTACGTACTTGCATCTATACATCTTGTTTGTAGAGTTAAAAATAAATTTTAACTTCACATCTATTTTCATTATTTGAATTATTTGATTGTGGGTTAATTGTTGATTTTAGTTGGGATTTTGTGTGGTCGACACTTCGACTGAGTTCCCGCTTTGTGTGGAACTTAAGACCATCGAACTCTCGCTAAATCAAATGGCGCCGTTGCCGGGGAGCAACAGCGCGTAGATCTTCTTTTTTTTGTGATTGTGATTATTTGTCTACCTTTGCGGCTTTTATTTCTGCTTGTTGTCTTTTCCTTATTTTTGAAACTTCTTATTTGAATTGTCTAACCCCTCTCTTGTTTGACTTCTTACGAGGAACGCGGATCGAGGGAGGAGCTCTTTTCTAGAAGCACCTGCGCACCCACATGAGGTGACTTGACTTAGCACGAAGGGGGGTAGGAGAGGATTTTGAAGACAATTCTAGTCTATTTACTTATTGCATTTATTAGTGTAATTTTTGTGAGAGAGAGAGACTCTATATTTGTAATAATACAGGTACATAGGACTTTGGACTTTCGGGCCCAATTTCCAAGTGTTTGTTCACTTGGGGGCTCACCGCGGATTTTTCGGTTTTCATCGCATCTTTTTCCCTTTGTTTTCTCGGTTTTGTTTTCTTATTTTGTGTGATTGAGCCCCTAGCTTTAGGATTGCTTGCGATAGATTAAGGCCAAACACCTAATATATTTGCATGTACCTATAGCCGCTTTTGGACTTAGTCAAATTTAAATAGTCGTTTCATCATCTTCGAGCCTCCGCGCTGCGAGCCCACCCCATCAAGCGCTACTCCTGAACTTGACTTGTCGAGAAGAGGAGGGGTGAGTCTAGACCGGACTCTTGGATTGAGGATCGGTGACCGACTTGTGGTTCTTCACGATAATAGCAATTTCTAAAATCTAGGGCGATTTCATCGGCTTTGCATTTGCATATAGATAGGTTTCAATTCTGTTGAGCATCCCTGCATGTAGAGTGCTGGAGGCAAGGTGAGCGATTACGCTTTAGCATACATCATCGTTTCGTCGCTTGCATTGCTTTTCCGCCCCTCTACCTCTGTTTTTGATCACCTAGGTGCTAAGTAAAATTGACTCCTCGTTAGGTTTGTGCATTTCTCATTAAAAATCCAAAAAAAGTGATAATCAATAAAATTGGGACTGCTAACATTACTTGACCCTAAAAATCGATAAAAAATAAAAACATTGTCTTGGGGCGAGTAATCCCCTCATTGTCTTCGTTTTACATTGCTCGCGCACACACTAAGGTTAGTGCCCAAATCCCATTCTAAGCCCCTAAGTGTTTACGCAATTTTGGACTTCTCACCTAACTCTAAAACAGACAAGATAAAAAGACCGCATTTGTGGTCTTCACCAAGTTGAGTAGGTGAATTGAGGGTTTGTATTGTGTGAATTTGCTTGTGATTGTTTGTGTGCACCTCTAGATCATCTCTGCGCATTTGCGCCTTTTTCTCACTCTCTTGACTTGACCTTCGTGCTCTCCCGATCATTTTCTCTTGTTTCGAGATGGATCCCTGGAGCGATTTTTATCCGGATTTTGCGGATTCCTCGTACCCTCCAGCCGGTCCACCTCCCTTTTATCAGGAGGATCCTCTTCCTATTTTTTCGGACTATTGTACATATCCGCCTCAGCCGCAGTATCAGACCTCAGACTTTTACCCACCTCCACCTCCACCTGTATATTATCCACCTCCACCTTCACATCCACCCGAGTCTGACATGTTGGAGTCACCTCCCTCGATCTGTATGAGTGATATATTGAATTGAATGATAGAGCGTCTTGATTTGATGAATGATGATATGGTTATCTTGAGGAGAAAAGAGATTGACGCTCCATTCGTCGCGGATACGGAATTCCTTGTGGTAGATCATGGGAGCTTGCAATCGCCCAAAATACAAAAAATGGGAAAAATTTAAAAACACAAAAAGAGTTCGGGAGACACTTGTTGATTCAGACTGTGAGGAGAGGTACCATTTGCCAGATCATTTATCCACACAATCTTTCACACATTGTCCCACCTTTCCCGTGGCATGCCTCGTGTATATGCTGATTCCGACTTCCTCCCTTGTATGGAGGAGGTCCAAAAATTCAAAAAAATGTTGACTGAACCTGAAGTGGTGGCCACTATTCATGAGATCATCCGTGCCCCACTTCAACAGGCCATGACCCATATATCTGCTCCTCTTCCCAAGAAGAGAAAGCGGAGGAGCAGATCTGAGCGTCACATTTTGACCATTGCCACTGCCCACGCCATCACACACCGCCCCATCCCTAGAAAGAAGAACACAGCTACCCCTTTCATCACTTGCACCATCTCTGACCATACATGTGATCACACTCTCCTAGACGGCGGTGTTTCTATTAGCATATTACCCTTCTCGCTGGTACAGTCTCTTCACTTAGGGCCTCTAAAGAAAACCAGGATGATTGTTCAGCTTGCTGATGGATCTATCAAGAGGCCGAAGCGTATCCTTGAAAACACCGTCATCTCAATTCAGGGCACGAGCTACCATGTTGACTTTGTCGTGTTGCCCATGGAGACCTCCACAGGGGAGCCATCTCTAATCATCCTGGGACGACCATTCCTCGCCTCTGCGAGGGTCGTTATTGACTATGGATTAGGAGAGATTTGGTTCAGTCCTGTTGACAAAAGCGAAGTGTTGATCACCGCACCCACAGTTGACCAGAGACCTGCACCTGATGCACCTTCACCGATCATAGCTGACTCCGAGGCCTGTGACTGATCTGATGCTACTAGAGATGTTTGCTTAGCGACCACTGATGAGACCTGACGAATCTCCCGAAAGGGGAGGAAATCGGAAAGCATAGACCTCGCAGTTCCTCCTTCTGGTGTGTGGCGATGTGTTGATGAAATCCAAAGTATTTACGTGATTGATCCATTTGAGCGGAGAGCAGATACCAAGACTAGACAGGACGGACCTGATTTGACTACTTCCACTGATAAGTCTGTTCCTGGTCCTTCAAAAGTAATGATGATTGAGGTCGGTTATGATGCGAATCTTCAAAATTTTTGGACTCTTGGTGAAAAAGATGATCCGGGTGAGACTCTTGAGGACGATCTGAGTTCGTATACTTCCACTGATGATTTCGTTCCTTTTGATTTTGACCTGGACGATCCCTCGCAGGACGACTCTGATTACACTTCTTCCGAGGATGATGAGTTTGTCCCATTCCACTTTGATATCAGCGAGACCTCCAAGGCCGGACTTGACCACACTTCTTCCACTCACTCGTCTGTGCCTTCACACCATAGGACCACCAAGGGCGAACCTAGCCGGACTACTTCCATTGACCCGTTCGTCCCTTTCCGATTTGATTCCACTGAGGGCCTTCACCCTGTCGACCCTGATCGGCGTCCGCCCACTGTGGACCCCGATGTCGACCTGCACCACACTAGATCTATCCCTCAGCGGTCTCGCAAGAAGATTAGCTTTCAACCTTCTTGATCTTGTGTATATCCATCTCTGTTGTATATTCCCTTGTGTACCTTTGTTCTCTCTCCCGTATTGCTCGTCCACTCATTCTCGTGTTTGCCTTGCTTAGGACGTACTTTGTCCTAAGTATAGGGGGGTGGATGAGTCGAGTATTCATTCGTCGTTCCGTTTCATTACTCTTGTTGTTGCCTATACTTAGGTCTTCTTTTACCCTAAGTATAGGGGGAGTGATGTGTATATTCTCTCATCTGTTGATATATTTTCTTCTTTTCTTCTTTTCTTCTTTTCCGCTTTTATCCTCTGTATCTACTGAAAAGGTGCCGCCTCCTTGTAGACAGTTTTCTATACTTAGGACGTACTTTGTCCTAAGTATAGGGGGGTGTGCACCCCGAGTTTTTCTATTCTTTGATCCTCTCCATTGTCTCCTCTTCTTGTCTATACTTAGGGATATCTTACCCTAAGTATAGGGGGAGACGATCTGAGTACGATTTGTTCATTCCCACCCTTGACCCTCCCTGCTTTGTGTACAGTCTGTTATACTTAGGATTATTTGATTCTAAGTATAGGGGGGACGGTCAACTTCTCATTCGTTTGTTCATTCATCTCTTATTTATTTATTCGTTAGACTTTTCTATACTTAGTACGAGTTATGTCTTCTCTTTTCTCTCCGATCTATGAGGACATAGCTCAAGCTAAGTATAGGGGGGTCGTATATACTGCGTATAAACGATAGTCATAACTCGTACTTTTGTATTTTCATAATAATATGACTAATAATTCATTAAAAATTTTAAGAAAAAGATGTTTCATTCCTCAAATTCTTTTTGTATTTACTAATTAATAAATCAGGTGAAAATATTTTTTGCAAAATGTTTGAAAAATAGTTTGAAAATCTTTTTGAAATTTTTTTTGAAAACTATTTTAAAAATGTTTTGTTACATGTTTTCAACCTTTGTAAAAACAGTTGGATTGTAAAGTTTATTTTCTTTGTGTGAAATAAAATGTTTGAAAAATGATTTGCAAATGGTTTGAAAAACGGTTGCAAAAATATTTGAAAAATCTATACATACTGTTTGGAAAACCTTTGCAAAATGATTTTCAAATGTGTGTACATGTTTATAAAATTATTTGTGAAAATTATTTTGGACTATAGTTTTCAAAATTGTTTGAAAAACCCGTGTCAAATAAGTTTGAGGAATACTTACATCGCACCAAAATTCATCATATGTATATATGTATAAAATTGACCACTTACCCTTGTAAATTCTTAAAATCCACTTCTTGTATATATAAGAAGCACTCCCGTGTAAATATTTATACCTAGTTTTCAGTCAAAATCTTTTGTTTTCAAAAATTCCAAAAACATTTGCAAAATTAAAATCCAAAAACATTTGAAAAATATTTTTGAAAAATCTAAAAAATGCATATGCATCATCTTTTCAAAAACCCATAAAAAGTTCAAAATCTTTGAAAAATGCATCAAAAAAAAATTTTCTGCATAGCATTTGCATGGTATTCGCATTTTTCGGATTGAGTTTGATAGTTGAACGAGTCTAAGTAAAATCCGAAGATTGGAGCTGGGTTGGACCTTAAACCTAGTTAATTAACAGGAACCTTATAGGAACTGGGATTGAGGTACTTCAGGTCTAGTTGACTTAGTTCTTTGAGGATCACGAGACTTGGTTCAATGGATTCTTGACTGCCTAAGTAGAGTATTTTGGAGCACACGCACGACTCTTGTTGATAATGACCTAACTTGGACACCTGCACCTTTCACATGGCTCAACTCAATTGGAGTGGTGAGGAGGTTGGATTTGTCGGTATGAGACGCACACAGGTGGAAACACTTGTCCTCCTCTAGGGAGGGAAGTGCGCCCCAACCCGTCGAGTAATGATGAGTTTCGAGGATAGGAGATCGTGGGTTGCAATAAAGCTTCAAAAGAGGGATAGTCTACTGGCTCAAGAGGAAAAACTCCCTATGTAAATGCCGCTGTATATAGTATTAAAAAAAATAAAAAATGAAAAAGCAAAAACTCCAAAAAAGTGGACAGGCCTGTACAAAAATAAAAATGCCTGCCGGAGAGTACATATGTGTAAAGTCAAATAAGCAAGCTTGAGCTTCAAAGTCAAATCATGTGAGCCTGCAGCTGGATGACTTGACTACACTGATCTTGCATCCTAGGATAGGTAGCTACACTGGCTACCGTCCATTCTTCTCTTCACCCCCTCCCCTTGAATTGGTTGCCACTTGAACTTAGAAGGGAATACCCTGCTCCTTGAGGAATGAGTTGTTGGATTGGGGAATCATTGGGTTGTCATACTGGAGAAGTTAGTCTCTTTGTCATTTCAGTTGGGAAGAGCCATATCACTTACACTGTACGAGTCAGATTCATAGTCATAAGGGTTTGCGTATGAGCTGAAATATTTCTGACTTGGCTATTGAGGAGACTTGGACAGAGTTTTGGGATTTCTCAGGGACTGTTGGATTTCAAATCCGATTCTCATTAAGGTTTCGCCCGCACTAAAATTCCAAAGGTCTAACTTGAGCTCCAAACATTGATTTTGTGAAGACAAGTTTGATAATTAAACTAACTCCACTTTCTTCTTTTTCTTTTCTTTCTTTTTCTTTCTGCACTTATTGCATAAGTGTTTGCTAGGGACTAGCAAAGGTAAAGTACAGGGGGATGATGAATCCACATTTCATCATCTTTATTCTATCATTTAGCCTCAAAAACCCTAGCAAATGCGTGTAAATAACATTAAATCCATCATCTTAGCATTCATGCATGTGCATCCAAATAGTGTATAAAATACTGTAATTAAAGCCAAAATTATAGAATAAATAAAAGAAAATAAAAAGAATAAAATAATGTAAATATTTTATGACCCAAAACCCCGAGACCTAGGCATCTTGATGAATAGGTCGACAAGGAATAAAGTAGGGGGAGATAAGGGTCAAAATACAATAAAAACCCTTTTGTTTTTAATTCATTCTTTATTCATTTTGGGACCTATTTTTGGTTCCACTTTTTATACTTCAAATAAAGAAACTTTGTACATGAAAGTTGTAGATAATTTAATATAGAAAAATACAAAATTGATTTCACTGAAAAATAATGTACAGATAAAAAGTTATGGTCTGAATAAGATTCCAGAACTCCAACTTCCCAAACCTGTATCTTGCAAATAAAACTCGAAATGTACCAAACTCATCTTTAATTGTATATAGCGTAAAATAATCTACTTAATGAAGGTGGTTTCGTTGAGTTTGAAAGTTGAGTTTTGGACCCTTGTAGTATACTTGTACAGATTAAAATATTCAATTTATTCATTATTCATTATTTTTCTAATTTTATATTTTTATAATTATGTAAATATAATTTATAATAATTATGTATATTAAAATCAGAATAAAAACCTAAATAAAATGCAAAATAAAAATACCTATATATTACACATAGGTATTATACCTATCAATATACCTATATAATATATATTTATATTTTTTTAATATAAAAAATACATCAGAAAAATAAAACAAAAATATATTTAAGTGGCCAGAAATATTCTATAATTTCATAAAATAATAAATAAAAATAATAAAATTAAAATATACAAAATAAAAATAAAAGAATAAAATATATAAATATTATACCTAAGAAGGGTATAAAAGTCAAACCCTTGTACAAAATCCATCTGTATATGATACATTAACTATTAATTTTACTTCCTTAAATAATTTATAAAAATAAAATAAAAATTATTTTATATTCTTAAAATTATTTTGCAAATAAATATAATATAAAATAAAAATATTTTTATGAAATAATAGAATAAATATATTTGTACATAACTCATAGGTATACTATACTTGTAAATAATACATTATACTATATATACCTTATTTTTGTTTTCATAAAAATAAATAAAAATAATGTAATAATAGTTTACAAAATAATAAATATTTTTTATTTTATTAATTTTTTATTTGGAAATCATTTATTATTTTATTTATAATTCTTTTTATTTAGGTCCCTGTTTTATCTTCTAGCTTATTTTTTCTACTTCCCATCTCACTTATGATTCGTCCACCTCGATTTTGTTGACGGAGGTCAAATAGTCCCCTCCATCACCTTTTCACGTCGGATCAGGTTTTCTCCATTTTCATCAATTTTTCCTGACCTGATCCGATCAAGTCATTCTTCGATTAAAAGCCCCGATTAGAGGGAGCAGATCCTTAATCCACGCCCGATCCTTGTCTCCAAGATCTGTGCCTCGGTTCGCATGTTTTCATTCGATTCTTCTTGTACATGGGAGCATATAAACCCCCTGCACCCTACTCCTTTTTTGGGTATCTCCAGCTGCTCCACCATCCTGTTACACCCATCCTCCCTTTAGCAGAGTGACAGTCATGAGAGGGAGCAGTTGGGGGAGCAGAATGCCCCAGGTCCAACGAAGCTTTCGTCTATCTCCACCTCAAGGAGTCCCCAGCCTCTGGTCACGCCTCCCATCGAGGCCATCACTGCAGAGGACATCATTCTCCAACGCAGGCGTCAGCATCCACCTATAGGTCATCTCTATAGCTCCATTCCATTCGCATATTGCTTGGTAGTTCCAATTCACATCTTGCATCGACCTTCACATCATTTCCATTCCGCTTCTTTACTCCTCTCCATGCACACCATCATATGACTCGCGTTCGCTTCTTCATCCAGCTCCACATTCTGTCCCTTGAACCAACCATTGGGTTGGAATCGAACCTCAGGTCGAATCCATCGCCCCTCAATGACCTAACCCATCCACCTCCCCTTTTCATGCTAATTCCAAGCCATAACCCTTCACCGGAGATTTATCTCCAATCAAGCATTTTCCCTTGCAGGACCAGCACTCAAAGACCTCTGGTTTGGAGGATATTTTGTACCTACGGCCCTTCATGCATGCTCCAGCACATCATGCCCCTCCAAGACCTCCTCCTTAATCTTGGACCCTTCTGATCACCCCATCGCTGTGGACTGCCATCAGCTACCTTTTTCCCATCAGATCAGTGATGAATCGCTTAGTATGTGATTTAATTTGCACTCATTGTAGTACGTGAACTTAGTGAATCAATCAGAACTGAGAGAAGATCTCTATGAAGAGTGTCTCGACTTTAATTTATATCATGGGCAAGTCCAAGGTCAAACATAAGGAGGCAAAGGAACAACTTCGGGTTAATTTAAAAAACTTAGGTCTAGATTTCCAATGCGGATTTTTTATGTGAATCAGGCTACTAAGAAACCATACAGGTTAGCTAAATTAAGTTTAATATGACACTAGTCCAATTCAGCCAATAATATTTTTCTTAGAATCCTAATCCAAAGATGAATGCAAGATACTTTTTTTTAGAATTTTATGGGTTAAAATGCAACAATGAAAAATGCACACTTTTTATGGATTTTTTCACATTTATAACACAAACAAAATGCAAAATTTATGAAAAATTTACTGGAGCATAAAATGATGCAAGGATGCTACAGTAATTTTTTTGGATTTTCTGACAAATTATGATTTTTATGGAATTTTTAATGGAAACAGAGTGACAGTGGGTAACTAATTCCTAATAAATTCACATTAACGAATTAGCCCTAATGCGAATTATCTCACATAGAAATTTTTATATAAAATCCAGAAGATTAGAAATTTTGCAAAATAGATGTGTGGATTTAATTAAAAATCATTTACTAAAATCGCTCTACAATTTATTTAAGGCACAAAATCATTCCAATTAAGATGAAATTTATACAATAATTCATCACATTTAAAGGCATCAATTCTGATTTTTATGGAATTTTTGGAGAACCCATGAGTGAATTATGAATTTAAGACCACAAATTAGGTAAAATATGAAGAATTTCACTTGAATAATTTTAGTTAATTACCCAAAGCTCAGAAAAATACAAATAAATAGCCAAATTGTAGATAACTAATTGCTCAAAAACATGATATTTTTCATTAAATAAATGATGCCAAATTGAGGTCCAAATAAAAAGCAAACACAAGGTTATCGATGCAAACTCAAAATGCACAAAACTTACAACAAAACATGTATAGGGACCGATTTGTAATATTAGAAATATGCAATAATGAAAACGTAATTTTTACATAAATTAAAAAAATAAAAAAGACCTTCGCTCTTTCTTGCGAGGGTGCAGATGGGGAGGACGAAGGACATTGACGGAGCAGAGGACCGCGGATGGGTTGCGTACAGTGGCGATCGTCGCGACGGAGTGAGCGGTGCCGCACAACCGCTTGGGGTCAAGAACAGGTGGTGCAGCCTGGAGATGGGTCGTGGAAGGCTGGGGGGGGAGCAGCACCGGAGGAGGCACGACTGGAGAGAGGCGTGGGGCATCGCGTAGGGGAGCGCGGTGGCGGTGGAGCGGCGTGGGGCCGACGGTGGCGGCTGCGGGCGGCCAGGAGGCTGGGAGGGCAGTGGTGGGGGTGCCTGCGTCCCTGTTTGTTTTTTCTTTTTTATTAAAAAAAATTGTAGTGATTTCTTTTGTGGTTAATTTTTTAATTTTTTTAGTTTTCTCAAACAGAGAAAAAATGCAAATGAAAATGAAGGTGGACAATGGGTGAAAATGAATTTGTAGGATGTTATGATGATGGCAGTGGCGATGATGAAATTTAAGATGTGGTGTAAAAAAAGGAGAAAAAGAACTATTAGATAAAATAATGTAAGAAGAGAAATAAGATGGAATACTTACCTGAATTTAATCGGATTTGCGAAGCAGCTATGCTGGACTCCTATCATGTCCTCGATCCGATTAGAGAAATAAAAATCGAAGAAGCTATGCGAGCTCGATGGGAAGATCGTGATACGGGGATGGTGGTCGTCACTAATCTCGCCTAAAGGAGGCCGTCGCTTGAGGAGGATGCTTTGCCGTTGTCCCCAACAAAATACTCCAAGCTCTCTCCTTTTTCTATTAAAATGGTGGATAGAAAAACATAGTGATGAGGAGATGAATATAAAGAGAAGAGAAAGGGAGGTTAGAAAGGTGGTGGAGTTGAATGGGAGGTTTGATTATGGTGGAGTTGAATGGGATGTCAGATGAAGAATATGGGGTGGAATAAAAGTTAGTGGTAGAAGAGAAGTTATTGTAGAGAATGGAAATAATGAATAAATAAATAAAGTAAGATACTAAAATAAAATAAAATAAAGAGGAAAAAGAGTGGAGATTTTACAAAAGAAGACAAACCATATGTACAATTTTTTACTTTTCTGATTTTGAATTTTTTGTATTTTTAACAAAAGATATTTACAACATAAAAATACAATAAAATATTAGGAATAAAATACAACATAACACTTATTTTTTTATTTTTTAGTAATTAAGAAAGATAAAATAAAAATTAAAGAAAGAATGAATATATACATATTATACAATGTACATCTTGGTCCCAAAACCCATATTTTGAAAACGAGCTCCGATTTTAATGGAATTACTTTCATTATATAGATAATTTTCTAACTTGAACTTTAAAAGTGGGTTTGGTGAATTTGGAGTTCATACTGAGCAGCAATTTGGCCGGGAAGTTGGACTTTACGGTTTTTTCTCTTTGGAATCTAGGAGTATTTATTTGAGGTAAAATTTATTTTGTATTTTTATATTTTTATATGAATTTTTATAAAAAAAAAGTCAGAGAAATAATTAGCGAAAAAGGAGTTGAAATGAAATTATTAAAAATATATGATGTTTTGGACTATTTATAGGTGAAAAAGTCCTTTATTTTATGGCCTTTTATTGTTAATTTATTTTGTATAATATAATATATAATAATTAGTGTATTTTATTTACAGTAGTCATTTTGTTAATTTATTGATTTTATGGACATTTATTTGATATTTTACTTGGGGATTTTGCTAAGATAATATATTGAGATGATGAATCATGGATTCATCACCCCCCTATACTTAAACTTTGCTAGTCCTAGAGCAAATAAAGAATGAATAATTAGATTAACCCCTGACTGTGCACGTGAATATAAGACTTGATCTATTCAAGAACTCTCAATTTTAGAGATCCTAACATTCTAAGCTGAACTAAGCTTTAGTAAAAAATTATCCAGTTTCCCTAATCGTCAGACTCTCTCTGTATACATATATAGTAGGGATATGACTTAAATGTTAACTGCAATAACAAGAGTAGAGTTGCAACGTCACCCAAGGTTCCAGTCCAAGAGACTCTCCTAAGAACCCGACCCTCAACACTAGAGAATAGACCATTTCTTGCATCCAATCCACCATCTCTTTAGTTGTCAGGCTTAAAAGTGTAGATGGAAGGCTAGTTGATGGAGGACATAGGATTGTGTCATTTCTTCTCTCCCTCTCATTGGAACAAGGATCCTCTCGTGTGCCTTACTAACTCAACACATGTATATATTTTTGTTATTGTTGATCAGTGTGTCCGTCAAGAGAAGTTGGAGTCGTCTGCACTTATTTTCCTGGGAGTACACCGGGGTGAGCGTTTTTTGGATATCTAATGTACCTTCTATACCCAGACTTGTAGCATTTACGATGCAGCACCCTTTTTTGGTGCTAGCCCGACTCTTGGTCCTAATAGAGGTGGTCCAAGTGGACACTTTGAAATGGTTGGGAGAGCTTGCCTTTGGTGGAAGCTCTTTGATATTTGACTTTGTATGGTGAGAGCTTTTCTTTCAACATTGATATTTCTTTTCTTTGTTTTGCTTTTTGGCCTGCTCCACTACTTTTACCAAAAGTTGGTGCACACTGATCAATAATTTTAGATATCATCACACCCTGTTACATAGGTAAATGTCAAGAGATAGTACAAGAACCACGTTCTCATACTGGCTAACGGTGCTGACACTCAGGTTTCATGAAGCCTTCATTGATTTTATCCCATCTTCAAGCATCATGAAATTAAGTTCAAACTGAAATCCCTCATCCCAGTTCCTCAAGTGAAATCTCAACTCATCTCATCATAACTGCAGTCGTGTATGTGAAGTGCTGATCATATTCTTAAGGTAGAGACTAAGCATGCAATATAGCACACAAATCTTTCAAACTAGGGAAATGTGAATAATTAAGTCAAAGACCCTAATGACTAAGGCTGGTTAACTCAAAATTTCAAGACCTCATCTACCAAGTTTTCTTGAACTTTGCTAGTCTTGTGTGAATGTGAATGTATCAGGGACTAAACCAACTCATTAGTTAGTTTTTTGTGTGATTTTTTGTAAAGTTTTTTTTAAAAACACGGGAAAAGAAGAAAGATTTTTTTGAAAAAGGTTTTTGCTTCTTTTTTTAAGTTTTTTTTGACAAAGACAAATTTTTTTATAAAAAAGTAGATAAAGAAAGAAAAGAGAGGGTTTTTTTTTGAAAATGTTTTTTTGAAAAATATTTTTTTATTTTGAAAATAAAGAGAAAGAGAAACATTTTTTGAAATTTTTTTAGAAGACTTTTTTTGAAAGTATTTTTTTGATTTTTTTTCAAAAATTATATTTTTTGTGTTTTTTTGAAATTTTTTTATACCTCTTATTTACAACAAATTACTCATACCCCTTATTTTTATTACAAACAAGTCAAAGTACGAGCTATAGGTAAAGTATATATATGTAATATATACAAACCTCTCTATACTTAACATGTGTTATGTCCTCATGACATTAGGTGACAAAAAGCCATAACTCGTACTAAGTATAAGTGGGTGAAAACAATAGAAGAATATAAGAGTGTGGGAGAATACACAGCGGACATTGCCCCCCTATACTTAGACTATGGTCAGCCTAAGTATTAGATAGAACACAAGATTGGAGAACCGATGAGGGTGGGAAAGAATATACAAGAAGAAATGGAGAAACTCGGGTCACTCACCCCCTATACTTAAGATCTGGTCATCCTAAGTATAGCCACAAAATGAAAATGATACGAAACTGGGGCGAGTGATGCAAATCATGGGGGAGGGAAGGAAATAAAGAGAGGAAAATATATACAAGGAGAAGTGAGAATATACAAGGATCAAGAAGGTTTGTGACGGACCTTCTTACAGGAGCGAGGGGGTGGGTAGTATACACATATGTCGCTGTCAGAATTGTCCTCAAAAAAATAATAGTGAGGTATAGGGAACGTCCAACGAGGGTCGACACACGTCTGCTTGCTCAACTATGACTTCATAACAGCTGAACTGAGCTCACTCATATAGATCACCTCATCCGGACCTGATGAGGTCTCCTTAGAAAGTTCCTTCTCCGGTACGTCAAAGGTAACTTTCTTAGCCGGTATTATAGAACCTGAAGCATTAAGAGGAAGAGGAGAGTGATACGTCTGGAGGAGTTCGGGGGAACACCTCGAGGAATCAATACTCTTCTTCTTACCAGATTACCGACTAGAGGATGGATCAATCGATTTATCGAGATTGGTCAATTTAGACTCAATTGTCTCTTTTGGTTGTTGATTAGTGTGTCCGTCAAGAGAGGTTGGAGTCATCTGCACTTGTTTTCTTGGGAGTACACCGGGGTGTGCCTTTATTGGGTATCTAATATTCCTTCTATACCCAGACTTGTAGCATTTACGATGCAGAGCCCTTTTTTGGTGCTAGCTCGACTCCTGGTCCTAATAGCGGTGGTCCAAGTGGACACTTTGAAATGGTTTGGAGCGCTTGCATTTGGTGGAAGCTCTTTGATATTTGACTTTATATGGTGAGAGCTTTTCTTTCACATTGATATTTCTTTACTTTGCTTTGCTTTTTGGCTAGATCCATTGCTTTTACCAAAAGTTGGCGCACACTGATCAACAATTTTAGATTTCATCACACCCTGGTACATAGGTAAATGTCAAGAGAGTAAAAGAACCATGTTCTCATACCGGCTGAATGCGTTGACACTCAGGTTTCATGAAGCCTTCATTGGTTTTATCACATCCTTGAGCATCATCAATTTAAGTTCAAACTCGAATCCCTCATCGCAGTTCCTCAAATGAAATTTCAACTCATCTCATCATAACTGCAGTCGTGTTTGTGAAGTGCTGATCATATTCTTATGGTAGAGACTAAGCATGCAATATAGCACACAAATATTTCAAACTAGGGAAATGTGAATAATTTAGTCAAAGACCCTAATGACTAAGGCTGGTTAACTCAAAATCTCAAGACCTCATCAACCAAGTGTTCTTGAACTTCGCTAGTCTTGTGTGAATGTGAATGTATCAGGGACTAAACCAACTCATTAGTTGATTTTTTGTGTGATTTTTTGTAAAGTTTTTTTTTGAAAACGCAGGAAAAGAAGAAATATTTTTTTAAAAAAAGGTTTTTGCTTCTTTTTTTAAGAAGTCATTTTTTTAAAAAAGTACATAAATAAAGAAAAGAGGGGTTTTTTTGAAAAAGTTTTTTTTAAAAAATATTTTTTATTTTGAAAATAAAGAGGAAGAGAAACATTTTTTGAAATTTTTAAGAAGACTTTTTTGAAAATATTTTTTGACATTTTTTCAAAAAGTATATTTTTGTGTTTTTTTGAAATTTTTTAATACCTCTTATTTACAACAAATTACCCGTAACCTCTTATTTTAATTACAAATAACTCAAAGTACGAGCTATAGGTAAAGTATATATGTAATATATACAAACCCCCATATACTTAACATGTGTTATGTCCTCATGGAACTAGGTGCCAAAAAGCCATAGCTCGTACTAGCTATAAGTGGGTGAAAACAATAGAAGAATATAAGAGTGTGGGAGAATACACAATGGGCATTGGCCCCCGTATACTTAGGCTCTGGTCAGCCTAAGTATTATATAGAACACAAGATTGGGGAACCGATGAGGGTGGGAAAGAATATACAAGGAGAAATGGAGAAACTCAGGTCACTCACCCCCTATACTTAGGATTTAGTAATCCTAAGTATAACCACAAAATGAAAATGATACAGAACTGGGGCAAGTGATGCGAATCATGGGGGAGGGAGGGAAATAAAGGGAGGAAAATCTATACAAGGAGAAGTGAGAATATATAAGGATCAAGAAGGTTTGTGACGAACATTCTTGCGCGAGCGAGGGGGTGGGTAGTATACACATGTCTTGCTGTAGAATTGTCCTCAGAAGAATAATAGTGAGGTTTAGGGAACGTCCAACGAGGGTTGGCACATGGTTACTTTCTCAAATATGGCTTTAGAACAGCCGAACTGAGCTCACTCATATAGATCACCTCATCCGGACCTGATGAGGACTCCTTAGAAAGTTCCTTCTCAGGTACATCGAAGGTAACTTTCTTAGCCGATTTTATAGAACCTGAGGCATTAAGAGGAAGAGGAGAGTGATACATCTGGAGGAGTTTGGGGGAACACCTCGAGGAATCAATACTCTTCTTCTTCTTATCAGAGGACCGACTAGAGGATGGAGCAACTGATTTATCAAGATTGGTAAATTTGGATCAAGTTGTCTCTTTTGATGCAGTTCTTGGATGTAGCGAGGTGCTGACCAGAGGTTCATCATTAGATGAGTCGCCATAAGCATTATAATACTCCTTCAGAGTCAACACACAACTCTGAAGTTGCACGACATTATCAGTTGGATTGGCATTTAATAGCTCATGCGTCGGATCATCTAAATAATCAAGAAAATCAGAAATGATCATGTCCGACTCAGGGGCAGCTTCTGGTTGTGAGTCCTCTCTAGAAGATGTCACGGTGGTGGTGATGCAAGCAGTGGGTGATGTAGAGGTGTAGGGAATTTATGAACCAATGGTCGTCTGGACAGTTGGTATCTCAGGTGTAGTGGAGAGATAGGACTCAACTGTCTGTCGAAGGTCACGATTGTCTGCGACTTTATGGGTTATATTGAAATATCGTGTGTCCTCAAAGATCGGGTGAGGTTGAAGTGCTCCCAATGCAGTGAAATCGATCTCCCGAGTCTCGCAATCTATAGTAGCCTTAGCCAAGGCTAAGAATAGCTTCCCAAGAATTATCAAAGATTGGGTGAACTCTCCTTAGTGATTAATGTCAATGATCGTGAAGTCTACCTACAATATAGAACCTTGAAAAGTAACGATGACTGAAATGGTTCCTCTCGACCATTTAATGGACCGATCTGCCAACCGAATGATCTCTGTTGACTTTTTGGCAGATCCAAGTTTGAGCTTAGCAAACACGGAGGTTGGGTGGATATTAGTCGGTGAGTCATCATCGATTCTTGCATGGGTGAAGGTGGTGTCTTTGATTTCACAATCAAATCTAGGCAACCGCTTCACTCTACAACTCTTGCTTTTTCTCCCTATCATCAAAGATGTGGCCATAGACACTATATGTCTTTCAGTCCTTGTTCTCTTATTGTCCGACCTTTTAGGCATCAATTTACTTCTCACAAATCTTTTAAGGTCGGGAAAGTGTTAAATGGCCATTGTTAAGGGAAGCTCAAAAATCAACTTTTTATCCAATGCTTCCCTAAGTGCAGGATCCAATTTTTGTAGATCTTTTCCATTTTCAATTTTTATGTTGTTTTCTGAGTTTTCAATTTTTTTGGTCTTTTTAATAGGTGAAGGAAGACTAGGTGAATGTACAGACTCTGGTTTAGAGGAAAAGTGGATAGTAGAAGAGGGAGGTAGAAGGGACTCGAGTTGTACATGATGTGTGGTCAATTCCGGTGTCTTCCAGTTTTAAAATTCAATCCGCGAAATCCATGACCCACCTTCGTACCTAGATTCTTGATTGTTCTAGAAATGTTATTCTCCACTAAATTCTCATGACACATCATGAGAGAAGTCTGCTCAATTGGAGGATACTGCTGAGAACTCAAGCTCTTATACTCAATACACCTTGAATCCGATGTGTAATACTAGGTTGAGTATAGCCCATCTGTATGGTAGTTGTGGGTCAGATCCTCATAAGGTGGAGTCAGTAGGCAGGGGTCTATAAATCGGTCGCATGAATCCAATCCCATGTATATGTGGGCTCTTCGAATGAGTGATATGGAGACTGGTCAATGTATTCTTGATCACTCAGGTCAATCAAGTCAGGAAGATCATATGGTGTAGGCCTCTCCATTCGGTTTGTTTGGTCGACCTTGTTGCACACTAACGATAAGTTGGGATGTGTATAGGTCAATGGTTGCCCGGTCCCAACTTAAGGTGAGAATGAGGTATGTAGGGTCAATTGATTATGCCAATCATTCATCTCATCAATGGATTGCTCTTTGATTAGTTCCTTCATTCCAGCAAGCGTACGATAATAAGGTGAGTAAATCCAGTTTGTTGTGGGTCAGGGATGTAGGAATGTGGGTTAGGTGAGAAGGATGAAGAAGTGGGTAAGTCAGTCAGAGTTCTGACTTCACGATCGGGGTGTGGGTATGAGGAGGAATAAGAGGGTGGAAAAGGTCGGAATAAGGTCAAGGAAGAGTGACATTGATATGGTGACGAATATTCTGACATCTTGGAAGGGAGATGGGAGAATGAAGCGGGTCGAGGAAGAAAGGTTGCAAGTGTACCGAATAACACACATAACAGACAAACACAAGAGCAAACCATGGATTCACCTACTCAACACAATGATGGTCGTAAGAGTCCAACCGTTTATCTTTTCATTTTTCATTAGATGATAAATCAAGATATAAGTCCAATTACGCACGTCTTAATAAGTAGGTTTTGGGCACTATCATAGGGACTCGTCCTCACCTCTCATCAATCACAGTAGACAACCCAAAACAAGTGTTAATTTTAGTCATTTTTTGTTCAACTCTGATTGGCGGTCCTGATTTTAAGTTCGATTATCACTTGATTAATCCACCAAACAAAGCATGTCTAACGATCAGTCCCAAATTCCTTTTAACCTAAGTTTCTAAAATCAGGGGGGAGGGAGTCGAGAAAAACCAATGCAAATATACAAATCAATGATGCATGCCTAGTTCAGAAGACTTATAGTGATCCTCGCGCTCTACATGCAGGATGTAAGACAGAATTGAAATTTTATACTATATGCTGCAAATGAGAAAATCATTCCTAGACAGACATTTTTATTAGCGAGTGATGAACAAATTAAATTTAACTAATAGCCATGCGGTCTAAGTGTATCTCGTTAAATGTGATGGTGGTCCTAAAAATTACGAGCACAAGCAATAAAGATATTCTAATAAAATATGTTCTAAGAGTCGCGAGTGAAAGTTCTATTCTACGTCAAGCAACCACATCGAATACGAGAGAGTCAAAGTCCAGTCTTGATACAAGCACGAGCTCTCAAATAAGAGTTGTTGTAAAGGGTGAATTACCTAAATTATTACAACACAATATTTACAAAAATTCTCCCAAAAATATATTAAAATTTTCTTGCTCTTCAGCAGTCGATGCGTGTCATGTCCATCGACCTTCGAGGCACTCTAAGTCCACCGGGACCTCATAAGGAAAATAAAATTTATGCTAGAGAGATAAAAACAAAATATATACAAGAATACACAGAAAAATAATTGAGGGAAAAATGGAATAAATACAAGGTGGCTCGGGGGTCAGACTACCCGAGTGAGTGAAAATATAAATATAATTTTTTCAAATTAATCCCTAAGCCATTTGCCTCCCCGGCAATGGTGCCATTTGATGAATCGCTTAGAACGTGATTTAATTTGCACTCGTTATAGTATGTGAACTTAGCGAATCAGTTAGAACCGAGTGAAGATTTCTGTGAAGAGTGTCTCGGCTTTAATTTATATCCCGGGAAAGTCCGGGGTCGAACATAGGGAGGCAAAGGAACAACTTCGGGTTAATTTAAAAAACTTCTCCAGATTTCCAATGCAGATTTTTTTATGCGAAAATAAATGCAAATGCAATATGCGGGTGAATAGGCTACTAAGAAACCATACGACTTAGCTAAATTAACTTTAATATGAAATTAATCCAATTCAGCCAAATAATATTTTTCTTAGAATGCTAATCCAGAGATGAATGAAGGACACTTATTTTGGAATTTTATGAGTTAAAATGCACACTTTTATGGGTTTTTTTTTCACAATTTTCACATAAACAGAATGCAAAAATTATAAAAAATGTACTGGAACATAAATATGATGCAAGGACGTTACAAATTTTTTTTGGATTTTTCTAACAAATTGTGATTTTTTATGGATATTTTAATAGAAACAGAGTGATAGTGAGTAGTTAATTCCTAATAAATCCATATTAATGAATCAGCCATAATGCGAATTATCTCATGAGATATTTTTACATAGAATCCCGGAGATGTGAAATTTCACAAAATATATCTGTGTGTATTTAATTAAAAATCAATTACTAAAATCACTCTATAATTTATTTAAGGCACAAAATCACTCCAAATAATATGAAATTTGGAAAGTAATTTAATCACATTTCAAGGCATCAATTATTATTTTTGTGGATTTTTTGGTGCAACTGTGAGTGAACTAAGAATTTAAGACCACATATTAGGTAAAATATGCATAATTTCACTTGAACAATTTTAATTAATTACCTAAAGCTTAGAAAAATATAAACAAGTAGCCAAATTGTAGAAAATTAATTGCTCAACACCATGATATTTTTCATTAAATAAAATGATGCCAAATTGAGTCCAAATTAATAAGCAAACACAGGGTTATCCATGCAAACTCAAAAGGCACAACACTTTCAACAATACATGTACAGGGACTGGTTTGTAATATTAGAAACATGCAATAACGAAAATACAATTTTTATAGAAATTAAAAAAATAAAAAGACATTCGTTCGTTCTTGCTAGGGCGCATATGGGAAGGATGAAGGACAGCGGCGGAGCGGAGGACCGTGGTTAGGCTGCGCGGCAGCGCGCGACCGCTTGGTGTCGGGCGCAGGTGCCTGGAGATGAGTCACAGAGGGCCACGGGGGAGTAGCGTCAGCGGAGGCACGACTAGCGGGAGGCATGGGGCGCCGCACAGGGGAGCGTAATGGCGGTGGAGTGTTGTGGGGCCGACAGTGGCGGTTGTGGGCGACCAGAAGGCTGGGAGGGTTGTGGCGGGGACGCTTGCGCCTGTGCTTTTTTTTTATTTTTTTTGCAGTGATTTTTTTGTGTTTAATTTTTTCAATTTATTTTGGTTTTCTCAAACAAGAAAAAAATGCAAATGAAAAATGAAGGTGGACAATGGGTGAAGATGAATTTGGAGGATGTTATGATGATGGCGGTGGTGGTGATGAATATTCAGATGTGGTGTAAAAAAACAAGATAAAAAGAACTATTAGATAAAATAAAGTAAGAAGAGAAATAAGACAGAATACTTACCTGAATTTCATTGGATTTGCGGAGCAGTTATACTGGACTTCTATCATGGCCTCGATCCGATTGGCAAAATAAAAATCGGAGAAGATATGCCGCTGGGATGGTGGTCGTCGCGGATCTCGCCTGAAGGAGGTCCTCGCTTAAGGAGGATGCTTAGCCGCTGTCACCAACAAAACACTTCAAGCTCTCTCTTTTTTCTATTAGAATGGTGGATAACAAAAATATGGATGAGGAGATGAATATGAAGAGAAAGGGAGGTTAGAAAGGTGGTGGAGTTGAATGGGAGGTTAGATGAAGAATATGGGGTGGAATGGAAGTTGGTGGTAGAAGAGAAGTTATTGTATAGAATAGGAAATAATAAATAAATTAACTAATAAAGTGGGCTACTAAAATAAAATAAAATAAAGAGGGAAAAGAGTGGAGATTTTACAAAAGAAGACAAACCATATGTACACATTTTTTTACTTTTATAATTTTGTTTTTTTTGTATTTTTAGTAAAAGATATTTACAAAATAAAAATGCACTAAAATATTAGGAATAAAATACAACACAACAATAATTTTTTGATTTTTTAGTAATGAAGAAAGATAAAATAAAACATTAAGAAAGAATGAATGTACACATAATATCAATGTACATCTAGGTCCCAAAATCCATATTTTGCAGACGAGCTCCGATTTTAATAAAACTACTTTCATTGGATAGATAATTTTCTAACTTGAACTTTAAAAGTTAGTTTGGTGAATTTGGAGTTCATATTGTGTTAGAATTTGGTAGGGAAGTTGGACTTTATGGTTTTTTTCTCTTTGAGATCTAGGAGTATTTATTTGAGGTGAAATTTGTTTTATATTTTTGTATTTTTATTTGCATTTTTATGAACAAGTTAGAGAAAGAATTAAATAAAAAGGAGTTGAAATGAAATTATTAAAAATACATGAAGTTTTTGACTATTTACAGGTGAAAAACTCCTTTGTTATGTGACTTTTTATTGTTAATTTATTTTATACAATGTAATATAAAAAATTAGTGTATTTTATTTACAACAATTATTTTGTTAATTTATTGATTTTATGGACATTTATTTGAGATTTTACGCAAGAATCTTTGCAAGATTAATATATTGTGATGATGAATCATGGATTCATCAAGCAACGCTAGGGAACGTCAAACATGTGCACATTTCCGGCAAGTTCTTTGTTAGCTCATCCAGACGACTCCCCAGCCGTTGGATCCAGTCGCCTCCCTGGTCTAATCTTCGTCGTCCACTATCGAGGTGCCCGGATCGTTGGATCTATCTGAAGGTCGCGCCAGAACCATCCCATTACCGAAGGGGTATCTCCAGATCTTGATTGTCCATCATAAGTAGAGTGCTCCTGGTCGTTGAATAGCGCATAATAAGGGGTAAATCTCACTTAGGCTCCTTTCTATTTTGTATTTACTTTCTAGTCTTGTAAATATATACTGTAGTTTAATTTGTTTGGATAATTTGCATTTAGGACCTCATACTTTTCGCATTAACAGTTTAGTCCTTCTGAGTTGGTCACGTGTGTCTGCACGTGCTTGTCAAGGATTTTTACATTTTTTCACCTGCATTTTTTTGTTGTTAATAATGACTGAAATGTTTTGAAATTTGCATTTATGCCCTTGTAATCCAGGATAATGTGTTGTGCGTGACTTTGTCTAATTAATTGCAAGTTTGGACCTATCCATTATTAGCTTGTTATCTGTTAGGTCCGCGAACTTAAAATAATCAATTTTAGGTCCATGTGAATTGTGTTTACTCTTTTAATTTTATTGGACTTAATAAATATTAAATTAATTCCTAAAAATTACGGTTATCTCTACTTGTTCGTGACATTTGTGGTGATTTTGTGGATTAATTCGATTGCATTTCATATTTTTTAAAATTGAAAAATCCCTAAAAGGCCATGTTTGCCTTAGAAAAATTATAAAAAAATCTAAAATGTTTTAAAATCCCATAAAATTTTCTATATTTATCTCTTATTGGGTTTTAATTCCAGTATTAATTTTGTTTGGAAAATCTTTGCAAAAAATTTTAAAAATCACAAAACAACCAAAAACTTATAAAAATCATATAAAATCATAAAAAAAATCTATAAATTGTATTTTTAGTTTCTTTTTGTAGTTTTTTTTATATTTTAGCCTAAAATTGTCTTCCAAGACTTTGGGCACTTTAATTTGGTCGTGGTTGTGCACTGTTTCATATTTTTGACATTGTTTGGTTTTTTATAAAATCATAACAACATCAACAAATTCTATAAAAGTTATCAAAAATGTCTCAAAACCCATAAAACACAAAATAATTTTTATTATAATTTTCTAAGCATTTGGTTACTTAGAAAAATCCAAAAAGAGTGTTGTGTGTATTGCATTTTGTGTTTGTATTCCCTTTTATTAAAAAAATTGAAAATTTAAAACCACTAAAAATGCTTTACTTTCGAAATTTTACTACTTAATTTGTAAATCGTGTTCCTTGTGTTCAACCTTTGTAGCTATGTCAGGTAAATAAAAATAGCAATCTGCATAAATCCTTTGCTTGATTTCTTGAATGGTTCATTTTTCTCGTTGACGAGTGTGATTGATTAGGGACAATGACATTGCATATTTATTCCACCTCAGTTGATCGCATTTTTGTGTCATCAGAATGGCATCATTGATGGGGAGCACAACTTAGTAGTCATATTTCATTTTTGTTATCTTATTATCTATTCGTTTTAATTGTTTCTGAAATTTTTTGGTTTCACTTTTCGTGTGAGGAACCGCCCGAGGATGACCCGCTTCGCTTTTGGAGGACCCGTGCCTGAGGAGAAGCAGAGGAGGAGAGGATTTAGTTATATTTGATAGATATTTATTTTCACCAAAAATCTTATTAATGTAATAATTTTGGACTTTGAGACTGTTGGACTCTTGAACTATTCAGGGTCTGTTTCGCCGAGTACCGATATACTCGATGGACCTCACCGGAGTTTTTCTCCATTTTCTCGATTTTATTTTCTATTTAATTCTCGAGGTTTTACCCCTTAGATTAGGACTTCTACCTGTTTGTGCCCATAATTTGCTAAGGTCCCATCACCTAATTGCCTATTGTTCCTATATATCATAATTGGACTTTACTAAAAATATATTTGAAAAAGTTAGCATGATTAGATATGAGATCACGCACCGTGAGGAGTCACATACAACACTAGCAGGACCCGTTGTGGTAAGCACCAAGTGACACCCAAGATCGGACTCCAGTCTTATATTTAATTATCTAGCTATTGTGCTTCATGTAATAGAAGTTGCTCATCTAAGGATGTTTTCCTTGTGCGTAATTTAGATAGTTTATTTTCAATCTTTATTTTATGCACGTATCACCCTACATGTAGAGTGCTTGAGTCAGGTATGCATTTCTATCTTGGCATGCATCATTGTGTTTGATCGTGCTTCAGCTTTTTTGACTTCCTCCTCCTATTTCATTGAACTCAAAATAACCAAGGAGATCGAAAAATTCGTTAGGCATTGTATTATTTCAGAAAAATGTCTAAAAAGTGATAATGAAAAAAATTAGGACTGATAATGCAAACCTGACCCTAAACCACACTTCACCTAAAATATTTATTTTGGGGAGAGTCACCCCCTCCTTGTTAGAGAGCGACCAACATACTAGGATAGAGCCACGTCCTATTTCTTTTCAGATTATCGGTCTTGTGATTAGTTGTTCTCTAGTGAGGACTCCATCGGGTAGCCGGTAATCGATCCAGAACATCTTTAGCAGAGTGGGTAGATTGGTTAGCTGGTATATGGTATGCAACCTATACTGGCTGGAAAAACTAGTTGTAAGATTGGGACAATCTTGTAGGAGTATTGGGTTCCTAACAACTCGCTTAACAGCTCTGATAAATTGGATTATCACCTCTATAAAATTTTACAGTATTAACGACCGAACTTTCACGGTCATCAGATCGTGTTGAGGAGGTGAAAAAGGGATTTGATTTCTCATCTTGTTTGCATTCATGATCCAATCCTCATAAATCCCCAAATCACGATGATGGGAAGGAGGTCCCTTAGGCTCCCTCTGGTAGCACCTCTTTCGAGCACTCCTCTCCACTCATCTAGGATGGCTTCAGAGAGCTCTCACTTGCTCTCTGAACTTGATTTTGCTACCACCATGTTCCCTCTCCACCCTTCTACGATTACTGATATACCTAGAGAAGAGGCCAGCACAATTATTTATACACCTTACGATACCTGAGTTGAGGTCTTTTGCCTTTGCAAAGACCCAAGAGATGGTCAGAAATGAGAACCGTACCGATGAGCAATTGCAGACTTCTTCCTATGTGTTAGACCAGGCCACCATCAACAACACACTGCTCGCTTCCATGGAGACCATGCAATGAAAAAATTGGGGACCAGGGAATTTTTATGGCCTAAGTCAGGAGGTAGCCTCACGTAGATGCGAGCTGACAAAGATGAGCTACAGAGACCAGCTGATGGAGAGATACCACGCTAGTAGGGCGGGGACGGACGACCCGAGGGGCCGTAGGAGCCAACGAGACAGCTACGGACGATGTGGCAGTTGCACAACCCTGGTGCAACCCCCACACATAGATGGATCCAGCTACTAGAGATCCTTGGTGACTTTGAGCTTCGCCCCCAGACTATCCAGTTGTTTCCCAGGTTCCATGGCTATCCAACGAGGAGCTGCATCTCCATCTGCAGGAGTTCAAGATGATTTGAAGCACTGTCCACGACAGATTGTGGATGAGGAAACTACCAAGTTGATTGCCTTCCCATTATCTTTGGTTGACAGAATAACCTATTGGCCGAAGCATTTGGGGAGGGTAGTCACTACTTGGGAGAAGCTCTGGACTGAGTACTTGAACAAGTACTATCCACTCAGACGGACAATTGCAACATGAGCGATGATAAGTAACTTCACCATGATCCCAAATAAGCAATTTCATGAGGCTTAGGATCGATTCAGAGAGCTCATTGATTGGTGTCTACATCATGAGATATCCAAGCCCAACCTTGTTCAACGTTTCTTTTGTAGATTGATATCGAAACTGTAGGGGTTAGTGAACGCCTCGTGCGGAGGGGCCTATTTTGCCAAGGACAAGGACTAGGTCTGCATCATCTATGAGGAGATGGCAGAGAACTATACTGTGAATCCTAAACTTGAGTCTACACTCATGGGAAGCCCCTCCCACATGTCATTTCCTATCAGAGGATTGCATGCGTCGATGCCAGTCCTTCTACTTCTTCGTCAGCAACTGCACTTGTTGAGTTTTCAACTGCTGACATGGGCATTATCAGTCAGAAACTGGATCGCATCGAGATCATTGAGAAGAAGCAGAGTCAAGAAATGGACAAACTCAACAAGCTTGACGAGCTCGCCCACACCTTAAGTGACCTGAAGACTTAGATCATATGTCTCAAGGAGGCACAAACAGCTTCTCAACCCTGCCTCAGGTCAAGAGTCGATCCGGGGAGCAGCTCCACCCAGCCATCTACCTCATACTGCTAGGCCTACCATATCCAGGCAGAGCCAGTCCAGCAGCTCCACCACCATCTTCAGGCACTCAGATGGTGGTCTACCAGTTGGATCAGCCCTTGGCAGCCCTTCCACTACCACAACTTGAGCAACAAGAGCTGTTGATGGAAGTCGACAGGTTTTGGTACTCCCAGTACCAACCTCAGCCCAAGATTTGTCATGACCATCCCGGATTTTGATGGTCCACTAGAGGCAACTCTTCCCAATAGCAACCTTCAGCTTAGGCAGGGCAGAGCAGCCAGCAGCAGGAGCCTCATCACTCCAAGTAGTACGAGCAGTAGGGTCCTCATCCCCACTATTAGGGACAGTAGTAGATGCAGCAACAACAGCCTCAGCAGTACTCCCATCCTCCTCCACACTACCAGCGAAAATAGTCCCATCCTCATTTCCAACGAGGCAACTTGTCTGGTTCCTTTGCACCTGTTTATGAGAACCCATCCCTTGATGAGCTCCCTTGCTTACTATCTGACCAGCAGGCATCCTTCTAGCGATAGATGGATGAGTTCCGGTAGGAGTTGAGGGAGATTATCACGGGCAAGGCCACCATACCCTATCAAATTGAACCCAATTCGAACATTCGGAAGAGAAAACCTGAGCATGTACAGTTTACAGAGACCACCACTCCTAGTGATGTTTTGGATGATACTTCTTCCTGTGTATTTGATGTTGATTTTGTGATACTTAGGAGCGATAGGAAGCCAGTTAATGGTGTCTCGTCTGAGCGACATCCAGATGTTGATTTCATGGTGCTAGACGAGGATGGAAGTGGTGTTGATGCCGCTTATCACGATAATGATTATGATGGTGCTGAAGCCACCAAGGATGTTGATACAACTGACGGTACTGAGGCCATCATGATTCCAATTGCAGACGGTGGTGCTGATGCCACCATGATTCTAGATGCTTGGCCAGAGTACGGTGCTGATACCGCAAAGTCATATACCGTGGGTGGTATTGATGCCACCAAGTTACCTTCTTATGTGTTGCCTTATTTTGTACCTCAGTACAGTCATAGAAAATCACAAAAAAATAGAAAAACAAGAACAAAAAATATTAATTAAAAAAGTTTTCTTTATCTCCTGTAAGTCCATCCATGTTGCATGATGATCATTGTATGGATTCTAGCATGTTGCATGAACATGAGCCTACTCTTAGAACTCATCTCTCTAGAGAGGTCCCCTCCACCCCCTTCCCTCAAGCACTCCGCTTAGGAAAGGGGACACACAGAAGATCCCAAAAAGAGGTACCAAGTAGAGTCCAACGAGCAATTAGTAGACAGATTCCAGATACAACTGACTCTATAGGAGTCTATAGAGCACATCCCTCTATTCGAAAAGAATTTGAGAGAGAAGACCACCATCCACGGGAAGAGGAGGAACCACAATGCAAATATCCATGTGCTTACTCGTGCCACATGCTTCTCCATTTAAAACTGGTTGCCATCCAAGAGATCTGATGTAGGAGCTCCATATGTCAGATGCCATATCCATGAGCAGCGGTTTGATTGTACTCTATTAGACAATGGCTCTTTGATTAACCTTCTTCCGGATGCCTTACTCGACTAATTCGAGTTTGGCTCTCTTAGAAAGAGCAGGACAATCCTTTAGTTTGTTGATAGATCTGTCAAGAGGCAGAAGGGGTTACTTAAGGACGTTGGCATCACAATTCAGGTCCTGAAATTCCACGTGGACTTTGTTGTACAAGACATGGAGATCCCTGAATCTATGACCGATACCCCCATCATCCTAGGATGTCCATTCTTGGCCACATGCAAGGAGGTATCCGACCATGATAGAGGGAAGGTATACTTTCATGTCAAGGGTGAGAGTGTACAAATAGAGACGATTAAGGAGACTAGAGCTAAGGATTCATCCTGCTCGGTGTAGACGAGTGATTTAGAACATATGATAGATGTAGAGCCATATATCCACCAGGAGAACGATTTTGTGATTACAGATAATGAAGCATTTTGGGCAGACCTAGAAACACGAGCTCCTATCAATAATTCATACACTATGGAGTTTTAGACGATAATTGATGAGATTTCAGAGAGCACACTCATGGCTTAGGACACCATAGAGGTTGATGATCATGGTCGAGATAGTGAGGTATATTTTATTCCGTGTGCTTCAGATTCAGATCCCTCAGATTCAGACATTGATTGGGAGGACTTTTATGATTATTTGTCTTGTCTGATTCCTTCGAAGCTGACATTTAGGATGGAGAGCGACCCAGGTCAGATGATAGATACACCAACAGGGTCGTCTTCATCAAATTTACCACTACAGTGAGAGTTCTCACATGTAGATCTGGTAGCCTTCACTCAAACATTTCAAAAGCCAGATTTTCGAGCCCCTATTTGTCTAGAGTTGAAGACCTTGCCGCATATCATGAAGTACAAATTCCTTGCAGGTGAGCTATATATGTTCCCATTCATTATCTCAGCAGATTTGATTGGAGATCAAGAATCTCGTTTAATGGAGGTTCTTGAAATAAATCACAAGGTAATTGGATGGAATGTAGATGATCTCTAGGGAGAAGTCCGGCCATGTGCCCCCACCACATCTTTCTTGAAGAGGATGCCAAGCGATCACGCGAGTTCCAACAAAGGTTGAACCCAAATCTTCGAGATGTGGTCATGAAGGAAACATCAAAGTGGTGGAGCACCGATTTTACCTACCCCTTCTCCGACTCCAACTAAGTTAGTCCATTGCATGTGGTACCCAAGAAGACAAGTATCACCACAGTTGTGAGTGAGTGTGAGAGGAGATAGCTACCTGGGTACCCACTTCTTGAAGGGTCTGTGTGGACTACATACGATTGAATCATGCCACCAAGAAGTATCATTTACCTCTACCATTTATTGATCATATAAATGAGAGACTAGCTAGGAAGAGTCACCATTATTTCCTTAGCGGGTACTAGGGGTACAATCATGTGGCCACAACATGTACAATCAGGTGGCCACAACACTCGAAGACCAGGAGAAAAATGGCATTCACCTGTCTGTTTGGGATGTATGCTTTTAGACGGATGCCCTTTGGTTTATGTAATGCCACAGCTACATTCCAAAGGTTCATGCTTTCCATCTTCTATGACCTGGTGGCTGACTGTTTAGAGGTCTTCATAGATGACTTTTCGGTCTATGGCGATGCATTTGATGCTTATCTTGACTTCCAAGAGCATGTACTTCAGCGCTGCATAGAGGTCAACCTAGTTTTATCTCAGGAAAAAAGCCATTTCATGATGACTCAAGGGATGGTCCTTGGTCATATCATCTCCAACGGGGCGTGGAGGTCGATCCGTCCAAGTGGATATCATAGCTAAACTCAATCCACCGTCCAATTTGCGACAGTTGCGATCTTTTCTGGGGCATGTAGGTTTCTACTGACGATTTATTCAGGATTTCAGCCGTATTGCCAGATCACTTACTGATATGATGACGACATACACTGAGTTCATTTAGATGATAAGTGTCTGGCATCATTTGAGACTCTCAAGGGATTAGTTGTCGAGGCTCATGTCCTTCAGCCACTTGATTGGTCTCTCCCATTTGAGATTATAATGGATGCTTATGATTTTGCCATAGGGGTTATGCTAGGATAGAGGAGGTATGGATTACCTTTTGGAATTCACTACGCTAGCCATACTTTGGATGTCGCTCAGTGGAATTATACTGTGACTGAGAAGGAGATGCCAACCCTAGTATTAGCTTTGGATAAGTTCAGATCATACATTCTTGGATCTAGAGTGACCAAATTTACAGATCACATTGCCATCTGATACCTCATGGCAAAGAAGGATGCCAAATCCAGATTGACTAGATGAATCATTCTACTCTAGTTGTTCGATATTGATATTAAGGATAAGCCTGGAGTCAAGAATGTGGTGGCGGATCACCTCTCCTGTTTCGAGAACCTTGAGGATTCTGATTAGATTGCACCTATTACAGAGACACTCCCAGACCAGGCGATTCTTATTAGGGATATTTACATCCATAACCCTGAGTAATTGTGTAATTACCCCAGGAACCTTCAATAATCACGAATTACATTAGAAACCCCGAATAGTGCTTAACCTTTACATAGCATAACCATGTGTCAAGTTCCGTCTTAAATCTCCATTAAGTCTGACGAAGAAGGTCATATGTTGACAATTTTACCCTTCGGGACACCTCATATTTATAACATGATGCCATTCAGTCATATAAGACAGCATGATGTCATTACAGAGAGGAGAGAGGCTGAGGAAGCTTCCATCCCTTCCTCTCGCTCACAATGCGTCTTTGCCCGTTCCACAACCACCCCTCCGCGACCACCTCTCCAGGTTGCGTATGGAGCTCCCCCTGCACGCTCCTCTGCCCGTAAGCTCCATCCGAAGCCCTCCCGCGCATCACCCGCAAGCTCCCCTACCCTCTTCCCTCGGTCCTCCAGCAAGCCCATGCCCCACCCACCCACCCAGGCAAGGTCCAGAGCACCTGGGGTCCCTCCCGCATCGCCTCCCCCACCCCTCCCTCCCACAGCATGCCCCCTCCCCTCTCGTGCCTCCCTCTGACCCCCCCGTACAAGCTCCAGCACCTGCCTCCCCCCACCCTCTCGCGCCGCTCCTCGCCCCCTCCCCTCTCGCGTCGCCCTCTGACCCCCCCTGTATCCTCCCCTCCCACGCTACCCCCTGCCTCTTCCCCTCCCATGCTGTCCTCCAACTCCCCCCCTAACACCCCACCCCCATGCATCACCCGCTCAGGTAGCCCACCATCTCCCCGTGCATCACCAGCTTGGGGTAGCCCCAGTTCCAACACCCCCTTTTCACCAGCGCCTCTGCCCTGCAAGCCTCAGGTCAGACTCTATTGTGTGCACCTCCGACTGTCTGCTCCCGTCGCTGCCCGCCACCCTCCATCGTGAAAGACTCCACCGCCTGTGCAAGTTCCAAAGACACCTCCTCTTCTCTTTTTTTATTAATCTCGACCATTAAATCACGAATGGGTTAGATTAACTCAGCTATATGTTTGAGTTAAGTGAAATAAACTAACGGAGGGTTATGGGTGTAAAACAGAATGATTATACAGGGTCTTGGGTATATTTAGTGATTATCGAGGGCTCTTGGGGTAATTACACAATTACTCGGGGTTATGGATGTAAATATCCCTTCTTGTTATCACCTCTAAGTCTTGTGACTTTGCATGCATCATCGATTTCTGACTTGCATGGCTTTTTTGACCATCTCCCTCTGATTTTTCTCACTTAGGATGCTAAATGGAATTGAAAATATTATTAGTTGTGTGCATTAAAAAATAAAAAAGTGATAACCTAAATAAAACTTGGGTTGCTAACTCTATTGGACCTTAAAAATAAATGTAATGGATTCACTGCTTTGGGGAGAGCAACCCCTCATTGTATGTGCATTTTATTCCTACGTACACACTAAGGACTAGTGCCCCAATCCCAGGACTACCTATGAGTTTGTACAACTTTGTTGAAAATCACCTAACTCTATAAATAAAAAGATAAAAGAACACCATCTGTTGTCTTTACTATGCTGAGTAGGTGAACATGGGATTTGCTTTATACATTGATTGTGATTTTGGGTCCTTCTGTGTTTCATTCATTCTTTGCGTTTTCAGACCCACGAGTGTGAGTCATTTTGATCATTTGAGACTTTCTATCTCCCTTGTTTATATTTATCCTCCTCGCATACGTGGCGTGATATTGGGTCTTGATCTTCACCATCTTAGCTGGATTTTGCGGCTCTCCACTTTTCCCATTAAAGGATATGGAATAATCCTCAAGCGCATCTGATGAATGACCTATCAATTAGGGTTAAGTATGAAAAATAAGAGTGAGTCATTGTGACCCCAATCAGTAGGTCTGAGCTCAACAAGGAAATAAGAAACCACTCAAGCAAACAGATAAATCAATCAAAATCAATGTTAGCGGTCTCCGCTATTTATTTCAACCTGGTATAGCGACCATGGTCGAACTCAAGGAGCACGAGTAAAACAAACGAAGTAGTCAGTAATTAAAGAAGATAATGCATATTTTTGTTAATTTTTAGTTTTCCAATTTTTTATGGTTTTTAATTAAGGAAGAGAAAACAAGCAATAAGGGAATTAAGCACACAAGTCAAGCCTTTTTAATTTATTTTAGGACTAAAAAGCTCAAAAATAGGAATAAAAATATTTTTTTTTCATATTTAGATGTTTTTGATAATTTTTTTGAGATTTTTCCAATTTTTATATGATTTTATAAAAAAATTAAGTAAGAGATAAAAACACAAACAATGCACAGTCATGACAAGATTACAAATTAAAGGTGTTTAAAGTGTCCTAATATTCTGGAGGGCAATTTTATGATATACTAAAGAAACTGAAAGCCTATTTTTTAGGATTTTTATAAGGGTTTTTGAAATAAAGCAAGTATCGAGACAAAGCACACAAAAAACAAATAAAGACTAATTCTTTTTGGAATTTTTGGCACAATTTTTATAATTTTTTAGTTATTTTTTAAAACAGACATTGAGTTTTTGGTGGTTTTTTATTTTTAGAAAATAAAATACTCAATAAAATTAATCCCAAATATCACAATAAATAATACATTTTAGCAGGAGCTAACAATACTATTTATATAATTTTTGGACTTAATTTGATAATTATTTAATAAAAAACTAAGCAAACAGTTTATAAGGACCTCATTGCAATTAAAACAAAGTTCGCAAGCTAATTAATAACATATATATAAAGCTCAGGGCAAAAGATGCAAAATGTCCAGAGATTAAATGTACATGTGTAATACGCCACGTACATGGGTATAAATGCAAATATCAGAAATATTTCATTCAAAACATCACAGAGAATAAGTTCATGGCAGATAATGCAAATACACCTCAAATTCACGTGGGAAGATACGCGAGTTCACACATGGAGGACTGAAATGCAAATATATAAAACTACGAGGTTCTTACTGCAAAATGTCTGCACTTACAACTTTATTTACTGGACTAACTAGTAAAGCATAAAAATATGGGATAAAATATGCAAAATACCATGAAGCATGTGAGGCGCGTGTAATGGCTCTGACGGTCCTGATCATCCCCTTTGAAAGGATTTGACGGTGAAGGGAATGTCAGGGACATGTGGCTCTGATGCTCTGCTACAGTACAGACCTGGCGGCTCTGAAAAGAGGGAGGACATGTGGTGCAGATCTGTCTCATGCTCTGATCGACTATTAGGGATAAAGAATGGGCGCATGACCAAGATTAAATCTGGGAGGCAGTGCTCCTCATCGACGACAGAAAAGAGGTCTAGAAGATCTCGAAGGTGGGGTGAACTTTAACAGAGGAGGGATCGAGATTCACTACTCCGATGGAGGATCAGAAGAGTCCTACACATTCGTGGGAGTGGTCCGTATATGGTGGAGATTCCGATAGAGGAACCAATGGTCAGGTGTGTTGGATGAGGGAGCTCTTCTAGAATTCCTCCGCTGAGTAATGGGACGTCCAATAGAAGCTCCTATCATGCGAGGGTACTTGCAAGTCAAAAATGGGATTCGGAGCTACGCTTCGGCCTGGGTTATTGAAGCTGAAAGTGAAAGAAGCGAGGGTGGATGGGAATCGATCTTTGGCGAGGGTGGCAGAAGGAAATCTTGGCCTTAATCTCGACCTAAGGGGAGAGTCCAAGGATGATTAGGTTGCGATGCGAGATGGGGAGTTTGTTGAGGGTTCGATCGATACAGAAGTGAGGGTGAGATGGGTCCCCGACCAGTTTGGTCCAAGTAGACCAGCGGTGGCGGAGGCTGAATGAGAGATTCGATGGGAATGGGAAATAGAGTTGAAAGATATGTTACCTGAGGGTGCTGATGAACTTAGCAAGATAAAGCGGAGATTGGATATGGGGTCGTGGCCTCGACCGTGCTACAACAGGCTGAGATGCTGGACACGGCGGAGGACTCCAGCCACGTAGTTGAGCTGTGTGAATACACCACCAAACTTCAATTCAAAGATACCCTCCGATCATTGTCACTCAATCTAAGCTTTCTTGGGGTGAAGGAAGGGGCGAGGCATGATCTACCGAGTTGAGAAAGCTGAGGCAAGACTTTATATGATTCTTAGGGGTCTGGAATGATCGAACGAGAGCATGTAACCCTAGGAAGATACGTGCCTTCCTAGGGATTCATGAAGATCATGGATCCAAGGAGGATGCTCGGGCAAAGAATCGGGGCAAGATGTGATCAGGTTCGGGCGTGAAAATACAGAGCAATGGCTCCGACGAGAGATGAACGACCCCACTCGACCTAGAAGGAGGCGTTGACTGAAGTCAACAAATCCTCCGAGCCAATCAAAAAATAGGGATGTATAAATTATTTATAAATTCAATAAAAAATAGTAAATGACTTTAAATTAAAAATTATTCAAAATAAAAATGTTTATTATTTTTCAAGGAATTTTTCTTTGATTTTTTTTATTTTTATGAAAAATAAATGAGTGTATATATAGTATATGGTATTATATACTTGTATAATATACCTATGTATTATGTAACATTATTTTTATTTTGTTATTTTTATAAAATAACCCAGTTTTATATTTTATTAATTACAATATAATTTTAGGAGTACAAAATAATTATTTTTTATTTTTTTTGATTTATTTAAAAGTATATAATAAATAGTGAATGTTGAGTGTATACATGTGTTTTGTACAATGTAGGAGAGATTTTATTTTTATTTTTGATTAATTTTTTATTTTTATGTTGTTTTTTATATTATTTTAAGAAATATATACAAGGAGGTAAAATAATTATTTAATTTTATTTTGTAAAAAATAATCATTTATACATATAGGTAATATGTACAATATACTATAGACCCTATCTCTCTTTACTTATTTTATTTGGCAATCAGGACAAGGCTTGACCTTCTTTTGCGGTTCGGGTCACCCTGTATTTATTCTAAATACCTCCATTTTTCTTTTCCTTTATTCTTTTATTTTTGCACAAATACATGCTAATTATGTTGTACTAACAAATGCATGCAGGATGTTATGTTATTGTGTTTATTAGCCATGTGAGCCCGAGGCGAACAATTCTTACAATAAATGTTATTGTAATATATATGTTTTATCAATACAAGTTATTGATTGTTTCACTCCCTTTCTGAAATTAAATGAATGAATGCACTATAAGGTCCCTCTGTACAATTAGGGTTACGTACCATGGCCGTCTTGATGATCATATAGTTGTTGATTCATTAATTGAATCATAGAGGCTGGTGTTTGTATGAATATCTAAAGAGTTAGATAGAGGACTCATCAAGCACCGTCAAATGATTATTAAGAGATGATCTCCAGCCTGAGTAGGAGATGGCAATCCTTTCTCATAAAGGCTGATATCTGACTGACCTCTTGATGCATGTCCTCTGCATGAGAATAGTGATTCGGAGGTGTCAGATTAGTTAGGTCAAAGGGTTGACTTAAAGATACCGAGATAACCAAAGTCCTATGTTGAATGATGTCACAGCATAGGCACACATCCTCTGACTAGAGACAGATTTGTTATTATATTTCTGAGTGTGTACATTTGGCAGACCAATAGGTTGATGACCTAACCAAGGTGTATACACTGGCGAGCTGGTGTTCATGTAAGGGCATATGAGTAGTACGATCTCTCAAAGGGGTCATACAGGTTCACTTGTGAACCGGAAGACATGAGCTCACTCTTGAGGTATTGGGATCGAACAAATTCCATGCAAGGTCGTCGTGCTTTGGAAGCATGACAAGAATTAAGGTATGATACATGCTTTGGGAAAGAATATGATCGATATTGATTCCCAATTAACAAGATTGAGAAAGTTGGTGATCAAACCCTGAAGATGACAGTGTAAAATTTATCTTATATCTTCAGGTTGATCACAGGTCGTCTAGTATGCAGGATGTACAGATATTGGGAATAGCTGAGGGTGATGTGATCATAAATGATTATATAACCATGACGCTTCCATTCCGAGTGAGTGATGAAACAGGTTTCGGTTTTAGTGGCTCTTCTCAGTAGAGAAGTAATCTTATTTGGTCCAAGTGTTGTACATTGATCTGAATAAGATTCATATGCAATGAGAAGATTAGATTTGCGGTCTTGATGTAATCAAGCATCTATGAGAGGTCCGTGAAATCTGGATTTGAGATGAGATCTCAACATCCAAGTCACTATACATGGAACAATACAATCGCCATGTCCTTATCTCCAAGTATCTGTGGAGAAAGCACACTATTCTTGACAGAGTTCAAGAATAATTCCTTTGATGAATTATGTATCAAAGCAACAAGATGTTGATAATTAAATGAGATTTAATTATCAAGAATAATATGAATAAGATTCATATTATGAGAATGACTATCCAAGATAATTAAATGGGATTTAATTATCAAGGAAATGCAGATTGTGGATAGTACTATCCATGCTATCCATAATATCAGTGTATATTATAAATATAGTTTATAATATATTAGAGAGAGCACCTATGTAAATTCCATTTATTAGTTGATCGTTAATGTTAATTGGATTCACATTAAGCAATTAATTGGGAAATGTAATTTACAATTTTATTTGGGTTATGAATATGATTCACAATTTTTCATTGGCATGATTGAAATATTAACTAATTAATTTGAATTAATTTAGTGAATATATTTGAAATAAATGTTGTTGCAAATAATTAAGAGATAATGAGATAAAAGAATATAAAATCCACCAAAAAGAGGTGGCATCACCCATGAAATGGTCATGGGTGACGCCCCCTTTTTAGGAGAGGATTATTATCTTGTGATAATTAATTTTATTGAATTAAATTATGCTGACGATAATGCAACATATATTTAATTTAAGATAAATATAATGCAAGATATATTTAAAATAAATTAAGATATATTTAATTTTGAACATCAATGATCATGGCCATTTATTAAAAATGCATATCAATCTAACCATTGATTTTGTGTATCCCATGGATTGTGATCCATGGACTCGCAAACTAATATATAAGAAAGGAAAACCTAGCCCTTTCAAGATACACGTCTACTCTCTCTCTCTCTACCCTCGTTCTCACACCGTCTCTCTCTCTCTCTCTAAGGGTGGCCGTCCACCTTGAGACTTTGTGAGAATTGCAATCGTAGCTACGCCGTCGTGTTGTCGCCACGATTACTCATGGATCTCCGTCTTCCTTGGAGAGCTTCTTGCACTAGAAGGAGATATAATATTTCGTTGGACGAACTCAGGAGATTCAAGGATTGTATCTTCATCGAGGATTGCGGGAAGAACACATCTCATCACCGTGCCCGCAAGTGCCATCTTCGCGGATCGGACTTGAGTCAGGAGGATCTCTTACTTTAGAGATCAAGTGATCGCAACCACACTTCAAGAGGTATTTCTAATACTTTTTGGTTATATTAAACGATCCAAGAAACGTTCTTGGATAATGTGGTTTCATTATATGTTTTAAATTTTTTAAATTCCGCTGCACCAAGCAACTAGTGCGACTAGTCGCTCCGATCGCATAAGATGTGATCCTCACGCTTCCATGATGTGCTTGAGGATTCCTCATATCCTTCAAGTGATATCAGATCCTTAGGTCGGAAGGTTTTGGATACGATCCGTAAACCCTGGACGACTTGGGTTCGTTAAGGTCGCGAAAGTTATTTATCGCATTTCATTTTCGCACCTCTGTTTAGTGAATAAATTCGGCCCTCTTTAAAATGTTTAAACAAAATTAATCACTTATATTTTGTTCATCAATAAATAAGGAAACCATAGGATCTGAGTTTACGTAATTTGGATTCCGTTTGCTCAAGATATGGCCTTTTGAAAAAACATGTATTCACTGTTGTAGGAACTGCGAATCTTAACATGATTCATGAGTTAATTACTGTTTTGATGCACCTAGAAATACGTGAAATATCCTTTTTTTATTTCATAAATCAAATTAGCAATCTTAAGAAACTGATTTTGCGTAATTTGAATTTAACTGATCGAGCTATGTTGATTTTAGTTATTAGGGGTCACTGCTGGAAATTAACAAACTTGATCATGAATCTTGTGATAGTCATTCAAATAAATGAAAATTAATGGTTAATTTTCTGAAATGATTATTGATAAATATTTTTGAAATATTTAAAGATGATAATTATTTACTTGAATGACATTTCACTAACCAAAATGATAAGATAGTTGATCTTGATCATAATTAGTTGATATGAAATCATCAACAAACATTGTTTTTCATGCAAACCTCTGGTTTATCCTACAATAGTTGTAGGACAACTTTTACATGCAAAATCCTCTTGCTCGAATAGGATTGAAGATTTATTTATCATATCTCCTGTAATATTATCAAAACGATTTTGATGAATATTATATGGTATAATTTCGTTGAAAAATCGATGAGCATCTCAAAGTACACAATGATCTATTTGGCATTATCCTTTCCTGAGGTGGATATGTGATGAAAGGGAATAAGCCGAGGTCGTGTCTTTCCACAAGCCAGATCGACAGTCGCTGAGTTGACCTTAGACAGAGTCCCAAATCAATCAACAATTAACCACAATGAAATATATGCAATTATATCAAAAATGTGGAGTTAAAATTTATTATAACTCTACAGGCAAATTTTTATAGGTGTAAGAACAAGTAGAGGTCGAACACTGGGAGGCGAATGGTTGAGTGTGAAATTGGTTGCGCAGTTATTCCATTCTTGGTTCATGTCCAATTTTTTATTGTTTTTGTGGGTTTTTATATTTTTTATTTTATTTTGGTTTTAAGATTTTTTTTTGTTTTTACATTATATTTTTTTATATTTTCTTTTCATATTTTGAATTATATAATATATATATAAAGATATGTATAAGAGGAGAGAGAAAGAAGTAACATCATATATATATATGTATATATATACTCAAAATTTATTACATATAATATTTTTATATTTTTATATATTTTTTTGTTATTTATTTTTGGAATTTTTCTATTTTTTACATATGTTTAATTCAAAAATGTCCCTCATATGGAACTAACAAAATAGGCCGAAACTAATTTGGGTTTTTAAAAATATATAATAAGTCCAAAAATAACCCAAATTAATTTTTAATATGTAAATAATTATATATAGAGAATTATAAAATAAGAAAACATATTTTTGGTGTTTTTCAAGGATTTTTATATTTTTTTAGGATTTTGGAGCTTCTTGAAATTTTTATATTTTCTTTTTCTATTTTTAGGGTTTTCATTTTCTGGACTCAATATATATAAATATACGATATATAATTTTTTTGGAATTTTTCAAAATGTTTTTATATTTTTTTATTTTGTAAATTAAACAGTACAAAAATGGCTCCTTTTTCATTTTTAATAATTAGGTTATATGCAAAAAAATGCCAAATGGACATGTGTAGTGAAAGTATGAGGCATGAAACATCTAATCTAATTTTTGTGGATTTTTAGGAGCAACATAAGTATTTTTAATAAATAGATAAAACACATAAAAATAAAACATCCTAGCAGGGGTATTTTTGCAAATAAAAATAAGTACATGGGGTTCCGTGCAAAAATACCAACAGTAATAAACATTTATTTAATGTTTCAGAATTATTTTACAATATACAAAAATCGCCAGGGGATATATGCAAAATTCATGCGCCTCACGTGGGACTGCACGTGAGGCGTGGAAGGACCGAAATGTAAATACATGAAACTACATGGGTCCTTTTACAAAATTTACAATTATTTTACAATGCTATATTTTATTTACAGAATTAAAAATTAATTACAAAAAGAGCGGGGGCTAAATATGAAAATTACCCCCAAAGGTGCTTGGTCCAACGGCTGATACGCGTGACTTATCCACGTGGCGCCTCCACATTTGCCGATGCCGCTTCGACGATGAACGTTGGAGATTAGATCAGCCGGGCTGATCTGACGGTGAAGGCTTCGCTCCATCGAACGGCTGGGATTCCAACTGGGGTCTCGTTCTTTATCCGACGGCGAGGAGAGGTGCTTGAAGAACTGGGGAAGAACTCGCTACTGGCGAGTTTCTCCCGGCGAGATCTCTCCTTCCTGACGGTCCTTGTCGCTCCTGAGGGTCTCAAACCCTTCCTGGCAGGTGCCTCTCTCGTCTGGAGGTGTCGGATCAGACCGAGGTACACTGGAGCGCCGCTATGAGCTCGATGAAGAAATGCAGCTCCAGGTACCTCCGCCCGCTTGTGATTCATCTCCTGGCCCGTTTTAGCACGCCTAACCTGCACAGAAAGGTAGAGGGGCTCGAGGTCTCTCTCCTCGACTCGGGGTTTGAAGCTGGAAGCAAGGGGATGACAATGGGCGGCGAAGCTCCGGCGGAAGGCGGTGGAGGAGCTTCGATTCGCAGATCTAGGGCAGATCTGGTTGGGTTTAGGTGGCGTGGAGATGGAGAAAGCAGTGGGGAACAGAATGAAGGTGAACGCGAGTCGGGAAACAGTCGAGGGCACGGTGGAGAAGTCGCGGATCTGAGCTCCGACGAACTTCGATTTAGCTAACCTAGGCTACACTAACGATCTAAATGCGAAATAAAATGCATGAATGAAATGCAGGAACAAAAATCTACCTAAGAAACGTAAATGCGCAGCTCTTATACCTGGAGAACTCCAGGGAGTAGGACGGATGCTGGAGCTCCGCCGTGGGCGCATCTCCTTCCTCCGCGAGCTTCACAACCTCCAGGGGACCTCCAGCTGTCACCTAGATGCGCTCTTGGCCGAAGGATGGGGCTCTAGGGCTAGGGAAATGGCCAAAAGTTTCGGAGGAAGAAGATGGGTTATTTAAGAACATGTGTATGCACCCTTATTGATTAGCTAATAGGTGGCGGTATAAGCTATGTACAAACGAATAAAATGGGCGGCGTGGATCATGAAGTTTCTAGGAGAAAATTCCGTGAAGGGATCATTGTCAATGGAGCGATAGATCGAGCGGGAAAATGGAGGAAAAAGGGGGATTGGACAGTTCTGACGGGAGTCAGAGGTACAGGGGGAGTTGACCGGAGGTCAACATTCCTTGGCCTCTGATTGGTCCATATCAGCACGAATTTGACTTATTTATTAAACATAATAAATGAAATAATTAAAATTTGCTTATAAAATAAAAATGTTTATTAAATAATGTAGTATGTATTTATGATTTTTATTTATTTTTTTGATGTATTTTATTATGGGTTTATTTTAATAATGTATTTATTAGTGTATTTACATGTATTTATTTTTATTTTGTGTATTTTTATTTTATTATTTTATTTTCTTATTTTATTTATTTATAACTTATTTTTGTGAGTATAAATATATTTTTATGAGTTTATTTACATTTTTAAATAAATAGGTATATGTATATGCATGTATACTTATAGGTATTTTACCTATATTTTATATATCTTTTATTTATTTAATGTATTTTCTTGATTTTTATTTTGGATTTGTATCTTTAATAATTTATATGCAATATTTACATTATTGTAAAAATATAGATGGATAAAGAATAAAAGAATAAAATCCCTTTTTATTTATATACATATAGATAACATAGGTATTTTGCATATGTATTTAGATAACTTTATTTTATTTGTGCGTTTATTCTTGGTTTGATTCTAGTTTTAATGTACACATATGTTATAAATAATGTATATAAATTTATAAAAATATGAATTTGTAAAAATAATGGGTAATGAATAAATTGAATATTTTAATCGGTATGATGTACAATAGGGGCCCAAAACCTAACTTTCACAAATAAACTCCAAAAATTCTGAAACCAATTTTATTAAATAGTTCTTAGAAATCTATATACAATTAAAGGTGATTTTCGTAGATTTTGAGTTTTTATCCGCAAGATATGGGTCTGTGAAGTTGAGATTCTGGCTTTTTATTCTGTGTATAAAATGTACACTGTATATTATTTTTACACAAACTAAATTTTGTATTTTTATTTACATTATTATCTACAACTTTCATGTACAAAAGATTTTTATTTGATGAATAAATAATTCAATACAAAATAGGTGTCAAAAATGCATAAATGAATGAATAAATAAATGAGGTATTTATTGTATTATTGGCCCTTATCTCCCCCTACTTTATTCCTTGTCGACCAATTCCATTCTGGCCTTGGTCTCGGGGTTAGGGTTATAAAATATTTGCAATATTTTATTCCTTTTTCTTTTCTTCTCCTTATTCTATCATATTGGCATTAAAAACCTTATTTTATGTACAATAAATACAATAAATAATGAATTCTAATATGTACAAATTGATGTTATTTTCATGCATTTTTTGCTTGATTTAAGGCCAAAATGATAGAATAAAGAATGATGAATCAGGATTCATCAATATGGTGTCTAGTCGGGGAGCGTTGGGGTAGCAGGTCACACCGGTTGCGGTCTGTCCCACTATCGTCGGTACTGGTCATGACAGTGGGTAGGGGCTTGATAATGTCCGAGAAATCAAGGTGTATTTTTCTAATTATTAAAATTCAAATATTACGTACTTTGAGATTATATCTTCTATGTAAGAAATAATCAAGTTTGTTGATTATAAATTGGACTGATAATCAATTTAATGTGATTAAATTGATTATATCCAATTAAAAGCACTCTATTATCAACAGATGTGTATTTCCCTTAGAATAATTAATTATGTGAATATGATTCATGATAATTAATTAATTATAATTTGAATATGAGGTGGAGGATCACATAAGTTACATCCATGGTATCCCGTCAAGGCGAAAAATTCCATCGCCAGATATGGTGTATAGGAGATGCATGTCCGAAGTGACAACTCCTATATACAATTTATTTAGATCGGGTTCTTTGCTTCTCGAAAGAGTAAGGTCGTATACGTAGTGACCTCAATATCGGGTCCTCATATTATTGGGGCGATATTGGATTGCGTATAGCGAGTAATAATCTTGTTGACGGTTTGTTCAATTAACGACGGGTCAACATCATCTTAGGGTGGTGGGCTCGGGTGTTAAAGACTGAATTGGGAAATGCAAGTTTGACTTGTAAGACGGAATGTGTTACCGCTTCTCTTTATTCGAGTCACAGGTTCTCATATTATTGGAATGTGACAAAGATAGAGAGGAAATCCCAGTTCTTACTTGAGATATAGCGGTAAGTATATCTCTTGCTTTGAAAGATAATAAGGGAATAAACTTTCAATGTTGACATAGCAAGATAAATTTGATTTAAAATGGCTTAATCAAATGTTTTAAAAAGAATGAATATATAGTTTTTTATATGTTTTAATATAGTGCATTCTTAATTTCAGAAAATAAAGTCCATGAACCCACTGAGCAGGCTCCTGGAGGTCAATCAGTTGACCGGACAAAATTAGTCAGGTTGGATCCGAAATTTGGATCTTGTCCTTTCTGTGGAGCGCATATCGTATGTGCTATCCAAGGAAAAGATAGCAAACCCTCAGACTTCGGAAGATAAATATTTTAATGAAAAATATGATGAAGATCATAACTTGGCAAGATGTTATATCCTTGGCTCATTATCCAATGTGCTTCAGAAGCAGCATGTGGAAATGAACCATTGCCAAGAAATCACGCTGAATTTGAAAGAAATGTTGGGTGACATAAACCACACACAATGTTATAATGTGATAAAAGAGCTTATTCTCTGCAAGATGCAGGAAGGGACCTCTGTCATTGAACACGTACTCAAAGTGTTTGGGTACCTCTCTGAATTGGAAACCCTAGGAGCCTACATGGATTCTGAAATGCAGGTTCATTTCATTCTGTTGTTGCTCCCTAAGTCTTTCAACAACTTTATCATGTCATATCACATGAGCAAAGGTGATTTTCCTAACGTTGGGTTGTTAGTTGCATTAAAGTCTGCAGAAGACGTAATGAAGAAGACGACCCCTATGCTAGTGCAATGGTTGCACAAGTGAAAGGAAAGTGCGGTCGGAAGCAAGGTTCTCAGAAGGGTCCGCCCCAGAAGAGAAATATGAAGAATCAAGGAGTTGTCTCATCTTCTAATGCATCCACGTTGATAGCATCGAAGAAAACCGACGTTTGTCACCACTGCAAAAAGCCAGGACACTGGCGGCGTAATTGCCCAGAATACCTGAAGTCGGTTGACAAAGGTAAAGCCCCAGTAGGTATGAAATCTACTTTCATCATTGAAACTAGTTTTCTCGTTGGATGAGAAGGAAGTTGGGTAGTAGATTCTGGTGCTTCTGTTCATGTATGCAATTTGTTGCATTTGTTTTAGGAAACTAGGAATCTAGAGCAAGGGAGATAGTGATCCAGATGGGACCTGATGCAAGTGTTGCAGCAGTCGCCATCGGGACCTGCCGACTATTCGTTATCTAGTGGTAGCGTCTTAGTACTTAAAGAGTGTCTTTATGTACGTGAAGTCAGTAGGAACTTTATATCTGTATCTAAACTTGTTAGAAATGGACATTCCTTCCTTTTCTGTAATAAGTTAGTCATTAATCAATATGATAAATTTATTGCGGATGGTGTTTGACTTCTAGTGGACTCTATGATTGTGCATTGATGAACATGTCATGAACGTCACTACCACTAATGAGAACCCCTAAAAGATCCAGGGAGAATGGAAATCATTCGAATATGATTTGACATCAAAGGCTTGGTCATTTATCTATTGATAGGATCAATAGATTGATAAAGGATGGACCTTTAGATTTTCTATAGGTTCAATCTTTACCTACCTGTGAACATTGCATTCGAGGTTAAAATGACTAGGATGCATTTCCGTAACAAGGTTACAAGATACAAAGGTATTCTTGACCTAGTACATATTGATGTAAGTGGTACGTTCAGTACCACGACTCGAAATGGATATCGATATTATTTGATGTTTATTGATGACTAATTGTGATACAGGTTAATCTTCCTACTATGTCATAAATCTGAAACCTTTGAAAAGTGCAAGGAGTTTAAGGCTTTGGTTGAGAACCAGACCGATAGGAAGATTAAACGGATTCGATCTGACCGAGGTGGCGAGTACCTCTCAGATGAATTCAAGAAATACCTTAACGAGAATGGAATTATCTCCGATCTCACTCCCCCGTGAACCCCCCAACTTAATGGTGTTGCTGAAAGACCCAACAGGACCATCATGGACATGGTTCGTTTAATTATGAGCAAAGCACATTTACCTCTTAGTTTCTGGGGATATGCAGTAAAAACTACAATATATATCCTGAATAAGATTCCTAGCAAGTCTATACCTAAAACTCCTCATGAGCTTTGATATGGTACCAAGCCTAGTGTAAGACACTTGAGGATTTGGGTTTGCTTGGTCCATGCGAAGAACGTGGACGCATGTAAGCTAGAATCTTGCACTCGTGAGTATTACTTCATTGGTTATGTTAAAGATGGTATTGGATACCAGCACCATGACCTTGAGACCCAAAAGGTTTTTGTCTCTAGAGATGTAAAATTTTTGGAGGATGATTTCCCTAAAGGTCAAGACAAAAATGAAGTAGAGGAACTCATTCAATCCCCTGAGGATTCTGAGCTTCCTGAACCAAAAACTGAAGAGATAAATAAAGATGAAACGCACATACCTCTTCGAAGGAGTTCGAGTGTGGTTGCACTACCTGAAAGGTATGGATTTCATGTGTCAAGTGAGACTGACAATGATCCTACTTCATTTGATGAAGCACTCACGGATCATGACATGATAGATGGATGCTAGCAATGAAGTCAGAAATTGACTCCATGCATATGAATGATGTATGGAACCTAGAGGATCCACCTAAAGGGGTAAAACCCATTGGGTGTAAATGGATCTTCAAGAGAAAAGGGGACCTGATGGGAAAGTAGAGACTTTCAAAACACGACTCGTAGCCAAAGGGCTACACACAGAGAGAAGGCGTCGACTACGATGAGACGTTCTCTCCTGTAGCCATCAGGACACTGCTAACTATAGCTGCATCTCTTGAGTACGACATTTGGCAGATGGACGTTAAGGTGGCTTTCCTCAATGGATACTTTAAGGAGGATCTATATGGAGCAGCCCTAGGGCTTCATAATTGTGGATGGCAAAGTATGCAAGCTAAAGAAATCCATCTATGGGCTCAAACAAGCTTCTCGTAGCTGGAACATTAGATTTGATGAAACCATAAAGAGTTATGATCTTGCGCAGAATCTTGATGAACCTTGTGTGTACAAGAAGCTTAGTGGGAGCGCAATTGTGTTCATCGTGCTTTATGTAGATGATATCCTTATCATTGGGAATGATACAGAAATGATGACCAGTGTGAAAATTTGGCTATCTCTTACCTTTGAGATGAAAGATCTTGGAGAAGCCTCTTACACCTTGGGCCTGAAGTTATTCAGAAACCGAGAAAAGAGGATATTGGGATTATCACAACATGGATACATTAAGAAGATTTCTTGAACGATTCCATATAGATAGTTCCAAGAAAGAATTCCTTCCCTTAAGACATGGTATCCAGCTGTCTAAAGGGATGGCTCCTCAAAGTGTTGAGGAAAGAAGGCCATGGCTGGATGCCCCTATGCATCAGCTTGAGGACGCTTACTGTATGCCATGATGTGTACTAGGCCAGACATCTGCCATGCAGTGGGAGTGGTAAGTCGTTACCAATCCTGCTATGGAGAGCAACACTGGAATGCAGTGAATGTCTAAGACGGACGCAATATTACATCTTTGTCTATGGATATGGTGATCTCCAAGTCTTGGGATATACAGATTCAGACTTCCAATCGGATATTGATGATCGAAAGTCGACATCAGGGTTTGTATTCCTGTTGAACAGTGGTGCTGTGAGCTGGAGAAGCAAGAAGCAGGACACTACGGCAGATTCAACAACATAAGCCAAATATATTACCGCATCGAATGCTACAAAGGAGGCGGTGTGGTTGCGCAAGTTCATCTTGGAGCTTGGCGTGGTTTCCTCTGATACTCCCATCCCATTACTCTGCGATAACACGGGAGCCATTGTCCAAGCGAAGGAACCTAAATGGCATCAAAAGAGCAAGCAAGTGGAAAGGAAATCCACACCATTCGGGAGATTCAAAAGTACGGTGATATCATCATCACCAAGGTGGCATCTGCCGACAACGTTGCTGATCTTCTTACCAAACCTCTGACACGGAAGGTTTTCGACCACCACGTATTGAGTATGGGTGTACAGATTGTTCTTGAATGGTTCTGAGGGCTAGTGGGAGATTGTTAGCCATATGAGCCCGAGGCGAACTGTTCTTACAATAAATGTTATTGTAATATATATGTTTTATCAATAAAAGTTATTGATTATTCCTCTCCCTTTCTGAAATTAAATGAATGAATTGCACTATAAGGTCTCTCTGTACAATTAGGGTTATGTACCATGGCCACCTTGATGATCATATAGGGTGTTGATTCATTAATTCAATCATAGAGGCTGGTGTGATGAATATCTAAAGAGTTGGATAGAGGACTCATCAAGCACCGTCAAATGATTATTAAGAGATGATCTCTAGCATGAGTAGGAGATGGCAATCCTTTCTCATAAAGGCTGATATCTGACCGACCTCTTGATGCAGGTCCTCTGCATGGGAATAGTGATTCGGAGGTGTCAGATTAGTTAGGTCAAAGGGTTGACTTAACGAGATCGAGATAACCAAAGTCCTATATTGAATGCTGTCACAGCATAGGCACACATCCTCTAACCAGAGACATATGTATTACTATATGTTTGAGTGTGTACAATTGGCAGACCAATAGGTTGATGACCTAACCAAGGTCTATACACCGGCGAGCTGGTGTGCATGTAAGGTCATATGAGTAATATGATCTCTCAAAGGGATCATACAGGTTCACTTGTGAATCGGAAGACATGAGCTCACTCATGAGGTATTGGGACCGATCAAATTCCATGCATGATCTTCGTGCTTTGGAAGCATGACAAGAATTTGAAGGTATGATATATGCTTTGGGAAAGCATATGATCAATACCGATTCCCAATGACCAAGATTGAGAAACTTGGTGATCAAACCCTGAACTTGACAGTGTAAAATTGATCTATATCTTCAGGTTGATCATAGGTCTTCCAGTATGCAAGATGTACATGTATTAGGAATACTTGAGGGTGATGTGATCATAAACGATTGTATAACCATGACGCTTCCATTCTGAGGGAGTGATGAAAGAGGTTTGGATTTTAGTGGCTCATCTCAGTAGAGAAGTAATCTGATCTTGGTCCAAGTATTAGACATTGATCTGAATGAGATTCAGATGCAATGAGAAGATTAGATTTGCGGTCTTGATGTAATCAAGCATCTATGAGAGGTTTGTGAGATCTGTATTTGAGATGAGATCTCAATATCCAAGTCACTATACATGGAACAATACAATCGCCCTGTCCTTATCTCCAAGTATCTACGGAGAAAGCACACTATTCATGAAAAAGTTTGAGAATAATTTATTTGATGAATTATGTATCCAAGAAACAAGATGTTGATAACTAAATGAGATTTAATTATCAAGAATAATAGATAAGATTCATATTATGAGAATAATTATCCAAGATAATTAAATGAGATTTAATTATCAAGGAAATGCAGATTGTAGATAGTACTATCCTTGCTATCCATAATATCAGTGTATATTATATATATATATATAATATTAGAGAGAGTACCCTTGTAAATGGTATTTATTAGTTGATTGTTAATGTGAATTGGATTCACATTAAGCAATTAATTGGAAATGTAATTTACAATTTTGTTTGGGTTGTGAATATGATTCATAATTTTTCAATGGCATGATTGAAATTTTCACTAATTAATTTGGAATTAATTTAGTGAATATATTTGCAATAAATGTTGTTGCAAATAATTAAGAGATAATGGGATAATATAAAAAAGAAGATAAAATCCACCAAAAAAGGCGGCGTCACCCATGAACTGGTCATGGGTGACGCCCCCTGACGAGTTACTAAGCGCGATGTATAATTCGGGCACGCTGTAGTACGTGTACTTAGCGATTCACTAAGAACCGAGAGAAGATCTCCGTGAAGAGTGCCTCAGCTTAACTTATATCCCGGGCAAGTCCGGGTCGAACACAGGGAGGCAAAGGAACAATGTCGGGTTAATTTGAAAATTTAGATCTCGATTTCCAAATGCGGTTTTTTATTTTTTTTTAATGCAAAAACAAATGCAAATGCAAATGTGGCTGAATTAAAACACTAAGAAAGCATACAAACTTAGCCAAATTAATTTAAATAGAAAATAAGTCCTATTTAGCCTAGTTATATTTTTCCTCGAATTCTGATCCAGCGATGAATGTAAGACATATTTTTTTAGAATTTTAGGGGTTAACATGCAACAAGTAAAAATGCACACTTTTTATGGGTTTTTCCGTAATTTTTCATAGAAACAGTAAGTAAAAATTATGAAAAAATTACTAGAATATAAACATGATGCAAGGAAGCTACAATAAAATATTTGGAATTTTTTGACGGAATATGAATTTTTAGAGATTTTTAAGTGAAAACAGAGTTACAGAGAGTAAATAATTCCTAATAAATCAATAATGTCAAATTAATCAGAGTGCGAATTATCCCAAAAAGGTATTTTCATATAGAATCCAGGAGACTTGAAACTTCGCAAAAATGATGTACGTGTATTTAATTAAAAATCAAATACTAAAATCACTCTACAATTTATTTCAGGCACAAGACAACTCCATTTTGGATGTAATTTTGAGAGTATCTCAATCACTTATCTAGGTATCATGTCTAATTTTTGAGGAATTTTTAAATCAAATATGTGTCAGATGTGAATTTAATAGTACATATTGGGTAAAATATGCAAAATTTCAGTTAAACATTTTTACTTAATTACCCACAATACACAAAAATACAAAAAAATATTCAGAATGTAGAAAATTAGTTGCTCAACACATTGGCATTTTTCATTGAATAAAATGATGCTCAAAAGATGTCCAAAATAATAAGCAATCACAGGTACAAAATAGAAATGAGCTTAAACAATGCAAATTATGTACAAGGACTTGGTTGTAATTACCAGAACTTTGCGAGAAAAATATGCAATTTTTACATAAAATAATAATAAGAAAAAGGGGACCTTCTTCTTCCTTGTTGTTCACGATGGAAGAACCGAACAAGGGCGACACATTGATCGGCGGCGTGGGGGTGGCGAAGGCGGCGCGCGAAGCTACGAAGAGGCGTGGGGGTCGGAGGAGAAGGGGCGGCGGCATGCGGACCTGCGGCAGAGAGCAGCCTGGAGCGGATGGAGCTCGACGGTGGTAGGGGCGGTGTGCCCTGCGGAAGGTGCGGCAGCAGGCCGAGGCACGATGGATGGTGCGTTGGGAGTGGCAGCGAGGGGCAGCGCGTGCTGTTGTGGGCGGGAGGCGCCGGTCGCGGCGGCGTCGTGCGGGCGGCGTGGGCCCGGCTGGGCGGCAATGGAGGAGAAGGGGGTGGGGCGGCGGCACTGCTCCACCCTCCTTTGTATTTTTTATTTTTTTTAAATTTTTTCTTTGGTTGTTGCTTGTGATTTTTTTGTCTTTAGATTTTTATTTTTTTAATTTTGTTTAAATAGGAAAGGAAATGAATGTGGAAAAAGAGAACAAAAATATGATGATGATGGTTTATGGCAAAGATAAATAAATGGAGGATGGGTGGTGATATGATGTGCTAAAAAAATACAAACTAATAAAGTGATAAAATGAGAAGAAAAATTATCTATGATGGAGACGGTCGTCTATGATGTGCTCACGAGAGCATGGTCTTCGCTCAAATCGCCGACGTGCGATGAGCTCGAGCAACGCATGGACGTGGCTACGATGTTGGCTGAAAAACCAACGGATCTCACCGGAGAGAGGGTTGTCGTCGCTCGACTGCGGTTGCGTCGCTGTCACCGATTCAACTCTGGGAACTAGGCTCTTCTCACATAAAGATGGATCAAGTGCAAATTGAGGAGGATGGGATGTATATAAAGAGGATGAAATGAGAGGTTATTAAAATGATGGGAGGTTATATTACTATTGGAGTTAAATGGGAGGTTTAAAAAATGGTGGGGTTGAATGGGAGTTATTAAAAATGGTAGAGTTGAATGGAAGTTGGAGGTAGAAGAGAAGTTATTGTAGAGAATGGAAAATATATAATAAATAATGATATAAAGTAGGCTACTAAAATACAACAAAAAATATAAACAAGGAAAAATGGTGGGGAATTTACAAAGGAATACATACAACATGTACATTTTTTGTTTGCTTTTCTAATATGTATTGTTTTTTGTGTTTTTAATAAGAGATATTTACAAGAAGAGAATACAATAAAATACTACAATCAAAATATAACACAAACATGATTTTTTTGTATTTTTAGTAATTAAGAAAGATAAAATAAGAAATGAAGAAATAATAAATATATACATAATATACAATGTACATCTAGGTCCCAAAACCCAACTTTTGCAAATGAGCTTCGATTTTAATGAAACCACTTCCATTGGATAGATAATTTTCTAACTTGAACTTTAAAATGAGTTTGGTGAATTTGGAGTTCATATGGAGTTGGAATTTGGCCTGGAAGTTGGCCTTTACGGCTTTTTCCCTTTGGGATCTAGGAGCATTTATTTGAGTTAAAATTTGTTTTGTATTTTTGTATTTTTATATACATTGTTATGAACAAGTTAGAGAAAGAATTAGCCAAAAAAGAGTTGAAAATGAAATTATTAAAAATACATGAAGTTTTGGGCTATTTACATGTGAGAATCTCCTTTGATTTTGCGGCTTTTTATTGTTATTTTCTTGTACAATCTAATATCCAATAATTAGTGTGTTTTATTTACAAGAGATATTTTGTTAATTTAATGAATTTATGTGCATTTATTTGGGATTTTACTCAAGGATTTTGGTAAGAGCAAGATATTGAGATGATGAATCGTGGATTCATCACCCCCCTTTAGGAGATGATTATTATCCTTTTTATTATTATTATCTTGTGATAATTAATTTTATTGAATTAAATTATGTTGATGATAATGCAACATATATTTAATTTAAGATAATTTAATAAGTTGTTGTTTTGAACAACAATGATCATGGCCATTGATTGAAAAAGCACATATCAATCTAACCATTGATTTTGTGTATCCCATGGATTGTGATCCATGAACTCGCAAACTAATATATAAGAAAGGCAACCTTAGCACTTTCAAGATACATGTCTACTCTCTCTCTACTCTCATTCTCATGCCATCTCTCTCTCTAAGAGTCGATGTCCACCTTGAGACTTTATGAGAACTGCAACCACAGCTACGCCATCGTGTTGTCACCTCGATTGCTCGTGGATCTCCGTCTTCCTTGTGGCTTCTTGCACTAGAAGGAGACGTCAGATTTCGTTGGACGAAATCAGGAGATTTAAGGCTTAGATCTTCATCGAGGATTGCAGGAAGTACGTGTCTCATCATCACACCCTCAAGTGCCATCTTCGTGGATCGGACTTGGTCAGGAGGATCTCTTACTTTAGAGATCAAGTGATCGCAACCACGCTTCAAGGGGTATTTCTAATACTTTGTGGTTGATGAAACGATCCAAGAAACATTCTTGGGATCATGTGGTTTCATCATATGATTTAAATTTTTTAAATTCCGTTGTACCAAGCGACTAGTGCGACTAGTCGCTCCGATCGCATAAGATGATATCATCACGCTTCCATGATGTGCTTGAGGATTCCTCATATCCTTCAAGTGGTATCATAGCCTTAGGTCGGAAGGTTTTGGATACAATCTGTAAACCTAGGACGACTTGGGTTCGTTAAGGTCGTGAAAGTTATTTATCGCATTTCATTTTCACACCTCTATTTAGTGAATAAATTTGATACAAAACTATTTACGAACATTTTACAATCAAAACATTGTTACAAACATTTGTACAAAAAATAATTTTAATAAATAGTTATTTACAATCATGTATATGCAAGAAAGAATTTTATGTACAAGAAAAAATTTATTTTTTTATGATTTTTAGGTTGTAGATTTTAGCCATTTTTTATTTATTAACACACTCACTCAAAGTACAAGTTATGGCTAAAGTATATATGTAATATATACGACACCCCCTATACTTGGCTCTAATGATGTCCTCAGGGTGATTAAACAACGATGAAGAAGACATAACTTGTGCTTAGTATTGGGAAGTGAAAAGAAGGGTATAGAACGAATAAAAGTCGGTGATTCCCCCTTTACTCAAGATCAAGTAATCCTATGTATAGAAAACTGTACACAAGGGGAAAACCGAGGGTTATAATATACAGGGTCTACCTCCCCTATACTTAGGGTAAAATATCCCTAAGTATAGGCAGCAAAATAGAGGTAAAAAGAATCAAAAGAATAATCAACAATCTGACACCCCTAATTAAGGGTAAAGTACACCCTAAGTATAGCATAATCATAATAAGCAGATGGGGTGTTAGACTAAAGAATGCATGATATGGAGTATGGACATCTGGATATATACAAGGGTGGAAGACAATAATAACCACGCATGAGATGCAAATGATGTGAGTCAAAGACCGCATCTCATGCAAAATGAATAGGGGCGACGTCAATGATCAACGAATCATGATCTGGATATGGCTTCAGACGCTGACCGTTAACATGAAAGGTGGACTCAGATGACATCTCAGATATGTCGATACTACCATTGTCATGCACATTTCAGACCAAGTATGGTCCCTTCCACTTGCTTTGTAACTTCCCTGGAAATAATCTAAGCCTAACATCGAATAACCATACTCTCTGATCTGGCTCAAACTTCTTATGGCTGATGTGAGAATCATGTCACATATTCACTCGCTCCTTATATTGTAGGTTACTCGAGAATGTTGTATCTCTAAGCTCCTCTAAGGCTGCCAATTCTGCCTTCCTTTGATATCTTATACTCTCTGGGTCCAATAATATCTCAGTGATAGCCCATAGTGACTTATGCTTTATTTCCATGGGTAAATGTCATGGCTTACCAAAAATGAGATGAAAGGGAGACGTACCCAAAGGAGTCTTGAAGTAAGTCCGATATGCCCACACGACGGAGTCCAAAAGCTACGACCAATCCTTTCGGTTTGGGCAGACTACATTCTGCAATATCGTTTTGATCTCCCTGTTTGATACTTCAGCAAGACCATTAGTCTAAGGATGAAATGGAGTGGCTACTCGATGGTCTATGTTGAACTCACTAGCAAAGGCCCTTACCTTGTTGTTGATAAAGTGAGACCTCCCGTCATATATCAAAACTCTAGGCACCCCGAACCGTGAAATGATATTTTTCCTCAAAAATCTGCAAACAGTCTTAGCATCTACGGTTCGAGCGGGAATGGCTGCAACCCAACGACTCACACAGTCAGCAGCCAACATATTGTACTCGAATCCCTGACTCTTTCGGAATGGAGCCATGAAATCAATGCCCATGCATCGAAAACCTCACAGAAGTGAATGGGCTGCATCGACATCATATCACGTTGTCCACAAGTGCCCATCCTCTCATAGTCATTACACCTCTTCACGAATTCATCAGAATCCTTGAAGAGAGTAGGCTACCATAGGTCGGATTGGAGCACTTTCTGTGATGTTCTCCTCCCAGAATAATGTCCTCCAGCCTCAAGCTCGTGGTAGTAAGTGAGGATGTTGTGGTGCTCTTCCTAAGGAATACACCGACACTAGATGTTATCCCTTCCTTTGTGATAAAGGATGAAATACTCCCAATAGTACGACTTGGCCTTCACAATAAAGGCCTCAAGTCGTTGTCTGGGCCAACCTTGTGGAACTTTCTTGATGACAAGATAGTTCACATTGTTGGCGTACCATGGGAGCAAGGCAATGGCAAGGATCACCTCGTCTAGGAAGGTCTCTGTAATAGGATCAATATGCTCAGATTCCTCAAGATTTTCCAAATGGGAGAGATGATACACCACTACATTCTTGACTCCAGGTTTATCTTAATATCAGTGTCAAACTCCTTGAGTAGAAGGATCCATCTAGTTAGTCTCGCTTTCTCATCCTTCTTTGATATGAGGTATTACCTGATGACGGTGTGATCGGTATAGATAGTCACTTTGGATCCAAGAATATATGATATGAACTTATCTAGGGCAAATACTACAGCTGGCATCTCTTTCTTCGTAATTGTGTAGTTCTACTGAGCGACATCCAATGTACGACTAGCGTAGTGAATGGCACATGGTGATTCATCCCTCCTCTGTCCCAGCACAGCCCCTACGGCAAAATCAGAGGCATCTATCATGATCTCGAATGGGAGAGACCAATCAGGTGGCTGAAGGACAGGAGCCTCAACAACTAGATTCTTGAGAGTCTCAAATGATGCAAGACACTTATCATCCACAATGAACTCAGTGACTTTCATCAGCAAATCAGTCAACGGTAGTGCAATCCTGTTGAGGTCCTGAATAAAACGTCAGTAGAAATCGAAATTCCTCAGAAAAGATCATAACTATCGTAAGTTTGACGGTGGATTGAATTTGCTGATGATATCCACCTTGGTCGGATCAACCTCCATGCCCATGTTGGAGATGATATGACCAAGCACCGTCCCCTGAGTCACCGTGAAGTAACTCTTCTCCCAAGATAAGATAAGATGGACCTCTATGTAGTGTTGTAGCATTTGGTCTAGGTAGTCAATACAAGCATCAAACCCATCGTCGTAGACCAAGAGGTCATCCCTAAAAACCTTTAAGCAGTCACCCACCATATCTGAGAATATGGACAACATGCACCTTTGGAATGTCATCAAAGCGTTACATAGACCAAAGGACATACGTCTGAAAGAATAAGTCCCAAACAGACAAGTGAATGTCGTTTTGTCATGATCTTCAGGCGTAATGGCCACCTGATTGTAACTGGAGTACCTTTCAAGGAATCAGTATCAACTCTTTCCAGCTAGACTCTCTATAATCTGATCAATAAAAAGCATCAGGAAATGATCCTTCTTGGTGGACTGATTCAATCATTTGTAGTCCACACATACCCTCCAAGAAGTGGGTACCCGGGTAGCGATCTCCTCTCCAGACCCACTCACAACTGTAGTGATGCCCGTCTTCTTGGGCACCACACGTAATGGACAAACCCACTTGGAGTCGGATATGGGGTAGATAAAATCAACACTCCACCATTTGGATATCTCTTTCATGACCACTTCTCAAAGATTCGGGGTCAGGTATCGCCGGAACTCACGCGATGGCTTAGCGTCTTCTACGAGATAGATATGGTGGGAGTAGAGGGTCGGACTTATCCTATGGAGATCAGCTACACTCCATCCTATTGCCTTGCGATTTCTTTCAAGAACCTCCATCGATCAAGATTCTTGCTCTCCAGTCAAATCTGTTGAGATAATAATTGGGTATATATCTGGCTCACCCACAAGGAATCTATACTTCAACGACTGCAGTAAAGGCTTCAGTTCTGGACAACTGGGAGATGTCAAATCTGGCTTCTGAAAGGTCTGAGTAAAGGCAACCAGATTTGAATGTGAGAACTCTCGCTGCTCATGAATATCTGGTGAAGCTGGCCCTGTTAGTATATTTGTGCTCGATGTTGGCTCAATCTCCACCCTAGCTGCTAGCTCTGTGGGAATCAGACAAGGTATAAACTCATCAAGTTCAACCTAATCTATGTCTGAATCCTAGGTAACTGAATCAGAAGAACAAGAAACAAACTCTACCTTGCTATCTTAAGCGTGGTCGTTAGCCTCAAAAGTATCCTCTACCAATAGAGTGCTCTCTTAACTCTCCTCTGTTGGAAGCTGTGAATCTGTCGAATCTGAAGGTGAGAGAAGGGCTCGTGAAATGGGGTCAGACAAAGCGGCTTCATCATCAGTGATCACAAAGTCGCACTCCTGGTGGATGTCTCACGTTGCCTCTGTCCTCTGCTCTCCATTGCTGAATTGCTCTGAGCAAGCTAAATCTCACGCTCTAGTCTCGTCGATCATCTCTATTTGTATACTCTTGTCATATATGTGAAAGTACACCTTCCCACTATCATGATCAGACACCACCTTGGTTGTGGCCAAGAAAGGAAGTCCTAGAATGATGGTGGTATCGGTCACAGACTTAGGGATCTCCATGTCCAACACAATGAAATCCACAGGGAATTTCAGGCCATGAATTGTGACGGCCACATTCTTAAACAACCCCTTCGACCTCTTGACAGATCTATCAGCAAACTGAAGGACTGTCCTGCTCTGTCAAAGAGGTCCAAACTCAAATCGGAAGAGTAAGGTTGTCGGGTGGAGGTTGATGGAAGAGCCATTGTCTAATAAAGTACGATCAAAACTCTGCTCATGAATGTGGCATCTGACATAGGGAGCTCCTGCATTTGGCCTCTTGGCTGATAGATGGTTCTGAATGGTGAAGCAGATGGCACAGGTCAGCACATGGATCTCTGCATGATGGTTCCTCGTCTTCCTACGGATGGTGGTTGTCTCTCTCAAGTTCTTTTGGAAGAGAGGAATGTGTTCGATATGTGAAATTTTTCTATCATCTACTGGCTGAACTCTAACTATTGGTTCTTTTTATGATTTTCTTTTTATTCCCCTTTACCAAGCGGAGTGCTTGAGGGAAGAGGATGGTTGGAACCTCCTCAAATAGAGGGCCAGGAAGAGGTTCTTGCTGCCGAGAGGGGATGGAATCCATATAAGTATCATCATGCATCACCTAAGAACTCAAAGATGAAGAAACCTTTCCTTTATTAAATTTTTTGGTCTTTTTCATATGGTTCTGAGATACAAAAATAGGAGACACAACTGGAGTAGAAATGGTGGCATCAGCACCACCCAAGACATCTGTCCTCGCGGCATCAGCATCATCTGGACTGGTGGCATCAACACCACCAACTGCATCTGGAGATGTGATAGCCTCAGTACCGTAGATGGGATCATCGTCCTTGGTGGCATCAGCACCACCACCATCATCATCATTAGCGACATCAGCACCGCTATCCTCCTTGTCTGGCACTCCTAGCTCATCATGGTGTCATCACTCAGACGAGACACTGCCGGCTGGCATCCTACCTCTCCTAAGTGTTACAAAATCAGCATCAAATATGTATGAAGAAATATCACCCAATGACTCACTAAGAGTGGTAGTCTTGTGAATTATATCTGCTCAGATTTTCTCTTCAAATTGTTTGGATTAGGCTCTATCTGAGCCGGTATGGCAGCCTTGCCTATTAGACATGTGAGCCCTTGGCGAACCATTCTTACAATAAATGTTATTGTAATATTTATGTTTATCAATAAAATCTATTGATGTTTCACTCCTTTTTTGAAATTAAAAGAATAAATGCACTATAAGGTCCCTCTGTACAATTAGGATTATGTACCATGGCCATCTTGATGATCATATAGTTGTTGATTCATTAAATGAATCATAGAGGCTAATGTTTGGATGAATATCTAAGGAGTTAGATAGAGGACTCATCAAGCACCATCAAATGATTGTTAAGAGATGATCTTCAGCCTAAGTAGGAGATGGCAATCCTTTCTCACATAGGCTGATATCTGACTGACCTCTTGATGTAGGTCCTCTGCATAGGAATAATGATTCGGAGGTGTCAGATTAGTTAGGTCAATGGGTTGACTTAACGAGATCGAGATAACCTAAGTCCAATGTTGAATGATGTCACAGCATAGGCACGCATCCTCTAACTTGAGACAGATGTGTTGCTATATGTCTGAATATGTACATTTGGCATACCGATAGGTTGATGGCCTAACTAAGGTCTATACACTGGCGAGCTGGTGTGCATATAAGGGAATATGAGCAATCTGATCTCTCAAAGGGATCATACAGGTTCACTTATTAACCGGAAGACATGAGCTCACTCGTGAGGTATTGGGACCAATCAAATTTCATGCATCGTCGTCGTGCTTTGGAAGCATGACATGAATTTGAAGGTACGATATATGCTTTGCAAAAGCATATGATTGATACCAACTCCCAATGAACAAGATTGAGAAACTTAGTGATTAAACTCTGAAGAAGACAATATAAAATTGATCTTAATCTTTATATTGATCATGGGTCTTCCAGTATGCAGGATGTACAGGTATTGGGAATACCTGAGGGTGATGTGATCATAAACGATTGTATAACCATGACGCTTCCATTCCGAGGGAGTGATGAAACAGGTCTGGATTTTAGTGACTCCTCTCAGTAGAGAAGCAATCTGATCTTGGTCCAAGTGTTGGACATTGGTCAGAATGTAATTCAGATGCAATGAGAAGATTAGATTTGTGGTCTTGATTTAATCAAGCATCTGTGGGAGGTTCGTACGATCTGGATTTGAGATAAGATCTCAACGTCCAAGTCATTGTACATGGAACAATACAATCGCCATGTCCTTATCTCCAAGTATCTGCGGAGAAAGGACATTATTATTGAAGGGGTTCAAGAATAATTCATTTGATGAACTACATATCCAAGCAAGAAGTACTTGATGATTAAATGAGATTTAATTGTCAAGCATAATATGCATAGGATCCATATTGTGAGAATAATTATCCAAGATAACTAAATAGGATTTAATTATCAAGGATTGGAGAATGTGGATAATACTATCCATAATATTTGTGTATTATAAATATGATTTATAATATACATATATATTGAAGAGAGAGAGATTTTATAAATAGCATTTGTTAATTATTAATGTGGATTGGATTCACATTAATTAATTAATTGGAAATGCAATTTACAAATTAGTTTGGGTTGTGAATATGATTCACGTATTTTTCAATGGCATGATTGAAATATTCACAAATTAAGTTGGAATTAATTTGGTCAATAATTTTGTGATAATGGTTGTTACAAAATTAGATTAAGAAATAATAAATAGAATAAAAAAGGGAGATAAAAATCACCACAAAAAAGGTGGCGTCCCCTATAGGCGACGCCCCCTAAATTTGTGGATGATTTAGTTATCACTTTTTATTTTATGTTATTATCTCTTCATGATTAATTTATGTTAAATTAGATTGTGTTGATAATATTGCAACATATATTTAATTTAAATATAAATAAATGTTGTTGGTTTTAACAAACAACAATCATAGCCATTGATTATTACATAGAATCCCATGGTCGTTGGATCTATGTGTCCCATGGATTGAGATCCATTGGATCCCAAACTAATATAAAAGGAGGGCTAACCTAGCCTTTCATGGTACATTATTTTAGAGTAGTAAAAGCCTACTACTCTTTCTCTCTCTCATTCTCGTCTACCATCTCTCTCTCAATTTCAAGTGGCTGTCCATCTTGAATATTGAGGAGGAGAGTATCTCGCCTTCGCCTTCGACGACTCGAGGATATACTTCTTCTTTGGGGCTGCTTGCTCTAAAGGAAGATGACGGATTTTGTTTGACGAAATCAGGGGATTCATTGCTTGGATCTTCATCGAGGATTGCGGGAGGAACGTGACTCATCATCGCGCCTGCAAGTGCATTCTTCGTGGATCGGACTTAAGACAGGAGGATCTTTTGTTTGGGATCTCATGATTACAACCACGCTCCAAGAGGTATTCCTTATACTTTGTGGTTTGATGAAACGATTCGAGAAGTGTTCTCGTGATCATGTGGTTTCATCTTTAGATTTAAAAATTTTAATTCCCACCGTATCTAGCGACTAGTGCGACTAGTTGCTCCGATTGCATATGATGTGATCGACACGCTTCCGTGATGCGCTTAAGGATTCTCAATATCCTTCATTGCCCTTCATGATCTCTCTCATATCTTGCATGCACTCATCCATCTCCTGCCTGAAAGATGCCTGCTGGTCTGAGAGTAGGTGGGCTACATCATCGAGGGTTGGGTTCTCATAGACGGGTACATGAGAACTGGATGGGTTGCCTCGCTGGAAATGAGGTTGCTGTTGGAACTGGTGAGGGGGAGGCTAAGTGAATTGTTGCTGCTGAGGTTGTTGCCTCTACTATTGTCCCTGTTGGTAGGGACGAGGACCCAACTGATAGTGATATGATGGCTGCTGGGAGTACTGGGGCTTCTGCTGCTGGTACTGGCTGGTCTGCCCACCCTGAGCTGGAGGCTGCTGCTGGGATGGGGTGCCTCCGATAGACCACCTGAATCCAAGATGATCTCGGTGGATCCCGAGGTGTTGCTGGTCATACCAAATCCCGTTGACTTTCATCAATGACTCATGCTCGTACAAGGGCAGGGGAAGAACTGCCCGTGGAACCACACGAAAAACCAATCATCATCCATTTTGGGATCAAGGAAGACAGAGAAACTTATATAATATTAGCTCGGGACTGGTACACCACCATCTGAGTGTCCTGATATGGCAGTGAGTGCGAGTAGTTGTGCGGTAATTGTTGGACTGGCTCTGCCTGGATGTGGTGAACTTGTCAGTACTGGGCGGAGTGCTGGGACGAACTGTTGCTGCTAGGATCAGCCCATGACCTGAGATGTGGCTGAGAAGCCGTCTATGCCTCCTGGAGACACGTGATCTGAATCTTAAGGTCACTCAAAGTCTGTTCCAACTGGTCGGTATGCATCATGCCCTGGCACTGCTTCTTCTCAATGACCTCTATGCGGTCCAACTTCTCGTTGATGATACCCATGTTAACTGCTGAAGACTCTGCCTGTGTTGCAGTTGACAAAGAAGTGGATGGATCTACATCAACCCATGCTATCCTCTGAAAGGACATGGCCTGTGGTAAGGGCTTCCCCTGTGTGTAGAGCCCGGTATGGACATCACTGTGTAGTTCTCAGCCATCTCCTCATAGATGTCGCATACCTGGTCCTCATCTTTGGCGAAATAGGAGCCCCCACAAGAAGCGTTAATAAGCCCTTGCAGCTTCGGTGTCAACCCACAAAAGAAACCATGGACTAAGTTGGGCTTCGTATGTCATGGTGTAAACACCGGTCGATGAGCTCATGGAATCGATCCCACGCCTCATGGAACCACTCATTAGGGATCATGGTGAAATTGCTTATCAGATCTTACGCTGCATTCGTCCTACCAAGTGGATAGTACTTGTTCAAGTACTCGGTCCGGAGTTGCTCCAAGAAGTAATGTATCTCCCTAAATGCTTCAGCCAGTAGGTTGCTTTGTCGACGAGGGAGAATGGAAATGCCATCATTTTGATGGTGTCCTCGTCCACAAATCTGTCGTGGACAGTGCTACAGATCATCTCAAATTATTGCAAGTGTAGATGTGACTCCTCGATGGCTAGACCATGGAACTTGGGCAAGAGCTGAATGGTCTCAGAGCCAAGCTTGAAGTTGCCCAGAATTGTCGGAAGCTGGATTCATTGATAGGTGAGGGTTGCACCAGGGTTGTGTCTCTGTGTCTCTCCTCTGTTGGCTCACATCTGTACTAACTCCTGACGGATCTCTGCCATGAATGCTCCTTGATCCCGTATCTGTCGTTACATCATCTCTAGGGTGGTAAACAATGTGTTGTTGATGGCGTCCTGATCTAGAACATAAGTCGAACTTTAGAGCTGCTCATCGGCATGTCTGTCACTACTAGCCATCTTGCGGGTCTCTGCAAAGGCAAAAGACCCGAACTCAGGTGCCATCAAATGAACAAATAGTTGTGCGGATGGTCTATGCTCGAGCACCTCAGGACTAGAAGAAGGATGGTCGAGGGGGAACTGGGCAGAATCGAACTCAGGTTCGGAGAGCGGGTCTAGGCTCCATGAAACCCCCCCTAAATGAGTGGGTCAGAGTGCTCGAGAGCGGTGCTACCAGAGGCAGCCTAAGGGATCTCTGACCCACCATCGTGATCTGGGGATGAGTGTAGATGAGATCTGGTAAGAAAACAAGATGAGAAGTCAAACCCAATTTCACCTACTCAACACGAGAGCTGATGACTGTAAAGGTTAGGTCGTTTATCTTGTCGATTTTATTTTAGGTGATAAGTCAGTCTTGTATAGCGATTAAGCGAGCTGCTAGGAAACCGATGCTCCCAGGAGACTGGCTCAATCCCAAAGCTATATCTTTCTTAATTAATATGAGTTGCGGACCGTTTATCGGCTACCTGATCAACTCACTCTACTAAGGACGTCGCGACCCGCTTTACTGGATACCAAAGAGATCCTCACTGGAGAACGACTAACCCCAAGACCAATAGCCTAACAGAAGTCCAGGTGTGGCTCTATCCTAGTGTGCAGTTCACTCTCTCACTTCAAGCAAACCAAACAAGGAGGGGATGACTCTCCCAAAACAAATTTTTAAGTGAGATGCCTTTAAAGATCAAGTTTGCATTAGTAGTCCCAAATTTTATTGCTTTCTCTTTTTGAGGTATTTTTCAATATGAAACAATGGCTAATGAATTTTTCGATTTTCTGGGGTTATTTAAGTTTAAAAACTAGGAGAGGAAGTTGAAAAAGCCGATGCACGTTCAAACACTATGATGCATGCAAAGTGAGAGATGCGTCTATCGTCAACACTCTACATGCAGGGTAATCCGCACAAAATAAAAGATAGAATTGAAAATAATCTATATGATGCAGAAGAAAATGGTCTTAGATGAGCAAATTTTAATGATCGTGAAGAATAACAGTTAGCCAATTAAACTAAGTCCAGATTTCGATCTTGGGAACCTCTCGGTACCTGCCACAATGGCTCCTGCTAGCGATGTATGTGGTTCCTCATGACACGTGGACTCGAATCTAATTAAACTAACTTTTTATTAAGATTATTAATAAGGTCCAATCATGAATTATAGGTGCAAGCAGTCCATTAGGGATTGGACCTTAATTATTTACGTCGCAATCAAGAGAAAATCCCAAGTCTAGGGGCCAAAATCTCCAGGAATCAAATTGAAACAAAATGTGATAAATCAAAACCGAAAAACGCTGTGAGGTCCCCCGAGCACACCGGTGCTTGGCGAAACAGACCCAAATAAGTCTAATAAAGTCCAAGAGAGTCTGAGTGTCATGTATTATTACAATAATAATAAGTGAGAGTCTAAAAAGAAACTAATGTACTTTAGCTATCCTCAAAGGCTATAACTATCTCCTACTCCTTCTGCTTCTCCTTGAGAACGCGTCTCCTCCAAAGTGTCCTCGAGCAGTTCCGTGCACAAGAGATGAAACATAAACGGGTCAGACGCAGTTATAACACATAGAGATAACATATACAAAAAATGTTGAAAAGACTACTAAGTCGTGCTCCCCGGCAACAACGCCATTCTGATGAGTGACCTACCAACTAGGGTAAAGTTTGAAAAATAAGCACGTGTCATTGTAACCTCAATCATTAGGTCTAAGCTCAACAAGAAAATAAGAAACCACTCAAGCAAATAAATAAATCAATCAAAACCAATGTTAGTGGTCTCTCCTATTTATTTTAACTCGGTATAGCGACCAGGGTCGAACTCAAGGAGCATGAGTAAAACCTAAAAAGTAGTCGGTAATCAGAGAAGAAAATGCATTTTTTTATTTTACAAATTTTTGTGGTTTTTAATTAAGAGAAAACAATCAATAAGGGAATTAAACACACAAGTTAAGCCTTTTTAATTTCTATTTAGGACTAAAATGCTCAAAAATCAGGAATAAAAATATTTTTATGTTTTCAAATATTCAAATATTTTTTCCAATTTTCTAGGGTTTTCCAATTTTTTATATGATTTTATAAAAAATAAGTAAGAGGTAAAAACAAAAACAGTGCACAACAAGGACAAGATTACAAATTAAAGGTGTTTAAAGTGCCCTAATGTCCTGGAGGGTAATTTTATGAGATATTAAATAAAAAGTTCTACAAACAGAAACTGAAATCCTATTTTTTTTATTTTTCTAGAATTTTAAATGATTTTTATGAGTTTTTGAGTCTTTTATAATTTTTAGGGCTTTATAAGGGTTTTTGAAACAAAACAAGCACTGGAGACAAAGCACACAAAAACAAAAAAACACTATTTTTTGGAATTTTTAGCACAATTTAATAATTTTTGGGTATTTTCTAAAACATACTGTGAGTTTTTTGGTGGTTTTTAATTTTTAGAAAATAAAATACTCAACAAAATTAATCTCAAAAATCACAATAAATAATACACGTTAGCTAGAGCTAACATTACTATTTATATACTTTTTTGACATAATTTGATAATTATTTAATAAAAAACTTTGTAGACAGTTTACAAGCACCTGGTTGCAATTAAAAAAGTTCGCATGCCAATTAATAACATATATATAAAGCCCAGGTCGAAAGGTGCAAAAATTCTAGAGATTAAATGTACATGCGTAATACGCCACACACAAGGGTATAAATGTAGATATCAGAAATATTTCATAAACATCACAGAGAAGAAGTTCATGATAGATAATTCAAATACACCACAAATTCACGTGAGACGGCACGTGAGTTCACACATGGAGGACTGGAACACAAATATATAGAACTACGAGGTTTTTACTGCAAAATGTCTACACTTACAACTTTATTTACTAGACTAACTAATAAAGCATAAAAGTGTGGGATAAAATATGCAAAATACGATGAAGCACGTGAGGCACGCGTGATGGATTTGACGATCATGATCGTCCCCTGCGAAAGTATCTGAAGGTGAGGGGAATGTCAGGGATGTGTAGCTCTGATGCTCTGCTACAATACAGATCTAGAGGCTCTAAAAAGGGCGAGGACGTACGGTGCAGATCTGTCTCCTACTCTGATCGATCGTTAGGTATAAAGCGTGGGCGTTTGACCGAGATCAAATCTGGGGGGTGCTCCTCATCAATAGCGGAAAGGAGGTCTAGAAGAACTCATCGGTGGTGAACTTCAACAGAGTAGGGATCGAGATCCACCACTCCGATGGAGGATCGGAAGAGTCCTACATAGTCGTGGGAGTGGTCCACCTATGGTGGGAGGTTCTGATAGAGGAATTAACGGTCAGGTGTGCCGGATTAGGTAGCTCCGCCAAGCAACGTGACATCCAATAGAAGCTCCTATGGTGCGAGGGTACCTGCAAGTCAAACATGGGACTCAGGGTTACACTTCGCTCCGGGTTATTGAAGCTGGAAGTGAAAGAAGTGAGGGTGGATGGGAGTCGATCTCCGACGAGGGTGGTAGAAGGAGATCTTGGCCTTAATCTCAACCTGAGGGATGAGTCCAAGGATGATTAGCTTGCAGTGCGAAATGGGTTGTTCGTCAAGGGGTCGGTCGATATGGAAGTGAGGGTGAGATGGGAATCTGACCAGTGTGGTCGGAGCAGACGAGCGACGGCAGAGGCTGAATGAGAGATTCGATGGGAATGTAAAATAGAGTCAAAAGATATGTTACCTGAGGGTGCCATTGAACTCAACAAGGTTAGGCGGAGCTGAGAGATGGGATCGTGTCCTCGACCATGTTGCGACAGGCAGGGAGGCTGGACGCGGTGGAGGACTCTGACCACGTAGCTGAGCTGCGTGAATACACCACCGAGCTTCGATCCAAAGATACCCTCCGGCCGCTGTCACTCAACTGCTGATTTCTATGGGTGAAGGAAGGGACAAGGCACAAGCTACCAAGCTGAGGAGGTGGGCGCAATACTATATAGGATTCCCGGGGGGCTGGAATGATCGAGAGAGAGAGAGAGAGAGCGCAACCCTAGGAAGATCCACGCCTTCCTAGGGATCCGTGAAGATCATGGATCCTAGGATGAGGCTCGGGTGAAGAATCTGGGCCGGGCGCGAAAATATGGAGAAACGACTCCAGCAAGAGATGGATGACCCGACATGACCTAGAAGGAGGCGTTGACTGAAGTCAACAAATCCTCCTGGCCAATCAGAAATTGGTATGTACAAAATATTTATAAATTCAATAAAAATAGTAATGATTTTAAATTAAAAGGTGTTCAAAATAAAAAATGTTTATTATTTTTCAAGGATTTTTTCTATGATTTTTGTTTATTTTTATGAAAATAAATTAGTGTATATACAATATATGGTATTATATACAGGTATAATATACTTATGTATTATATACAGTTATTTTATTTTGTTATGTTTACACAAACACCGCAATTTTATATTTTATTTACTTACAATATAATTTTAGGAGTACAAAATAATTTTTATTTTATTTTTATGGTTTATTTACATGTATAGAATAAATAGTGAATGTTGAGTGTATACATGTGTTTTGTACAATGGAGGAGAGATTTTATTTTTATTTTTTTATTTTTTTAAATTTTATTTTATTTTATTTTTTTCTATTATTTTAAGAATATATACAAGGAGGTAAAAATAATTTGTTAAATTTTATTTTGTCAAAAATAATCATTTATACATATAGGTAATATGTACAATATACAGTAGATCCTATCTCTCTCTACCTATTTTATTTGGCGATCTGGTCAAGGATTGACCTCTTCTTGGGGTTCAGGTCACTCTATTTTTATTCTAAATACCTCCTTCCTTTTTCTTTTCCATTATTCTTTTATTTTTGCACAAATATATGCTAATTATGCAATATTAACAAATGCATGCAAGATGCTATGTTATTGTATTTACACCTATTTACATGTTGTTTTGCCAAGATAAATAAATAAAATAAAATAATAAAGAGTGAAAATCAGGGATTCATCAACATCATGGAAGCATGTTGATCGCATCATATACGATCAAGAGCGACTAGTCGCCCTAGTTGCTCGGTGCGTCAGAATTTAAATTCTTTTTAAATGATAAAATAACATGATCCAAGAACATTTCTTGGAACGTTTCATCTAACCACATCAATATATAGAAATACCTCTTAGAGTGTGGTTGCGATCAAGCCTCTCAGGGAAGAGACTTCCTATCTCAAGTCCAATCTGTCGGAGGAGACGCTTGCGAGCGTGGGGATAAATCACGTGCTTCTCGCAATCCAAGTCAATGATCCAAGCAATGGATCTCCTGATCCTGTCCGACGAGATCAAATGCCTTATTCTCGAGCGACACACACCATGGAAGACAGAGATCCAAGAGTCGTCGAAGCAGGAGCACAATGGCAAGGCGACGACGAAGATGAACTTCTCTCTATGAGAGTGGACGACCACTCAAAGAGAGATGGGAGAGAGTATGCACAAGTATGAGAGAGAGAGAGAGAAAGAGATGATTGCACGATTGCATAACTTGCGTAACTTGGAGAGCACAGGGCACCTCTTCATATATAGAGTTTTGGGAGTCCATGTATCCCAATCCATGGACAACACACAATCAATGGATGAGATTTATTTGTGTTTCTTTCAATAGCTAAGATGTTGTTGTAAAAAACACAACATCAAATTATTTAATCTAAATTAATTCATATTAATAAATTAATAAAATTAATTTGAATTCAAATCACTTTTGACTAGGGAAGAGATAATGAGGATACCAACATTATCTCCTCAAGAAGAGGGTGACAACCCCTCTTCTCCATTTGGAGATAAGTGGTTGTCCACTCTTCTTGAGTGGTCATTCTCTAATATCTCATAATTATCTATTTAATTTACATCAACACTTGTTATAAATATTTTTCACCAAAAAATTTACAATTATCTTGTGAAAAAAATCAATCAAGCCATTGAAATTATGTTAATCACATTCACAACCCAAAATAAATGTAATTATATTTTCAATTAATCATTCAATGTGAATTAAATTCACATTAACTTTTAATCAACAAATATAAATCACAAAAGCTTCACTCTCATATATTATAAATCATATTTGTAATATACATGGATAATTTAATAGTGATATCCACATTATCCATATCCACAATAACTAAATCATATTTAATTACATTGGATAATCATTCTCATATATACTGTGAATCAAATTCACATTATTCATGATAACTAAATCACATTTAATTATCCATTTCTCAATGCTTCAATATAATTCGACTTCTAAATTATTCTTGAACTCTTTCAAGGATAATGCGCTTTCTCTACAGATACTTGGAGATAAGGACAATACGATTTTTTTGCCACATATAGTGACTTGGATATTGAGATTACATCTCAAATCCAGATCCCATGGACCTCTCATAGATGTTTGATTTAATCAAGGCCGTAAATCTAATCTTCTCATTGCATCTGAATCTCATTCAGATCAATGTCCAACATTTGGACCAAGATCAGATTACTTCTCTACTGAGAGGAGTCGCTAAAATCCAAGCCTATTTGATCACTCCCTTGAAAGGGAAGAGTCGTGGTTATACAATCGTTTAAGATCACATCACCGTCAGGTATTCCTAATACTTGTACATCATGTATACTAGAAGACCTATGATCGAACTTGAAGATATAGATCAATTTTACACTATCATCTTCAGGGTTTGATCATCAAGTTTCTCATTCTTGGTAATTGGGATTTGATATCAATCATATGCTTTCCAAAAGCATATATCATACTTTTAAATTCTTGTCATGCTTCCAAAGCATGGTGACCATGCACGAAATTTGGTCGGTCCCAATACCTCATGAGTGATCTCGTGTCTTCTGGTTCACAAGTGAACTTGTATGATCCCCTTTAGAGATCGTATTACTCATATGCCTTTGCATACACACCAGTGTGCCAATTTATAGACCTTGGCTAGGTCATGAACCTATTAGTCTGCCAAATGTACACACTTAGATATATAGTAACACATCCGTATCTGGTCAGAGGATATGTGCCTATATCTCGACCAAGGTTTTAAAAATCGGACCACGACATTGAACCGGTTAGTCTTCGGTTTGGTCCAATCGGGTCGGAACGTCGGTTCAAACTAGTCAGACCGGTGATGATGTCAGCATGACATCATCATTCATATCGACTCAGAAAAAATCGGACCGGGCTTAACTTACTGGTCGGACCGGTTTTCTGAACCAATAAAACCGGATAGATATATGTAAATATGTATTTATATATCAATGAAATAATCATTTAAAATGTCAAATCTTTCAATATAAAAACATGATTTTCTATTTTAAATAAAACTCTACAAAGGTAGTCACATTTTCTAGCATTATATATGAATATAATATTGTAATAATTTATTTATAGTTGCTTTTAGAAAATTACTCCAAGAAAGTAGTGGCACAAGTTATATTCCAAAAAAGAGAGGGACGTAATTGAAATTGTACAATTTAAGAAGGGTACAAGTGATAAAAAACCCTATTATTTCATTATTGGAACCTTTATTTTTTTTAAAATATACTAAACCATCAAATCCGGGTAAACCCGATCCGACCACCGGTCTGACCCGGTTTTTATTTTCTTTTTTAAAAAAATAATTACCTAAAACCGATCGAACCGACCGGGTCGGGGCCGGTTCCCGGTCCAACCGGTCCGACCGGCCGGTCCGGTCCGGTTTTTGAAACCTTGATCTCGACAATATATGATATAGGACTTTGGTTATCTCGATCTGGTTAAGTCAACTCCTTGACCTAACTAATCTGACACCTCTGAATCTTTATTCCTATGTAGAGGACTTACATCAAGAGGTCAGTCAGATATCAGCCTAAATGAGAGAGGATTGACATCTCCTACTCATGCTGGAGATCATCTTTTAACAATCATTTGGCGATGTTTGATGAGTCCTCAATCTAACTCCTTAGATATTCATCCAAACACCAACCTCTATGATTCAATTAATGATCAACAATTGTACGATTAATAAGACGGACATGGTACATAACCCTAATTGTACAGAGGAACCTTATAGTGCATTCATTCATTTAATCTCAGAAAGGAAGTGAGAAAGAATCAGTAACTTTTATTGATAAAATAATTATTACAATAATATTTATTGTATGAATGGTTCGCATCAGGCTCACATGGCTAACACCCATTTCTCATCTGATTCAAGGAAACTCTCTCCTTGAGCCACAACTTTGTCTATTTTTCGCTATTCTCGCCCGCCCTCCTCATACTCCTTGGTATCATCCCTTCTATCACCCAGGATTGATGTGCTTGTAGATAAGGCCCGCATTGAGATTCATGGAATACATTGATTATTTGAGTAAGCTGGTAGATTTGAGGATGCTGAGATTGGTGTGTCATCTCTGGTGTATCTGACTTTTCATATGTGCATAGCTACTATTGAGGATTCTGATTTGTAGCACACTAAGGTGTGATTCTTTATTGATGATTTTTTTATCTCACACACCGGATGAAAGATGTGATTTATTTTTGACGATTTGATAATGAGTCCATGAGTTTTGACTATATTATCTATTATGAGGTTCTGTCCGTCTTGATTCTGATGCTTGATGTACTATTTCTATATGTGCTTCAAAGAGATAGTGTCAGAACAACAATGACTTCACTCATCTCCTTACATATCCCTCCTCCATCTCCTCATTCTCCCATCCACCTTTAGCACTTAGAGGATCTCTTTCTAACACCTTGATACATCTCTGCTAATTTGGTTGATTTGAAGGACCGTATTGTGATTGCCCTGATGATCTTTTGTCCCTCCCATGATCTGATGTCCTTCTTTTGGTGATAGATTGATATTTTTTGAGGACCTAAGCATTCCCTTGATTTTCAATGACTTAGTTTGCATTATCCCCCAAGGACTATCTGCGGAAGGATGCAACATTTTCTTTACGATCGATTTCATTCACTACTTGTGTGTCTATCTTCATGGAACATGAAACTGAATCATTTGATCTGATGTTATCAATCTCACTATCTGATTATGTGTTTGATCTGTCAAAGCACGAGAATGATCTTTCTAGTTGTCCAGACTCCTTCGAGTCTTCTCTCCTTGACGATCCTCGCAAGGATGATCCATTATCTTTCTGATTATTCCATGTCTATCCCACAATACTCTCCAAGAGTTCTCTACGAGAGGATGTCGCATTCTCTAGATCGGTCGGTCTCTTTTGCTGGTAGCCAAGATTTCGCCTACCGAGATAGCTTCTGATGATCCGCTTGTTGGATATGAATCCTTTGAGTCTGCTCACCTTGACAACCATCACAAGGGTGAGCCATGTTCTGACTATTCATTGCCTAGTATGTATCACTCCTCGAGGGTTATATGCGGGAGGATACATAATTTTGTAGGAACTCTGTTACACTTCTTATGTCTCCTCTCTAGTGGAGCTTGAAGTCGAGTCTTCTGGTTTATGTACTCGATCTCTTATCTGGTTGTGTCTCCAATCTATGGGAGCACAAAGATTAGTTTTATAACTATTCAGAGATCTTTGATTCGTCTGAGTCCACTCAGCTTGACAACCCTTGCATGGTTAAGACTTATCTTGTAGTCTTCGGTGTATCCCCGATCTTCCGACCTTATGACCACCAGATATCATAGTGCATAGAGAGTCTCTTGTTCTTCTATTTTCATACCGTTTTGAGACTTTGATTGTCCTGGAGGATTTTGTACTGCTCACTTTTCCTTCATGTCTTATGGTATCGACTCCAATCTCTCATTCATTTCTTATGAACCGATGTTCTACTTCTCGCTATCGGTTCCTGGCTTAGTTTTTGATCTATTTTCCCCGGTAGGTGACACCCACTTGATTGTATACATGGGTGTCTTGCTTTTTCTGATTACGTTATCATTCTCACAGTGAGATGATGATTAGGGTACGGTATCTAATTGTCAGATACCGTCCAGCACTCCGCCATTCTTTACCTGTTGTGTATATATATATTCTGTCTTCTATTCCTTCTTTATCACGTACGTCATGTGTACCTCGGATCATCCGTCATGTCTGTGTCTATAGTTAGGACATACCTTGTCCTAAATATATGGGGTACACCTCGTGTTGTTCTTTCTTCATTCCGTTTCATCACACTTGTTGTTACCTAGACTTAGGGATCTTTTACCATTAGTATAGGGGAGTGATGCGTACATTCTCTTCGATCTTTTCTTCTATCTTCATATGTCTTTTCTTCTTTCCATTTTCAATTTTCTTTTTCTACCTAAGAGGTGTAACCCCTTTTTGTCAGTCTTTTGTACTTAGGATGTACTTCTTCCTAAGTATGGGGGTGTGCACCCCAAGATCTTTCATTCTTTGATCCCCTCCACTATGTCCTCGTCTTGTCTATATTTAGGGATATCTTGCCTTAAGTATAGGGGGAGACAAATCGAGCAGTGATTTGTTCATTACCACCCTTGACCCTCCCTGCCTTGTGTACAGTCTGTTATACTTAGGATTATTTGATCCTAAGTATAGGGGGATGGTCGACTTCTTATTTATTATTCTTTCATTTCTTATTTAGTTGTTGTAGTCTAGGCTTTTCTATACTCAGAACAAGTTATGTCTTCTCTTTTTATTTTTGATCTATGAGGACATAGCTCAAGCTACGTATAGAGGGGGTCGTATATATTGCATATATACTTTATTCATAACTCCTGCTTTCATATTATTAATAGCAAATATGGCTAAAATACTATATATACATATACCATTCATTTAATAACAAGAAGCATGATATTCCTCAATTTATTTTTGTATATATTGATTAATAAATCAGGTTAAAAATATTTCTGCAAAATGAATTGAAAAATTGTTTGGCCCGTTTAGAAACCTTTTTGTAAAATATTTTCAACATTTGTAAAACATTATTTGATTTGTAAAATCTCTTTTCTTTGTGTGAAATAAAATGCTTTGAAAATCTATTTGCAAATGTTTTGGAAAATGGTTGTAAAAATATTTGATATATATATATATTATTTGAAAAATATTTGAAAAAATAGGGTTTTAAATATTTGTAAATATTTGTAAAAACTATTTTGGACTATAATTTTCAAATATGTTTGAGGAATATATGCATCATTTAAAATAAATAATAATAAAATTCTTTACCAATGGTATATACATACCTATAAAATAACTAACATCCAACCTGTATATTCTTTAACCTCTTAGTTCTTGTAAATAAATAAAAAGAGGCACGCTTGTGTAAATAGTTGCATATATTTTCTATTTGTGCCAAAAGTCTTTTTATCTGCAAAATCTTTTGAAAAAAATGCATCATTTTTTTGCATTGTAAATAGAATTTGCATACCATTTGTATTTTTTCGGATTGAGCTTGACGATTGAACTTGTTTAAGTAAAGTTGAAGATTGGAGCTTGGTTGGACCTTACTGCACTTAACTTCACTGAACCTCGTGGGAACTAGGTTTAAGGTACTTCAGTTCAATTAAGACTTAATTCTTTGAGACTCAGGGCTTGGTTCAAGGCACCTCAACTGACTAATTAGAACTTTTCGAGACGCACACATGACCCTTGTCAGTCGTGACCTAACTTGGACATTTGCACCTTTTCACTTGGCACAACTCAGTTGGAGTGGTAACAGGATTGGATTTGTCAGTCTGAGATGCACACGAGTTCAAATATTCATCCTTGTTTAGGGTGGGAGGTACACCCCAACCTGTCCAATAGCGATGAGGTCTAACGACATGAGAGTGTGGGTTGCAATAATGCTTCAACAAAGGGATAGTCTTCTGACTCAAGAGGGAAAACTCCTTAGATAAATGCTTCTATATATATTATTTCAAAAAAACTCCAAAAAAGTGGATAGGCCAGATTGAAAATAAAATGCCTGTCGGAATGTATATATTTCTATAGTCAATAAGCAAGCTTGAGCTTCAAAGTTATATCATTTGAGCCTGCAGCTGGATGACTTGACTACACTGGTCATGCTTCCCTGGAAAAGTAGCTAAACAATCTACCATCCATTCTTCTCTTCACCCCATCCTCTTTATTCAGATGCACTTGAACTTAGAAGGCAATACCCTGCTCCTTGAGAAAAGAGTTGATGAAATGGAGAATCATTGGGTTGTCATTATGGAGAAGTCAATTATTTTGTCATTTCAGTTGGGGAGAGCCACTGTCACTTACATCGTACAAGTCAGCTTTATAGTCATAAGGGTCTGCATATGACGTAGGCTAGTTCTGACATGGCTATTGAGGTGGTTTGAATCGAGTTCTTTGATTCTCGAAGGTTATTGTGTTTTAAATTTGGTTTCTGACAAGGTTCCATATACATTCTCACACCAATGTCTGACTTAAGCTCCAAACTTTAATTTTGTGAAGATATGTTTGACAATTAAATTCAATCTACTTTCTTTCCTTTTACTTTCTTAGTTTTTTTATTTTTTGCATTTATTGCATAAGTGTTTGCTAGAGACTAGTAAAGGCAAGTATAGTGGGGTGATGAATCTCCATTTCATCACCTTTATTATATTATTTTGTCCTTAAAAACCCTAGCTAATGCACATAAATAACATTAATTTGTACCAAATAACATTCATTATTTATTACATTTATTATGTAAATAATATTATTTATAATCCCAAAATTATAGAATAAACAAAAAAAGGAATAAAATACCAAAGGTATTTTATGATCCTAAATCTCGAGACCAAGTCAAGAATTGAAATGATCGATAAGGAATAAAGTAGGAGGAGATAAGGGCGAAGAATACAATAAAAAATCAATTCTATTCATTCAATAAAGCATTTTTGGGACCTATTTTATTCTTTATTATTTGTTCATGAAATAAAGAAATTTCGTACATGAAAGTTGTAGATAATAATATGTAGAAAATACAAAATTGAGCCTATATAAAAGTAATACACAATGTACTTTTTATACTCTGAATAAGATTCCAAAAAACAAATTACTTCAAAATAAAACTCAAAATATATCAAAATCATCTTTAATTATATATAACTTTTAATAACCTATTTAATGAAGATGTTTTCATATTTTTTTGAGTTAAGGTGTGAAAGTAAGGTTTTGGATCCCTATTGTATAATATACCTGAATAAAATATCCATTTTATTTATTATTTTGTATTTTTAGATTTTTTATATATTTATAATTTTGTAAATATTATTTATATTAGATGCATCTATTAAAACTAGAATATAACCATCAATAAAACATTCAAATAAAATACAAAAAATATATAGATGAATATGCAATAGTGATGCCTATATAATAAGTATATCTATTTATTTAAGTGTATCTATTATATCATATACATATAATAAAAATATTGTTATATACATAAAATAATTTATAAACATATAAAATTAGATAATAAAATAATAAAATTAAAAATAAAATAGATGAATGTACCTGTAAATATACCATAAAATTAACTAATAATAAATAACATCAAGAAAATAAAAATCATAATAAAATACTACATAAAATAATAAATATTTATTATTTTATAATTTAAAATTAATTAAATCATTTACTACATTTAATTAATTATTTTCTAATATACCTAGCTATTTTGTCCTTATGCGGACTGATATGGACCAATCAAGGCCCAGGGATTGTTGACCCCCGGTAAATTACCCCTGGCGCTCTGACTTTCGTTAGAAGTGTCTTCTCCCCGAATTCGAGCCATTTTTCGCTTGTTTCATAAATCCATCATGATCGAGCCCTTCACGCGTTTTCATCATTGGTATTCCAAGATTCATGCCGACCTTGTAGATCTCCTATACATAGCATCGATCCTTTCCAAATTGCTCACCAATAAGGGTGTCTTCACCATTCATAAATAATGCACCCTTCCTTACCTTCAATTTTTTATCATTGCTCGAGTCTCTGAGCCCCCACCTCCGGCCTAGCAGTTGCCATGTGACAGGAGGCGGACCCTTGGAGGGTCCGAGCGCTGCTGAGGGAGGAAGGAGGTGCACCCACGGAGGACATCGCCGTACACCTCTGCTCCCTACCTTCACCGGCAGGTACGAGCTGCACCATTTCATTTTCCTAGGTAATTATAGCTTGTATGTTCGATTTTATTCATTTTATTTCATGTATTAGCTAATAATTTAGGGTAGATTAGGTTGGTCGCCTCACCGGAGCTCTCGAGCTCTGGCCATGTTTTCACTGTCCACACCTCTGTCCCTGATGCACCTTTCCACCTTCATTTCCTTCCCCACTCGATTACCTTCGCCTTGCGCCACGCCATCCACCCCGGTCTTTCTTGGTCTAGTAATCAGCATCTCCAACTCTCCCGCATTGTCGGAGATGTCCATCCTAGTACCCTATACCTCCACTCCTCATAATAAGGTCCCCAGACCCCCTTTTTTCTTATGCGTACGTTTATTGCCGATCTGAGAGGCCAGAGGACCCTCTGGGGTCGATTTTTGGATCAGCCTAAGATACCTGGAGCTGTGGACTTCACCATGCAATTGGGGCACCATCTTTAGGTCTCAGCCATTTCCAAGACCTTTAGCAACTGCAAGCACCTCTGAGGAATGCTTCGAGCCTTGGAGGAGGGCCAAAGACCGTCTGAGTCGCACATGGGTGGCGATTAAAGGAGCCACGATTGCATGTACTTCCCTGTTCTTCAGGAGGAGCAAGGACCTTTGAATCCTCTTTTCATCCCATTTTTGATATAGTACATCCGATCAAAATGTAATGCAATAGTAGGATCGCACCCAGGACTTGATCCCATCTGTCGATTGTCGAACCGCCAACGTGAAGCCTATAGCCAACACATATTTAAGTAGGTAAGATCCAACCGTACGATAGCACGCAAGTATGGGGTAAATTACATATCCTACCCCCAATATTTTTGTATTTATTAATTAACATTGCAAATAAAATATAAAAGTTTAAATAAATGTGGAAATTTTGCATCCCAGCCATTGTATTTCTTTCAAATTACATTCAGGTCCATGCCAGGTCACCTCACGTGTCGTCCCATGTGAGGTGGCTAAATTGCAAGGATACCCTTGCACGTTTTTGTATTTATAAAAGGTCCAATAAAATTTAATATACGTTGTATATTTTTGGAAAAATTACAGCAAGGCTCCTGGATTTTACTTTATTTACATATATGACACTACTAACAATTGATTTTTTGGTCCTTTAATTTCATTTATTAAAAATAGCACTCATGCTCTCAAAATTATGCAAAATAGGGTTAGATGCTTGCTAACATGTATTTTCATGCCACATTTTCATTAGTGTTTTTAGCATTTTAACCATTTATTAAAATTAAAATGAGCATGTTTTTATCCTTATGAACTTGTAAAATACCAAAAAATAGAAAAACATTTTCAAAAATTCTAATAAAATTATATGTTGTCTATTTTGTCATATATTATCTCCAGACATAAAATCTCTAAAAAATAAAAAAAAGAAAAATACTAAAGATAAAAAAGCTCCAAAATCCTTTATAAAAATATAAAAAATCACTTAAAAATATGTTTTTCCGATTCTTAAGTTTTATATAATTATCTATATATAAAAATTGATTTAGATAATTTTGGATCTTATTTCCTATTTTTAATATGTAAATCAATTTCAACCTATTATTATATCCTTGACTTGGGTTCTTTTTTATTTTAAAATACATAAAAGTTATAAAAAATCTAGAAAAAACACAAAAATATTATAAATATATATAATTAAAACAATTTATTTTCTATATTTTATTTATCTTTACTAGTATTTATAATTATATTTCTCTATATGGCATATATAGCCTTATATATTCTACTGTCTATTATAAAATGGAAAGGAAAATAAAATTAGAATATATAAAAAGAAAATATAAAAATATAAAATCAAAAACAAAATGATAAAAAATATAAAATTAAAAACATAGAAATACAAAATTTAAAATCCATAAAAACAATAAAAATGGACAAGAGAAAAGGAATACTTTTTTGCGCTTCATTGGACAATCTACTATTTGCTTCTTGAGTTCGATCTCTACACATGCTTACACCTATACACATTTGTTGTAGAGTTATAATAAATTTTAAACCATCGGGTACTGTTTTACTCAATGTTTGTTCAATTACTCTTTTACCTGCAAATGCAATGTAAGCATTAGATTCAGCAATAATGACATCTCTCAACATACCAAAACTGGCTGTAACCCCTCCTGTTGTAGGAGAAGTAAGGATTGATACATAGAATAATTTGGTTTTACAAAAAAAATTAATGGATCTTTTTCTTCTTTATATGAACTCAATTTACTCTAACCGCCGAGTTAAGTAGGTCATTTCATTTATCATTACAAAGATAAAACGGGACCCATCACTTCGTGAGTTATAGATGGAATATTACTTCTAGGCAATACCAACTCTTAACAAGAAAGGGATTAGGGGGTTATCTTGTGGATTGTGGAATATTCATCTTGTCAAGAAATTCATATCCACCTTGACAATAAATTATCTATATGTTAATATATCTATGACAAGGGCTATAGCTCAGTTAGATAGAGCAACTCATTTACACGTGCGCCAGTGCTTTTCAAGGAAGTCCATTATGCAATCAATATATTTGATCTTATTGAGAAATCGATGTCTTACATATTTTGCTATTCATTCCTTGCTTTATATTGTCAGTTAATTGTTGATCGATTGAGATTTCGTGAGCGGTTGCTTCAGCTACATTGTAGTTCTCTCCTTGTGTATACTACTTTAGACCCTCGCAAGATCTCAATCATCAGGGAGGTTGTAACACGCCAACCCCAAACATAGTCCCACATCTAAAACTCACAAAGTGTGAGAGTGGGTTATAAATGGTGGAGAATACTACTTGACAACTTGGGCTTAAGCATTTTGGATGGTTGTCAACGGGTCTAATTGGATCCGAGTCCAACAAGTTGTCATGGTCAGATTTCCTCAATAACGGACCGGGGACCTAAGTCTAAGACATTACACTACTAGCGTCGAGTACTCACTGTTGCGCTATAAATAAAAACACCTACGATTTGCATGTTTATTTTCAACAACAATGGCACTATTTTGCTTTATATATGTTTGGTTAATTTCATCTGAAGGAACTTGTATCTATAAAGGACTTCAAATTTGATTCTCAAGGCATCAAATTCCTTGGGATGGGATTCCATGGAATCACTTATATTGAGGATATTACGGTTTGTGGAGGTCCTTTCTATGGTGACCCTCAATAGAGAGTGGCGTCGCTACCCATCAGACTCGGTGGTTTAGGTCTTTACTCTTCTATTGAGGCTTCTTTATATGCTTTTGTGGCCTCAAGAGTTCAATCCTGAATGCTCCAAGACCACATGCTACGAGACAGCGGGATACATGGTATGGATTCTGATTTTCTTAATGCTTTGGATGGCCTACATGTCGCACTCCCATCTCTTGATCTTACATTTTTTGCTAATAAGGATATCGTCCCCCTAAAGCCCAGAATGCTTTGGTGAGTTCTTTTTTAGCAAAATCGTAAAAGAAATGAAAACTGAGTTTGGCATGATTGCTTGACAAAAGGTAATTTTCTGATGTTTTCAAGCTGAACATGTCCAAGATTTCCTTCTTGTCATTCCTATTGAGGGGGCTTGGAATGCATATGTCATCCATTGAATATAGTACTATTCTCAAGTACCACCTCATGATTCCTCTATTCCTACCAAATGAGGCTTGTCCAGTATGCCATAAATCTTGCTTAGATGCTTTTGGGAATCATGTCGTTCATCGTCGCGAACTCCCAGGATTTAAATATAGACATGATCTTATCAGGGATGTTCTTTTTTATGTACACAGACATGTGGGGGTTGCTTCAAAAAAAGAAGCAACAGTGATTTTTTAACTGATCCACAAGAGGCGAGGTCGACACTTAGACCGGCAGATGTTCAAATATTTGGATGGATTGGAGGAAAACATGCATGTGTTGATTTGACTGGAGGTTCTCCATTGGTGGGTCCGATAAAGATGATTTTGTTGCGGGATACGTTGCACAAAAAGCTGCCTCAACTAAAGTGGCTAAGCATGAGATGGCCTGCATTGACAATCAACATGTATTAATCCCCATTGGTTTTGGTACATTTGGGTTCTTGACAAGTAAAGCAGTGGAGCTCCTTAGAGGATTCAAAAAATCATGCATAGCAATGCTATGGTTCCTAAGTCTATAAATGTTGTATTTCGATGGATTGGATTTGCCATTCAAAAGGGATTGACGGCGTAGCTTGTTGCCCGTCTCCCATCAATTTCTATGTAATTCTTGTTAAGCATAATAGTAGTAAGACACATTAATATTATATCATAGAAATATGAACATGGTTTGGTAGGGTAGTTTGACTAACAAGGTTATGGAATCACCATTCCGAATCGTTGTAATAGGATCCATTGCAAAATGCAAATGTACAACCATTGTGTACTACTAAATAATGGAAGTTTTTATGACAATCCACTGCATTTAATTAATTATGATTGCTTTCGGGATGACTTTCTTAAATACACAATATGACTGCCTGTCTGGATCTCCGTGAGGTAATTAGGTTCCATGGCTTATAGTCCACTATTCCATTCACTATCATTCCATCTTAATAAACAATACATGTTCCTTACCCCCCTTAGATATCGTATATTTTACCACAGTCCTCCATACATGTTTCTATTATTTCTAAATTTTGCATATTCCCTTGCATTTCAGAACATGAATCAAAGATTAATCGGTATGCTTGCAAAACTATCCACCCATGAGAGTTGTTGTCCTCTCTTCTTTTTAAACAATGCCTCAAAAGTACATCTCTTAAGGCTATCCATCGGGAGTCTGCACGTAGTTGGAGTCGGAAGCCCGGTGCACATGGTGTGTGTGGGAGAAGCTGATGGATTAAAGGATCTTTAGATTGAATTATCTATGTGTGTTATCTTGACTTAGTGACTTGATTATGTATAATATACTGAAAATAGTGAATAGCCATGAGAACACGACTATTCGAGTCAAGTTGGCTTATTACCTAAGTGATCTTTTACGAATCACTTCGAGTATTATGCTATGATAAAGAGAAATAAATCTTCAAGGAGAAACATGTATCTTTCGAAGCTTGGATAGAGTTTTGAACTACTGTAAATAACCCGTTCGAGAGACTAATGCTGCTTTAGATCACCGTGTGTTGTGTGCGTAATGAATCCGTGATTCATCACTCTAAAAGATGAAAATAGAGCTTTGTTCCCGAGTAATTAGATGCATATTTCTACTTATATTGTATAATTAGCATTCATGCATGCATTGATAACATTTACATTTTAGCATTCATATTTGCATAAAATAAGAACCCAATTTCACTTGTAAATATTCACCTTTATGTTAGATAAAATACCTTATTTGTATATATTTTATGCTAACTCCAAATCTAATAAAACCAACTCTATTGTGTACTATGACTAACACTAATTAAAGAAAAATATCCAAAAAATACTAACTTGCAAAATTGACCAATAAACCCTCAATCCAAGTTTGAAACTAGGAACCTTAAAATATACATATCTCTCTCATACAGCTTCCGAATTAGGTCTACTTACTTTTAAAGTAATATATATTCAGAGACCTTCGAAACAAGACCAATTTCATTAAAATAAGAGTTCGTACGCAAAACTTGGATTTTGGGCCCCTTTTGTACATTGTACATAATGACCGTTTTACCCCTGTATTTTATCATTTTATTTCCTTCATTATTAAAAATCCAAAAAAATTAGATTAAGTTGTAAATATTCTTCTCATATTTTTTCTATTTTTATTTTGGTTTTTCTCTTATTGAAAAATGACAAAAAAATTACAAAAGATAAAATGTGGTATTTTATACCACCCAAAAATACATTTTTGTACAGACGATTTCCTTTGATTTTCGGCCCTTCACAAAAGTTGTAGATCTTGTCGAGACGAGAAACTTTTGTGTTGATCACTTTTTGATCTAAGCTCTTTTGTTATTTCTTTTTTATTTTTCTTTGCATTTAGTTGTGCATTTTTCTCGGAGCGACACGTGGTAACTCCTGGAGCTGCCATGTGACGCCTCCTCATTCACTCACTTATGCCATCTCCCTCCATCATCCTGGGCCGTTGGATGAGAGGGTCATCCATCAACGGTCATCCTCTTCTCTACCCATTCCTCCCCCACTCTCCCTTAACTTAAGGGAGAAGCCATCGACACCTCCAATGCATACCCCATCTCCTCCACCTTCTCCATCTCTTCTCCAACTGCCTCCTCCTCCTCTTTATATCCTCTCCATCTCCCACATTCAGCCCCATCCGCCATTTTCACAGTGAGGGAGAGGAGAGCTCCATTCCTTCTTTGGTGACAGCATGGGAGAGAGTGCCAACGGTGAGCCACGACCCTTCTCCTCTAGGCGAGATCCGGTGGCCCTCCGTCCACTACCGCAGCCGCAAACCACAGTTGCCCGAGCTCCGCCTCAATCACGGCGTTGAGCGACGATCGAAGGACCTCTCCCGAAGGAGATCCTTCTTCCCAGACACCCATGCATCCCACCTACAGGTAATCTTCTTCTCTTCTCTTCTTCTTCCTCGTTACACACACATTCTCTCTCTCCTCGATTCATCATCTTCCATCCATCAAATCGCCAAACAAATTGTGTTTCCACGGATAAATCACACGTTGCGAGCGCAACGGTGATTTTTAATTAATTTTTTGAAACAATTTTAACAACCGATTAATCCAACATTTAAGCCACTTAAACAAATGCATGAGGAACAGGGGAGGTGGTAAAACCCCCCTGTTTCTTCTTCCTCCCCTCACTACGTCACACACACAAACCATCGCCACCAACCGCACCGTCGACACCTCCTCTGCCCCGACTTGGCCGTGTGTCGGCCGTCCCCTCGCCATTCTCCAACTACAGACCACCGTCAGGTTCCTGCAGCACGACCACCCCACCGGCCACACCTCATCCTCCACCGCCGTACATCAGCCCACTTGCGCCACCGCGCCCATGTCTGGCCCCCATCAACGACCCCTTGCCGTGTGTCGGCCAAGAGGAAGGAGACTGTCGGCTAAGAGGCGCGACCGCCTGCCCTTCCTCAAGCTAGCAGCCTCGTCCGCCCACACCTCCGTTGTTGTGCAGCTTCAGCCACCTGCTCCAACTCCATGCCGCGAGCACCTTCCACCTCCGCGTCAGCGCCGCCCCCACCGCGCCTCCACCAGACCGCGCATGCGCCCCTCCGCGCGAGGTCCTCCGCCCGCGCGTGACTGGCCCCAGCGCATCCCACACCGACCCCGCGTGCCGCCCTCCGCCGCAGCCACTTGCGACCGAGCTCCAACGTGGCCGACCCCGAGCTCCGTCTGTCGTCCCCCTCCTCATCTCACCCACGGTCGGCCGCCTTCCGCCCCTCGCACGTGAAGCTCCAAGATCCCCTATTTCAAGCCACAAAACAGGGGAGATCTATCAGATAATAAAGCCAAAAGGGACTTTGCAAAGGGGACACTTGCACCCCTTTGCAAGTTTTTAAAAAAATTTCAAGTTTTTGATAATTGCATGTAAGTCCTTGTTCTTCATTTGAGCTCATATTTCTTTTTCTGTATTGCATTCATACCCCTGCATTTGCACAATTATTTTGCCGTCATCTGTCATCCATTTTTAATTCCGAAAATTACATTGTATAGCATATCTCTTGTTCTACCATTTTAGCATGTATTTGTATTTTTCTGATTTGCAGAATATTTATGGAATTTAATTTGGTAAAAACATGCAACAGTTTGCCCATTTTTATTGATTAATTGATTGCGCATTATCTGCTTATCGAAAAATCTCTGAAAAATCATCATTGGTAGATATAAGCCTATGCTATAACATAACCAAAAAGTCACACCATTTGCACATATAGTTTGTCTTAGAAAAATCATTTAGTGAAAACCTTAATCGATTTTTAATCAATCAACGTTGAAATGTTTTAATGAAATTTAAGTTGATTTGGATAGCTCTTAGTTAGACCTATTTGGATTAATTTTTTTCTGAGAAACAACGTCTTTTGGTAATTATTAAAATTGGTTTAGTCATTTTCACTAAAGTCTGCATTTTTTCATTATCCGTGCATCTAAAAATTACAAAAAAAATAAGTAGCTTAATTTCATCGTATTTCACCATCTGGCCAAGTTTCATAATTTTTGGAATTAATTTGACCATCTTTCTGAGTTAACTTGTAATTTGGCCTGATTTTGCATGTGTCTTGCATAAAATATACGAGAAAGACCAAAAATATCTCCTCTGAAAATCATACCTTGGAATATTTGCTTCGAATCTACCTATGGAGACAGCAGCCTCCCTGAGTTCGACCTTGGACTTCCAACCAAGTAAAAAAATTTCCGCTCGAAATTATTTTGACTATAATTGAAAGTGGTTTTTGATCTGCCCTCATTATCCGACTGCAACGAATATTCTTAATTAATCTGAACATTAATTTACTCGAATTAACAAGGGTAGTGGAAAGCTTTATCAAAATGGCGTCGTTGCTGGGGAGGCACGGCTTAGGTTAATTTGCAGTAATTTGTGAGTGCTTGATTTTCTCTCCCCAGGTAGTATGACCCTCGGTTTTCTTGCGAATATTTTCTGTCTTTTAATTTTTGCATTTTGTGTTATTCTCTAACATCAAGTTATTTCTGTCAGAGGAACGCGAGGAGTCGAAGATGCTTCGAGGAATCGACATCTTAATTTCTTGAGCGATTTGAGAGAATTTGTACCTTTATTTTTCTTTATTTTTCGCATCATTTCCAGCGGTTCCCGTTTGGGTTCTCGCGTGTGTAAAGATAATGGAATTGTGCCCCCGTGTGTTGTGTGGTTTGAATTATAAATTAGGCTTGCATTAGCGGCTCCTCGAGCCACTCTAGGGTTTGCTTGTGCTCGTAATTTTTAGGACCACACAATACACTTAAAAAATGCACTTAGACCGCAGATCTAGTCAAATCGACATGTACTTCACTCGCTAATAGAACTGCTTGTCTAGGAGTGGATTTTGTTGCTTGCATCTGCATGTAGTGTAAAGATTTCAATTCTGTTTTGAAAAAATCCTGCATAAAAGTGAAGGGATCACTGTAAGTCTTCTTAACTCAGCATACCATCATCATTTTTCGTGCATCGGCTTTTCTCGATTTCCCTCTCTGTTTTTCAAACTTAAATTAAATGGAAATTGGGACTGGACGATAGGCGGGTTTTGTGGTTGGACTAACAAGTGAGAACTTAACTTAAAATCGTGACTGCTAACATTATTGACCAAAAAAATCAATAAAATTGGAAAATCTGTTTGCGGGAGACTAATCCCCGACCTTGTTTTCAGGCTGAGTGAGGGTACTTGAGTGTGTGTGAACATCTTAAGGCAGAGCCCAAATCCCCGCCTTCCATATCACGGGCCAACTGATCCTAGTAAATATCACGAGTTGAATATTTTTAGATTCACTGACTAGTACCAAGTAGCCTCCGCTTGTTCATGGGTAGTCAGGGGTGAACCAGCGGTACTTCGCGACAAGTTGCTAGTAACCCTTCGGGGCGAAGTTCCAGCCTTGTCAGCCTTCGCCTGCTTGCAGGTAGATAGGGGCATGATCTTTGAATCCATCAACTTGGGATAGGAGCGAAGAAAGGAAGGAGCGGCGGTATCTTAGGCGACAGGTTAAACAGGGAAGACGCATCCGGCTCTGAGCCGACTTCCCTATAGGCCGCGTAAATCCTTGCTATCTTGCTTGAAAAATCACACTTAAAATTAACAAGATTAATTGGACTCATTTTCGAGTCCTTCACTGTGTTGAGTGTGAACCCAGGGTCTTGGATTGTTTTGCTTGCTTCAGGTAGGAGTAAAATCCTATCTTTACTTCAAAATTCGATTCTTCTCGCCACTTCAAGATGACTGACTGGGGGAACATCGACACATTATTCTCCAATCTCTCTTTGAGTCCCGCACGAAAATCATCTTCACCGGACCAAGCGCAACTTGGACCACCCAAGGCTCATGACCATCTTCAGTTCTGGATCCCTCACACCCAGGGTGGTTACTCTCAAACCAACCCTTTCCTCTCCTCTAAGCTTACCGAGGAAGACTATCGCCTCGGTAAGTACCCCTTCCTTGATTTATCCTCTAAAGCAGATCATTTCCATTTCCCAGGACTAGAGGACAAGATGCCATCAAAGCGACCCCCAGATGAGGAAAAACATCAAGATGACCCACTCCAGCAAGTCTTGGCTCGCCTCGCCCAAGCCGAACAACGGAACGCGGATCTTACAGCAAGAATGGGACAGATCATTGCGGTAGAAGGAATCGATCGACCAATGGTTGATGCTTATAACCCAGCAGAGAATGAGATACAAAGTTGGTTGGCACCAGCGGTTCCCGCCAAAGCATTTGAGCTCAAGCCCCACTTCCTTAGCCTGCTACCAAAGTTCAACAGGAATGCCCATGAAGAACCATATGCCTTCTTCCGAGACTTCGAGATGGTTTGCAACAACCTTAGCCATCCTAGGGTTGGGCAGGATTACATTCGACTGAAGGCCACCCCTTTCGCCTTAGGAGATAAGGCAGCACATTGGCTGAAGAACCTAGGGGTGAGATGTACAACCTGGATGCAGTTCAAGGACCTATTCCTGAAGAAGTTCTACCCCCTCAGTAGGACTAATCAGATGAGAACAAAGATCACTAGTTTCTCCCAGGGACTCAGTGAACCATTCCATGATGTCTGGGATAGGTTTAATGACCTAGTTCAGAAATGTCCCTGCCACAGCATTTCTAAGGCGATCTTAGTCCAGACCTTGTTTTGTGGTTTAACCCCGGAGATGCAGGGGTTAGTAAGTGCCTCCTGTGGAGGAAGCTATCTGAATAAAAATGAGAATGATGTATGGAAGATACAAGAGTAGATGGCGGAAACCGGCAGGTCACAAGCCACCAGGGCCTATCAGTTGTCTCCCTCAATCCTATCCAACGAGACAACCTGGAGGACTGTAGCGGATCTGACAGAGGACCTCATTCCCAGCATGGAGATGATTGCTGATAAGTTAACCATGGTCGAGCAGATCCACAAGAGGGTCACTGACCTTGAGTCTTACTCACGTCTGCCGAAGCAAGTGGAGGAACTTTCTGAGAAGGTGGCTAAGATAAAGCTACTTGCCCCTTCTGCACCACCTGTACCTGTACATCGAGTCCATCTTGTACAGGAACAAGCACCGGAGCCTCAGAGTGGTTGGGATAAGACTTACACCCAGCAGGACCAGCATGCACCCCCACAAGTGGAGACCGGATACGAGGAGCCTCCGCAGGTGTTCGAGATCAACGGGCTGTGGTACAGTCGTGACCCCGTCGGCAGACAGTCGGGGTTGGGGAATGGTCAGCCTCACCGACCTTCCCCAGCTTACCAGGAAGCCAGCTTCGTCCCCGCACCGCGCTTTGTTCAGTCCAGGCACGAACAAGGGTACCAGCCTCAGCAGCAGCAGCATACATTCCACTCGAGCCAACAGGGCCAGGTACCATCCTATCAGCAGCAGTAGTATCGGCATGGCCAGCAGGGCCAGTACAGAACCTCGTCTGCAAGTCAGCATCAGCAAGCACAGACCACCGAATTGGAGTCCCTCACCTTGGCGATCCAGACCCTGTCTAATAGGGTCCAACAGATCCAGAATGACTATCTGGATATGAGAACCAATCTGAATCATGTCTCTCATACCCAGGATCAACAAATGACGCCAAAGACCCCGATTCCCGCCCAGGTTCAGGCCAACCCGAACATCTTAACTCAATGCCAGAACCGACCTCGTGATCAAGTATACTATTCAGATAAGTCTTTATCTGAATGTGAGATCCTTTTGTATTATAATGTAAATCATATGTCCCTCAGGAGCGGAAGGACCGTGATCGTACCTGATCGGGCACGGACACTGAAGAAAGGAGCCGTAAAGTCTATACCTGAGGAGAACTTGTAGGAAGAAGAGGAGAAGCACCACCATCACCACCACCGGCAGAAGAAGAGAACATCTGGGTCCTCGAAACAGCAAACCCGCATCAGTAAAGAGTCCGACGAAATCGACAAAGAGCCCGCAACTCCATCTGAGGATGACCGTCCAGAAGTCGCGGAAGACGCATCACCAGTTTCGCCACAACATTTTTCTTTTAGTCCGAGTCAGAGTCCGAGTCTGTTTCAAAGTCCGAGTCGTGTACAGAACTCAGTTCCCACTTTGAATGAAACATTTCAGTTTCAGAAGCTGAATTGGAGTCAATAATCCCTTTCCCCCGAGCTCTTACGGGTGGAAAGAAGAAAATCAAAAAAATCCAAAAAGATGACCCTGAGATGGCAGAGTTCTGCAACAATTATATCAAGGTCACAATCCCCTTTGACAAGTATGTGGAAATAACTCCTGCATTTCAGAAGTACCTGAAGGTGAGATGCACACCTACTAGGTTAGCAGGAAGACTAAAAGCCGTGTTAAGAAACACGTTCTGTCAGTAGCCACGACTTATGCAATAAAGAACTCATTTCCAAGGAAACGAAGAGACGTCGGTGCACATTATGTAGTGAGTCATGTCGATGATATTGTGTTTGCACGCACTCTCCTAAATAATGGATCCTCAATTAATTTAATGCTTACTGCCTCTATGAGCGGCTTAATCTCGGACCTCTTAGGAAATCTAGAGCCCTCCTACAGTTCGCTGATAAATCAACCAAGAGGTCCAAAGGAGAATTAAGGAATGTTGTAATCAAAGTCGAGGGTCGAGAATACATGGTGGACTTCACTGTCCTAGATATGGAAACCCCTCGTAATTGGAGAGATTCTCAGATCATCTTAGGCAGGCCCTTCCTCATGACGATGGGGGCCTTGTTTGATTATAAGATCAGGAAGATCCAGTTCCAAACTCCAGACGGAGATGAGGAACTAGAGATGAAGCAAACCAGATGGCAGAGACCGGATTCCGAGCCTAGTATCGAGTACTCTTCGTCTGAAGCAGACCACGACCATGTAGACGCAGTTGGGCCATGGAAACAGAACCTAGCCAGCATCGATGAGTCCCTCCCCTCCAGAGATGATCCAGTGCAGGAGTCAGTTTGCGAGGTCCTCAGAAATGAGTACAGCTCAGAACCCCGCATCCCCCTACATCTTCGATGACTTAGAAGCCCAGCTGGGCTTGTCAGTCCTTCCCTCTTTAGGACAATCGGAAGATGAGGATGACGAGTCGGACGTGGCTTTTGTCGATCACATGAAGACCTTTGACGATCCGACTCCAGAGCTGAAGAATTTGGTGGCAGCAATTACAGAGAAAGATGCAGTCACTTCCAACACTGAGCCAGATTTCCTAGACGATCACACCTTACCTGAGCTCAAATCTTTACCCAAAACACTGAAATACGCCTTCCTTGCAGGTCAGGAGAAGAAATATCTAGTCATCATCAGTTCGCTATTGACCGAGGAGCAGGAATCTCGCTTGCTAGAGATCCTAGAGAAAAACAGCAAGGCGATAGGTTGAAGCATTTCCGATGTCCACGGGATAAATCCCACTCTGTGTCCGCACCATATCTACTTGGAGAATGAAGCCAAACCCTCTCGTGAATTCCAACGTCGTTTGAATCCAAAATTTACGAGAGGTAGTGAAGAAGGAGATAGAGAAATGGTGCAACGCATGTTTCATTTATCCCATCTCCGACTCGAAATGGGTGGCCCCGATTCATGTGGTCCCGAAAAAGTCGGGAATTCAGACGGCAACCAACGAGGATGGAGAGGAAATCGTGACGTGAGTGCCCACGCCGTGGCGTGTCTGTGTGGATTACAGATGCTTAAATGCCGCGACGAAGAAAGATCATTTCCCCCTACCATTCATTGATCAGATCCTAGAGAGACTAGCGGGGAAAGAATTCTTCTGTTTCTTAGATGGGTTCTCGGGCTACAATCAAGTAGTCATAGCTCCAGAGGACCAGGAAAAAACCATGTTCACATGCCCCTTCGATACCTATGCTTTCAGGCGCATGCCCTTTGGGTTATGCAATGCTCCGGGTACTTTTCAAAGGTGCATGATTGTTGTATTCTCCGAAATGGTCGATGAATACCTGGAAGTCTTCATGGATGACTTCTCGGTCCATGGCGATTCCTTTGATTCCTGTCTTAGGAATCTGGATCGAGTCCTCAAACGTTGTTGTGAGGTTAATCTAGTTCTCTCCTCGGAGAAAAGTCACTTCATGGTGACGGAGGGCATTGTGTTGGGGCACATCATCTCCAAGAGAGGAATGGAGGTTGACCCTGCCAAGGTGGATGTGATCAGATGACTCCAGCCACCAACCAACATCAAACAGTTGCGGTCGTTCCTTGGGTATATCGGATTTTATCGGAGATTCATTAAGGATTTTTCTAAGATTGCCCGACCTCAAATGAGTTTTTAGGCAAAGACATGGAGTTTGTTTTTGATCACAAATGTCTTGAGGCCTTTAAGTTATTGCAAGGAATGATCATGGACGCACCTATCCTACAAGCCCCAGATTGGTCTCTACCTTTTGAGATCATGACGGACACATCAGATTTCGCTGTTTGGGATGTGTTAGGACAAAGGAGAGATGGCGTCCTGTTTGCAATCCACTACGCAAGTAAATTTCTTGATATCGCTCAGCGTAACTATACAGTTATGGAAATGGAGATGCTTGCGGTAGTGTTTGCCTTGGACAAGTTCAGATCTCACTTAATTGGATCCAAGGTAATCGTGTTCACTGACCATACGGCGCTACGATATTTGATGGAGAAGAAGGACGCGAAGGCACGTCTTCTTCGATGGATTTTGCTTATCCAGGAGTTTGATTTGGACATCCGTGATAAACCTGGAAAGAAGAACGTAGTAGCCGATCATCTCTCTCATCTCGAAGATCTTAATACTTCTGAAGATTCACCTATTCGAGACTCCTTCCCTGACGAGTCGATTTTTGTTGTCGACTCACTCCCATGGTATGCCAACATCGTGAACTATCTTGTCTCCAAGAAGGTTCCTGAAGGTTGGCCCAAGAGCCACATTGACCGACTGAAGTCGGATGCTAGACACTACCATTGGGAGGATCCGATCCTTTTCTTTGAAGGACCGGATTGTGTCTAGAGACAGTGTATTCCTCAGGAGGAATACCGTAGTGTCCTTTCTTTATGCCACAGCTTGGAGGCAGGAGGACACCACTCCGGGAAGAGGACCGCATGGAAGGTACTTCAGTGTGGCTTTTACTGGCCGACTCTGTTTCGCAATGCTATCACCTTTGCGAAGTCGTGTCCAGTAAGTCAGAGAATGGGAGGAACCATTGGTTTTAAGGATGAAATGCCTATGCATCCTGTCATCATTTGTAATGTCTTTGACGCCTGGGGCATCGATTTCATGGGCCCATTTCCTGTTAGCCATGGATTTGAATACATCCTTCTTGCAGTAGATTATCTATCCAGGTGGGTGGAGGCTATCCGAACTCGAGCCGCAGACAGCAGGACTATCTGTAAATTCATCAGAGATCATATCATCTCTAGGTTCGGGATTCCCAAAATGATGATATCAGATGGGGGTAGCCACTTTGTGAACCGGGAGGTGAAGAAACTCCCGAAGGACTACGGCATCGAACACCGTGTCGCTAGTCCTTACCACCCACAGACTAATGGTATGGCTGAGGTGTCAAATAGGGAGGTGAAGACTATATTGCAAAAACTCGTCCGCCCAGACAGGAAGGACTGGTCTCAGATCTTGGATCAGGTCCTATGGGCGTATAGGACAGCTTACAAGACACCGTTAGGAACCTCCCCATTCCGAATGGTATTCGGAAAGCCGAGCCATTTGCCCGCAGAGTTAGTACATAAAATCAGAATGGGCAATCAAGAAGGTCAATTGGAACACGCACCTTGGACAGAAGCAGAGAGAGATGGATCTGAATGAGCTTGTGGAAGTCAGAAACTGCGCATATGACAACAGTTTGGTGTACAAGGACAAGGTTAAGCGTTGGCACGATAGATATATCGGATGAAAGACCTTTGTTCCTGGACAGAAGGTATGGTTGTTTAATGCAAGGTTGAAGATCTTCCAAGGCAAGCTGAAATCCAAGTGGACGGGCCCATTCATTGTCCGAACGGTGCATGATAGCGGATGTGTCGAGATCTCAGATCTCACAGATGACGCACCGACATTCCTAGTAAATGGAAAATTGTTTACGAACTTCGTCGAATCCAATGAGCAGTTAGTCCATGTTGAGGAGATTGTATTCATGCACGAGACAGATTCAGCAGATACATATCGAACCACGCATGGGACCTTACAGCAGTGAGCTCTAGCCATCAGCAGCATCTTGAAAGATTCATACCGACTCACTTGTATATACCATCATTCCTGTACATTTTGTCCTTTCTCTCCCGCAACTCTAGCAACTCATCCCAGCATCATTGATCACCATCTTGGACTATACTTAGGATGATCATATCCTAAGTATAGGAGGACGCGCCACCTGAGTCTGCTCTCTGTACATCCTCCAGATCACATCGATCCTCATACTCACTCTTGTCCTATACTTAGGCTGACCAAATCCTAAGTATAGGGGGGTCGGATGCCCGCCATGTATATATTCATCCCTTTCACCTCTTGCCCTCGTCCGCCCCATATTTTTGATCTTCTTCTACACTTAGGCTGCCAGAGCCTAAGTATAGGGGGCGGAGCGACTTCTATACATTTTAGCTCTCCTACGCTTAGCCCGAGCTATGTTTTTTTCATCTCTTTTCGTGCTCTGAGGACATAGCGCACGCTAAGTATAGGGGTCGTGTATATATTACATATATACTTTACCCATAGATCGTACTTTCGCGTATTTTCGCGTATTTTTGTATATATTATGTAATAATTATGGGTTGGGTAAAATTTGAAAAAAAATTTGTATACTTGTATAATATGTATAATATGTATAATTCTTCTAAAAAAAGTTGTAAAATTCTTGTAAGACATACTTTTGTAAAATTTGTTGTAAAATAGGATATATACCAAAAAAATTGTATATTATGTGTAAACAAAAAACTTGTTGTAAATAATATAAATTGAAAAAATGTGTTGAAAATAAGGCTTCTTATTTACTCTTGCACATCATCTCTACATCTGAAAAGAAAAAAAGTCTTGCATTTCATTCATATACATAGCATGTCATCTACCTCTCATCTACATATCTTGTATATGCAAGGTGAAAAGCTAGTGGGTTCTGAACCGAGTTATGAGTAGATATTGAGGATGGACTTGATTTGACCTTAATCCACCTAATTTCAGAGGAACCTTATAGGAGTAGGATTTAAGATTTCTCATGTCAAGTGACTTAATTCTTTGAGTCCGCAAGTCTATGTTCACATGTCATCTTGATTAGTCTAAGTAGAATATCTCGTGCACACGCATGATTCTTTTAGACAGTGACCTAACTTGCACAAGCACAATGCATGTAGCTCTTCATTGATGAGGTGGTGAGGAAGTAGAATCCTTTAGCTTGGAGTAGTACACTGGTGGAAACATCCGTCCTCCTCTAGGGAGGGTAGTGCATCTCAACCTAGTCTGGTGGTGTTGAAGTCTGAGGACGGGACGTTGTGGGTTGCAATAATGCTTCAAAAGAGGGATAGTCTATTGGCTCAAGAGGAAAAACTCCTGATGTGCATGCTGCATCTTGTATATAGTTCCAAAAGAAAAAAGAGAGAGAGAAATGCAAAAACTCCAAAAATTAGACAGGCCAAAAAAATTTATTATTACCTGTCGGAGTATGTATATTAGCAAGAAGTCTGCAGCTGTATGACTTGGCTACACTGGTCAGGCATCCCGAGATAGGTAGCTACACTGGCTACTGTCCATTCTTTCTCTACCCCCTCCTCTTGAGCTGGTCGCACTTGAACTTAGAAGGGAATACCCCGCTCCTCGAGGAAAGAGTTATTGGACCGGGTTATTTGAGTTACCTTGCTAGAGGAGGCTAGTTCTGAGCCATTTCTGATGTAGAGAGTTACATTTCACTTACACAGTACAAGTAAGAATCATAGTCATCAGAAATTTGTGTATGAGGATTTGTTCTGACCTGACTGTTGAGGCGTCTTGAATAGAAGACTTGTGGAACTTAAAGTATGTTAGGTTTTAAGTTCAGATCCCAATAAGATTCCGCCACACAATTAATCCAAAGGTCGAGTCAAGCTCCATTTTCAACTTTTGTTCATGACCTAGGTATGGAACCCAATCTCATTTCACTCTTGCATTTCATTTTAGTTGCTCAGGGACGAGCAAGGTTTAAGTATAGGGGGTTGATGAATCCGTGATTCATCACTCTAAAAGATGAAAATAGAGCTTTGTTCCCGAGTAATTAGATGCATATTTCTACTTATATTGTATAATTAGCATTCATGCATGCATTGATAACATTTACATTTTAGCATTCATATTTGCATAAAATAAGAACCCAATTTCACTTGTAAATATTCACCTGTATGTTAGATAAAATACCTTATTTGTATATATTTTATGCTAACTCCAAATCCAATAAAACCAACTCTATTGTGTACATATGACTAACTAATTAAAGAAAAATATCCAAAAAATACTAACTTGCAAAATTGACCAATAAACCCTCAATCCAAGTTTGAAACTAGGAGCCTTAAAATATGCATATCTCTCTCATACAGCCTCCGAATTAGGTCTACTCACATTTAGAGTAATATGCAATCAGAGACCTTCGAAACAAGATCAATTTCAGTAAAATTAGAGTTTGTATGCAAAACTTAGGTTTTGGCCCCTTTTGTACATTGTACATAATGACCGTTTACCCCTGTATTTTATCATTTATTTTCTTCATTATTAAAAATCCAAAAAAATAGATTAAGTTGTAAATATTCTTCTCATATTTTTTTCATATTTATTTTGATTTTTCTCTTATTGAAAAATGACAAAAAAATTACAAAAGATAAAATGCGGTATTTTATACCACCCAAAAATACATTTTTGTACAGACGATTTCCTTTGATTTTCGGCTCTTCATGAAAGTTGTAGACCTCGTCGAGACGAGCAACTTTTGTGTTGATCACTTTTTGATCTAATCTCTTTTATTATTTCTTTTTTATTTTTCTTTGCATTTAGTTGTGGATTTTTCTCGGAGCGACACGTGGCAACTCCTGGAGCCGACATGTGTCGCCTCCTCATTCACTCACTTATGCCATCTCCCTCATTCATCTTGGGCCGTTGGATGAGAGGGTCATCCATCAACGGCCATCCTCTTCTCTACCCATTCCTCCCCCACTCTCCCATAACTTAAGGGAGAAGCCATCGACACCTCCAATCCATACCCCATCTCCTCCACCTTCTCCATCTCTTCTCCAACCGCCTCCTCCTCCTCTTTATATCCTCTCCATCTCCCATATCCAGCACCATCCGCCATTTTCACAGTGAGGGAGAGTAGAGCTCCATTCCTTCTTTGGTGACAGCAAGGGAGAGAGTGCCAACGGTGAGCCACGACCCTTCTCCTCTAAGCGAGATCCGGTGGCCCTCCGTCCACCGCCGCAGCTGCAAACCGCAGCTGCCCGAGCTCCGCCTCACGCGGCGTTGAGCGATGATCAAGGGACCTCTCCCAAAGGAGCTCCTTCTTCCCAGGCACCCACGCATCCCACCTACAGGTAATCTTCTTCTCTTCTCTTCTTCTTCCTCATTACACACACATTCTCTCTCTCCTCGATTCACCATCTTCCATCCATCAAATCGCCAAACAAATTGTGTTTCCACAGATAAATCAGATGTTGAGAATGCAACGGTGATTTTTAATTAATTTTTCAAAATAATTTCATCAACCGATTAATCCAACATTTAAGCCACTTAAACAAATGCATGAGGAATAGGGGAGGAGGTGAAACCCCCCGTTTCTTCTTCCTCCCCTCACCACGTCACACGCACACACACCATCGCCACCGACCGCGCCGTCGACGCCTCCTCTGCCCCGACGACCCTTGGCCGTGTGTCGGTCGTCCCCCTCGCCGTTCTCCAACTGCCGACCACCGCTAGGCTCCTGCAGCACGGCCACCCCACCGGCCACACCTCATCCTCCACCGTCGTACTTCAGCCCACTTGCGCCACCGCGCCCACGTCTTCCCTCCATCAACGACCCATGGTCGTGTGTCGGCCAAGAGGAAGGAGACCGTCGGCCAAGAGGCGCGGCCGCCTGCACTTCTTCAAGCCAGCAGCCTCGTCCGCCCGCACCTCCGCCGTTGTGCAGCTTCAGCCACCTACTCCAACTCCAAGCCGCGAGCGCCCTCCACCTCCGCGTCGGCGCCGCTCCCACCGCGCCTCCACCAGACCGCGCGTGCGTGCCCCTCCGCGCGAGGTCCTCCGCATGCGCATGACCGACCCCAGCGCAGCCCGCACCGACCCCGCGTGCCGCCCTCCGCCGCAGCCACTTGCGGCCAAGCTCCAATGTGGCTGACCCCGAGCTCCGTCCGCCGTCCCCCTCCTCATCTCTCCCACGGCCGCCCGCCTTGCCCCTCGTACGTGAAGCTCCAAGCTCCCCTGTTTCTAGCCACAAAACAGGGGAGATCTATCGGATAATAAAGCAAAAAGGGAATTTGCAAAGGGGACACTTGCACCCCTTTGCAAGTTTTAAAAAAAAATTCAAGTTTCTGGTAATTGCATGTAAATCCTTGTTTTTCATTTGAGCTCATATTTCTTTTTCTGTATTGCATTCATACCCCTGCAAATGCACGTTTATTTTATCGTCATTCTGTCATCCATTTTTAATTCTGAAAATTGCATTTTGTAGCATAACTCTTGTTCTACCATTTTAGCATTTATTTGTATTTTTCTGATTTGCAGAATATTTATGGAATTTAATTTGGTAAAAATATGCAACATTTTGCCCATTTTTATTGATTAATTATGCGCATTATCTGCTTATCGAAAAATCTCTGAAAAATCATAATTGGTAGACATAAGCCTATGCTACAACATATTCGAAAATCACACCATTTTCACATATAGTTTGTCTTATAAGAATCATTTAGTAAAAACCTTAATCGATTTTTAATCAATCACTCGTGAAGTGTTTTAACGAAATTTAAGTTGATTTGGATAGCTCTTAATTAGACCTATTTGGATTAATTTTGTTTCTAAGAAATAACATCGTTTGGTAATTATTAAAATTGGTTTAGTCATTTTCACTAAAGTCTGCATTTTTCATTATCCGTGTATCTAAAATTTACAAAAAAAATCAGTTTCGCTTAATTTCATCGTATTTCACCATCTAGCCAAGTTTCATAATTTTTGGAATTAATTTGACCATATTTCTGAGTTAACTTGTAATTTGGCCTGATTTTGCATGTGTCTTGCATAAAATATACGAATCAGACCAAAAATATCTCCTCTGAAAATCATACCTTGGAAATTTGCTTCAAATCTACCTAAGGAGACAGCTGCCTCCCTGAGTCTGGCCTTGGACTTCCAACCAAGTAAAAACATTGTCGCTCGAAATTAATTTGACTATAATTGAAAGTGGTTTTTGATATGCCCTCATTATCCGACTGCAACGAATATTCTTAATTAATTTGAACATTAATTTGCTCGAATTAACAAGGGTAGTGGGAAGCTTTATCAGTGTGTTGCTTGGTGCTCCTCTTGGCATCTTAGTAACTTTTCCGCCATGGCGTCGAGCAGCTTTGTGCCCTTATGATTTATGTTTCGCATTGTATTCTGTGTGTTCTCCACCTAGCGATGAGGCCTATGAGCTCTATGTGACTCTTCTTGAGAATGTGTGTTACTAATAAGGGGTGTGAGTGGTGACCCTAAGCAGCATTAAACTACAGTCCAAGATCACATTTTCTTACCGACATGACTTCTAAGTACTTATAATTGATGGTCCCATGTATAAGTATCTAGATTCACCCCTATGTGGAAAGGAACCAAGATTAAAAAAAGTCGTAAAACTATGTAATTAGTAACGATTATCCAGGATCAAATGTATTGAATCAGATCGTGCCCTTCTGTCGTGAACTCCATTGATGAAATGTAGACTTGGACGGTTTACGATGATTCGTAGGTTGAAATTTGAATTAGGAATCAAAACTACAATTGGTTAAATGAAGTTAGTGGACATGTTGGGAACTTAGTAGGATGCATTATATCCTATCGCATGTTTGCGGAGATACCCCAACCCTAAGACCTTCTTCTATCACTAGAGTCATAGTGTTAGGTTCCACCCGGACCAAGACCACATGCCATCCACAAAGCTTGGGTTATACTTCTGTTGTGGTCCTACTCTTGTATAATATAGAATTTTTGTACAATACATATTCATATTTGGATTCAAACTATAAGTCGAGTTGCTAGAAGCTGCTTAGCATCGGATGATTTTCCTTACGAAGTGTTGTTTCTTACTGGATGTTGGGAACATGGAAGTTGATTATTTTTTGTGAGTTTTCATAATTGTTTCTTGTGCACTTTTTGTTTAACTTTTTAGTCATTCTTTTATATCCATATTGGGTACTTTGCTCATAAATCTATTTGCGTGAATTCGATAGGTTCGCAGGAGTAGCAACCACAATAGTAGGTAGATAGTGTTTGACTTTGGTGCGTCTATCTTTTGTGGTACAATGGGTTCCTATTCTTTTGTTTCATTGTGCTTATACACTTTTCTTTTTGAGAGACATGATGTATCCATACATATTGTTATATGCCTACGACATTGTACATAATTTTTGGTGGACAAGATGTTTTGAATGAAAATGGAATGAAAAAGGGATATTTACACCCATAACCTTGAATAATTTCATAATTACATTCATAACCCTACGTAATCGTGAATCACATCCAGGACCTTAAATAATGCTTAACTCTTATACCCATAATCATGTATTAACTTTTATCCAATTTTCTGTTAATTATGATGGTATATGCCAAATATTTTGCACTTTAACCCCTTATGTTACCATTATTTACAAATAAACCACCCCCTTCTCATGATGGATGGAATTCAACCCTCATCTTACTGGAGTATTCATCTTCATAGTGGAGCGAGAGGATAAGTACTTTCTCCAACAAAGTTGATCTAGCAAAAAGCAGCCCAGATGGTTCTCAATATGGTCGACTCATGACGGGATGAGACATGGCTAGTGAGTATGCTCGAAAAAAGATCTAGAGATCTTAGGTGTTGTTCTTCACGAAGTCATGTATCGGACGGTGCTTTGATCAAGAAGTTGAAGGCATTGCTCTGGAGTGGTACTGTAGCATGCATGAAAAGTGTGCTGTTGTATCTGGGGGTGATTTGGACCTCACTCGAATCATTCAAGAAGAGGGAGATCGGGGATTTGGGCCTCCTTCCCGACCCTGTCCCCACCCTATCTCCCAAACCCATCGATGTCCATCCTCCCCGAACCCAACCCGATGATGTCCTTCCTCCCCGAACCCATCCCGACATGATGCCCCTCCTCCCCTCCCGTCCCCTGACCTGACGAAGAGATCCCTCAGCCTCCCCCTATACAACCTCTCAAGCAGCTTCCTCTCCCTTGGCACCTCCATCATGCACCTCTTGCTCGGCGATAGTGCCACCAAGCATGCCATCGAGTACTTTCTTGCATTGTTCCTCAACCTTGGATCTAGCAGATGCACTAGGTTGGGCATACACTTGTCGTCATTATTCACCTCCCGTGCATTCAATTGGTAGCTCACGAGGATCACCAGCATCTGTGTTGTGACCTCTCGTGTAGAGTTTGTCTTTGCCTCCAACATCCTCACCAGAAACGGTAGGCAACCCAGCTCCTCCCTGACACCAACCCCGAGGACGCGCCTCCTCCCCGAACTCACCCACCCCCATGCTCCTCATCCCACCGTCAACACTGCCCTTCTCTATCAAGTTCTGGAGGGAGGATGCGCAATAGTGCCTCCACCTCGCCGAGGAGGACCAGTTCATAGAGGCATACCTCCTCTCGTGTACCCTCCTCCTCCTCCTCTGCCCTTCCCTGCCAGTGCACCCTCCCATGTGTGTCTACTAGCCAGCACTTGTGCGTCTTCCCTGCACCCGCCAACATCTTCCATGGCATCTTCCCTCACACGCCCGCCGGTACCTATGTGTCCCCGTATGTCTTCTAATACTATCAAGCCAACCATAACCAAGGCGACAGTCTGGAGGAGGAGGAGGGCTGAGGTAGAGGGGTGGGAGGGAGGGTGAGGGACATTGGACAAGGAAGAGAGTATACGAGTTTTTTTTGAATTTTTTAATAGTCATTAGATAGGTCACTGCTTAGATTAGCCCAATGATATGGTTGGGTTAACGAAAAAAATAACAAAGGGTTATGGGTGTAAGATGAGGTGCCTATGTGGGGTTTCTCATGTAAGTCATGATTACGCAGGGTTGTGATTGTAATTACGAAACTAGTTAGGGTTATGGGTGTAAATATCCTATGAAAAAATGGGGTTCTTCTTTCTTTACTATTCTCCTGTATATTTGTCACAACTTGTTATTTCAAATGTAGAATCATATGTTGTGGATGTGTGTTGCTGAGTATTTGGATCCCTTGGGGCATCACACCTAGCTTCCACCAGCCCACTTTCTCCTTCATGCTATCTTCTTCACGAGATGTCTGATCTCATATCTAAAAATAAGGCCCCTCATCTCCTTTTTGAAGTTTAATTCTCCATTGTTTCCCCAAAACCCCAAAGAACCTTGAGGCTCGAGTGATCTTCGTGAGAGGGAGGTCCCAACTATTCTAAAGCATGGAAAATGAGACTAGTGATGTCGATCCCCGAAGCTCAAAGATTCATTCCGACGACCGCATCTCTAGAGCTCTTAATTCTTTGTTGAGGTTTAGGTTAGGTTGTTTCTTATTGCATTTTCTTCTCACATTTTTATTCTGCATTTTATTTGTTTGTTGCTTAATTTTGGTGTAATTCCAAACTTGGCTTTCACCGAAGCTTAGAAATCTGGCCATTGTATCACATGTGTTCAACCCATCTTGATCTCAAACCACCACCATTTCATCCCCCCTTTATTTCCCCATCAAAACCCCCATTATACCACCTCTGATTCTGAAAAAATAGAGAGATCGAAGCTACTCTACCAATCGTTGGAGCTTTGTCGCCCCCTTCATTACCTTTTCTATAAGCTTTGACTTTGGGTCGAGGTTGTTTTCCTCGAGCTCCTCAAATTTTTTTTGCAAGAGCCAAATGTCTCCAAGCCACCTGGAGCTTGATTGATCTCAAGAACAAATGCCCATGTGACCGGACAAATTTTAACCTCCATGTCTCTCCAGAACAAGGCTCAGAGCTCCTGGAGTTGCCTGCAGGTGTGAAAGCCTCCCAGGAGGGTGAAGAGACCATCGGGAGTGGGTGGGAACATCAGCCAAGGATATATTGCAAATCGAAGCTCGCCGGGGAAGATATTCTTTCCCGTTGATGAATCCATGATTCAACATCTTCACTCTTTCATTTTAGATTAAAATCCTTGGCAAAATACATGTAAATAACATTAATTCTCATTATTTATCATTTATCACTTGTTTTTTAATATTTCATATTTATCATTTTTTAAACCAAAATAAAAGAATAAAGAAGAAAAGAGAAAGAAAAGAAAGAGAAGGCTCTATATATGAAATAAATACAGATTGATCCGAACCTTGAGATCAGACCAAGCATTGGAATGGTCGACAAGGAACTTATAAAAATCAAGAAATCCAGTTCTCACTTGTACGTATTCTTCATTATTTATCTTGTAAATATCTTGTACTTTTTTATTCATCAATAAAATAACCTCAAATAAGAATATATCCTTCATGTAAGTTGTTCGTCATAAAATATGTTAATTTATAAAAATATCAGAAAACTATTTACCTAATAAATAAATAATTACAATGAACCTAAAAATCGTAAAAGCTAACTTTCCATGTTCATAACTTTTTATAGAAAACTACAAATTGACCAAACTCACTTCTAAACTTCATTTTATAACTAATATTATTTATTAAAAAACAAAAAAGGTAAATTACATAAAACAAATAAAAATCATATAAAATTTAAAAAATAAAAAATACATACAATAATTTTTTGGAAAGCTTGAAAATTTTCCTCCATGTGCGTGCATATTTTCATAGTTTTTATTTTATTTTTTTAAAATCCAAAAACATTTATTGATTTTATTGTTGAATTATTTCATGTTTTTTATTATTATGAAAATTTAAAAAATCTAGAAATATCTGAAAATTACAAAATAGTAAAAATTATCAAAATCATAATATTATTTTTACTTGAATTTTCTAGATATTTTTTTCATATTTTAAAAATCCAAAAAGAAAATTGTTTACTTCTTTTACATTTCTTTTATATTTTCTTTGTTTTAAAAGTTAAAAATATAATAATTTGCAATATTAAAAATAAGAAATATAAAAATTAAATTCAATAAAAAATACAAAAAGTATAAAAAACATCAACAAGAGAAAAAACAAAGAAAAGAGTCTTTAATTGATTTTCATTAATTAATAACCCTCGTAAAAATTGTTGCCTCCTTGTGTTCGACCCTAGGAGTTATATGAGGTTAATAAAAAGTAAATCCATATTTATTTTTTTTATTGGATAAAAATAAAATTGTTTGATCATTTTGGGATTCATTTTGGGGAACAACGACATATTTTTTCTCATTTACGATTAATAATTAATCCTTTGTGAATTGTCGAACATCAAAATGGCATCGTTGTTGGGGAGGCACGACGAGAGTATCTAGGTTCTTCTCTTAGCATGATATTCTCGATTTGTGCACATATTTTCTCTTTCTTTTATTTTTATCTTCTTTTTCTATCATTTATTTTCTTTTCTATATTTTTATCTATACTTGTTTGTGGATCTGCTTTGGGTTGAGGAGTGAGCACTCGAACCAAGTATTACGTGACATGAGGGAGCTGATACGACGCTTGCAGAGTCCAATTTGTCGGTCACCGAAAGCCCCCACAAGATCAGACTTTTGTGTATTCATATGAGATTACTGTCTCTTACTCTTCTCATTTTGCTACTTATCCACATTTTTGTTTCATTATTTTTTGTTTTTTTCGCTCCATTTTATTTCCTTTATTTTTCCAATTTTTCATAACTGTGATCTGACGTATTTTTTGTTTATCTTTTTTTCTCACAAGGGCCTAACAAGCGAGGGAGGTATTCCTTGGAGTGTCGGTACTCCCGAGCGAAGCAGAGGCGACTCATTTCTTCATAGAGAATTAGGAGAGTGTACGAGAGGAGGAGTACAAGATTTGGACATGAATATCACACCTCTTCAGCCACCTCTTGTCTCCATCTAGACCTCACCAATCCACCACCATTCATTCGCTCCTCTACGACACTCGCAGCGATCATCAGTTCCTCTACCTTCCAGCCACCTCGAGCAGTAGCAAGTGGCCCTTGGGCCTTCTCCTCATTGCCATCCTACGACCCGTAACCTGTCACATTGGGATCCCCAAACGTCTAAGGCCATCCTACAGCTGAGAAGATCAGACGAGGAAATATGGTCATGGGTTGTTGTTTTGGCCCAAAATCGAAGGGACAATATAAAGACATGTGGCAAGAGGGATTTAAAAGAAAAGAAAAAATAAGTAAAAGTTGAAATGGTAAAGGTCGTTGGATGAAGGGGTGCTTCATCTAATGACAAGAAAGGGGATGGTTAAGGGACTTAAGTCGAGGGGCATGTGGCAGCTCTAGGAGCGACCACATGTCGCCTCCACAAAATTTAGAAAATAAAAATAAAAGAAAAAACAAAATAAGAAATGACCTCAAATAAAAACGTATCCTTCATAAAACTTATTCATATTGATGAGATCTATAATTTTTTTGGAGGGACCAAGACCAAATAATATCATTTATACAAAGTGAAATTTTTTGTGATACTATATGTACATAAAATACTGTATTTTAATGTTTTGCATTCTTTTGTGATTTTTTATTTAAATAAAAATTCAAAATAAAACAAAATAAAAATATTATATTTACATATTAATTTATTTTTTTGGTATTTTTAATGATTGATAAAGTTAAGAAATAAAAGAAAGAGGAGGTAAGTAGAGGCTCTACGTACATACTTAAAAGGATTCATTCTTTTTTATTTTTAATTAATTTTAGATTTAAATTTTACACACTTTATTAAAACTTAAAATAAAAAATCAAATGAAAAAGAAATACAATAAAATGACTTGATTATGCACATAAAATAATGAGTCAAATTTATCAAATATATACAATATACAATTAGGAACCAAAACCTACATTGCACATATGAATTCTGATTCTTTTGAATATGGTTGTAGATATTTAAATTTACATTAATTCAAAAGTGAGTACGGGTTCATAGGAGACTACATGTGAGAGATATTGCATTTACAGCTTTTTGTCTCAAACTAGGGTTTAATTTTATTTGACATATATACAAGTTATTATTTTTTGATATTTTTCATTTATTAATACTAGTAATATGTATATATGGAGTTAAATTTATTTAGATTGGATTTAGTATAAAATAAAAATGAGTAAAGCTGGGCTAATATACAAGTGAATTATATGCACACAATTATTGGCCTCTTATTAATGCAGTTATGAAATGATAAAAAATGTATATTATTTTCACATGTATGATTGATAATATTGCACTATTAATTCCTATATGTATTTAATTACTTGTGAACAAAACTCTATTTTCAACTTTTAAAGTGATGAATCATATATTCATCACATCCCCAAACAATGGCCAGAGTGAGTATAGCATTTGCACATTGGACGATCTTTTGAGGTGTCGTATGTTTGAGTGGAAGGGATCTTGGATAGTTCACCTTCATTTGGTCAAATTTGCATAAAATAATAGCTTATGTTCCAACATCCGTATGATGCCTTTTGATGCACTTTATGGGCAAAGAAGTTGCATCCATGCTTGTTAGGATGAGATGGGCGAGAAACATTAGTATAGATTAGAGGATCTGGAGAATACTAAGGAGATTTTAGAGAGCAATCGACATATGATAAAGAAAGATCCAATCATATAGAAGATCTATGCAAATCAATGGAGATTTGACTCGGAGTTTCAGGCTAGAGAGTTTGTGTTTCTTCATGTCTCTATTATGAAGGGCATAAAGAAGTTTAGAGTCAAGGGCGTGGTGGCTCCAAGGTATATTGGACCGTTTGAAATCTTGAAGAGGATCAGGAGTTTTCCATGGTAGTTAGAATTTCCGACTAGCTTGTACATGGTACATGATGTTCTTCCTAGTTTGTAGCCTGAGGAAGTATGTATATAATCTAACTAGGGATGTTAGTGGATCTGGTTTGGGGGCATGTATCAATATTCCCTTACCTATATCCATTTATAAAATCATTGTTCATACATACCCATTTATTAAAGGGATAATTCTAGGGGTACTCGTATACTCGACAGACACTTGTACACCAAATGGGTGCCCACATTTTAAACATAGCAAAATCTCAAGAGACTTATATATGTACACAAATTTTCCATACATAGTTTAAATAGAGAGACATTATTTAATGTGGTGGTACAAAAAGTTGTGCAATGTGTAGGAGATAGTATAGGTATATATATTAGGTGTTTAATTATTTTTGGTTGATATTTTTTATTTATTAAATATATAAAAATGTAGTTAAATATGAATTGATGAATGGAGAGGATAAAATTAAACTTTATTTTTATATACGTAGATCGATAACTATTAGATATGCAACGGATTCAACTAGTTCGACTAAAATGCAACATACACTTCCTCAACAACCCATGAATTGTGTGTCATGAAAAGTCTCTAGACACAAGCTACTACTAAGATTTCCTACGTTAATGATGCTACCATGTTAATTATCTTTCATTAGTTCAATGTGCATTTATTGCCAATATTCATGCCAGGTAACTACTTACTTTTCCTGCTTGGTTGCCAGACTACCCCAAGATAAACTGGATACCCCACAATGCTACCCCTACATTCCTAGGTCGGAATTAGTTGTATGGATCCCACATTTTCTTTCTTATAATATCTTTTAGGGTTTTATCAGTTGTGTCCCTCTGAGATCTTGCAATTTCAGTTATGCCCCTCCCTTTTTGGGAATATCAGTAGTGCCCTTGACTTTTTGATATTCGATCACTTGTGCCCCTCGAGTTAGTGGCCGTCCATACCCACCGTAAATAGACGTTAAATTTGGGGACAGAAGAGGAATTTAATTTTAAAAAAAAGGACTGAAAAATCATCCCACCATATTCCTCATCCTCCCCACCATCTTCATCTTCCTCTGCTTATCTTCCTCCTCCCCAGCCTCCTACTCCTCCTCCACCGCCTCCTCCCCTCACCCCCAGCGGTGTACATGATCGTAATCATGAGTTTTAAAGCAGAATCACACATTGGATCCCGGCAGTGCGGGGGCCAGAGGGGGGAGGTATGGGGGGGAGGGGGGAGGTACAGGGGAGGTGCAGGGGGCTAGAGGGGCGAGATGTGGCCAGGGGGGAGGTGCGAGGGCGGAGGGGGGAGATGCGGGGGCGGAGGGAGGTGCTGCGGGGCAGAGGGAAGGTGTGGGGTGGTGCGGGGGCGGAGGGGGGAGATGCGGGCGAAGGGGAGGTGTGGGGAGGCGCATGGTCGGAGCAGGGGGCTCGAGGGAGGCTGTAGGAGAGCTTAAGGAGGAGGAGGAGGAGGAGGAGGGAGGAGTTGTGTAGGAGGAAGAGGATGAAAATGGGGGAGGAAGAAGATGAGGTGGTGGAGGAAGATGAGTGGATGATTATACCCCTCTTAACAATACTATGGTTTGAAGAAATCATGATTAAGTTCGATTCAGTGACGGTTAAAGTAACGGAGGGGCGCAAGTGATAGAATGCCAAGAAGTCGGGGGCACTACTGATATTCCCAAAAAGGGAAGGGGCATAACTGAAATTGCAAGATCTCAGAGGGACACAACTAATAAAAACTCCATCTTCTAATCACATTCAAATAAAAAATTAACATAAAAAATGTATTAGAATCATAAAAACAATTAATATAACACAAAGACAGTGTGACATCACAACATAGTGATCACATTTATCATTCCAACCCTCCTAACCATTCAAACAATTACTATTCGCAGGAGATTACTCCAGCCCAAGACTCGAAGCTTCGATTCTCTCATGTTTCCGTAAATTCTGACAGTTCTTGATCGAATCTCATTTTAGAGAATTAGCTAACTTATCAATACTGAGAAATCCTGGATCTATGATTATGAATATCCAAGGTAATCAAGACTTAGAGAGCCTCTATATACACTATAATAGTAAGCCACATGGCACACATCTTTGAATCATTCATTCGATGGAATAGTTTTTGTGCCAACCGTGACTCGATTATGTTTTTAAATGACCAAGGAAGTTCATTCATCATAGAGAGCGCAACAGAGGTCCAGAAATTTTCATAATTGGTGCATACTAGGGTGTAGCGAGGCCTTTAATAGAGTATATGACATTCTAACCCCCCCCCCCCCCCCCAAAAAAAATATAAGGCCCCCAACTGCAATATCATCCCTAGTTGCCCCAAAACTCCAGTTGCAGAATTTTCAGATCACGCTTTTCTCAAAACGAGAACGCGAGTAGCCTTCTTGTTGGATTCGCTTTGAATTGAAGTTTTTGTTGCCGCCTAGTTCCCGTACAGAGAACCTGCTGGAATCACATCTAGGATATTGTAGCATCAAATAAAATAAAAACCAATGTCAAGAGAGTCTAAGCAAACAATTTAAATTTTCAAAGAGCTTGTTTTCCGCAATACAATATAGAATTTCATCCTTATTAAGACGTGCCTAACTTATCTAAGTCACTTGCTAAATAACATTTACGCAAGAGATCAAGTTGTTATCGAATGCGCTCTTACATCAAGCTCTCCAAATCGACCACCAAATTGATGCTCTCATGGAAGTTATCTGCCAAGGTCTAGTGGTAGCTCGAAAGTTTGAGATATCTTCGAAGATTTTGGTAAAGCCAACACGATTTGAAGAAAAACAAAATTCAAAGAACAATTGATAATAATTTTTATCTTCTTCGAGGCATAAGTTGTACTTTTTTGCTCAGGAAATACTCAATCAGTGAAGCGTATCTTGAGTAAAGTGTTTTCGATGGACTGGGAGCCATAGAAAGTTAGAAACGCATGGGTCAAATTCGGTTGACCCAAAGATCAAATCAAAACAATATTCGATTCCTACATCGAAAAGTAGCTGGTAAATTGATATGTTGAGGGTTAGTCAGTTTGACGAACCTTTAGATTGGAATGATCCAAGGATTTTTTATTGGTAGAAAGGGGGTTGTGGGGGAATCGAACCATCATCTTTTCGAAGTGGGAGCCACTACTTCTACCATCAGACCACTAGAGGGATTCGATCCAAAGGTTAGTACGTGATCTGATTATGATAGGTAAAGTCAATTCACAATCAAGCAAGTTGAGCATCACCAAGTGAAAATCGTTAGCATTAGTAAGATCACAAAATACACTTCATATTCTGGAAGTTATAGAATTTAACCCATAATCAAATAAATTATTGGATTTGTCATCTAAAAGGCCCGTCTCCCATCAATGTCTATGTAATTTTCAATTTTAAATTTTTAAATGAGTTAGCGAGATCTTTATTCTATAAGGCAAGAACTTTTTCCATAATTATGAGGTAATATTAACGGAGTCCACATGTTAGTATTTTAGAAAGTGCAGATGCAGTTCGTATGTGACGGGGCCAATTTGGAAGCAATTCAACCTACATTACATGTTTAGATGAGCTAAGGAGAATATGGGCATCTGCTTTCTTTGAATTGATCTTCTCAAGATAAAAAGAAAGGAGTTAGATTTTATAGATTTCGACATAGAAAATTGTATGCGAGGAGTTTGTGAATGGATAGATCAAATGTTGAAAACTTGTGTAAAATGGTAGCATATGTGTGCATCATGACATAGAACGGGGGAAATCATGATCACCATGGTGATAGCTAGGGATGAGCATACCTCAGCCCAACTCGAGCCCATTTAACGTGACAGGCTCGCGGGCCAGGCCTAGTCCCGAATAAATATGGAAAAATCAGCTCGAGTCCGAGCCCGACCCGATGATACTTGGGCCGAGTCTGGGTCGGGCCGGCCCGATTAAGAATTAATTAGTACTTGTGTTCTTCATGTCCTTGAAATATAGAGAGGTCCAAGGGGGAAAAATCCTTCTTCCATGCTTGTATTATTTGAAACTTTATCTTACAGCCAAACAAAAAGAGGGAGAATAAGGAACGACAAGGAAGCTATTCCTATTCCAAGAATCCAATCTCTAACACACATAACAAATATACACCAAATATATTTATCGGGTCGGGCCTCCGACGGGCCTATATTCGAGTTAGCCCACGGGCTTCGGGCTCAGGCCCATTGTTGCCTGAGCCCAGCTCGATAATATAATTGGGCCAAAAATTAAGCCCAAACCAGCCCGACTATTGCTCGAGCTCAGGCCTGGGTCAGCTTTATCGGGCAGGGCATCGGGCTGGGTCAGGTCGACCCTACCCAATGCTCATACCTAGTGATAGCCCATGTGCATGGGGCATTTCATTCCTTTCTTTGATATGATTACGATTAATTTGCTAACTTCAGATTTGGATAGCCATATCTTGCATCATTTGCCAGAAAAAATTGGCAACGACAACTTAAAGGCATCACAAACAAGCGAACTCATTGACAATCATCTAAAATGTTTAAGTTACCGGATAATAGTCTTCACTATTTATAATTCACTTCCACACTTTGTGATATATTTCGTTTGAAATTATATTTTGAGGTGTTATAAAAGATAGTTGAGAAGGTATGCATTTGACCTTGGACACTCCTACATTATGGCGAAAAATAGCCCGAAAACTTCAAGAAGGGTCACTATAAAAAGTTTTACAGACGTAAACAAGACAAGATGGAAGATAGGTTGACTATGCTAGGGGCTTCTGGCTTCAAGAATTTCCGAAGAAGAAGAACAAAATGTTAGAAAACGTCTATAGACGACCTTGGACGACAGTGTCTCCTTGTACAGTATCTGTACCAGGGTTGTGTGGTTCACATTAAACGTCACGAACTTTGTGCCGACCTCTTAGGGCATGTTTGGTTGCTGGGTTGTGTTGGGTTAGATTGGATTGAGTTACCATTGTGAATAGTAAACTGTGAGGAGGGTTGGGAGGGTTGGAAGGAGGTCTGTGTACCCCAACCCAACCCACCAACCAATAGGCCCTTAGTCTTCCATAGATATGTGAGAAAATCGGAGATTCTATTAAAGCACGTTTTATTAGCATATATAATGAAGAATAGTGATAACATGGGACATATTTTTGTTGCATGGTGAACTAGCTAGGTCAGACCGATCATTGAAAGATAATGTATTTATTATCTTTTATAGTTGAGGTTTATATATTTTTAAGTTAGAAAAATATCTTTATCATGGCTCCCGGACTCGGGGACCAAAAGCATTTAAATTAATGATTGATGATTTTTTAATTCGATGATTTTTAGGGTATGTACAATGTAGTCGTCCGTGACGTTTTCTAGCATTGCTATTTTATCTCCAAGGATGGTGGATACTCTAGGCTCCACCATTAATAGCTTAGCTTAAGATTCATGCATTTACATTGATCGCAAGAAATGAGAGCGCTTCGCTAGGAATTTGGCGATGTGAGTCAATACCCTCCATTAACGAGAAAATTAATTCAATAGGATATAGAAGTAGTAACCAAACTATAACTTAACAAAAGAGCATATTTTAGGTGATATGTCTAGTAATGTAAACTGAGCACTGGCCTCGAATCAGCTTTGGACAAAGATACTAACTCGAGCAAACCTACCAAACCATCTCCGGACAAAGTACGGTTGACTCATAGGGGATGAAAACGGATACGGATATATCCAAATATCCGCTTACCATATTCGAAAAATTATCAGATACGGATATCCGTATCCGAATATTAATCGGATATGGATATAGGTTGTAAAAATTTTCCGAATACGGATATGGATATGGTAACAGCTTGAACATCCGGATTCGGATCCGGATATCCGAATATAATATTTAATATTATTTTATATATTAGTTAATATAACTAAGCTACAACCTTATGCTATTATAATAGTATTATACATTATATAATACAATATATTAACGATATTAATAAATTTCTATTTCTTTGGGTATGAGCGCTTACAAATTTAAGAAATCCTATCCCCTTTTTGCTTCCGGGCAAGAATATATGTCACGTCGACACTCTCTTTTGTCATGACGCAACTTATTTATATTTCATTGCTATTTTTAAAATCATTATGAACTTTGATAAAAAAATCAATTCAAATCCGTATGTGGTTTTTATTCAATCGGTATTCAGATTTCATGTTTATTGGATCCATATTGGGATTTCACTCTTTATTCGATCCGTATTCGGATCCGCTCTTTATTCGATCCGTATTCGGATCCGCTTTTTATTCGATCCGTATCCAGATTTAATAAATATCCGATTCGGATTCATATCCGTATTTTTACGGATATGGTTTCCATAATGCATATCCGAATCATATCTGTATCTGTGTTCGTATTCGATATAGATGAAGCGAATAGGGATATGGAAATAGGCATATCCGATGCATATCCGATCCGTTTTCATCCCTATTGACTCATGCAAAACTATTAATGCTTGTTTGGTAGGGGAATATGGATGAGAATACCTCCTCCTTCCCCTCTTCTCTTATTTATATTTATCCACTCACTTATTCTATAATTCCCTTATTCTCCGATTCTCTTATTCGACAACCTTTTTCCGAGATTTACAAAGAGAGGTCTTATTAGTAAGAAACATCACACGGTATGGGTTCATGCTGCTATACACGTCACTTCGCGTGAGTTCTAGGCAGTAGGGGGTTCTATAAGATGGACTCGATGGGGATCACGTAAGATGTTCGCATGATTGTCAGATCCGGTGTGTGGGATGATCCGAGGGCATGGAGGTGGGGATACACGACTGTGCTCATTGCTTGAAATCTATGAATCTCCGTATGTTGTCATGAGAGGAAAAGTAAAGAGTAGGAAAATGTATGTCTTTTGAAGTTGAAATCAATTTTGATTCATGTCTACCATATACTTTATGTATGTGCCTACAAATTAGCTAGGAAATTTCATCATATTTGGAGATTGCAATGACATAGAAACGGGTGAGAATTGGGTTGAGCTGAGACGGTTCAACCAAGCCCACGAACTTGACCCATGAACTCGAGCGAAAACTTGGCCTAGTAGGGTCGGATTGAAAACACCGTGTGGAGATGCTAGAGAACTACCGTTAGGAGAAGCGGGAGGAAATCAAATGCTTTGCGAGAAGGACCAACTTATTGTGCACCTGGCCGAAGGATCAACACCGACATATAACCTTCCCTCGTGCCTTTCCCGTTTAGCTATCTGGGGTCTTTGTAGTGACTAAATAGCTTTAAAAACTCCTCGTAGGCTGATTTTAGATAGTGAAGATGTTTATCCCAGTTAGCCACTTATTCTTACTAAATGCTCATTGATGAAGTTGATTATGGCTTCAATAAGCACTTCCGCATTCTCAGGTGCTTGTATGATGATTTGAATTATAAACATAGTCCACCACTAAAAGATCTAAAAGATTCATGGGTCCCATTATATTGGTGTATATAAACCGATTGATCGATGAACTAAAAAGCGTGTCAATTGAGATGAGTAAGAACTCGTCAAGTGTAAGAGCACCATCCCACAATGAAATCGACCCTTCTCATGACTATAAAAGACATGGCAATCAAGCTATGTATCTATTAAGCCCCCCTCACTCGGTTTGATGCCTCTCCATACTATGTAACCTTCCATATCTAAAAAAATGATATATTTAATTAAGTTTAATTAAAGCGGTTGTTGATTAATATCCTCATACTTTATTATTTCTTGTGTCATCCGACAATCAATGACTAATCAAAACGCCTCCTGTATCAAAGGATAAAGGCGGAAAAACAGAAGAAGCACCAGATTATAGGTACAGAGGCATGTTTCGGTCTCCTCTAATTAGTCCGCCTTAAGCAAAAACAAAAAAAAAGAAAGTCCTGCTACAACAAAATTGAGCTATAGTGACATTTTTTTTCAAAATACATCACTAAATTAGCCATTGTTAAATATATAAAGATGATATTATTCGTTGCGAAATGAGTTTTCGTACTCGAATTTAGTGACAAATATGATATATGTTGTTATATTATTAGCAACAATCCATATAGCAATGCTTAACTGTTGCTATTTTTCAAAATATCAACTAATCGTCGCTAAATTTTTAGTTTAAAATTTAGCGACGATTAATTAAAAGTTCGAAGCAATTGATAAGCGTCGCTATATGGACCGTTGCTAATGATATAACGACATATATGATATTCATCGCTAATTTATAGTATGAAAAATCATTTCGCAATGAATAATATCGTCGTTATATATTTAACAACGACTAATTTAGTGACAGATTCTGAATAAAACGTCACTATAACTCAATTTTGTTGTAGTGTCAATCCTCAATAGCTATTCATACTACGTGCACTTTTACCCAAGAATGCTAAGAGACAGTTGTCCCTTAGTTATTGTCCAACGCTAAGTGGACTAAAGAACCATACATGTATGTCCCAGCTATTATGTCGACTCACCAGTGTGTGATAAGCACATCATGATGTAGAATTCATACCCCACCTTGTATGGTCACCTTGCTTATATATATATATATATATATATATATATATATATATATATATATATATATGAACTTATGGAGTCTTAAATTCTAATAAAAAAGAGGAAATTTTAAATAAAACATGTGAAATGTGCTTCTATCAAGCAATGGCTACTGGTGCAATATGGTTGATAATGCATCGGACTTACTCCGGTTATTTGTCAACCAAGATATTTAACTAATATTTAACTAACTTACAAACTTTATTTTTTATCTCTCATGTGCCAACCGAACAACACCAGTGTCCGATTCGACCTTTTCCACCACATTATTCCTCCTTATTCTCCTGTGGAATGGGGGCTTTTGGATTAACAAATTAACTTTAAGAAACTCCGTAGTAGACAACACTATAAGAAAAATGAGTTGTGGTCACGGAATGTATCTACGGAAACTTGTGGCCACGACAATTCCGTGGCCATTACTTTCTCGTAGCTACAATCCGTGGCCAAAGTCTTCATACAAGAGTTGTGTCCACGATAAATTCTGTGGTCACTTGTAGTGGCCACAGCATATTCGTATTTAGAGAACTCTCGCGACGAGACTTCTAGCTGCGGCTATTGGCCACAATGTGTTGTGGCCAGAGCCCAATTCTGTGGCTACAAACCCCATATCCGTGAGTATAGTTCTGTAGCAACAACTTATTTTCCTTGTAGTGCAACTTGCAATTGTACCTACCCTCTAACCTAGTTCCTATATAGTTTCGGAAAACAAAACGTTTAATGGAAAATGTACTAAATCATGGGCCTGACAAAGGCCTATTAATAAGTATTCCACACTCTTATTCCACACATATATTAATAACTTCACCATTTAAAAAAATCATAGGGCCAGTCGAGAAATTTACGCGGAAATTGAAAGTTTGAAGGATAGTGCTCTCACTGCCATTTAGGTCTGCCCTACTAAACTCAACTCTTATTCTTCTTGCCACTCACATGATGCCTTGCTTGAAAAAACCTCAATATGTTTCATTGGATTTAATACTAGATTCTACACATTCTGCCTACTCCATTAATACACCAAACAAAAAACAAAAAAAAATAATTAGGGAAAAATGTACTAAAATTTGTGAGGGTGAGCAGATTAAGCAACTAGAGAAGAGGGGGAAGCAACTAAAGAAGTGGAAGAACATAATAAGGTACTAGAATGGGTGAGGGAGCTTTTGTTATTAAAAAAATAACCATTTCTTAACGATTCAATCACATCCGTTAGGAAAACCACCGTTTCTTAACAAGACTGTTAAAACCCAATAAAGAAATCCCAATTGTTTACTAACAGGTCAAAGCGCACCCATTGGATACAGTGAGTTCCTATAGTAATTTTTTTCATTAAACAAGTCCTTTACATAGAAAAGGTTTTACAAAGAGATTGATGAATGATGAGAGAAGAGTAACAAATGACGTTGTCAATCTTTTTAGATGGTAAATCCAAATTTTCAAAACATACCATCTATAGACCTGAGAATCATAACATTGCTATGCATAATTTTTTCGACCCTCTTGAGGTGCTCTACTGCTTCAGTTGTCAAGAATCGAAAGGTATTGAAATCGAAAGTTATGAAAACATATTGATTGTAAACACAATCCATCTCATGCTTAGTAACTTTAGCTGAGGTGACAGCTTTCTGTGCAGTGTATCACGTAATAAAATCGCCCCTTATCGGACCTACATATGAAAAAACTCCAGTCAAATCAACAAATACATGTTTCCCTCCAACCCATCCAAATATTAAAACCTATGCTAGTCTGAGTGTCGATCTCCCCTCTTGTGGATTAGTCTTGGAAGCAACTCGGCATGCCTGAGTACATCATAAAGGACATCCTAGACAAGATCATGTCTATATTTAAAACCTGGGAGCTCACGACAATGGAATGTATATTTCCCAAAAGCATCTAGGTAGGATTTGTGGCAGAGTGGGCATGCCTCATCAACTGAGAATAATGAAATTATAAGACGATATCTGAGAATAGTACGATACTTAATAGGTGACATATAAGTTCCAAGACCATCAATAGGAATAACAAGAAGGAAATCTTGAGCATGATCAGCTTCTAAACAACGAAAAATTATCTTTCGTCTAGCAGTTATGTCAAATTCAACTTCCATTTCTTTAACAATTTGGCTAAAAAGGGAACTCACCGAAGCATTCTGGCTTGAGGGGAGATGGTATCCTTATTAACAAAACATGTAAGATCGAGAGATGAAATAGGTCTGCCCAATCTGTTTGAAAATGATGTCACCATTGTAAAGAGACTAGAGATGTCATATTAAGCAATCGACAATCGAGGTCACTGACTCGTTGCATAATATATGTACGTACATAGAAACAATATGTAATTCATATTGATCATCACGATCTAGTGCTCAAGATATAAATATTTTTTTGTGTGTAATAGATGATTTATTCAACTGTGAATGTTTTTTTAAGATGTATAAATAAATGATAGTGATGTCTATAGCATACTTGTTCACCAATACCTCTCCCCCTCAAAGCTTCAATTAGGGCTACTAATTGAACTGAGTCATTGGAATTCGATTAGGATTCATTCGATAAAAATTCAAAAAATGTTCGATTCGAAACCAACTGAATTTGAATTTAACTTGTGGATTCAATTCCCAAATGCATTGAATCTGAATTAACCTGGATTCTTCGATAACGATTCGATTCAGTATTTATTTATACACATATGTATATATATGCATCCATATATTTATATTCATATACATAGTACATACATATATACATGCATGTAATACATACATCTATACATACATAAATGTAACATCCCCACTTAGGTATATTAGGATCCTTTCCAAATAGTCTTGTGCAAGGAATTATAGTATAATTACATCAAAATATTGACACGCATTTATTCGAATTCATTTGTAAGTAAATAGATGCAGAAAACAATATATTATGTGTACTAGAAGATACGATGTTTAAATTACATTGAAAGATTTAGCATTTGCATTATATCTCTAAGCATAACATGTGAAAGCATCTAAAGATACTCCAAAATCAACTTACTACAGTTATTAAGTGGTACTTTTAATTTTATAATCATATCTAGGCTCGAATGGAATGATTTATCGTGTCTAGACTTCACTGTTATGATTTCCATAATCCCACAATACACGGACGTGACTTTTCAATGCGCGACATGTATATGCAACATCAGGCACTATTAATGAGATTCAATCTCTTCCCTTTCCCCTTTATAACTAAGTTCAAGTGGTATGTGTGCGTGCGCTTGGGTGTGGGCATGGGTGTGTGCGTCTGTGTACCTGTATAATCATATTAGTTAAAGATAAAATGTTGAATATAAAAAGACTAAAAATATATGTCATAAAATCTATCAGGAAAGATCAAATATTTAAGATTGTTATTCCGATTCCTCACCCACACATTTATTTTCATGTTCCCATATTCTTTACACTGCCTTTTCTATTCTCTTTTTCATTACCTACCAAATATTCCAAAAGCCCATGATAGATTATGGTAGCCTTTCCCTTAACACATGAAAATGATGATTTTGCTACTTGGAGTTCCTCAACATTTGTTATGGCTCGAAATTTATTTAGATATCTTTCATCTGCTTTTTTATTTTGATTTTCCATACATAGCAATCCATGATGATTATCATTGTCAAGATGACATTTGTCATCATATGAGTAATATACAAGTTCTTATCACAATGATGTAAGTTGTTCCTTTGTACATCAAAATTATGTATATTTCATTTTACGGCTTAGTTTTTGATGATTAATATCCTCACGCTCAATGAAGAGGTTTTATATTGCTACGTTATTTTTTATCATTCTCATTATTTTAAATAATAATATTAATTTCTATCAACTTTCTATAGAAGTTTGATCATGTCTTGCTACTGATTGTATTCTCATGATTCTTTCATGCAACCCAAAAGTGTAATGTTCGTGTGTATGTCACAGTCATTCTTCCTGGATTTATTAACATTGCACATATATGTTAAAGCTTGCTCACTCTACTTATAAACATTGGCATGGTACTTGCTATATGTATTATATTAGTCCTTGTATCCACTTAATACAATCAGGAGACTACAAGTATATGATGAAGATCCTCACTCAATGAAGAGGTTTTATATTTCTACGTTATTTTTTACTCTTCTCATTATTTTAAATAATAATGTTAATTTGTATCAACTTTCTATAGAAGTTTGATCATGACTCGCTTTAACATGGAATGATTATAGCGTATTCATCTTTTCGTCAATGATATTTTAACTCTTTGATAGCCTCATATAATTATATTGTATTTATATATTACTTCTCATAGAAAAAATATATTTAGATTATAAAAGATATATAATAATTGTAAAAATTAGGTACTTTTTCCATTGTATTATATTGGTTTGATATTTTCCTTGACTATATAGTTTTTGTAACTTATTTCAGTGATATATTTAAAATTAGAATTATACAATAAGATTTTTACATTATATTATTCTTCATATAGTATTAGTTATATATGCTCTAAAACAATAATTTACGTTGCAAATTCGAAATAAAATGAATCAAATTTGAATATTCAAAACTCATAATGAATTGAATCTGAATTTAAGTTAGCAAATTCGTTTAAAATTTGATTCGAGTTTGGATTCAAAACTTTTATAATGAATTGAATCAGAATCATGGTGGATTCGAAGGTATTCGATTCGATTAGCACCCCTAGTTCCAGTGATGATGGACACTCTAAGCTCCACCATTCATTTAAGATTCATGCATTTTATATTGATCATAAGAAACACGGGTCAATATTATTCCAGAAATGAGAATATTAGTATGAAGATGCAACCAAAAGTCAATAAGATAATCATTCAATTACAAGTTGGTCTCCATCACAAAAATATGCTTTATTTAAAATATAATTAACTAATATATTCTACTTTGAAGTTTCATTTACCTTTTTTTAAATATAGAAATAAAAATCTATTTTGTATGAAGTAGTCAATATCTGAACTTCTATACCTATCCAAATATTTATTATATTTTTTAAAGAAAATGATATTAGTAATAAATATTGAAAGTGAGCTTTTAGATAATAGACACAATTTTCAACTATCAAACTATCTAAGTTGGTTTTGATTGTTTTAACATAAACCTATTCAATCAAGATATTGATACATTCTATGAGAGTTTAGGAATGTCAAAAAAGAGAAGTAATATATGTGTATGATTCAATATTAAAGAAAACATGTGCCAATCTCAGATATTTCGTTATATATCTACTTTACTTTGTTAATAAATTATTTTAATACTCTAGCCTCCAAAATATATGGAGGGGTATGTGTATGCATACATGTGTGTGTATAATACACACAAACCTACACATGTGTGTGTATTCTTAGCAACGAATCATATAACAATGATAATCAGTTGACTTTTTCTTTAAGTTATTATTAATTCTAACACCGATCAATACAAATACAATAAATAAGTCAAAAAAATGTCATTATATGAACATTTAGCATATATCCATTGTTAATTATAATAACAAAATCCAATTTCGTAACAAATAAAATTCATTAATATCAAACAAAGGATTTGGTAGATTTGCTAATGAATCTTTAAAGTATACGTTATCATAGGCCACTTACAACCTTTAAAACTACAAACAAAAAAGATAGAGCATGCTCATTACATTTAAAAGATTATCAGCAAAACGCTCATAAATTAAATAATTTGAGCGTGGGAGATAATGATTCTAAAGATTAATGTTTGATTTGAGAAGACATTATATAAGTTGTGAAACTAAAGGTAAGAAAATTAATGTTCCTTGCTGATTTATTAAATAATAAAAAACATATGATTGTTGGTAATATTTGAAGTTTAAAAGAACTATGTAGAAGAAACATTGAGCAACTTGAAAGAACCTGAAATCCCTTAAAGTAGAAATAGAGGTGGATGAATATCGAGTGCACATATATTCTAAGATAGAATGAAAGAAAGCGAATTTGATTATACTACTTCTGGTAGATTGAAATAATCTGAAAATGAAAATAAAACCCTTCATTTTGAACAACAAGGTGTAATTAATCAAGTCCGACAACAAGTTTCCCAACAAACCACAGAGAAGGATCTAGATATTCCAATACTTGCTTGAATAGTAAATTACATTTTCGTACCATCAAAGTTAATATTGGCATCTAAGGGGCCATGAAAAAAATATAAGTAATTACCCTTCTTCTACTTTGATTCGGAGATAGGAAAAAAATTACGAATTAAAATAAAACATAAGAGATGAAAAATAAAAATGTCAAAAATGGTGAATCCCCTAAATATTCAAGAATTTTATTCTTTGATTTCTAGTAAATCATTGACTTTAATGGAATAAAAAACATACAAATAATTATTCATACACAATGAAATATCACACATATCTTTCTCATACAAAAATTAAAAAATTAATTTCTTTATTGAATGCCAGTTCCGAGAAATGTACCTTAAGGTAACAAACATTTTTATAAAATTGTTTAGAAGAAGAAAAAGGATGTCAGTGGTGAACAAAACTTGTCGTAATACGCTAACAAGCTAGCACATTAATCGTTATGTCGATAATCCAAATTTGAATAAAAATTAACCCACATGTAGATAAATCGATCAAGTGTGTGTATGATGAATACACGATTCATCGCCTTTACTCTTTTATTGTAGCTTCCTTTTCGTAGTCAAATTCTTGTAGATAAGCACTAATTCCTTGTGATTACCATTATGCATGCATTTGTTAAATATGCATTTTTAACACTTTTTGTATTCAAAATAAAAGATTAAAGAAGAAAATAAAAAGAAAATAAAAATGAAGGATGTGTCTATGAAGTAAATACAGACTGACCCAAACTACGAGAGAAGGTCAAGACTTGACCTGATCGACCAGGAATAAAGTAGGAGGAGATAGGGTCTTTCATTCAAAAATCCAAAAATAATTTATACATAAATTCCTGTATATTTGTATAAAACTTGTACTATTTTATTTATACATAATTTGACCTTAAATTAAATATTTTTGTAAACAAAAGTTACAAATAAAAATGTGTTGTAAATAATAAAAATCATTGCCAATAAAAATAAGGTACATATTACCAATAATGACACTCAGAAAAAGCTGCAAAGTGATAATTGAGATACCAATTCTAACTCCATACGAACTCAAATTGAACCAAACTCACTTCCATTATACTCTAAATTAAATTATCTTTCAAATGGATGTGGTTTCATAATTTTTGGATTTACAGTTAAAAAGTCGTTTTTCTGGGGTGTTTTGTGCAGTTTCACCATTATTTATTGTACATATTTATTCATATTTATTTTAATTATATAATATACATAACTGTAAATAATATTTTATTAAAAATAAAATAAAAAATAAATTTAAAAAGATATAAAAAATTTTTCCTTATTTGTACATAAGTATATTGTATTATATGTACATAATATTTGTGTACAACTAATTTCCTAATATAAAAATAACGAAAAAATTAAAATATCTCACATTAATTATTTAATTTAATTTCAAAAATTGTATCTAGATTTAATTATTTAACTTATTATTTGATTTTATAACATTCTATGTATATTATATTTGATTCCATACCTTTAATGGCCACTATTAAGGTGGCTAATTGATTTCCATAATTTATTTAATTACGAATTTCATAAGTAATTAATTAATTATATTAATTTCATCAATAAAAATCTTCCTCATTTGTAGATAATTTCCTTTTTTATTTTCTTCCTCTTTTAATGGGCTCCTCCTCCCTCATTTCCTCTTGATCAACCTTTGGCGGAGAGGAGCCTGATCTCCGAGAGGGATCTTGTCGAAGAAGAGTGTCCAGCCTCCGAACCGTCAGATGACAGCATGTTGGCCCTCGCCGAGGCCATCACGGTATTTCTGAGCCCCGATGTGAGATCCGTTTTATTTCTCGTCTTTTTCCTATAGATAGATCGTAGTTTAAATCTTTGCTTCAAATTTATTAAATCTTAGATATCCAAAATCACAAAATTTCATATCACACATTTCCGCCTTGAGACCGAATTTTTCACCTCACATCTTAATCCCTCCGTTTCACATTTCTATCTCACACAATTTTCCACCGCTGGTCACGCACGGTGACCGGAGATACGGATCTATCTTCCGCATCGCAAGATCCGACCCATTCACTTGTCCCAATAACTTATAAATAAATAAAGTAAATAAATATATATAATTGTTTGTCATGTTTCTCTATCTCACATTTGTTTTTGCGGGAAAAGTAAAAAATAATAATAATTGTTTTTGTCTCTAACTTTTGTTTTGCAGGAAAATCAAAAAATAATAAATAATAAAAAATATAAGAAATTCAAAAATCACTAAAAATTAATTCCAAAAATTGACTACTGAGTTTTTAAATCGTGCTCCTTGTGTTCGACCCTGGTCACTATACCAGGTAAATAGAATAACAAATCCTCTTATATTTAGTTTGATTGATTGATATTTCATTAAGTCGTTAAAAATAAAAAATTTCCCGTTGATCGATATGAGTAGTTAAGAACAACGATAATTTTGATATTTTTCACAGCTTAACCACGTCGGAATCAGTGTCATCAGAATGGCGTCGTTGCCGGGGAGCATGGCTTTGTAGTCATTTTTCACTTTTGTGATAGTTGTCTCTCTATTTATAATTGTCTTCAGACCATCTCTTATTGGATTTTTGTACGAGGAACTGCTTGGAGGATGACTTGGAGTTTCTTTTTGGAGGACCATACAGGAGGAAGAGCAGGGAGGAGGAGAAGTCTTTTATTTGATTTGAGAGAATAATTATTTGTCTTGTAATAATTTAGGACTTTGAACTCTTGTGGACTTGAACATTTTCTCGGGGTTTGTTTCGCCAAGTGTCGATGTACTTGGGTGACCTCACTGCTATTTTCCATATTTTTTATTTTACCGCCATAATTTGCTATTTGATTCTCACGGATTTAGCCCCTAGACGTGGGAATTTTGATTGATTGTGATGTAATATTCTAAGGCCCAACACCTAATTGCTAATTTGTTCCTATAGAACGTAATTGGACCTTGGCTAAAAATTAATTGAAAAAGTTAGTTTAATTGAATCTAAGACCACGTACCATGAGGAGACACATACAGTACTGGTAGGACCCGTTGTGGCGGGCACCGAGTGATTACCAAGATTGGACTCCAGACTCGATTCAATTGGCTAACTATTGTTCTTCACGATCAATAGAAGTTGCTCATCTAAGGTTAATTTCCTCGTGCATCATATAGTTAGTTTATATTCTGTATTTAATTTATGTACTGATCATATTGCATGTAGAGTACTGGAGCAAGGTACGCATTTCTATCCCTACATGCATCATTGTGTTTGACCGTGTATCGTCTTTTTCAACTTCCTCCCTCTATTTTCGACTCAATTTAATCAAAGAGGAAATCAGAAAGCTCGTTAGGCGTTATTTTTGAAAAAATCCAAAAAATAGAAAATCAAAAATTTAAAAATGGGACTGCTAATTGAACTTGACCCTAAAAAATAAACGTAATTGATTCACCATTATTTTGGGAGAGCAACCCCCTCATTATTTGTGTTGTTAATTGCTCGCGTACATACTAAGGAGTAGTGCCCAAATCCTATTCAAGCTCCTAACTGTTTGTACAATTTATGTTTGATCACATAACTCTAAAATTGAAAAGATAAAAGACCATATCTCACAGTCTTCACATTTTGTAGAGTTGGTGAATTAGGGGTTTGCATTGCGTTTGAATGTCTTTGGTGTGAGTTGATCACGTTTATTTTCTATCATTAGCAGTCACCTTCTTTTTCTTTCACTCTCTTCTAACCCACCCTCCCTCCCTTCATCATTCTCGGTTACCCCCTCTTCATGATGGGTCACACTTCACTTCAGCCGGATTTTGCGGCTTCTTCATTTAATTCCCATCATTCTCGCCCACTCTCTAGGGAGGTCAGAACTCCGACTGATTTCCCATCTTCTCTTTATTCACCTTCCCATTTGGGACATGTTGTGAGTAAAGTCCGAGGAGACCAGATTGACCAAATACGCGACCCATGCGATTACCTTGCTGAGATGAGAATGCATTCTATAGGAGAGCAAATGGGGCAAGTTGCAAATTTCAGATGACTTTTATCTTGAGATGATGGATGAGTACACCGATCAAGAAGCGCACTCTGCTTCTATATTGAGCCCATTCGTTTTGGATTTAGATTTCATTAATCTACTGCTGAAATTATCAGGAGGAGTGCATGAGGAACCTTATATTCATATATCTGAGTTTGAGGATTTGTGTGGATCATGGTCATACCTTGATATCAAACTTCTGAGGACCTGATGCTGATGATCCTCCCTTTCTCACTTCAGACTAGAGCTTTGAGATGGCATAGAGAGTTGGGAAGGACGATCGCTACGTGGGGAGATTTATGATCATTATTTTTGCAGAGATTTAACCCCTACAGTAGAGTTGATATGATGCGGTCTTGTATTCATGATTTTTCAGTTGACCCCTTGGAGCCATTGAGAGATTCATGGTTGAGGTTACTTGATCTTTTGATTAAAACTTTTTGTTATAACTCTACATAAATATATGTACATACATAAGTAGGTAGAGTGTCGAACACTAAGAGGCAAAATGGAGTGTGGAAGTTACTAATAGTAATTGCTAAATAATAACTATAATGTTTGTAGATTTTTCTTGTTTTTCTTATTTCTATGGGTGTTTAATTATATTTAATTTTTATGGGTTTTTAATTATTTTATATTAATATTTTTATCTTATTTCTTATTTTATAGTTTTTTGTAATTTTACAAAATTTCATTTTTTTATTTTTTAAAATAAGACAATCAACTCTATATAATATAATAGATATTATATCTTTATATAAGTAATATATTATAGAAAATTATAGCTTTATATATTTATAAATAATTCAAATTATATTCAAAATAAAGAAAATAAATTTTTTTATCTTTTTTATATTTTGCTCTATTTTGATAATTTGTGTACATTTATTCTAATTTTTATGGATTTTAAAGTAATAAATGTACACAAATGTGAATATATTTAATATATGAGAATGTTTTGGATTTGATAAATGGAAAAAGGGAGCCTACACCCATGTGTAGGCAACTTTCCTACACCCACTCCTTTTTTCCTCAATTTGTTTGATTTTGTTAATTGAATCCTTGAGGGATTTAGATCGCAATATATCACTATCACATCATTCAAATTTCAACTTATTTCGAGACTTCTATTTATCCATTATGGTAGTCAAATTTCTAACAGTCTCAAATTTGCTGAAATCGACCCCTTCCCTGAGGCATGTGCTTGGGGACCAATTTGTAATATCAATAACTTGCAAGGTCTTTCATGTAATTTACTAAACTCCTCATGTGATGCGCACGTGAGGGGGCCAGGCTCTAGAAGTGCAACAAGCTTGGACACACGTGGTGCATCGTGGTCGCTCGGAGTGAGGCTCGGTGGACCCGAGCCTAGAGCGTCGGTGTGAGGATCGTTCGACCCACGTGGCAACATCCTGACCATCCGATCCAGATGATCGAGCGATGACTGCTCTTCGTGCTCCACCATAGGCCACCGGAGGAGGCTGCACTCTGTTGGCCTCCTTATGGCTCCTCTGTTCTCTACGATGCCCTATGAAGGTTGGAGAAGATAGTTGTAGTCCTCACGAAGGATATGGAGATGTTGTAGGTCTCTAGTAGCAATTGGATCGATAGGTCAATGAAGCGCCACCAATGGAGGAGATCGAGATCGGCAAAGGCATGCCATCTCCGGCCATTGATGATATGAGACCTACATGTGTTAGAAGATGCATATCCGAAGCAAATTGGGTGTGTTGGAGGGTGAACAGAGGGAGGAGCATGGTGGAGAAGGTGAGAGCCAAATTAGGTCTTTCGCCTTGACGATAGAGAGAGTAAAGTGACATGGAGAGGGGACCTGAAGGAGGAAGGAGGTGAGCGGAGTCGTGGGCAAAGATGATTGGTGGTTGGCGGAGCTCGGAAGATGGTTAATGTGTGGTTAAGATGGTTGTGAAGGTTGGAAGAAATAGGAGAAAAGTAAATAAAAATAAGGAGAGGAGTACATGGCCGGAGCGAGGAGGAAGAAAATGGTCTGGGAGGCTTGGGTTGAGGTTCAGATGAACCTTAGGTCGTCTCCTAGCGAGGTCAGTTGGGCCTCGGAGCTCATGCTGCAACCGGAGGTGTCGCGACATGGTGGATCACTATGGGTCGATACCTAGGACAACAACCGTCGTCGCCGGCTGATTCTGCCTCACCCTATCACAAGGAGGGGAAGGAGGCTAGGAAGTAGTTCTGTGAATGGTGGACGATGGTGGCAGGGGGCGACATGAGTGATTTTATAGGAGGAGATGGAGGCATTACAGGTTGTTGAGGGGTGTATTGGCTACGGTGGTAGCGCCTAGTGGAGTGAGAAGGGGAGGTCCTGGAGGTTACACAAGATAGGGATGAGCGAGCATTCTGGAGATGGCGTTATGGGGCGAGGGGATAATCGGAGGAGCGAGCTAAAATGGAAGGGGGAAAGTGACTTGCAAGGTGTAATGTATGGCTGGAGGAGGACGATGAGCAGGAGCCGTTGCGATCCAACAACTCGAATGGAGTTGCGGGCGAGCGGTGGAGATCAGATCTTAGGATCTGATCCTATGGTTGAGTATAAGCGCTAAATGACAACTACGATGAAGAGGTAGGGTGATCTAAGGGTTGGGATAAATGGAGCTATGTGGACAAGGGAGAATTGTTGGATGGAGGTTGATCCAGTGGTTGAGGAATGAGTGGAAGGGAGTAGATGAGATCTCATCTGGGATCAGATCTAATGGCTGGGAGTGAAGGTGCGAAGGGGCGACTAGGATGGAAGAGTGGGTTCAATCCAAGGGTGAAGGGAGAAGGGGCGACGTAAAGGACTTTGGGCCATATCATAGAATGAAGATCATGCAACGTGAGTAAAGCACGAAGGGGCGGGTGGGATCTTATCCAGTGGGGGATCGGACGGTAGAGGATGGAGCCGGAGTACACGGTCGTGATGAAGGCAAGGGAGACTTTATCCAAGGGTTAAGAGAGGGGCTAGGTGGCGAGAATAGGGAGCGGTCGCGTGGCGGCTCCAAAGAGTGCCACGTGGCTGCTCCAGAAAATCAATAAATATAAAAATAAAGAAAAATAAAAAAAGAATTAGTTAGAGACAAAATTAAGAAAAAGTCAAAACATGAAAGTTGTAGAGCTCAATGAGATCTACAAGTTTCTTGTTGGATAAAAAGTCAAAAGGGGTCGTTTATACAAAAGTGAATTTTAGAGATATTTTTAAAGGGATAATAACATCGCTTTTTGGGTTTTGATATTTTTTTATCTCTTTTAAAGGTTAGGGAAATTATAGACAGTTATAGACTCTAATTTTTATGGGTTTTTAATGAGAATTAAAAACAAAGAAAATAATGGTAATTAATTATAATATATAGGTTAAATAAATACAGTTTATATACAATATAATACAAGATAAAATGAATGAATTATAAGTGATTTTTATTGGATTATTTAACTAAGGATTTTAATAACATGATGAATACGAGATGCATCATACCCCTATACTTAAACTATGCTCATCCTCGAGCATCTAAAGAATGAAGGTGTCAAATTAATTACTGACGGTGCATGTGAATATTTCAAGGCCAATTTTTCAAAGACCCTCAATTTAAGTGATCCTAAATTTCTAGGCTCAACCATGCTCTAGTAAAAATGAGTCCAACTTCTCTAATCATCAGACTCTTTGTTTGTATATAAAATATAAAGATATGAAATTTAGTGTACTACATTCACGAGAGTTAAGTCGAGACATCACCCAAAGTTTCAGTCTAGGAGACTCTCATCTAGACCTAATCCTCAACACTAGGGAATAAGTCTATTCTTGCTTCAATCAACTGTCTTTCTAGTTTGTCAGACTTGAAAGTGTAGATGGACAACCAGATGATGGAGGGTATATGATTGTGTCTATTTTTCTCTCCCTCACATTGGATTAATGGGCCTCTCGAGTGCTTTATTACTCAACACATGTAGATTTATTTATTTATTAATCAATGTGTCCATCAAGAGAATTCGGAGTCGTCTGCACTTGTTTTTCTGGGAGTACATCGGGGTGTGTCTTTTTTGAGTATCTAAGATACCTTCGACACCCAAATTTGTATCACTATACGATGTAAAGCCCTTTTATGGTGCTAGAACGACTCCTTGGTCCTAATAGTGTTTGGTTCAAGTGGACATTTTGAAAATGGCTGGGAGCGCTCGTCAGTGGTGGAAGATCTTTTTGAAATTGACTTTGAAGGATCGATATTTTCTTTGATATAAATTTTTTTCTTTTCTTTTCATTTGTTGTCTAGCTCCACTGCTTTTACCCAAAGTTAGCGCACAATGATTAATAGTTAATTTAAGTTTTATCACACCCTAGTACATAGATAAATATCAAATGATAACATATGAACTTGTTCACATACTGGCTAGAGTTTTGCTGACACTCAGGTTTCTTGAAGCCTTCGTTAACTTTATCTCATCCACAAGCATCATTAGATTGGGTCTAGACTCAAATCATCGGTCTTGGTTCCTCAAGTGATAACTCAACTCATCTCATCAATCTTACATTTGTGAATATCTTGTGTTGATCATATTCTTTAGAAGATAGAGACGAAGAGTGTAATATAGCGCTCAAATCCTTCAAACTAGAGAAGTGTGGATTATTAAGATTAAAACCCTAATAACTAAGGCATGTTAACTTAGACTCTCCATATCACAGAAATCAAGTGTCCTCAAATCCTCAAGCATTAAGTGAATGTGAATGTGTCAGAAATACACCAACTCCTTGGTTAATGAATTTTTGTGATGATTTTTTTCTCTTCTATATTTTATTTTGCAATTTTTTATAAATTTTAAATTTCATTTTTTAAGTCCTTTAAAACGCAATGACTGGACAAACTCATATGAATAGTTGAATCTGCTTTCATCCAGTATGGGTGTAAGTATGGACCGTTGGACGGACCCGTGTTACTAGAGGACAGAGCCATATACAATGTCCTCTAAATCGTCCACTCTGTTAAGGGGGACCGAAGTTCCCTTACTCAAGAGTAGCTACTCATTTTTAAGCCTAGTAGTCAGAGTCTCTATTAAAGAAAAGTTTTTAGTTTTTCAAATTTTTATGGAGTTTTTGAAAAAGGTTTTATTTACAAACAAATAATACCTCAATTATGAAAACATATTTTTACAATGAATTACAAAACTCATTTCACAAGTCAACTTAGACCAAGACCAAAAAGATTTTTCAACATTTTTTTAAAAATACGAGCTACGGATAAAGCATATATACAGTAATACACGGTACACCCCCTATACTTAACACTTGCTATGTCCTCATAGCACAAGTAATATGAATCCATATCTCTTGTCAAATGTAGGGTGATATATCGGAACTGAGGAGGAGGGCCTCCCTATACTTAGGTCGAAAATGACCTAAATATAAGAAGATGGATGGAGGGAGGGATGAATGAGTCGGGCCCCCATACTTAGGCTGAAAATAGCCTAAGTAGAGGGTGCAGAATTTTGAGCTGGTGGGAGGTCCGAATCTGTTAGGGTTAGGGTTTGAATTATACATAGATACAAGGAGAGGGGAGGGGTGAGTTATTAGAGATTATGAAGATGTGGGAGGGGTGTGTGTAAATGCAATGTGTACGGATTTAAGATGTGGGGGTTGATTGTGTGAAATATACTGAGAAGGGGAGGGTGATTGGATGAATGTTTGCATGTGTGTGGGGGTGTGTGTATGAGGGGGGTAGATCATCTAGTGGTCTCCTTCTCTCTCTCTCTCTCTCTCTCTCTCTCTCTCTCTCTTTTACATACGCAAGTTTTCAAATGAGGACCACTGAAAATGCACATGAAACAATTTGTTTTACAATATGAAAATGCATGAGATGCTGACTAAGCTCCCATGAATTCTTCAACTTTTCTTTTATGGCCGTCTCAATGGGATCTCCCTACTCCACACCTCCGTGGAGATCAATCTTCCTCAATCTTCATGGGCCCTGCCACAAAAGAAAAATGTTAGAAAAATAACAACGATATAATTAACAGAAATGATGTACAAATAATGCATGAAGAGAAGACCTGCAAATTTTGAAAATATTCACATCAGAAAAACAATTCAAAAATTAAAAAAGAAATAAAGGTAAATTGTGTCCCCAACAACGATGCCATTTGATGAACGTCAAATTTGCCTCTTTTCTAATTGATAATTGTAGCATAGGAGGTAAATTTGGTTCAGTAAAAACCACAATCTTTGAATGTTGTGGAGAATTTTTCTTATCAAGTCTACCAAGGTCAAACACAAGGACACGAGCCTCTTTAATCTATTTATCAAATTTGTCAATTAATTTAATGTATGAGTATATTCTCAATTGTACGTCTTCATGCAGATGCACTAGGAAATGCAGGTTGAATAATGCAAACACAATGATGCATGTCATTTTTTATTTGATTTTTAAATGATGATGCATGAATAATGAAATGCAAGACATGCAAAAGATGAATTACAAATATGCCCTATAGAAAGCATGATTACATAATAAGATTCGGAGTCAATATGAGCATAAAATGTGAGAAAACATATATTTAATGGCAAGGCATTTGAGCAAAGGGCATTATATAACATACAATTTCATCATATATCATTTAGTGTCAGATGAAAAAATTAACTACACCTTTAGATAGATGATGAAAAGAGCTTCAAAATAACATTAAAATCATGCAAATTGGATCTAAGATGCTCAAGTTATGTAAAACAATGTAGGGCATAATTGTAATTAAAGTGCAGGTAAAGGATAAATAATGACAAACAGGTCCCTTGAGGGACCTATTTGTAATAAAGCAAAATTGACAGAGGTCCTTTGCAATTTGACCATTGGTGCATAGGGACCATTTTCTAATTTACATAAGTTCGAGGGCCTCCCTATAAAATACCCAACGTACATGTAAGGCACACGCTTGGGGACCAATTTGTAATATCAATAGCTTGCAGGGTCTTTCATGTAATTTACCCAGCCCCTCACATGTTGGGCACATGAGGGGGCCAGGCTCGGGAGGGACAACAGGATCGGGCACACGTGGCGCGTCATGGTTGGTCGGAATGAGGCTCGGTGGACCCGAGCCTAGAGCATCGACGTGAGGTTCGTTTGACCCATGTGGCAACATCCTGACCGTCCGATCCAGATGATGGGACAATGACTACTCTTCGTACTCCATCGTAAGCCACCGAAGGAGGCTGTGCTCCAACGATCTCCCTATGGCTCCTTGGTGCTCCATGAGGCCCATGAAGGTCGGAGAAGATAGTTGTTGTCCTCGTGAAGGATATGGAGATGATGCAGGACTCATGTAGCGATTGGATTGGTAGGTCGACAAAGCACCGCCATCAGTGAATCTCGAGATCAACAAAGGCATGCCATCTCCGACCATTGATGATATGAGACCTGCAAGTGTTACAAGATGCATAGCCGAAGCAAACTGGGCATGTTGGAGGGTAAACGGAGGGCGGCGCATGGCGGAGAAGGTGGGAGACCAATGGGTCCTCCACCTTAATGGCTGAGAGGGTGAAGTACGCAGTGAGGGGATCTGAAGGAGAAAGAAGGTGAGAAGAGTCATGGGCGAAGATGATTGGTCATTGGCGGAGCTCAGAAGAGGGTGAATGTGTGGTGAATATGGTTGTGAAGGTTGGAATAAATAGGAGAAAAGTGAAGAAAAATAAGGAGAGGAGTACCTGGCTTGAGCGAGGAGGAAGAAGGCAGTTGGGGAGGCTTGGGTTGAGGTTCAAATGAACCTCGGGTCATCGCCCAACGAGGTTAGCCTGGACTCGAAGCTCATGCAACAGCTGGAGGCACTGCCACACAGTGAATCACTGTGGGTCGACACCTGGGGAAACAACCATCATCGTTGGCCAATTCTACCCCCTGTCACAAGGAGGGGAAGGCGGCTAGGAAGTAGTCCCGTGAATGGAGGATGACAGTGGTAGGAGTCTGGTAGGGGTGATTTTATAGGATGAGGTGGAGGCGTTACAAGTTGTCGAGGGGTGTATAAGCTACGGTGGTAACAATTGGTGAAGTGAAGGGGTGAGGTCCTGGAGGTTACGCGAGAGATGGATGAGAAAGCTTTCCGCTGATGGTGTTATGGGGCGAGGGGGTAATTGGAGGATCAAGCTAAAAATGGAAGGTGGCAGGTGACTTGCGAGGTGTAACGTGTGGCTGGAGGAGGACGATGAGCGGGAGCCATTGGATCTTGCGATCTAATGGCTCGAATGGAGACACGGGAGAGGGGTGGAGATCAGATCTTAGGATCTGATCTTATGGCTAAGGATAAGCACTAAAGGACAACTACGATGGGGAAGTGGGCCGATCTAAGGGTTAGGATAAAGGGAGCTACGTGGACAAAGGAGAATCGCCGGATGGGGGTTGATCCATCGGTTGAGGGATGAGTGGAAGGGAGCGGATGAGATCTAATCTGGGATCAGATCTAATGGCTGGAGTGAAGGCACGAAGGGGCGGCTGGGATAGAAGAGTGGATTCGATCCAAGGGTGAAGGGAGAAGGGGCGACGGGGAGGACTTTGGGCCAAAGGATAGAATGAAGATCCCATAGCTGTGCATGAAGCGCAAAGGGGCAGCTGGGATCTTATCCAGTGGGGGATGGGATGACAGAGTATGGAGCCAGGGTGGACGGTCATGATGAAGGCGGGGGAAACATGATCAAAGGGTTGAGCAAGGGGTCGCGTGGCGAGAATAGGGTGCGGCCACGTGGCGGCTCAAGAGCGCCATGTGGTCGCTACAGAAAAATCAGTAAATACAAATATAAAGAAAAATAAAAAAGAATTAGTTAGAGGAAAAATTAGGAAAAACTCAAAACATGAAAGTTGTAGATCTTGATGAGATCTACAAGTTTCATGTTGGACAAAAGTCAAAAGAGGTCATTTGTATAGAAGTGAATTTTGGGGATATTTGTAAAGGGATAAAAACACCGCTTTTTAGGTTTTGTTATTTTTCTGAGTTTTTTTCTCTTTTAAAGGTTAGGGAAATATAGATAATTATAGACTCTAATTTTTATGGGTTTTAAATGAGAATTAAAAAGAAAGAAAATAATGCTAATTAGTTGCAATATATATAGGTTAATTAAACACAGTTTATATACAATATAACACAAGATAAAATGAAAGAATTATGAATTTTTTATTGGATTATTTAAGCAAGGAGTTTAATAAGTTTATTTTAACATGATGAATATGAGATTCGTCACTAGGGAAACAAGAAGAGATTTGTAGGTATTGTAAACACAAAAGACTCTTCTTCCTCTCTATGGCACGAAATTATAAGGCACTTAGCTTTCCGAAAATGCAAGCTATCAAAGAGAGATTCTTACTCTATTTTTTACATATTTTATATCCCTATTAAAGAGTCATTTCTTCAAGTAGGTGTGTGCAATGAAGGCCTTAGGATTGTTGATCAAGGACTTAAGACTACGTCCTTGTTCAATAATATAATTATCTCATTTTTATCTCTAAGTAATTTAATTAATAAATCAAGAAACAAACCAACAAAGAATTCAATCCATGGATTCTTTATCATGATGACATGTGTCAATACACGTGTCTAAAATTAACTCCAAATATGGAATTAAATTATTGATAACTTATTAATATATTAAGAAATAAATAATGCAACAATATGGAGAGTCGTATTAGAAATAAGACTCAAGCATATGGAGCCATGTGTATTCAATACACATGCCCACATTGACAAAATAGCAAATGTTATTGCATTTTATTTATCAATTAATTAACTTGATAATTACATTATCAATATTAGAAAAAAATATGAAAATGATCCTTACATATGAATCATATTCATGGGCATAAATTTAAATGTACAATTTACATCTACCATTAATGTGAATCAAATTCACACAATCTCATACCTTGGAAATATTATGTAAATAATATCTACAAAAATACTTATATGAATCGCATATATATGGGCATTAATTATTGTGAATCATAGTTCACATTAATTAATGAGTTATATTTGTGAGTTATTCATAAATTTTCCCTTCTAAAATAATCAGTAATAATTATTATTACAAAGGAAAAATGGGGTTGCCCCCTAGGGGTAGCCAACATGGCTGCCCCCACCCTATTTTTCGCAAAAAAAAATTATTTTTTTGGAAAAATCTCACCATGTATATTCATCCCTATATCCCTCCTATATGTCATTCGAATTTCGTCAGAAATAGAGACTCCTACAACCTCCATCTAGACGTCATTTTTTTAACGGTTGCAGGATTTTTTAAATCGACCCTGTCTGGATGGAGGTGTAGGAGTCTCTGTTTCTGACAAAATTCGAATGGCATATAGGAGGGATATAGGGATGAATATACATGGTGATATTTTCCAAAAAAATAAAAAGTTTGCCCAAAAATGGGGCGGGGCAACCCCATCAACCCCTTATTACAATATTGATATCAACAGGTGTAAGTCATGATCTTATTAGGACTCATGAGATACAAATGTAGATACTTGGAGATAATGTGCGTGGAGATCATACTATCCATGTATAGTGACTCGAAATATAGATATGAATCCAATTTCAGGGTTCCTCCCATTTTGGATGAATTGTAATTTAATCAATTAAATTATAAATTACTTAGTTAAAATGGAACCATTAAAATTCATCATGATTCATCACTTTCTCGGAATGGAAGTGTCATGATGGATGAGTTATTACAATAGATTTAACCCCAGCATTCCTAATACTCATCCATCCTTCATATTAGATGACTTTGATAAATCAAAAGTTCTAACCCCGTTTTGATTGTTTTCTTTGGATTATATCAATAGATTTCTCATTTGATAATTGGGCAATGACATTAATCATATACTTTCCAAAAGAATATATTAATACCTTGAATTCATGTCTTATTTCATAAACAAGATGACCATGCATGTAATTCATTTTGACCCCAAATCATCTCATGAGTAAGCTCTGCTTCTCGGTTCATCAACTATAAATATGTATGATTCCTTTGAGAGATCATACATCTCATATGTCTTCATATGCACACAGACACGTCGTTATATGGATCTTGGCTAGGTCACCAATCTATTGGTATGTCAAATGTGCATACTTAGGCATATAAATGCTTATCTGTCTCAGGTCAAAGGATGTGTGTCTGATTTTAACGATTACAATTCAGGTTTTAGTTTAACCCGACCTCTTCAAGTCAACTCTTTGACTTGATTATTTCAACACTTTTGAATCCCTATTCCTATATAGAGGACTTGCATCAAGATGTTAGTTGGAAATCAACCTTTAGAGAAATATTGTCACCTCTTTCTCAGAATAGAGATATGTATTGAATATCACATGTTTGAAGTCAGTTGTGTCCTCTCAGTTGCATGGAATTCAATATATCTATGGTACATAAACCTAATTGTACACAAGGATATTTAATAGTAAAGTGTATTCATTCAATTATTCATTTAATTTCATATGAACATGATAAAATAGTAACTTTTTACATTAATGGGTCTCCAATGGCTTACAAGTCCAGCAACAGTCCGATGGGGTGGAGTTGTCACATGATAAAATGGAGTGGAGTGGTCACACGGTAAATTATGGAGTGGAGTGATCACACGGTAAATTATGGAGTTGAGTTGCCATATGATAAAATATGGGGTTTAGTTGGCACACAGTAAAGTATGGTAAGGAAAACTAATGCAGATGTGTTGGGGAAATCAAGTTAAATATCTAGGATTAAATAGTGAGTTTCGCATTGTGAAGTAAATGAAACGAAAGATAAAAGAGAGTGGAGAGTTGTTTTTTTTGTGAGAATGGTTTATCTAATTGGTTCTTTTTTGTACATTTCTGCCAGTGCCTTGCCTTGCTTAGTTGTTAGCACTGAATTGAGCAACTTTGATCATAGCATACCTATTTACATGGATCTGACAGGTGTTTCTGGTGTTGTTGCATCATGGAGCCGTTATGGGGCTAGATTTGGCTTGTGGATGGTGCGCTATTCAGAGTACATGCTTATTAGTAGAGTTGTTCAGTGCTGCTCTTGTAAATACTTTTATAGCTTCCACATTTCAAATATCCAATCTTGTAAATATTATAAAGTTGAGGAATATGTTGAATATTTGTTAATGTATTAAAGTGTTGAAGGAAATGAATAAAATGTGCTATTGGAGCATTTTTTATTTCATTACTTCTTTCTTACTTCGCATTTCGAATGATATTCACGATGTATGATTGTGGTTAATGTTGAGTATCTAAATCCTAGGGGTAAGGGCATCACAGCCTAAAATGGAACTTTAGTTTAGGATGCTTGAGAATGGGAAGGAGTCAGGAATCACCTCATGAAACTTGAGTATCGACACATAACCACTATGGGGACATGGATCCATATATTACCTTTCTATGACGTAGGTGTCAGTATGTAAAAAAATCTAAATATTTGTGAATCAGTATACACCAACATGGTAAGAGTTGAGGAGCTAGACAAATCCATCATTGTAGTTTAAAAAATTCAAAGAGAAAAGATTAAAAAAAACTCTAGAAAATTTTCACCAAAAAGAGCTTAATAATAACTAACAAGCTCTCCAAACCTTTTGAGTGTCCACTTGGACCAAGTGAAAGTATGCCACAATATCACCTCTTGCCAAACCTATTACGCCATCAACAAGGAGTCATGCAAGCATAAAAAAGGGGCCAAGTATCGTAAGCAATAAAAGCATTAATATAGAAGAGTATGTTAGATATTCACAAAAGGCACACCGGGGTGCATCCTAGAAAAACAAGTGCAGACGGTTCTAACTTCTTTACGTACACATTGATCCACACCAATATATATATATATATATATACAAATGTGTGTTTTGGCACCCAAGTGATACCTTGTCCAATGAAAGGACAGAAAAATAAGACATAATCCCACTCAATATGTAAATGACATTCCATATTCACATCTTTCAGTATGACAATTAAAGAGACAATGGATTGAGGTGAAACATGATTGTGAAACTAGATTCAAGAATTGGATTCCTAAGATAGCCTTTTAGACTAGGGCCTTGGCTGAAGCAAATATTATACATTTGATTCCGCAATCAACACCTAAAGTCATACATGATATAATATATGCATCTAAAGAGAGTTTGATAAATTTAAGAAGTTGAGTTCCTTTTGAGTGAGAATTGATCGTGACTTAGATATGACGAGCCTTATGAACTTTGTGCCTTAATTAATTTAGTTTAGTCATATCCCTTAAGTAGTTTGGAATATAACCTAAGTTACACTCCTGGATAATTAATTTTCTGGGGACGAGCGATGGTTAAGTGAATGCAGGTGATAAATATGTGATTCATCTACCTTATTGCTTGAGTTTAGCTCAATTCCCAAATAAATTCCACTATTAAACCCCTTTAAATGGATAATTAAACAATTAATATGATGTTCATATTTAGGGTTAATTCTATAAATAAAGAAACCATATTTTTCACTTTTATAAATTGAATAGTTATAGAACTTTTCGGTCTATTAGCCAAGAAAATCCATACAAATTAGTTAAAAGTATATTTAAGTTTTTTAAATATAGAGTGTTTATTAAAAATACAAAAAATATAAAAACTATAAAAATGGTATTCAATACACATTGAAAATCACACCAAAAAGACAAGTATGTACAAATAAGGTATTTTTCATATTTGTCCTTCATTATGTTGTAGATCTCATTGAGATGAACAACTTTCATGTTGGACATTTTTTCTTTTGAATTTTCCTTATATCTCTTTTTGAATTTTCTTTTATTTACATTTCTTGTAGTTTCTTATTAGTCCACTGATGAATCCCTGATCATCACTCTTTATTCTTTTATTTTAGCTAATTATCTTGGTAAAGCATCATGAAAATATATGTAAATACAACAAGTTAGCAATATGCATGCATGTGTTAATATTACATAATTAGCACGTACTTGTGAAAAAATAAAAAAAATAAAGAAAAAGATGAAGGAAGGAGATATTTAGAAAAAATATAGAGTGACCCGAACACCAAGAGAGGGCCAAGCATTGGCATGATCGCCAAATAAAATAAGTAGAGAGAGGTAGGGTCTACTCTATAGTGTACATATTATGAGTATAAATAAATAAATTATTTTTTCCAAAATAAAAATAAAAATATGTTTTTACCTCCTTGCATATATTCTTGAAAATAAAATAAAAATTAGAAAAATAAAGTAAAAAGAAAATAAAATTCTCTCTCCTTTGTGAATAATACATGTATATATATATATATATTCCTTTCTCTATTTATTTTATACCTGTAATTAAATAATAAAAATAAAACAAAAATTATTTTGTACTCCAAAAATCATATTGTAAATAAATGAAATATGAAATTGGGGTATTATTGTAAAAATAATAAATTAAAAATAATTATACAAAATACATAGGTATATTGTACCTATATATAGATTAAATTATTTTTCAATAAAATAAATAAAAATCATAGAAAAATAGTTTGAAAAATAACAAACATTTTCATTTTATACACTTTTTAATTTAAAATCATGTATTATTTTTTTATCGAATTTATAAGTATTTTGTAAAATCTATTTTCTGATTGGTCGGCTAGAATGTTGACAGTGGGTCAAGGACTCCTTCCCCGGTCAGACCCGGATCCTAGTCGCCGGAGCTTCTTCTTAATATTTTCTTGCCTGACTCCGCTCGCCTCTTGCCTCGGGATTTGGACCCAATAATCCTTATACCTTCGATATCCTTGCAGGTCCATTGCCTGATCTGATTCCTTCTCAGGTCTCGCGCTTCTCTCCGATCTTTCCAGACCCTCGACAACCCTATATATCCTCTTCTCCGCATCCATAGTGCCCTAGCTCATGCCTCGCTCCCATTTGAAACCCTAGCCACCTCCAGCTAAGTGACAACTGCTTGGAGCGTAGCTTGGTGATTGATTTGGTGTAGCAAAGCCATGGCAAGACCATCGTGGTCGAGTTCTGCCGCGAGCAGCCTCCCCTGCCTTCCACAGCTCAGTCGAGGCCATCATCCCGACGGCCACCGTCGCCTGGAGCTCAGAAGTAAATTCAAACCTTTAGGTGAACCTTTTATATCCTGCCTTTATCCAATTGATCGAATCTTTCATGTGTTTGTCGTCGCACCTGGGCTGCTCCGACCGGCCCGTCGGACCTCCCCACCCACCTTCAGCCGCTCCCATAGCACCGCACGCCCACCCTCCATCTCACTCCGCATCCTAATCACCCTGATCTTCGTCCATCTAGTCGAGATTAGGTTTGATATCTCCTCCATCGCCTTCGCCGGAGATCGAAGTCCGCCCAACGTCGCTTCTTTGCTTTTTACTCCTAATAACCTAGACCGGAGCACAGATCCGAGTCAAAGCTACCCTTTGCTGGTCTTTACGCGCGTTGGGAGCTCCCATTCCAACCATTCCAGGGCTCGCCAGAGAAGCTCTAGATCTCCTTCGTCGCCACGCCTATTTGACCAGTGGAGCTTCCATCGATTCCGCTCAATCAACGCAGAATCGTCTCATAGTCACACCGACGCCTTTTGATCACCCATCGGAGCTAGGGATCTCTTCCTTGGCTCCGGTAAAGTTCTCCTGACGATTGTTCTTCCAGACACGCTCTGCACTGTTGGATCAACTGGGACTCCCCAGATCTCATCAGGACCATCGACACAGCAGAGGAGTCAGGCTATGGGATGTTAGATCTGACGGCCATTTGTGCCCTACGTCCTCGACTAGGTCTGGACCGTCAAATCCGACACCTGACATCGACCAGAGCTGCAAATCCACGCTTTTCCATCAGTATCCATGTTCCCCCTCCACATGCGCCTCACGTGCTGCAAGGGTATATATCCCTTTTTACCCTACATTTGTTTATATTTATGTTTTAGTCTGTAAAATAAAAGTGTAGATTGAACCTATTTGCATTCGAGTTCCTATAGTTTATGATATTTGCATTTCAGTCCTCCCAGTCTGGATACACGTGCTTTGTTATGTGAACAGTGGTGCTTTTGCATATTTAATCCTGAATATTTGTGATGTTTTTGATTGAATGAATATTTCCTGAAATTGCAAGTATGCCCCTATGAACGTTGATTTTGCACATGTGCTGGAATTAATTAGAAATTTTGCAGATTCGACCCTCTACTTTCTGTGCTTGTTATTGCTTATACTAGAAAATTGAAATAATTGCATTTAGGTCTCTACAACTTGTGTGTGTTGTTTTTAATTTAATAAATATAAAAAACATTCCAAAAATTCCAAGAAAATTACCAATAGCTCCTTCTACTATGTAATATTTTTTATAATTTTTGTGACGCATTTTTAGTTTATTAGTTATTTTTAAAAATTCAAAAACCCTAAAAAGAGAGTCTGTCTACTTTAGAAACCCCATAAAAAATAGGAAAATAACCTTAAAATTTCTACAAAAAATTGACGAGTGCCTGTTTTGTTGTGTTTTAATTTCTGTAGCTTTTGTTGTTCATTATCTTTTATAAAACACTTAAAAATTACAAAAGACTAAAAGCTTATAAAAAATCATTAAAAAATCCATAAAAATAAAAAAATGTGTTTTCAAGTTCTGTAGTTAGATTTTGTTTTCTAGTTTCAATAAAATTACAACCTGGAATTGAGGGGGCTTTAAATATTTTAAAGTTCACTTTTTCTCCAAGATGTACACTATTTTCCTGTTTTGCCTTTCTTTTATTTTTAGAAAAACATATAAAATCAGAAAACTTCATAAAATCCCAACAACAATTGCATAATCTAAAAACATAAAAATATTATCATGGTTGATTTTTGAGCATTTTAGACCTTAATAAAAATTATTGTAGTGTGCTTGCTTTTACTTTCTCATTCTTTTTCTTTTTAAAGAAAATACAAAAAATGCAAATTAAAAACCACCAAAAATATTTTTACTTCTTCTTTGATTTCTCGACTACTTTGTAGGATTATCATGTACTCCTTGTGTTCGACCCTGGTGGTTATACTATGCTAAATAAATAGCACGACCGCTTGCCTTGATTTTCATGCTTGATTGATTTTATTGGTGGTCTGATTTTTTATTGAGTCTTGGCTCAGGTGGTTGAGGTCACAACGACCTTTAACATTACTTAGCCTCATCGCTCGGGCAGCTCGTCAGAATGGCACTGTTGTTGGGGAGCACGGCTTAGTAGTCGGTTTTCAGCTTTGTTTCCTTCTTATCTTTCCTTACATGTTCTAGCTCTAAGTGATATAAGTGTTTTTCTGACCAGTTTTTTATTTCATTTTCTGTGCGAGGGATTGCCCGAGGGGCTTAGTGGCTTTTTGATTGGAGGACCTGCACCCGAAGGGGAGTAGAAAGACCAGAGGAGAGTAGTTATAGTAGATAGAGAGTAGTTAGAACATTTCATTTGGTTATTATTGTAATAATTAAGGACCTTGGACGCTTGGACACTTGTCTATATCATGGTCTGTTTCGCCAAGCACCGGTGTGCTCAGGGGACCTCATCGTGGTTTTCGCTGGTTTTAAATTTTCGCATTTTATTTCTATTTTGATTCTCGAAGAATTCGGCCCCTAGACTTAGGAGTTTCTCTTGATTGTGACGTAATTGATTAGGACCCAATCCCTAACTATTTGCTTGTACCTATAGTTCGTAATTGGAACTAATCAATAAGCATAATAAAAAGTTAGTTTAATTAGGCTCGAGTCCACGTGCCATGAGAAATCACATACAACGTTGGCAGGACCTGTTGTGGCGAGTACCAAGAAGTTCCCAAGATCGGACTCCAGACTTGGTCTTATTAGCTATCTACCATTCTTCTCATGTAGAAATTTCTCGTCGAAGACCGTTTTCTTCTTGCATCATATAGATAGTTTCATTCCTGTCTTTAATTTATGCTCAAATCACCATGCATGAAGAGTGCTGGCAATAGGCATGCATCTCTTACTTTCCATGCATCGTTGTGTTTGATCGCACATCGGTTGTTTTGACTTCTCTACCTATTTCAGATTATAAATAATCAGGAGAATTAAAAAATTAGTTAGGCGTTGTTTGCTTATTGAAAAATACATAAAAAGTGATAATCATAAAATTGGGACTACTAAACATACTTGACCTTAAAATGCACATCGCTTAAAAATCTGTCGTGGGAGAGCAATCCCCTCATTGTTTGGATTGCTTGCGCGAAAGAGTGACCCACACACTAGGATAGAGCCACACCTGAACTCTTGGCAGACTACGACCTTTTATACAGGACAGTCTGTTGAGAGAATTGGGTTCCTACCAACTCGTTTAATCGCCCTGCTAGACTGAATTCTCACCTGAAATAAAATTGACAAGATAAAAGACCGAACCTTTACGGTCATCTGCTCTCAATGTTGAGTAGGTGAATTGGGGGTTTGTTTTCTGATCTTGTTTGTTTTCATATCCCATCCACTTCCCTCTCCTGATCATGATGATGGACTGGAGATCCCTTAGGCAGCCTTTGGTTGCACCTCTTTCGAGCACTCCGCTCCACTCATCTAGGTTGGTTCGTAAGAGCCCAGACCCGCTCTCCGACCCTGAGTTTGATTCTGCCATGTTCCCCCTCGACCAGCCTTCTACCAGCCCTGAGGTGCCAGAGCAGAGACCAGAGTATATATCCATTCATTTGACGGCACCTGAGTTCGAGTCTTTTGCCTTTGTAGAGACCCAAGAGATGGCCAGCAGCGAGGAGCGCACTGATGGACAGCCCCAGACTACTACGTATGTTTTAGATCATGGCGCTATCAACATTACATTGTTAGCCTCATTGGAGACGATGCAACGTCAAATAAGAGATCAAGGAGCATTCATGGTTGATATGCACAGAGAGATGGAGCAGATGCGAGCTAATCAAGGAGAGCAGAACCGAGCCGGTGGTGGAGAAATACCAGAGCGAGGAGGAGGAGACGGAGACCATCCAGAGGAGCTGCAGGGCCAGTTCGACCAGCCATGGCGATGAGAGAGTTGCACAACCCTGGTGCGACTCTTACACACTGTTGGATTCAGCTTCCGACGATTCTGGGATATTTCAAGCTCCCACCTCAGACGATCCAGTTGTTGCCCAAGTTCCATGGGCTAGCCACCGAGGAGCCGCACCTCCACCTCTAAGAGTTTGAGATGATCTGCAACACTGTCCACGACAGATACATGGATTAGGACACTATTGTGAAGACCAGGTCTGGGCCATTTATGAGGAGATGGTCGAGAACTACTGATGAATCTGTGATACATCACTCTTAAAGTTGAAATTAGAGCCTTGTCCCCGAGTAATTAGCTGCATATTTCCACTTATATTGCATAATTAGCATTCATGCATGCATACGTAATATATGCATTTTAGCATCCATATTTGCATTAAATAAGCAGCCCACTTCAATTTAATTATTCACCTATTTATCTGTATTTTATACTCACTCCAAAGTCAATAAAACCAACTCTATCTAACATTTCAAGCTCCCACCTCAGACGATACAGTTGTTGCCCAAGTTCCATGGGCTAGCCACCAAGGAGCCGCACCTCCACCTCCAAGAGTTCGTGATGATCTGTAACACTGTCCACGACAGATACATGTATTAGGACACTATTATGATGATGGATTTTCTATTCTCCCTCATCGACAAAGCACCCTACTGGCTGAAGCATTTAGGGATATACGTTACTTCGTCGGAACTTCTCCAGATTGAGTACTTAAACAAGTACTATCCACTCGGTCGGACGAATGCAGTGAGAGCTCTGATCAACTACTTCTCCGTGATCGCCAATGAGCAGTTCCATGAGACGTGGGATCGATTTAGAGAGATTATTGACCGGTGTCCACACCATGACATCTCCAAGCCCTCTAGTATAGAATTTCTTTTGTGGGCTGACACCGGAGCTGTAGGAGCTAGTGAACGCTTCTTGCGGGGGCTCCTACTTCGCCATGGATGAACACCAGGTCTGGGCCATTTATGAGGAGATGGTCGAGAACTACTGATGAATCTGTGATTCATCACTCTTAAAGTTGAAAATAGAGCCTTGTCCCCGAGTAATTAGCTGCATATTTCCACTTATATTGCATAATTAGCATTCATGCATGCATACGTAATATATGCATTTTAGCATCCATATTTGCATTAAATAAGCAGCCCACATCACTTGTAATTATTCACCTATTAATCTGTATTTTATACTCACTCCAAAGTCAATAAAACCAACTCTATACTGTGTATATTACTAACTAATAATACAAGGAAAAGGCCAAAAATTCTAACTTGTAAAATTACCCAATAAAACCCCAGACCTAGTTGGAGACCTTAGGCCTTAGAATGCATATATCTATCTCATACAACCTCTGATCTAGGTCTACTCACTTTTAGAATAATACAAAATCAGAGAACTTCAAAATGAGACCAATTTCATTTAAATCGGAGCTCGTATGCAAAACTTGGGTTTTGGGACCCCATTGTGCATTATATGTATGTATATTTTTACCCTTGTATTTTTTGTACCTTATTTACCACATCTCCATTTGTGTTCAACAAGAAAATTGTAGATCTCATCGAGATCTACAACTTTCATGTTTTAAGTTTTCCCAAATTCGACCATATTCTCTCTCTTATTCCACATTCTCTTTCAGTCATTCAGATCAGGCCACGCGGCGTCCTTTGGTTGCGCCACGTGGCCCCGCTCGTAAAGCGCCATGCGCCCCTCCTTCTCCATCGTCCGATCCTTCCCTTCTCCCCAGATCTGGGCCATCCATGCTTCCAGATGATCTTCACCCTTGGATCAATCTAGACCGCTCACCAGCACCCTTACTTCCTTGTGACACGTGGTCTATCAGAAGCCACTAGATCACCTTCATCCTGGCCACTCATCTCACGCTAAATCTGGGCCCTTCGATCAGATCCTCCAAATCCCATCTCCATCTTTAACGCCCGCCTCAACCATAGAACTCCATGTGGCACGCTCATAGCCATTGGATCTTCGCTCTGATGGTTTGATCCCACCCGCTCACTCACGCTCAATCACAGCCCTTCGATCCTTTTCCTAATCTAATCCCCACCATCCTTTAGCATCGCACTCCCATGATGCCACATGGCACTCTCTACACCCTCCGATGTCACCAACCCGATCTGATCCGGACCTTCTCCTCATGCCCAACTCCTGGCTGTTGGATCACTAGATCCAACGGCCAGGAAGTCGTCGTCTGCCTCCCGTAGGAGGCTCGCCCACATCGCCCAACTCGCGACGGCTCCACCCCCATTCTATTTTTGGCTCCACTCCAGCCATCTTCTCCGTCCCCAATCACCTCCACCACATTGCCCATACCACCCTCATCCTCGTTGACCTCCATAACCTCCATAAGCCTCGCCCACGTCGCTCCACGACCTCCACGAACCTTGTCGCCCCGTCCCATGCACCCCTACCTCCTTCCTATAAATACCACGCCTCTGTCCACCTTTCACCCCATCCGCCATTGCAGAGAGGTCCCTTGAGCTCCTATCTACCCATTGGTGACAGCAATTGCGAGCAAAAGTGAGCGACGACAGGTCTTCATCTCCGGCGAGATCCCCGGCATAGTCATGCCGTGCCGCAGCTCCTCTGACGAGCTGGTTGAGCTCGGGCCCTCTACCGACCCTCGAGCGATGACCGGAAGCATCCTTCGAGCTTCCAATCCCTAGGTAGACATTCCATTCCTCCTCCGATCTTCTCCTTCTTTTCTTTGCTTTTCTCTTAATTTTTTCGCCTCCTCCGATCAATCCCTCTCTCACATGATCATCCACCAGGCTTCACCTCGAAGCTCTGGGCTTCGCGCGCCCTTCCATTCACCTTGACGACGTACAGTACCTCTTCCGACTAAAGCTCTACCTTCATGGTGGAGGAATGCCACTCCAACCATCACTACTTTACCTCCGAGGCCTCGTCGCACTAGCACACACTCCCACAAGCACGAGCTCCTGTCTTTTGGCGCAAACTAACCCTGTAGGCACGTATCTTCATTGATCGGAGTCTTCACCAGAGCTACTTTGAGCTCCATCGACTCCAGCTTCCAGACCGCCTCCTCCTCGTCCAGGACCTCTAGACGCTTCGCCACGTCTCCACGATCGGTCTGAGCCCTCCAGGAGTCTCCTTTGAGCTTCACCAACGACAGGGGAGGGCGACAGAGCCAGCCCCTCTTCATCGGAGCCCAGCCTCGATCGACGTCCATGCCTAGCTCTGCACGTGCTTCCTACGTGAGAGCTGGGTAATTTGCACAGAGGCCCCCGAATGTTTTTATTTGCATAAAAGTCCTAAAAATGACCAAAAATATTTTTCTGAAAATTATACCTCGGAATTAACTAAAAATTAACCTAAGGAAACAACTGTCTCCTTGAGTTCGACCTTGGGCTTGCCCAAGTAAAATAAATCTGCCCCTTGCAATTAATTGAACATTAATTAAAGTGGTATTTTTGACAAAGCCTTGATTACCCGACTACAACGAATCTAAACATTAATTTGACCATTAATTTGATTGAATTAATAAGGGTAATCTAAGCCACGTCAAAATGGCGCCATTGCCAGGGAGGCACGGCTTAGGTTAAGTTTTGGAAAATTTTGAGGATTTGATTTTCCATCCCCGAGTATTCTGATTCTCAGTTGTCTTCTTAATATTTTTCTGTCATTTAATTTTGAGTATTTTGTGTCATCCTTTATCTAACCTCAATTTATTTTTGTGTGAGGAACACGAGGAGTCGAAGGTGCTTCGAGGAGCTTGCATTTGAACATGTTTGAGTGATTGTGAGGACTTGTAACTATGTCATTTTTCATTATTTTTTTGCATTCTCTCTAGCGGTTCTCGTTTGAGTTCTCACGTGTGTAAAAATAGTTGAAACGTGTCCCCGTGTGCTGTATGGATTGCTTTTTAGACTAGGCTTGCACTAGCGGCTCCTAGAGCCACTTTAGGACTTGCTTGTGTCCGTAATATTTTAAGACCACACATCACACATAAAAGACGCACTTAGACCGCAGATTTAGTCAAATTTAACATGTGCTTCACTCGCTAATAGAACTATCTGTCTAGGAGCGGATTTTATCATCTGCATTTTCATATAGTGTAAAAAGCTTTCAATTCTGTTCTGCATCCTCCATAAAAGCGAAGGGATCACTGTAAGTCTTCTCAGCTCAGCATACCATCATTGTTTTATCGTGCATCGGCTTTTCTCGACTCCTTTCTCTTGGTTTTTCAAACTTAGGTAAAAAGTATATTGGGACTGGACGATAGGCATGCTTTGTTGTTGGACTAACTCAGTGGTAACCTAACTTCAAATCAGGACTACTAAACAAAATTGACCAAAAAAATCAATAAAATCGGAAATTTTGCTTGTGGGAGATTAACCCCGACCTTGTTTTCAGGCTGAGTGAGGGTACTTGAGTGTGTGTGCACACCTTAAAGCAGAGCCCAAATCCCCGCCTTCCATATCACGTACCAACTGATCCTAACAAATATCATGAGTTGAATTTTCTCAGGTTTACTGACTAGCACCAAGTAACCTCCTTCTGTTCGTAGGTAGATAGGGGTGAACCAGTGGTGCTTCACGACAATTTGCTAGTAACCCCCCGAGGTGAAGTTCCAGCCTTGTCAGCCTCTGCCTGCTTGCAGGTAGATAGGGGCAGGTCTTTGAACCCATCAATTTAGGATATGAGCGAAGAAAGGAAGGGCGCAGGTATCTTAGGCGATAGGTTAAACAGGGAAGACACATCCGATTTTGATCTGACTTCCCTATAGGCCACGTAACCTTTGCTATTTGCTTGAAAATCACAATTAAAATCAACAAGATTAATCGGACTCGCTTTCGAGTCCTTCACCGTGTGAGTGTGAAAATCAGGGTTTGGATTCACTTTCTTGTCTCAAGTAGGAGTAAAATCCTATCTTAAGCTCCTGAATCTTCTTCTCGCCAACCAAGATGACTGACTGGGGGGGCATCTACTCCCAATTTGCCAATCTTTCTTTGATCCCCCCACAAAGCTCATCTTCACCAGCCCAAGTGCAACTTGGGCCAACCCGAGCTCATGACTCTCTTGAGTTCTGGATCCCTCAACCTTAGGGTGGTTACTCTCAAACCAACCCTTTTCTCTCCTTTGATCTCATCGAGGAAGACTAATGCCTCGGTAAGAATCCCTTCCTTGATTTGTCATCTAATCAAGACCATTTTCCATTCCCAGGGATAGAGGACAAGATGCCACCTAAGAGACCCCCGGATGAAGAGGAACAAAGAGATGACCCGATACAACAAATCCTTGCTCGCCTCGCCACAGCCGAACAACATAATGCAGATCTTACGACAAGGATGGGACAGAAAATTATGGCAGGAGGAATTGACCGACCAATGGTAGATGCTTATAACCCTGCAGAAAATGAGATGCATAGTTGGTTGGCACCCGTGGTTCCCCCTGAAGCGTTCGAGCTGAAGCCCCGCTTTCTGAGCTTGCTACTGAAGTTCAATGGAAATGCAAACGAAGAACCGTATGCCTTCCTTAGAGACTTCGAGATGGTTTGCAACAACTTTAGTTACCCTAGGTTTGGGAAAGACTACATCAGGCTGAAGGCCACTCCGTTTGCCTTAGGAGATAAGGCTGCTCATTGGTTGAAAAATCCCGGGGTGAGATGTACGATCTGGATGCAGTTCAAGGATTTATTCTTGAAGAAGTTCTACCCACTTAGTAGGACTAATCAAATGAGAAGGAAGATCGCAAGTTTTTTTCAGGGACCCAATGAACCATTCCATGAAGCCTGGGATAGGTATAATGACCTCATTCAGAAGTGCCCTTGCCATGGCATTTCAAAGGTGATCTTAGTCCAGACCTTGTTCTGTGGCATGACCTTGGAGATGTAGGGGTTAATAAGTGCCACTTGTGGAGGAAGATATCTGAACAAAAATGAAAATGTTGTATGGAAAATCTTAAAGCAGATGGCAGAAACAGGCAGGTCACAGGCCACCAGGGCCTATCAGTTGTTTCCCTCGATCCTATCCAATGAGATAACTAGGAGGACTATAACAGATCTGACATAGGACCTCATCCCCAGCATGGGGATGATAGCTGACAAGTTAACCATGGTCAAGCAGATTCACAAGAGGGTCACTGACCTTGAGTCGCTCTCACGATTGTCCAAACAAGTGGAGGAACTTACTGAGAGGGTAGCCAAGATACGGCTACCTGCCCTTTCTGCACCACCTGTACCTGTACACCGAGTTCATCTTGTACAGTAACAAGCACCAGGGCCTCAGAGTAGCTGGGTAGAGGAGCAGACATACACTCAGTAGGAGCAGCATGACTCCTCCTCCGCCGCCGCCGCCCACAACTCCCCCAGCGCTGCCCAACTATGCTGCCTCGCGTGCAAGGGCCGTTGCCCTCGCTTGTGCCGCGAAGCTCTTCGGCTGACCACCCCTTGACGCAGTCGTCGAAACCGTCCTCCAACGGAGGTGCGTCTCCCCCCCTCCGCTTGTGACCGGCGTCTACCAGCCAGGCTGCCACCTCCACCGTGACTCCGCCTCCCACTCCAGCACGACTCCCCTGACGTAGCCGCCACAACCGCCCTCCAATAGCGGTGCGTTGCCTCCTCCCACTCCAGGTAGAGCCTCCATCCAGCAGGTGCCGCCTCCACCGGCCTTGCGTCGCTCGCCCGGACTCCACCTCCAAGGCCCCGTCACGCGCCGCCCCTTGCGCCCTAGCCGCCCCCACACCCTCGCGCCTTAGCTTGCAGGAGAAGAAAAGCCAAGGTCCAATTTTTCCTTTTTTTATCTTTTTGAAAAAATTACAAATATTTCTCTACATGTTTATAAATTCCCAAAAGTGCCCTTTAGCACATTTTGTTGATTTTTTATTTCTGTATTGCAAAGAGACCCCTCATTTTGAGTGATAACTTGGACCTCAAAATAGCATCACTTTATTCAATCAAAAATATCACTTTGCTGAGCAACTAATTCTTTATCTCGTGGCAATTTATTTGCATTTTTGTGAGCATCAAATTATTTATTAAAAATCATAGACTGAAAATCGATGATATTTTACCCATTTAAACTATGAGCAGGCTCCACCACCCACCTTCAGCCGCTTCGATAGCACTGCACTCTCACCTTCCATATCGCTCGACATGCTGATCACCCTAATCTTTATCCATCTAGTTGAGATTAGATTCGAGATCTCCTCCATCGCCTTCGCCAGAGATCGAAGTCCACCCCACGTCGTTTCTTTGCTTTTTAGTCCCAATAAACTATACCGGAGCACAACTCCGAGTCAAAGCTACCCTTTGCAGGTCTTTGTGTGTGTTAGGAGCCCCCATTCCATCCATTCCAGGGCTCGTCGGAGCAGCTCCAGGTTTCCTTCATTGCCACGACTATTTGACCGGTGGAGCTTCCATCGAGTCCGCTCAATCGACGCGGAATCGTCTCACAATCAAGCCGGTGCCTTCTGATCATCCATCGGAGCTGGGGATCTCTTCCTTGGCTCCGATGAAGTTCTCCTGACGACTGTTCTTCCAGACACGCTCTGCACCGTTGGATCAGCCGGGACTCCCCAAATCTCATCAGGACCACCGACACAGCATAGGAGTCAGGCCTTTGGATGTCAGATCTGACGGCCACTTGTGCCCCACATCCCCGACCAGGTATGGACCGTCAGATCTGACACCTGACATCCATCAGAGACGCACATCCACACCTTCTCCAACAGTCGCCACGTGCCCCCTCCACGCACGCCTCACATGCTACAAGGGTATATATCTCTTTTATCATGCATTTGTTTATGTTTATGTTTTAGTCTGTAAAATAAAAGTGTAGATTGAATCTATTTACATTCCAATCCCTATAGTTTCTGATATTTGCATTTTACTTCACCAGCCTGGGTATACGTGTTTCATCACGTGAACAGTAGTGCTTTTGCATATTTAGTTCTCAATATATGTAATGTTTATGATTGAATGAATATTTCCTGAAATTGCAAGTATGCCCCTGTGAGCGTTGGTATTGCACATGTGCTGGAATTAATTGGAAAATTTGTAGATTCAACCATGGACTTTCTGTGCTTGTTATTGCTTACCCCAGAACTTGAAATAATTGCATGTAGGTCTCTAAGACTTGTGTGTGCTGTTTTTAATTAAATAAATTTCAAAACTACTCCAAAAGTTCCAAAAAATTACCAATGGCTCCTGCTATTGTGCAATATTGTTGGTAATTTTTGTGATGCATTTTGAGTTTATTTGTTATTTCAAAAATTCTAAAATTCTAAAAAGAGAGTCTGTCTACTTTAGAAAACCCATAAAAATAGAAAAATATCCTTAAAAAATCCACAAAAATTGATGAGTGCTTGTTTTCTTGTGTTTTAATTTCTGTAGCTTTTGTGTTTTATTGTCTTTTATAAAACACCTAAAAATTACAAAAGACTAAAAATCTTATAAAAATCATTAAAAATTCCATAAAAATCAAAAAATTGTGTTTTCAAGTTCTGTAGTTAGATTTTATTTTCTAGCTTCACATAAAATTTTAGCCAAGATATGAGGAGGGCTTTAAATATTTTAAAGTTCCCTTTTTCTCTAAGATGTACATTGTTTGATTGTTTTGCCTTTCTTTTATTTTTAAAAAATCATATAAAAATCAGAAAAAATTCATAAAATCCCCAAAAATAGTTGCATAATCTAAAACATAAAAATATTGTCATGTTGGATTTTTGAGCATTTTAGACCTTAATAAAAATTATTGTAATATTCTTGCTTTTACTTTCTCATTCTTTTTCTTATTAAAGAAAATACAAAAAATGCAAATAAAAAACCACCAAAAATGTTTTTACTTCTTCTTTGATTTCTCAACTACTTCGTAGGATTATCACGTGCTCCTTATGTTCGACCATGGTGGCTATACCAGGTTAAATAAATAGCAAGACCCCTTGCCTTGATTTTCATGCTTGATTGATTTTATTGGTGGTCTGATTCTTCTTGATTGAGTCTTGGCTCGGGTGGTTGAGGTCGCAACGACCTTTGACATCACTTAGACTCATCGCTCGGTCCGCTCGTCAGAATGATGGTCGCATCTGTGCGCGCCATGCAACTGGCCATTTATCCCTCATTGCCATCACCCTCAAATGTTGGATCCAGGTAGAACAACTCCACCTCTCGCCCATCTCTTCGCCTATGTAGCACCATTTGGGCCACTGATGAGCCCAAAATCCGTCCTCTTAATAAGTTGTTTTACTGCATTGTAGTTGGTCGAATCAGATTCATCAAAAACCGCTCAATTAAAATTATCGATTAAAGCAAAGCGGTCGATTTTTATATTTTACTTGGGCAAGCCCGAGGTCGAACTCAAGGACACGATCCTCTTAAGTATTAATTCAAATTCTTAATACCTAACTTAAGTGATGAATTAAAAATTCATAGGTTATCCTGCACACATGGACATACAATGCAAACACATGAAACATGTAGAAGATATTTTTTATTTACTTTTCATAATGCAAGGAAATGCAGCTGAGGACAAATGCAAGTGAACATTTTATGCCATGATCAGATGAAAACAAATTGAGAAAGAAACTTAGATTTCATAATCATATGAAGAAGCAAGTTCCATTGATATATTAAGGCTAGGCATGCAAATCATTATATAAGTGACATTTAATTTAAAAATTTAACATCAGAATTCCATAATGTCAAAATAGATATTAAACCATGCCATTAGAAAGAGATTTAAACTAGCTTCGAAATGAGACCAAAATAGACTCAAACGGAGCTAGGATGTTCAAGATATTCACAAATGAAACCATGGGCATACATACAAGAAAAACATGAAATAAATAGGGAAAACTTAGAAAACAGGTCCCTGAAAGGACTAAAATGCAAATGGCAAAAGTCATGAGGCTTCCCTATAAATTACCCATACGCACGGGGGTATATTTGTAAATTTCCCATGCCTACACGTGACTAACACGTGATGGGTAAGGCTCGGTGCACAGCTCAGGCTCAGATGAGGCTTGGTCGCTGGATCGGCTTCGGATCATGCTCGGGAGAGGCTCGGGCATGGCTTGGGATTTCCGAGCCTGGAGGTGTGGTGCTGCCACCAATTGCTGACGCGTGGAAGACCAATGACCGCCCGATCATCGAGATTGGATGGATGTTGTACAAAGTCGAGTAAGATACGTGGCGATTCGAGGGTCATCCAATCTTGTGAATCAGACGGTGCCTGTATGTCGTGTTCTTCCTCACTGCCTCCTGTTGCAGTAGCGTAAGCTGGGCCCCGGTGACGTTCATATAGCTCTGCCTTCGTCTTAGGCCTATTCTATTGATCTGTGAAGATATCTGGAGGTGCATCAATCATCGGTAAAGTGTAGGGAATACACCAATGCTTCTGAAGAAGGTCACCGGAGCCCTGACGCCAGAGACATGGCTAGCAAAGTTGGCTCCGATGGAGCTCTTGCCATTCAAGGCATTCACTGGCACGGGTTAGTTCCAAATAGAAGATGTGTGCAGATAAGTAGTGCAAGTAAGTGTGAGTGAGGTTTTCGGTCGTGAAGGGGCGAAGAATGCGACGGTCGATCGTCATCTCCGACGATCTCGTAGAAGAGCGGGTCAAAGTGGTTTGAGGTTACAGAAGAGAGAAGAGGTGATCTAATGGCTGCGCAAAGAAGGTGGTGGAGAGATGAAGCTCGGGTGATGGTCCGTGATCGGTGAAAATGCAAGGAACGACTTAACAAATTCTGAGAAAATAAAGCAAAATGCATATGAGATCGGAAGGACTTACATGGATAAATTGGGCAAAGCAAGGTCTGGGATTGGGGTTCTAAGTGAACCTCGGGTCTTCGTTGAACTCCCCTGGCTATGGAAAGCAGCTCGAGCGGGGCAGAGCCCCCGCGATGCAGCCATGTAAGCTGCGGGTCTCATCAGGGGTAGTCGTTATCGTTGCGACCTCGGTCGCTCCTCCCCCTATCATGTGGAGGAGTTGGGATGCTGGGTGGAACCCCACGTAAAGGCTGACGAGGAAGAATGGCAACAGAGATGGAGTATTTCAAGGAACGAAGTGGAGGTTATGATGGTGGGCATAGTGACTTGAGTGGAGGACATGGAGTAATAGCAAGGGAGATATGGAGAGCATGGACTCCTTCTAGGGTAGCAGAAGATGGGGCATCGTCGTGGAGTGGTTGGCGAGTGGAAATATGGTGGAAGAGGCAGGGGAATGGAAAGGGCGTGAATGGTTGGCAAGATGGGCGATGTGGGGGAGGCTGATCTAGAGGTGGAAGAAGATGTCTCAGCCGTTGGATCTTGCGATCCAACGGTTGAGGAAGGGGTGCTCACGGACGACTTGGATCAGATCGATGGAGGATGGAACGAATGACGTAGAGAGCGCCACATGTCGTGAGGAGAAGAAGGCGGAGATGAACAACGATGATTCCATATGGGGATGATCGAACGAACATAATATGAAGTGAGAAGGAGTGGCTAGGATGTAAGGGGAGGAATACGATCGAGCGGTTACGATGAAGGCACGTGGCAAGCTGAGGTGAAGGCGCTAGCAGGCGGAGGAGATGCGATATGGGTTCGGATCGGGCGACTGGGAAAGGATGTAGGAAGAATGGTAATGATCTGAATAGCCCGGAAGTCATCCAATAGTGGAAAATGCTGGATACGTGGCGTGCAAAGGAGCGGGCCACGTGGCTCAACCAGAAAGAGCCATGTGGCCCAATCAGGTTATTTAGAACAAGAATGTGAAATATGAAGGAGAAGAAGGATGAATTTGGAAAAACTCAAAACATGAAAGTTATAGATCTTAATGAGATCTACAAGTTTCATGTTGACAAAAAATGGAGATGAGGTCAAATGAAGGGAGAAATATTTTTACGAGCATTTTTAAAGGCTTAAAAACACTACAATATTTAGTTTTGTAATTTTTTATTTTTAATTTATTCCATAACTCTATTATAAACATATATTTATCTGATTTTTATTGAAACTTAGTCTAAGCTAGACGGTTAATATCTGCGAATTATGATAGTGAAACTAGGTTTCATCAACCCCCTATACTTAAACTATGCTCGTTTTCGAGCATCACAAAAATTAATGAGCTGGATTAACCCCCTTGTACTTGTGCATTCAAGATCTGATTCATTCAAGAACTCTCAATTCTAGAGATACAAAACCTCAAAATTCAACCTATCCTTAATCAAGAGGTATCCATTCCTCAAATTTTCCAGACTCTCTCTTGGATACATATAAACTAAGGATATGACATTAAGTGTTGATCGCGATCAAGAGAGTGGAGTCACAACGTCACCCAAGGGCCTGGTCCAAGAAATTCTCCTAAGGACCCAATCCTCAACTCTAGGGAATAAATCAAATATTACATCCAATCCACCGACTCTTTAGTTATCAGACTTAGAAGTGTAGGTGGCAGGCCACTTGATAGAGGGTTTCGAATTGTGTCATTTCTTCTCTCCCTCTCATTGGAACAAGAATCCACTCTAGTGTCTTATTACTCAATGCATATTTTTGGTGTTGATCAGTGCGTCCATCAAGAGAAGTTGGAGTCGTTTGCACTTGTTTTCCTGGGAATACACTGGGGCATGCTTTTTTTGAGTAACTATCGTACCTTCTACACCCAGACTTGTAGCATTTATGATGCAAAGCCCTTTTTTGGTGCAAGACCAACTCCTGGTCCTAATAGTGGTGGTCCAAATGGACACTTCGAAATGGTTGGGAGCGCTCGCCTTTGGTGGAAGCCCTTTGATGATTGACTTTGTGGAATGGTGGATTTTCTTTCAACGCTGATATTTCTTTACTTTGTAGTATTTTTGGCTAGCTCCACTACTTTTACCAAGAGTTGGCGTACACTGATTAAAAAATTTTTTATTTTTCATACCCTAGCACTTAGGTCAATATCAAGAGATTAGCACAAGAACCAAGTTCTCATACTGGCTAAAAATACTGACACTCAGGTTTCCTGAAGCCTTCAATGATTTTACCTCATCCTCGAGCATCATTAAATCAAGTCCAGACTTGAATCCCTCATCCCAGTCCCTCAAGTGAAATTTCAAATCATCTCATCATGACTGCGGTTGTGTAAGTGAAGTGATGATCATATTATTAAGGTAGGAGATTAGCCTGCAATATAGCATGCAAATCTAAAAAATTAGGGAAATGTGGATAATTAAGTCTAAGACCCTAATGGCTAACGATGGTTAACCTCAAATCTCAAGACTGCTTAAACCGAGTATTCTCGAACATTTCTAATCCTGAGAGGAAGTGAAAATGTAGGGGATTTAATCCAACTCCTTGATCCATTTTTTGTTATTTTTATGAAGACTTTAAAAGTCATAATGGCTGCCTAAACTCAAAAGAGTAGATGCATTTGCATTCAGCCAGTATAGGTGTAAGTACAAGCAGGAACCTGTTGCTTGAGGGCGGAGCCTTACGCGATGTCCTCTAAACCACCTACTCTGCTAAGGGAAACCCTATTGAACGCGAATACTTATTTGGGTTTAGTAGTCAATTATGACTTTAAAGGATTTTTTATTTTTTCTCTTTTTTATGGATTTTTTATTAGAGTTGGAACACAAGTTAGACTCACTTTCCTTGAAATCAAGAAAACAATTTTCAACACTATGTCACACAAATAAAGATTTTCCAAATATTTTTCAAATAAGTTTTCAAAATAAGTGAAAACTCATTTTTGAAATCATTTTCAAAAATATTTTTCTTGAATATAGTGTAACATAGTATAGAAAAACCTTGAAAATATTTTGTCCACTTAGTTCAAAAGATCGTACTTTAGCCCAAAAAAGTTTTAAATTTTTCAAAATTTTTCAAAATAAAGCTAAAGTACATAAACTATTTATACGGTATACCCCACTATACTTAAACTTTGCTATGTCCTCATAGAATTATTTGATACAAGGTCATATTTCTATTTAAGTATAGAAAAATATATGAACTGAGGTGGGATTCCTCTATACTTAGGTTAGAAATAACCTGAGTATCAAGGAAAGGAAAGAGTAAGAAGATCATAAGGACTCAGGTCCCCCCCATACTTAGGCTGAGAGTAGCCTAAGTACAGAGATGGATAATTGATGTTGGAGGAGACCCGAGGTGAACGAATAAGTAGGATGGATGTACACATGAGCGGATTAATCTTCAGAGATTAATGGAGTACTTAAGGACTAGGGGAGGATATCAGAGCAATCAAGGACTCAAACAAGCATACAATACCCTTTTAAATTCTCCAACATACACGTGAAACCAACAAGTGTTGGTTAATTATCTTTTTATTTTTAGTGGTGATTAAAACATTCTAGTTTAAGGATTAAAAACATGTCGAATAAATTCATCCTACGTAAACAAGGGTGTTGCTCTCCCAAAACATGATTTTTACTCCATTTTATGTCAAATTGCATTTAACAATCCTAGTTATTTACTTTAGGTTATCACATATTAAATGTGAACATAAATCAAGAAACCATCGTCTACCGCTCATTCCCAAATTCCATTAACCTAGGTGATCAAGCCAGGAAGGGTGGTTGAGATAAAGCCATGCAGTCGATAAATTCATGACCTATGCTAAGCAAGAAAACTTGAGGTGCCTTGAGCAAAATTTATGAAAACTCATACTGAATTTAAAAATCAAATCCAAATGTATGCAAGTCGATGAAAAAACTGCACCTAACATGCTTTTATTAGCGGGGAAGAACATTTTTAATTTGGCTAAGTGAAGCGATGTCTATGTGAGTTTAGAATTAAAGTGTGTCCTACCTACTATCAAACATGTAAGAAAGAGAATGTAAAAGAAGCTCGGAGAGTCGCGTGCCTTATCCTAGGTTGACCCCCAAGTGGGGCGATCCCCAGACAACCACGGAGAACTTCGTTCATTTACACACGCGAGTCTTCGATCGAAGACCACTGTAAAGACGATTATTACATGAAATGGAATAAAATGCAAGAAAAAAAATTTCTTTCGATTTTTCTCCAATGTTGTTTCTGTAGCTCCTCGCCTCCTTGAACACCAAGGGCCTTGCCACAAAAGCAAATGTTATATCAATCGAAGAAAAAAATCTTAATAATTCAAGACAACAACATGACCTATGAATTAGAAATTAAAACTTAATTAAATAATAAAAATCCAAACACGAAAGACGAGTCGTGTCTCCGGCAACGACGTCATTTGATGAGCCCAAAATTCGGCCTCTTAATAAGTCATTTTAGTGTGTTGTAGTTGGGAGAATCGGATTCGTCAAAGACTGCTCGATTAAAATTATCAATTAAAGCAAAGCGGTTGATTTTTGTATTTTAATTGGGCAAGCCCAAGGTCGAACTCAAGGACACAAGCATCTTAAGTTTGAATTCAGATTCTTAATACATAACTTAAGCGGTGAATTAAAAATTCCTAGGTCATCCTGCACACATGGACATACAATGCAAACACATGAAACATGTAGAAGAAAATTTTTATTTGTTTTTCATAATGCAATGAAATGCAGTTGAGGACAAAAGCAAGTGAACACTTTATACCCTGATCAAATGAAAACAAATTGAGCAAGAAACTTATATCAATTTCAGTATCAAATGAAGAAGCAAGTTCCATTGATATATTAAGGCTAGGCATGCAAATCATTACATAAGTGACATTTAATTTAAAAATTTAACATCAGAATTTCATAATTTCAAAACACATATTAAACCATGCCATTCGAAAGAGATTTAAACTAGCTTCGAAACGAGACCAAAATCGACTCAAACGGAGCTAGGATGCTCAATATATTAACAAATGAAATAAAAGTCATAAGTCCTTCCTTGAAATTATTCACATGTATAAAGGTATATTTATAATTATTTAAATACGAAGGAGGTCGGGTGCAAATTACCCCAGGCGCATGTGGGATGCACATGATCGGAGGACCTGTATGCAATTTGAAGAAGTTTCGAGGGCCTCCATATAAATTTCCTATGCCTGTACATGACTAGCACGTGATGGGAAAGGCTCAGTGCACGGCTCAAGCTCGGATGAGGCTTGGTCGCTGGATCGGCTTCAGATCAGGCTCAGAAGAAGCTCGACCGTGGCTTGGGATTTCCGAGCCTGGAGGTGTGGTGCTACCACTAGTTGCTGACACGTGGAAGACCAATGACCGTCCGATCATCGAGATCGGATGGCTATTGTACGAAGTCGAGGAAGATATGTGGCGATCTGAGGGTCGTCCGATCTTGCGAATCAGATGGTGCCTGTATGGCGTGTTCTTCCTCACCGCCGCCTTCTGTGGCGGCGTAGGCTGGGCTCCGGCAACACTCGTATAGCTCTGCCTTTGTCTTCTGCCTATTCTGTTGATCTGTGAAGATATATGAAGGTGCACTAATCATCACTAAAATGTGGGGAGGACGCCAAGGCTCCTGAAGAAGGTCACCGGAGCCCTGACGTCGGAGACAGGGCTTGCAAAGTTGGCTCCGATGGAGCTCCGACCATTCAAGGAATTCACCTACACGGGTTAATAACAAACAGCCAAAGCGTGCAGATGAGTAGTGCAAGTGAGTGTGAGTGAGGTGGTCAGCCATGAAGGGGTGAAGAATGCAGCAGTCGGTCGTCATCTCCGGCGAGCTCGAAGAAGAGCGAGTTGAAGTGGTTTGAGGTTGCAAAAGAGAGAAGAGATGATCTAATGGATGCGCGGAGAAGGTGGTGGAGAGATGAAGCTCAGGCGATGGTTCGTGATCGTTGAAAACGCAAGGAGCGGCTTAATAAATTATGAGAAATTAAAGGAAAAATGCAAATGAGATCAGAAGGACTTACTTGGAGAAATTAGGCGAAGCGAGGCCTGGGATTGAGGTTCTAAGTGAACCTCGTGTCTTTGCTGAACTCCCCCAGCCACGGGGAGCAGCTCGAGCGGGGCAGATCCATCATGACACAGTCGTGCAAGCTGCGGGCCTCACCAAGGGTAGCTGTCATCATCACGACCTCGATCGCTCCTCCCCCTATCACGAGGAGGAGGTGGGATGTTGGGATGAACCCCACGTAAAGTATGACGAGGAATAATGGCGACGGAGATGGAGTATTTCAAGGGACGAAGTGACTGTTCTGATGGTGGGCATAGTGACATGAGTGGAGGACATGGAGTGATAGGAAGGGATATATGAAGAGCGTGGACTCCCGCGAGGGTGACAGAAGATGGGGCTTCATCGTGGAGTGGTTGGCGAGTGGAGAAGAAGGTGGAAGAGGCGGGGGAAATGGAAAGGGAGTTAATGATTAGCAAGATTGGTGACGTGAGCGAGGCCGATCCGGAGGTGGAAGAAGATGTCTCAACCGTTCGATCTCGCGATCCAACGGCTGAGGAAGGGGCGCTCACGGACGATTTGGATCAGATCGATGGAGGATGGAACGAAGGGCGCAGAGAGCACCACGTGTCATGAGGAGAAGAAGGCGGAGACGAACAGTGATGATTCGATCTGGGAATGATCAAACAAGCATAATATGAAGCGAGAAGAAGTGGCTGGGATGTAAGGGGAGGAAGACGATCGGGCGACTACGATGAAGACACATGGCGAGCTAAGGTGAAGGCTCTAGCAGACAGAGGAGATGCGATCTGGATTCTGATCAAGCGGTTGCGAAAGGATGCAGGAAGAACAACGATGATCTGAATACCCTGCATCAAACAGTGGAAAATGTGGGATATGTGGCATGCAAATGAGCGGGCCACATGGCTCAACCAGAAAGATCCACGTGGCCCAATCAGGTTATGCAGAAGAAGAATGTGAAATATGAAGGAGCCGAATTTGGAAAAACTCAAAACATGAAAGTTGTAGATCTCGATGAGATCTACAAGTTTCATGTTGACAAAAATGGATATGAGGTCAAATGAAGGAAGAAATATTTTTACAAGCATTTTTAATGGATTACAACCACTACAATTTTTAGTTTTGTTATTTTTTTGTATTTTAATTTATTCTATGACTATGATATAAATACGAATTTATCGGATTTTTATTGACACTTAGTCTAAGCTAGGGGGTTAAATTTTACGAATTATGACAATGAAACAGGGTTTCATCAGCCACCAGCTCCTGCTTGAGTCGATGGCCACCAGGCCATCTTTGACCTACGGTGGTTCGCTTTGCCGCCAATGCACCACCTCTGACCGTTAGTTCTTCCATTTACAACTACTGACCCGTACACTCTCTGACTCAACCTAGACCAATCAACGGACTTCACATCCCTCTCCCTTACTGAATGGGCAGCCATCAAGTCCCATGCATCCAACCATTACCATCTTCACCCAAAACCCTCGCCTCATGCACACTCCTTTATAAAACCATCTCCACCATGGCCTTCACCGCCCATCCACCGTAGGACGAGGTTGAATGAACCCTCCTTCTCCAGTGATTGTAGAGAACCTTGTTAGGTCGAGTGAAGACCCCAATCTCGTTGGTAAGATCCGGTGGCCTCTTGTACCGTCGCAGCAGCTACCCCAGTCGTTGCTTGAACTTTGCCTCATTATAACATAGAGCAAGGAACCTAAGAGCCTCCACCATGAAGCTCCAATCCTAAGCATTTCTTCGCCTTCGATCATCATCTTTGCTAGGTAAAACTCCACCTCTGCCCCTTTTCAATTTCCTTATTTTTTAACACACCTACTGACCTCCCTCAAGTCCCTTAGACCATCGCCTGACCATCGACACACACCTAAGATCTTCTCCAAGGCCTCCACGATCACAACCCTCTTCTCCAGAACTTCCTCCACCTTACTCTACCTTGAGGCCCTACACAGACCTTGACCCATCAGGTCCTCTCCTTCGTTCACCTCGATAGAACCCCCATTCACCTCTCTTCGCCTTTTGAATCTAACCCTTGTAGGTTCCACACTTCCTTCATTGATCAAACGAAGCAATAGAGCTCTAATTTCCATCTCTGATGAACCTCCATCTCCCTAGCCTTTCAACTATTGTTGTGGCTCTTACATACCTCCCCTACCTTGACCTTGGTCTTCTAGAGACTCCAAGACCTTCGGACGAGCAATATGTCCATAGAGGAGCTCGAGAGGGCTTGCTAGATCCCCGCCACTATCCATAGAGGAGGAGGACGTACACTTATCGTTGGATCTGGTCCTCGATGGGATCTATCAATCCTCATGAGCCTCTACCCTGCCCATCAAATCAACATCGCATGAGATCATCACCTCGCACCTAAATCAGATCAAGACCCTTAGATATCCCGAGTCAATGGTCTCGATCTCGTTATGAGCCTCTAATCCACGCCATAAGGCTTGGACCCATTGGGCCTGTTTGGTTGCAGGGTTGGGCAGGGTTGGCCCAACTCTGGTTACTATTCACAAGGGTACTTCCTCCTCACATATTACTTTTCACCCAGCCCAACCCAACCCAACCCAACCCTACCCAACCCTGCAGCCAAACAAGCCCATTGAGGCTCGCTGAAGCCTTCTCGCCTTGCCATGTGGAGCCAAACCTCCATCTCTACCCCCCAAGCCGTGCCCACCACATGCAGGAGGCACGTGGATGGGAAAATTACAACGCTTGCCCTCAACTACCTAGCAATTATATGCATGTCCTCACGTACCAAGCAAATGGTCCGCCTTAGGAGAATTGCACCCGAGCCATATTGCGTTCCAATAATTACATATACATCATGTTGCGTTCCAATAATTACATATATATCATGTTGCGTTCCAATAATTACATATATATCCCCTTGGGCATGTAATTTTATAGAGAAACCCCTCCGGGTTATTTTTATTACGGATAAGCTCCTTGCATAACTTTTTAATTAATTTAAATTATTTTTTACTATGTGTTTTTGCATTGTTTTTATTACATATATATTCCCTTGAGTATGTAATTTTGTAGAGAAACCCCTCCGGATTATTTTTATTACAGTGCATAACTTTTTAATTAATTTAAATTATGTTTACTCATGTTTTTTTACGTTTAGTCCCTAAATGTGTTGGTTAATATGCGATAAAAATTGTAAATTTTATGAAATCAGTCTCATTTGAATGTTTTCTGAATGCTCTTCCTTTTTATACAATTTAGGATCTGATTTGACATACTATTATTTAATTAACAATCGATGAAAGTTAGGATCTGATTTGACATACTATTACTTAATTAACAATCGATGAAGTTTCTTGATTGTGTGCTTTGATTTTAAAATTGAATTGATATCTAGTTTACGATCAATTATATTCTTGAGCTTAGTATTATTATTTGATTTCAGAAGCTAATTAGGCTTATAGTTGCATTTCACATCATTCATTTTGTATTGTTGTTGCATAAATAAATTTCCCAAAAAAATCATACATCCATCAAGTAAATTAGTTTGTAATAATCAATCGAATCAATTATTTTGCATATGATCACTAGTAAGCATGTTTCCTTGAGTCGACCCTGCGACTTACATACGATAAATAAACAGATATCAACTGCAACTCATCACAGCGGTCTGTTCAGATCACCACCGCACGCCCATAGCAGATCAAGACCTTTATATCTCATGATCCAAATATTTCGATCTCACTCTGAGCAGTTCCACTCCACGAAGATTGAACCCACCGAGGAACTCCAGCTACGCCCCAGGCCTTGCCCATCACGTGTAGGGGGCATGTGGGTGGGCCAATTGTTGTGCTTTCCCTTAACTACCTCACAATTGCTTCCAAGTCCTCACACGCCAACATATGGTCTGCCTTGGGAAATTTGTGCCCAAGACCCATCCGTATCTAGCAATTGCATTAATATCTCCCACACACTTAGAATTTTACAGAGAACTCCCTCAAGGTTATGCCTATTACAGATAAGACCAATGGCGTAACTTTTCAATTAATTTTAAATGATTGTTATTAAGTTTCTTTGCATTTATTGCCATATATCATTAATTAACATATTGAGCTACAAAACTCCAAATTTTATGAAATTAGTCTCATTCGAAATCTCCCCAAATACTCTTCTTAATTATATAATTTAGGATCTAATTTGCTTAATTTATAATCAATGACATTTCTTGATTAGGTGCTTTGATTTCAACTTAAATTGATTTTTAATTTAAGGTCACTTTCTAGTCTTGAGTTTAGTATATTATTTGATTTCAGGAACTAATTATGCTTCTATTTGCATTTCACATCATTCATTTTGTATCATTGTTTTTGCATAAATAAATGACCAAAAAATCACACATCCACCAAGTAATTAGTTAAGTAATTAATTAACTGAACCGGTTATTTTGCATCTGATGCATTAGTTAGGCTCGTTTCCTTTAGTCAACCTTGGAATTTGCCTAGGATAAAGAAACAAATCTCAACGACAACTCATTACAAAGATATTTGTGTGGTTAGTTTTGATTAAACCAATTTATGCTTGACAACAACCGGTTATTTTTGCATGATTTCAAATAACTAAACAAGGAAGATTGAGTTATCAATAGGACACATAAGTTAATCAGCTAAGGTGACATGCGATTAATTATGAATCCTCCCATAAAATATCTATCTTCCTAAAGAACCTAGTTTCAATGGCAAGATCTTGAGAAACTACATGGACTTTGTCACAAAAATCAACTTTGTAATGTTGAAGGCAAGTGCTTGGGTAGGGACTGGAGGGTCAAAATCGCAACAATTGGGGCACAAGTCTAAGGCTATGGGTTCTCAAAGGGACACACCTCCCTCAGTCTGAGGCATACATGTAGACATTAGCAAGGTCGTTCTCCCATAAATAATGAAGTTCAATTTTATTCCAATTTTTTGGTCCATATTGTTTATTACTCTCGATTTTAAGGTGATTATCACTTGATTTGAGCCATAGTTTCACATATGCCTAATGCTTAACTAATTTCCTTTAATCCTAAATGATAAAATACAAGGAGTTGGAAAAGCAGATGCAAAGGTGAGAAATAGATAATGTATGCTCATAGAGGATTTATAGTGATCCCTCAAGTTTTTCATGTGGGATGCATAACAATGTTGAATTTTTATATTAAATTAAAATACAAGTCGAGAAAAATTGTGCTGAAATAGGATCTTCTATTAATGAGGATGAATAAGTTAATTTGGCAGTGAAGATTGGTCTAAGCATGTATTCTTAAAGTAAATGTGTGATCCTAATATTATTAGCACAAATAGAACCTTGCAAATCTTTAAGAGTCATAATGCACCAAATACTAGTGTCGCAACCCACAACAAGCACAAAGGCCATGATTAACTAGATGGGGTTGAAATAGGTCAAGTGTCCAAGTTCAAATACAAACGTGAATCGAAACATGGACCACTATAAAGATAATTATCACAAATCAGTTACAAAAATGAATATGCAAAAAATAAAGACCTAGAACTAAGACACGATCACTCTCATCGATTCAATAAAAATTAAATTTTCTTCTTGGAACTTTGTAGTTACGATCATTCCTACAAATCACATGCCTCCAATCACCATGAGATGCATCGGTTTTCAAAAAAGCCACTTCAAGCACACCAGTTCCCTTGCTTAAGAAGAAGATAATGTATTAGAGAGAACAAACATAATAAACAAAAATGATAAATAAAATAAAATGCTAAAAGAAATAAATAAACAAGAAAATTAAAGGAATCTCAAGGTTTAGACTATCCGAGGTATGGAAAACCTAAGTCACTAATTTTTCAAAAAGTGGAAAATAGATCAAGTTTTTGGGACATTTTTTTATACAAACAGAATCCAGAGTTAATGAAATTTGATCAGGTGATAAAAAGATATGAAATGTACCTAGTCTATTTTTTTAGGAATTTTTGCATGAAAAATAAACCTTTTATGAATTTTTGAATGATATGGAGCAACTTCAAGCAATTAACTATAACTAATTCAGCAATCAATATTAATGCAATCCAAAATTATCCCAAGTAGATATTTAAATGAAGAATTTGGAATACCTTAAATATTTTTAAAAATATTGGGAAGAGTTAACGAAAATTAAAAGGCCAAAATTACTCTTCATTTATTTTTTAATGAAAATTATTTCCTTATCCCCTATGGCATTATGTAGAGCACGGGAAGATACACCAATGATATTTTTTCACAATATTTAATGACAAGAGTGAATTTTTATGATTTAATTAGCTTAAATGGGAAAATACATTAATTTGAGCCAACTTAATTTATATTCAACACAACATCTCGTTGGATAGAGAGTAAGTTGATATACATAATGTTATTTTTGTTTTTGAAAAAAGATGAATAATTGAGATCGAGTCTAGCTCATCAAACATGAACTTTCCTGACACGCCAAGCAATATGTACTCAATGGAGTTGACTTGATGTCAATTGGAGTTGGCACGAATTTATTAAAAATCAAGGAAATGTTGACTAATTACAGATGAATTCATACAACATTCAACTCCTTATTTTTACAGCTTTTATTCTAAAGTATGTCTTGAACTTATTTACAAGATAAAAAGATATATGATTGGTCTAATTTCATTGAGACTTGTATTTTATTATTTTATTATATTATTAACGTTAGGATCATTTATTGAGTGTTTTAAAAGTAATTCAAGCTAAAATTTTGATTTTAGGTTAACAAATCACATATTCATCACCAGTTTATCTCCACATAAAATGGTAACGAATTGGCCCTTACGTGCATGGCTTGTCATACTCAAACCTGAGTTGGAACACGGATTGAGTTGTCAAGATCAGTTGGAATAGTTCAATCTGGTGGAGCTGTCCCCATTTTTAGAATTTTTGGCCATCAACCATGTCAATAGACCTAGCCAATTAGTTGAAGGCCTACATACCCAATTCTTGTGTCGAGCTTTGGACAAAAGGTCTACCCTCAACTCAGTCTGACATAACCTTTCTTGAAAATGGTATATAACTTGGTCTGGTTGCAAAAGTTAAAAAAAGTATACAAAAGTAGATATAACATACATGTATTTTATATAATTTTCTTCAAGTTTTCTTTCACATGTTGTATTACACTATATACATAAAGAAAATGTTCATTTGAAAAGCATATGACATTTTTTTCAGCAAATTACACCTTTACCTTTTTTCTTTCCGTGAAAACCCTTACATTTGGAAGAAGAAGCTTAGTAGCAACGGAAAGAAGAAAAGAATTCTTTACGGGGAACTTCAAGGAAGATGTAAAAAGGTAGAACAAGAAAGACAATTACACAAAGCACGGTGATGGAAGATCACAGGAATAACGGCTTTTGTGATTTTCTGGCACTGAAAAGAACCTAAAGCGCCTCGCCAGCCGAGAGGTCCGACGGGCCATCATGTTCAGTCTAGCCTTCATGCATCACAGTCTAATTGCCCCTCAAGGGTTGTTGGACGCCGTCGACCCTAAAACCTACTTAACTCAACCATTCCCCTTACCTGTACCTTGAAACTTAACTTGGTTGAATCAGCATTACCCCTTCCCTGTACCTTGAAGCAAATCAAAAGCATACATAACTCAACCGTCCTGTATTCAGCTTGCATTGATTCAGCTTTGTATTGATTCAGCTTATATGAGCAAGCGCACCGTTCACTTTCGATTAGTAGAACAAAGATAAAAACACCGTCAGCATCGATTCCCTGGTGTTTTTACCTGAATGTTAATAATGTTGCAGTTCAACAGAAATAGATCATAAATTGAAGACACTGCTCCATAACATCCGGATAAAATAAATTCTTACAACTACCTCTCACTTCAATGTAGATGACTGAATTCACAAAGCAACTTTCTATTAATTGTTAATTAATATTTTGATTTCTTCTTGAAGACTCTACGACAAATCAACTCCGCCGACTTTAGAACAGTGGAATAAAAAGAAATAAGAAATATTTATGATTCGTGAAAAATCAAAGAAGAAATAAAGCACACTTCTATGTTAGCTGGGGGTGGGAAGGGGCAGATACCCATGTAGTCGCATGGGCTCTGGTTTGTTGTTCGATTCTTTGCACTGCCAATGTCAAACGATGATCTGAAAGATTACTGATTCGCAGAACCTAAATAGTCATTAACAGGGAGTCATTCACCTGGCAGCTTCCATGTCTAAAACCCGCCTAGACAAGATCGATCGCTGTTCAATAAAGAAAGAGCATAGTTAAGAATATGCATCGCAGTAATGAAAGGTGAAGATGTTAATTAAAGAAGAAACAGCTCGTGAAAGCCAACATGTCAAGGCGTTGAAACTCGAAATGTTAATTATGACTTATCAGCTGGTCAGGAATGGATTATAGACATTGATGCCACAGATTACATGGCAGGTGACCCAAAATTATGTATAAAACATGCTAGGATATCACGTTGATCCAAGCCAATTCCATTAGATGAACCAATTCAAGTCAATCCAACCCGATCATGCTGAATTGATTTGGATTGCCGATTTTGAATGTACATATATGCATTCCCCGACTAAGCGTTTTTTAAACTACAAGAGGCATATTCATTTCAGAAATATTAGAAGAAACTAATTTACCCTTTAGTCTAAAATAAAATGCATGCGAAAATAAAGTATAAACATAATACCGTCATGTTTTTATTGACAATAACAGCAGCTTTATGAAAAAGGCTACCCGTATTAAAAAGATAAATCCTAACTTTGTCTGATGAATATGCCACGGGTGGGACAAGGATCAATTTAAATATTCCTAATCATATCATCCGTTAAATTTATAACAACGAAAATTACACAGTGTAGAATTAGATTTTGTTCTTATAACTTGCTATGAAAAATATTTATTGTTAAGAGTTTATATGACAACAATCTATTTGTTAACTTTTTCACTAACATTTATATTCGTTGCTTATTGAATCTGCAGGAGCATAAAAGAAAGAATATCGGAACGTCATAACAAATATGAATTATATCGTCATCGTCGTTTTACAGTTGGATAAAAACGATCGGTCAAAATATCAATATATACGTATATGTGTATGTGTGTGTTTGTGTAACTGTGAATGTGGAGTAAATTTATTCACTTTAAGTCCAAGGTCAAACAAAAGGAAGCAACAACGATTTTAGTTGTACGATTTTAGTTGTAATTTCGGTCGAATTGATGTGTTTCCAAATTAATGTGTAAATATAAATTATTGTATCTAAAATGCATATTTTTGGAATTTTTAATTATATATTAAAGGGATTTTTACCCAAAAAACCATATAAACTTTGCCAATTACCTCCACGGCATTTGAAACAACATAATTCCCCCCTCGACCCAGTAAACTTGCCAACTTGTACCCCATGAACCCTGTGGTTAATCTGTTTGAAGCTCGTGAGTGTTCTTGGGGGTAATTTACAGGGTCGATAGGGTAACTACGTTGTGCAAAAGGTCGTAGAGGTAATTTAAAAAGTTTATAGGGTCTTCTGGCTAAAATTCGTATATTAAATATTTGTATTTTTTAGATATTTACACCCATAACCCTAGGTAGTTTCATAATTACCCCAGGAATCCTCGATAATGCATAATTACATGAGTAACCCCGGATATCTTTATCCGAGAAACCCTCAATAATTCATAACTACATGGATGTTTTATTTGTATTTTTGGGATATTTACACCCATAGCCATGAGTAGTTTCGTAATGGTCCAATAAAATATTATATTTGTATTTTTTATTTTATATTTTGTAAAATTTTATTTTGATTTTTTTAAAAAAAGAAAATGAAACAAAGAATAAGAGAAAATTAGTATACAAAAATCAAGTGTTGACTTGTAAATTATTTTTAATATCAAATTGAGGTCAAAATTATAATGATATTTTTCCCTCAAATTCTATGCAATGAGTATTTTATTGAAAATTTTCGATTAAAAATAAATCAAATACGATGCAGCCATATTTTGTATTTTTTAAATTTTAAATATGATAATGCAATATTTTTGAAAACTAGAAGTATGCTATGCAATGTATGATGAAATAGAGCTACTATAATTTTTTTGATTTTTTTTGGAATTTAGATGAATGAAAAAAAATGAAATGCGGATAATCATGATTTGATGTATTTTAATTGTAAAGCATAACAAACCTAGCCAATAAATTTCTCAAAAATCAATGATGATAGATTGAGGTATCTAGGATAATTTTTATTCTTGTGAAAATTATGTAATATGTGTCCTAGAAGAATTAACAAACAATATCAATAACCATTTATTTAGAATAAAATAAATGATTTTTTCAAACTATTAATGCCAAAACTTTAACCTTAACAATAATAATTTTTACACGATTTCCAGAAATGTATTTGAATTTTAAAATGAATAAACAATGATTGATAATTCATAAATAATTTAATGTATGTATCTCAAAGATAATTAATAATGCTACAAAATGATACGAAGATTGTATTTTTCTAACTAAGGATTTGCAAATTATTCACCAGTGAAAATAGGGGTATAGATATAATGAAAATATTTAACTACAACTCAACTTAGCTCTTCAGAAGGGTAATAGATTTGCAATATGTTGGATTCGAATGGATGCCTGCATAAATGACCCAAGGGTAGGGCTAGGGGCCTCTTTGGAATAAACAGATGTTTGACGGGCACATGTAGCAAGTCACATGGTGGGCTCTGTAGATCAGGCCATTAAGGTGACCTTCTAGTATGGGAGGCCATGTTGTGACTTCTTGACTCATAATCAAGCTCGCGATGAACGATTGATGTTTGGGCATGACTCGAGGGTTTTGATGAATTCTAGATGGAGATCAGAGGGTCGTGGTGCACTTGTGCCTCGACGCGGTGATGATGCTAAGCTAAATGAAGATCGAACTCCAGTGTCTTCGTATAAACGGTCATATCAGCCTTGCGTTCTTGATCGAGCAACTCGTAAGCTCCATTCTTCGTCAGGCGGAAGGGATTAGACGGTTTCGTTGACGTAAGATTTCGATGGTTCCGCTCCTCCGATAATGATGCCACCTGCAAGTACGACTCATCCTTGTGTGAATGGAAGCACGGAAGAAGGGTGAGCGGGAAGCTCCCGTGTGGAAGGATGAATCAATGCTGAAGCTTCGGTGACATATTCATCAAAGGTGGGAGAATCTGATAAAGGAAGATGACGGCGAGGGGATTTCGAGGTGTCAGTGGCCCTCGATCAGAGTCGGAGGGGAGTTTAAAAATGAAGGTGTGGTGAAGATTTGGGTTTGATTAGTATAGCAGAGGGTTTACGGAGCAAACTAAAACAGAAGAAGTATAGTCATTGCTCCTCCGCCACTCTGACCCCAGCCGCCTCCTTCCCTTGCTCCTCCGCCAGCAACCTCCTCCCCTTGGTCTTCCGCTTTTTCCTCCATCCACCTCCTCCTCCCCTCACCTAGCTTTGCCCCATCCACCTCCTCCACCCCCTTGCTCGGCCACCTCCGCCCCCTGTCGCATAGAACCACATCGGTGTCTCTAGCGTCGGCCATTAAACAACTTGAAGTGCGTGAGGATCACCGGCCACAAGGGGAAGGTGGAGTCATTAGTGGTGGAGGTCAAGATGTGCAAGGAAGACCTCGACGAAGAGGATCGCCAACTCGAGGCTGCAAGAATGAGAACTCCGAACTGGAAAAGACCATCGAAATTCTCAAATCCAAGTTCCAACGTGCATAAGAGGAGATGCTCGAGGTGATGGAGTACTGAAATCTTGCAAACACAAAAGTCGAGAGTTTGTCACAGGAGAAAGATGTGGTTTTGAACGAGTTGAAAAGATCACTGGAAGAAGTAGAGCACAGCAAGAAGGCGATGGACGATCTCGCTTCAGCGCTGCACGAGGTATAAGGAGAATGATCTCCATCCTCCAGTCTGTGGACGAGGCACCAGAGAGGTGTCACTCTTTGGACTGTTCGGGGAGGAGGTGTAGCAACGTGAAGGCCGACATTGGAGGGAAGAAGGGGAAGAGAAGGGAGTTGAGAGGGAAGGAGAGAGATTACACTAAAATTCACCATTGATTTTGGTGTGGTTTGATTAATTCGACTTAAACCCATGCAAGTTGACTCAAGATGAGTCGGATTAACGACAAGGGTCGTGGGGTAAGACGGAACAAGTTTACAGAGTCGAGGGAGGAATTACGATGTTTCAAAGGTCGTAGAGGTTATTTACAAAGTTTATAGGATTCGTGAGGTAAAAATCCCTATATATTTTTACCCATATCCCTGGATTTTATAGATATAGAAATTAAGTGAAAGTACAAATTATAGGTAGAGTGTATATTGTATATATACAATACCCGTCACCCCTATACTTAGTTTGTGTTATGTCCTCATGGCACTGAGAGAAATGAAGACTCAAACTAAGCATAAGAGAGTGAAAGAGAAGAGGGTGAAATATGAAGAGAAAATGTATGAGTCGATCGCCCTCGTACTTAGACTTTCGTCAACCTAAGCATAATAGAATAAAATTAGGATGGATGATATCAAAAGAACGAACATACAGTAGAAGCATGAGTAATCAGAATTGGCATTGAACCCCCCCCCCCCCTCCCCCTCAAACATAGAATTAGTATCTAAAGTATGGGAATGTTGTCAAAATCGAGGAATCGAATGTACAAAATAAAAGAAAATAAAGTTACCTGGATCATGTATTAGGATCTGGTCATCATAAGTATAGCCGAAAAAGAAACGAGATGATATTGGGTGGGTGATGTGAAGAACATGAGATAGGATGTACAAAATAAGAGATAGGAAAAGACTTATTGAGTTAGTGTGCTTCATTTAAGATGCGGAAGCTACAAGGCTCCCATAACGACATATAGAAGTGGCAATGGAATTCGGAGCCACAAGGCTCCCATAACGACATATAGAAGTGGCAATGGAATTCGGAGCCACTCACAAAAGAGATCTCTTCTACTCTCACTAGTTGCTCTTCCGATTCAACATAATGCTTAAGCAATTGCATATTTACTACTAATTTTATGTATCAACTCTTAATTTTGATAACTCTATGCACCCGTTGTCGCTCACAACTCTTACTAAATGCAGTCAGGTCCATTTGTAATTCAATTTTTCTGGAAATATTTTCAACCTAATATGGGACAAATCTCTTCTAAGTAATGTGTCTAACCACTGCTTGACTTTGTCCTTACAAATCACGATACTTTCATGTGCTTAGGTAAGGATCTCAAAAAGCTCCTTAAAATCTCTCTGTGTCTAATTCTTGCTCCGATGACTGCCCCAATATATCTACTTGCTCCTTCTAATTTGTGTACTAACTATACGGAAAAATGACTTGATTTTCCATAAACCATACGAAATGAAGAGGTACCAACGATTACTTGTAAGTTGTTCGGTAAGCCCAGACAAATTAGTCCAAGAGATAGGACCAGTTCTTCTCATTAGATCGAACGAGCTTTTGCAAAATATTCTTGACTTTTCTATTTAAAATTTCAGCCATGCCATTACTCTGTAGGTGGTACGAACTCAATCCGATAGCCATGTGCAAGTTTCTTGACTTCTCCGTGCACGAAATGACTATTTTGGGAATCTCGAGCCAAAAGATGATGTGCTCATGTAAGAACTTGCAAAAAATCTTGTTGTATGTGGCTCGATCAAGGATAGCCTCCACCCATATAGATACATAATCAATAACTAGAAGAGTATACTCAAATCCATTGCTTCTAGAAAACGAACCCATGAAATAAATGATTTAAGACTCAGAGACATCATAAAATATGAGTAGCTTAATCGACATCCTATCTTTGGTCCAATGGTTCCTCATATTCCCTCATAGATCGGGCATGATCAGACAAAGGTATAAGTCTCTAAATAAGATCGTCCACTAAAATCCACATTGAAGCACTTTCATGTCTATCATCTTCCTTGAATGATATCCATATGCCTCCAAAGTGTGGGAAAGAATAAGGACACTATGATGCTCCTCCTGAGGAATGCACCTGTGTCAATTACAATCCAATCCTTTCCAAAACAAGAAATGATCCTCAAAATTGTAGTATCTAGATTGTAACTTAAAATCGGTCAATGCTGATCTTCGGCCAATACTGGGGAGTTTTCGTAGAAATTAGATAATTCACCATATTAACATACCATGGGAGAGAATCGATCTCAAAAATCAACTCTTTAGGGAAAGTCTCTCAAATAGGTGTGTTGTCATCAAGATTCTCATTCTGCTCTAGTGGGAAGAGGTGGTAAATCACTTCTTTTTCATTCTAGGCTTGTCCTTGATATCCAAATCGAACTCTTGAAGTAACAAAATCCACCTAAGAAGATGTTCCTTGACATCCTTCTTTTCCATTAAGTAACATATGGTCGAATGATCAGCGTATACTGTCAATTTGGATCCTAAGAAATGAGATCGGAATTTATCCAAAGTAAGGACTGTGATAAGCATCTCTTTCTCGATAACCATGTAATTACATTGAGCATTATCCATGGTCTTACTTCAAAGTGAATAGCATACGTCACCCCTCCTCTGTCCTAACACGAGCCCCACAACATAATCTAAAGCATCTGTGATGATCTTGAAAAGGAGAGACCAATCTAGGAACTGTGGAACAAGAGCGTTCATAACCATCTTTTTCAAATACTCGAAAGCCTAAAGACATTGGTGATCCATAATGAACTATGTGTCTTTGGTTACGAGATTGGTTAATGGGTAGTCTATTTTAGAAACATCGTTGATTAATCATCAATAAAAATAAACAAACCCGAGAAAAGACTGCAACTACTAATTTTTTGATGGTTCGAGTTTTCGTGTCACATCCACCTTGGCAAGGTCGACTTCTATTCCTCATTTGGAGATGAGATACTCTAATCAGTGTCCATGAAATTAACCGCTCGGGCTGCATATGCCATCACATATGCCCATGCAGCATGTAGATCAAATTGATTTTATGAAGGGATATTTACACCCATAACCCTAAGTAATTTCATAATTACCCCAAAAACCTTGTACAATCACGAATTACGCCGAGAACCTTGAGTACATACTCCATTTTACATACAACCTTCCGTTAGTTTTCTTCATTAACTCAACCATAGAAGTGAGTTAATCTAACCGATATACAATCTAACGGCTAGGATTAATCTAACCAATTCATGATCTAACGGCTATGATTAATCGGAAAAAAATTCTTGCAAGGACGGTGCGGGTTGGGTTCCACGAGACTGCTGGCGGGGGGGGGGGGGGGTGCTTGCAGCACGGGGGCGGAGGGCCGGTACCATGAAAGCTTTGCAGGTCGACACGGGATCAGCGCCAGGAAGCTCTGCAGCGATCCTTGCAACATGGGGGCAGGGGTCGACACGGGATCGCCCCCAGCACCAAGCAAGGGATCGACACCAGCACCAGGCATGGGATCGATGCCAGGGCCGACATGGGTCTTTACAGGAGCGGGCGGGGCGATCTTCGACCTGGGGTGCAGGAGGTCGGGCGACCTTCGACCTGGGGTACATGAGGTTGGGGCGTTGTGGGCGGCGTTCGATCTGGAGGGGCGACCTTCGACCTGGGGTGCAGGAGGTTGGGGCGTTGCGGGCGGGGCTTCGATCTGGAGGACTTTCGTGGAGCTCCGACCTGGGGGCACCTTCGATCTGGGGTGCAGGAGGTTGGGGCGGGGCTTCGATCTGGAGGGCTTTCGTGCGGGCGGGCGTGGGGTGGGGAGGGGGGCTACGGGTCGGCGGGGTCGAGCTCCGACATGGGGGGCTTGCGGCCGGGAAAGGGAGCTCCGTCATGGGCCATGCGACTGGGGAAGGAGGCGGCCGGCAGGGAGGGGGAGCTCTGACCTGGGGGGCTTGCAATCAGGAATTGGGGGCTCCGACCTTGGAGGACGAAGGGGAGGAGGAGGTGGTCGGAGGAGATGGTGCTGCTTGGAGGATGAAGAGGGGGAGGAGGAAGGGGATAGTGGCTTCTTTTGTAAATAATTAAAAGTTAAAGGGTACAAAATATAAAATACTTAACGGATATTGTTATATTTAATGGAAAATTGGATGGAAGTTAACACGGGGTTATGATTGTAAGAGTTAAGCATTACTCAAGGTTCTTGGTGTAATTCGTGATTATACAGGGTTTCTGCGGTAATTATGAAATTACTCAGGGTTATAGGTGTAAATATCCCTTTTATGAATTGGTGCATTATGTGCCCTAATGTCTATGCAGCCTGCATACAGCTCCAACAACTTGGTGGCTCAGCCTTCAGCAACTCCAACTCTCCAATCCACTCATTCGGGTGCTTACCTCCATAGCTATGCCTCTTCCTTCATTCATCTATAAGAACGTGCAATGCATTCATATACAAGTGCGATGCATTATGCCATTATGTATATGCAATGTTTATATTTTGCTCATGTATTGTTTTCATGAGTATATGCAATGTATCGACTAATCTTTTAATATATGTTAATTGAGGTTTTGTTGAAGTATTGCAAATATGCATGTACTGGCATTGAAGTTTTATTATTATGAATCATCTAATATGCAACGTTTTTTTCGGCCTTTTGTGTTAAATGTTGTGGAGAGAATAGAATTGCTTGCATTCATAGAGACCCCAGGGCTCTCTTATATGATAGAAAAACTGAGTAAATTATACACGAGATACATGAAAGAAATAGAAATAAGAAATATAAATAATGATATACAAATATCTCAACACTCCCCCTCAAGCTGGAGCACATATGTCGATTATGCTTAGCTTGGAATGACAACTTTTAAAAGGACCTCGAGCAAGAGCTTTAGTGAATATATCGGCAGTATGATCCCAATAACGACATGGGAGGTGGATATGGGCCCCTTCTGGATCATGTCTCTGGTATAGTGGCAATTTACCTCAATATGCTTGGTCCGTTCGTGGAATGCATGATTATTACTAATAAAAAAGGCTGCTTCATTGCCACATGGAAGTTGCATCGTGATAGGCACCTCAACTGCAAGATCAATCAAGACCGATCTAACCCACATCATCTCTGTGCTCCCCTCAGCCATGGCTATGTATTCAGACTCTATACTGGATCTAGCAACCATCATATGTTTCTTGCTTTTCCATGACACAAGTGAGCTCCAGACAAAAATAGCAGACCCAGATGTAGACTTCCTATCTCTAGGGCATCATGCATAGTATGCATCTGCACAAGCTGTCAACTCAAGAGATTTACCTCTGCTGAATACAAGGCTAGTACTTGGTGAATTCTTTAAATATCTTAGAATCATATAGACAACATCCATATGTAACTTCCTGAGCTACTCCATGAGCTGGCTCATCTTCCTCACAACAAGGATATGTCTAGCTTGGTGATAGTAGCATAGAGGAGATTCCAAACTAGCTCTCTGTATATCCTCTTATCTACCTCCTCAGTGTCATCATCATATAATCTCATGCTTGGATACATAGGGGTAGTAGTAGGCTTGCTCCCTATCATACTTGTCACAAGTAGAAGATCAGTCACAAACTTCCTCTGGGTTATCATAAGACCCCATTGGTTCCTGGCGAACTCTAATCCGAGGAAGTAACGAAGATTGCCAAGGTCCTTAGTCACAAACTGTTTACCAAGGAACTCCTTAGCTGTCTGAATACCCCTGCTCATCATTGCTCGTGACAATAATATCAACATAAACCAAAAAGGCAACTGTACCTCTCTGTGTCCTTTGAACAAAGAGTGAATGATCCACAGTAGACCACACAAAATCTTGGTGCTCTATCAACTTTGAGAGCTTCGGGTACCAAGATCTCAAACTCTGCTTCAGGACACAAATCGCCTTGTGGAGTCTGTACACCTTCTGAGACTCTCCCTCAGCAACAAAACCTGGTGGTTGCTGCATGTATACCTCCTCTTGTACCAATAGAAGAATATATAATGTCGAATGTCTAGCCACTGGTAAGAAGGTATCCTGGTAGTCCACCCATATGTTTGGGTGAACCCTCACGCTACTAACCGTGCCTTGCAGTATCCTGGTAGGCCCGACCCGAGTGTAGGCTCGAAGGCCCGGCCCGGATCTAGGCCCGCGGGCCCGGCTCAGCCCAAGGCCCGACAATCAGCCCGACCCGCGTCCTTCCAACTCCTAATTGGACCCGATCCCTAAAGGACAATTCACACGCACACCCCGATGCCTCCCCTTCCCTAATCCCTCGTTCGTGTCTCCGAAAATGGTCTCAAGGGTGGGTAGAGTCACCAGAAACTGATCTTTCACATGCTTATATTTTGGATTCAGTCCTGAAAGAAATCTATAAACCTACCTTTCAACATGTTTGCCCTCTTGTTTATAATAACATGCATGCTGAAAAGTAAGAAGCTCCTCAAATAGGCTCGTAAGAAGCCCGTTGTACTCGATAAGGCTCGACTCTCCCCGTTAGCAGACCAAATTCTTATGTATATGTCAGAATGACGAGACTTGGTCGTCTTCTGAGAATATGTGCGCTCAAGGTTTTCCTACATCGCCTTAACAGTGTCTTTATAAGAAGATCATCAACAATGTTCGGATCGACGTTGTTCGTCATCCAAGAGGTAACCTGGCAATTGTCAACAAACCAGGTTTCATAGTACTTGTCTGTTTCAGCAGGGGGGACCTTTATAAGAACATAGCTTTTACACTGGCCCCCGACAAACACTTTGAAATATCGAGACCATAGAACATTTTTTTGAAGCACTTTAATTTGATAGAAGTGCCATGTACCATCAAAGAAGAAGTAGGGTACACAGGCTCGGGCTCAATAGAAGTCATGGTGGCCGCACAGGTCAAGAAAAAGTGACCTAGATAGTTTATGCAATCTTGAAATCAAGCAAGCATCATGGAGATTTAGTAGTACATCGATGAAGAGGACGGTTGTATCACGAGGATGTGGACGCATGAGAGAGAGAGGCAACGTCTTAAGGCTTTATTAGAAGCCTGAAGATGGTGCAGGAGCATGACAAGGAGGACCTAGGGTGTCTTCCGATTATGCAAGCAACGCAACAACTTTGAGCGTCAGTGGGGAGCCCTAAAACTCCATGAGGATGTGCGATAGGCACAACACCACTGGCTAAATGTGCAGATGCCCTAGGTAGCACTGGGCGGAGACGCAGATGCCCCTAGCGACGTTGGGCAGAAACATAGGGGCCCTGAGCGGTGCTGGCTGGAGGCGCGGATGGGGTGCCTGAGGTGCGACTGGTGGCACAGGAGCACCGAGAAATGCTGGTTGGAGGCGCGGATGCACCTGAAGCTCTGAGCGGTGCTGCTAGCTACGCCTCGTGCGCTTAGGGCTAGAGGTAGCAATCGAAATTAGGTTAGAACACCAGTCTAGGACTGCTGCTCTGATGCCATGTGGAAAAACGATGAGAGAATAAGATGAGATGTTTATTCAAAAGGTCTAGGGGTCCTTATATAGGAGTAAACCTTAAAGAACTCAAAAGGATAAAATGCATAAATACCCCCGTAGGGTTACAATGGAATATGAAACGTAATCTACTATAATCTATAACACTATGTTGCTACAACTAGTAAGTGCATAAGCTATACCTGACGAACTTATAAACGCTCTAGCAGCAGTTGCAACATCTGAAGGTCCTGCAGCTGGTGTGGTCGATGTGGTCGTCATTTCTTCCAACTGAGAGAATATCATTAATCCTCACATCATGAGAAGGAGCTAAAGTAGTCTTTCTCTACGAGCGGTCGCATGATACCCATGCTTCAGATCAGATAGCATGTCTCCTTAGAATGACTTGGACGGTGGCAATATGTGCATGGGCTATGCTGATGTCCACCACCTCGATCGTTGGGTCCTCACCACGAAACTGTAAAGTACCCCCTCTGTCGTGAGAAAAAACAGTCATAGATGAGGGTGTTTGGGTCATGGTAGTAGATGAACTCGTGATTCTGCTCAATATATTGTAGATCTCCGTCATTGGCGATGTCTCTCTCTCTCTATAGTAAGCAACTGAGTACGTATTGCATCATACTTAGAGCTAAGAGATGACAGAAAGACTCTTATCATAGTGGCATTTCGATATGTCTGTTGTTGCTCTGTGCTGGTAATGATAGGCATAAAGCTATGAAGCCTTTCAAACATGCCTCGAAGATGCGAGAAGTATGCATGAAGAGGTCGACCATTATGCATGATCGAAAATAAGTCATACTGAAGTTGGAAGATCTTTCTCTCATTCTTCGCTTGCCCATATATGGCAGCTAAAATGTCCCACAAAGCCTTGGTTGTGGGTTGATTGACTATGTCGTTGGCAATCTTCATGGTAAGCGTCCCAGATAGCCAAATCCTTGCATAAGCATCATCTTGTTTCCAAGAAGCATTAGTCCTAGTCTTCTTTGTCGGATCTGGATCAGTCAGTATATGCTCCTTGTTATTGGACTGCATGAGGGTGTGGAATTGCATGGACCACAACTCGTAGTTGGTCCTATCCATCATTACGATGGGAACCAGACCCTTGAAAGCACCGGACGACAAAAATAAATCACCCTTGATTTCTGACATGATAAAATGGTAGCCAAGAACAAGAACTCGACTGGAGAATAGACAAATATGAGAGTCTACACAATTATACTGAGGAGTAGTTGTATGTGTGGACTCATACAACCATCCTCCTCAAACTTTGTTGCGCGCTAGGGTCGGAAACACGATTTGTAGTTCTGAAATCATGTTTCTCGGTCAAATGACAATCGAGCATGGTGCAACCTGGGGGCCTGGTGGCTGAAGAAGATGGTTGGCGGCGGTAGCTCGACGACTTGGATAGGCGACAATAGTTGTTGTAGTTGCCCAACGGTCGGGTGGTTGCCAATAGCCATAGGCAACAACAATCGAGCCTAGGTGGCAATGATCGGAGGACTTAGATGGCAGCAACCAAGGGAGGCAGGCGGCTCTGGGCTATTGATTTTGCTAGAGGGGCCTGACTAGCATGTGGGGGGAAAGGATTTAGGTTAGGGCTCTGGTCTAGGACCATCACTCAGATACCATGTAGAGAGAATAGAATTGATTGCATTCATAGAGACCCTAAGGCTCTCTTATATAGGAGAAAAGCCCTAGGTAAATTATACAAGAGGTACATGAAAGAAATAGAAATAAGAAACATATATAATGAGATACTGTTGGAAAACGTGAATGAGATGTTTATTCCATAGCCCTAGGCTCTCTTATATAGGGAGTAGCCTATGGGTAAATTACATAAAGAGGATAACAAGAGAAATAAAATAGCAACAAGGTACAATAACTCAACGTGCGTCAACACTCCCCCTCAAGATGGAGCATAGATGTCAATCATGCTCAGCTTGGAGGCACACTTCTGAAATGGGCCACGTAATAATGCCTTGGTAAAAATGTCTGCCGTCTGGTTCTCTGAAGTAACGTGGGATGTGGTAATAAATCCTTTCTGGATCATATCACGTATGAAGTGACAATCCACTTCAATATGCTTGGTTCGCTCATGGAATGCAGGATTATTAGCAATGAACAAAGCAGCCTGATTATCACACTCCAAGTTCATAGGAAGTGGTATATCTAAGCATAGATCTGTCAGCACTGCTTTCACCCACATCATCTCTGTAGTAGCCTGGGCCATAGCCCTATATTCAGATTCAGCACTGGATCTAGCTACCACAGTTTGCTTCTTGCTCCTCCATGAGACTAGGGCATCTCCGACATAGACAGCGTACCCTGAGGTGGACTTTCTATCCTTAGGACATCCTGCATAGTCTGCATCTGCGCATGCATAGACAGAAATCCCCTTTCCTTTCTTAAACAGCATACCTTTACCTGGAGAAGATTTGAGGTATCTAAGTATCATGTGTATTGCATCCATATGCACCTGGCGTGGCTGCTCCATGAACTGGCTCACACGGCTTACTGCAAATAATATATCTGGCCTAGTGATGGTGACATATAGCAGTTTGCCTACCAGTTCTCTGTATCTTCTCCTGTCAACCTCCTCTGTGTCATCATCATACATCTTCATGCTAGGGTCCATAGGTGTCGTAGCAGGTCGACACCCTAGCATACCTGTCTCACTTAGTAGATCTGTAACATACTTCCTCTGTGACATGACTAGTCCATACGGATTTCTAGCAAACTCCAGCCCCAGAAAATATCTAAGGACTCCCAGGTCCTTGATGACAAACTCGGTCCCTAGCCTTTCCTTTGCCTGCTTAATGCCCTGGTCATCATCACCTGTAATCAAGATATCATCAACATAAACCATGATTACAACAGTACCTCTTGCCGTTTTCTGTACAAACAAGGAATGATCAGCATTTGAGCGTTTGTATCCTTGTTTCTCAAAGAGGTCTGACAGCTTCTGGAACCACGCTCTGGGGCTCTGCTTAAGGCCATAGATAGCCTTATGTAATCGGCAAACCTTGGAACACTCCCCCTCAACAGCAAAACCTGGTGGCTGTTGCATGTAGACCTCTTCCTGCAAATCGCCATACAGAAAGGCATTCTTCACATCCAGTTGATATAGGGGCCAGTCTTTAGTGACTGCAACAGATAAGAGGATCCGTAGAGTGGAATGACGAGCCACCGGGGAGAACGTGTCAAGGTAATCTACCCCATATGTCTGTGTGAATCCCCTTGCAACTAGGCGTGCCTTGTACCTGTCAATGGAGCCATCTGCATTATGTTTCACTGTAAACACCCACTTGCAACTCACCGGGTTGACATCTGGAGGTATAGTAACCAAGCTCCATGTTCCTCTGGACTGAAGTGCCGCCATCTCTTCCTCCATTGCTAGCCTCCATCGAGAATCCTGCAAGGCCTCATGGTGATTCCTTGGAATAGCTGTAGCTGAAAGTGCCAACGCAAATGTCTTGAAAGGTCCAGATAGCCTCTCAAACGACACCACTGCTGAAACTGGATACTGGACACAGCTTCTCTTTGACTTGCGTAGAGCGATTGGAACATTTAGGTCCCCTGTGGTATCAGCATGCTCCTGTGATACATCCTGCTGAGTAATGTCGTCAGATTCATCAACACTAATATTTTCATTACATACCGTAGGCGAGCTAGTTGACTGGTCAGGACCATGAGCTTGATTCGGCCTTCGGGTGTAATGGAATGGTAATGGAGGTACTATTGATGGCTTTGTTGGTGGTGGTGATGGTGGTGGTGGTGGTGATGGTGGTGGTGCCATGAACACAGTATCAGGGGATATAGATTGTGGCTGCATGTTTCCAGATTCGGAGAAGTACATGATAGATTCAAAGAATGTAACATCTGCGCTGATCACATACCGCCGACGCAGAGGGTCAAAACATTTGTACCCCTTTTGAGTTCTGGAGTACCCCACAAAGACACACTTGACAGCCCTCGGAGAGAGCTTGTCAGAACCGGGCGACAACTGATGGACAAACGCGATTGACCCAAACACACGAGGGGTAAGAGTGAACAGATCCTTGTTAGGATATATAAGAGAGAAGGGGATCTGTTCATTCAAGACGGACGAGGGCATACGATTTATAAGATAACATGCAGTGAGTACTGCATCACCCCAGTAGGAATACGGAACATGACTCTGAATGAGAAGAGACCTTGTGACATCAAGGAGGTGACGGTGTTTTCTTTCTGCAACCCCATTCTGTTGGGACGTATGGGCACATGATGTTTGGTGAACAATCCCCTTAGAAGAGTAGTAGTTGGCTAGATTATTGGTGCACAATTCTAAGGCATTGTCACTTCTTAAAAATTTGACAGTGGTGGAAAAAACATTCTGAATCTCATTTAGAAATTGAATAATAATGTTTCCAGCTTCAGACTTATTTTTCATTAAAAAAACCCATGATGCTCTAGAGAAATCGTCCACAAAAACAATATAATACCTGTGTCCCTGAAGATCGGGAACACGACTTGGACCCCATACGTCAACATGAAACAACTCAAATTTGGAGTTACTACTCCGACCTTGACCACTGGGAAACGATGACCTGTGATGTTTTCCCAACTGACACGCCTCACACTGGATAGGTGTGTGAGGAAGGCTATAAGGTAAGACACGACACAACTTCTGAAGCGGGAGGTGACCAAGACGCAGATGCCACAAGAGAGGAGATACTTGTCCAGCGGGAGAAGAGGTGATTCCAGCAAATGGGGTCTGGTTCAGACGATAGAGGCCTCCTTGCTCATAGCCATGACCAATCACGTTGCCCGTACGGATGTCCTGAAAAATCAAAGAAGATGAATCAAAAATAGCTCGACATTGGAGATCCTTCGTGATCTGGCTGATTGACAATAAATTCATAGAAAAATGCGGTGCATGTAAAACATTCTTGAGCTGCATAGATGATGTCAATCTAATCTCCCCCTGACCCATGATGGGGGAATGAGTGCCATTGGCAATCACTACTGTTCGTCCTGGAGGAATCTGAGTATATCCTGAAAGTAGACTCTGGTCGCCACATAGATGATGTGTAGCGCCTGAGTCCATGATCCATGGCAATGTATCCGATCTACTACTATGTAGTGCAAGTGTACTACCTGAAGTACTCGTAGAGGCAGACGCAGAAGCAGAGGCAGCAACATCCGTATGACTCTCTGTCGTCGGTGCAGATGGTGGGATAATGCCCCTGAGGCGGGCAACCAGATCATCAAACCGCTGATCCAGTGAAGCAGGAGAAGGAGGCTCTATCTGCTCAGCGGCTCGTGCAGATGCAGGAAATCCATGCTTGGAATAGCATGTGTCTTCAGTATGGCCGACTCTGTGACAATATGAGCATGTTGGCCTAGTGCGGCCACCCCTTCCACGGGGAATACGTCCACGGCCCTGGTAATGAGAACCACGGCCTCTGCTGGCTGCCATGGCTGAGGGATTCTGACTAGTGGCTGTGGAAGGTACAGTAATCCTGCTCAATCTGTGAAAAGCTTCCTCCATGGGAGGAATAGACGAGTCCGCCAAAATCTGTGAACGTGCTGCCTCATATTCTGGATCGAGTGCTGCAAGAAACACACCCACCATTGTCGCATTCCTGTATGTCTTCTGCTGTTCTGGTGTGGCGGTAAGAGGCATGAAGCTATGGAGCTTCTCAAACATTCCTCTCAAAGATGTATAGAGAGAATGTAATGGGCGGCCATTCTGCTTAATTGTGAATATATCATGTTGTAGTTGCAGGATCTTCGTCTCATTCCTTGCCTGAGAATACGTCGCTGCTAGGATATCCCACATGTCTTTGGCTGTGGGCTGATGAAGAATGTCATTGGCGATCTCAATAGCCAATGTGCCAGACAACCACACTTTTGCATATGCATCGTCAGCCTCCCATGAGACATGGACTCCAGTCTTCTCTGCAGGCTCGGGCTCTATGAGAATATGCTTCTTGCCCGTGGACTTCATCATACTCATGAACTGCATTGCCCACAGTTCATAATTCGTGCCATCCATCTTGACAATGGGCGCTGGACCACGAAATGCACCCATGGATGGAATATCTGCCTTGCTTTCTGACATACTGGATAAGGAAGACTGGAGCGACCTGCAACAGATAGTATTTGTCTACAATGACATAGACGGGATGAGTTGCATGTGTAGACCTCAAGCAACTATCCCCATGGACCTCCGCGCGCTACGATCCGCACGCGTACCGGTTTCTATTATAGAAACCCTAGAGCACGCTTGTAGAAAAACCACGAGACACTATGCGCACAGAAGGCTAACGCTGTATGCACAGCACAGCACAGCAGATGGTGCGCACAACAGATGGAAGGTGCACGGTTGCCGCACAGCAGGCACAGGAGATGGTGCACAGATGGTTGCCGCACAGGACAGGAAGCGCACCGCACTAGGAGGCGCACAGGCTGCGTGCTATGCAGCGCAACGAGAAGCCCCCCACGGCGATCGAGTAGCGCAAGGAGATGGTGCGGCGCTATGGGGCGCCAGGCGATCGAGTAGCGCAAGGAGCCAGGCAGTCGAGAGGCGCCAGGCGATCAGCGAGAAGCCCCCACACGGCGAGAAGCCCCCCACGGCGAGAAGCCTCCCCACGGCGAGAAGCCCTAAGCGCTGGAGAGGCGATCGGGGCTGGGGGCTGCGCCTATGGGCGATCGGAGGGGAGGCGATCGGCGAGAGAAGAGAGAGAGAAGAGAGGAGAGGCCGGCGGGTGGGGCGGGTTAGGGTTAGGGTTTCGAGAACTCCGGTCTAGGACCGTCGCTCTGATACCATGTTGGAAAACGTGAATGAGATGTTTATTCCATAGCCCTAGGCTCTCTTATATAGGGAGTAGCCTATGGGTAAATTACATAAAGAGGATAACAAGAGAAATAAAATAGCAACAAGGTACAATAACTCAACGTGCGTCAACAGATACAAATATCTCAACAAACGTTACGCAATTAATGGCATCTACTCAACCATCTAACATGAACCATGTTTAGTACTTCTTTAATTCCACTTTGATACATAAATTCTAGTAATATTATTTATAGATATTTATTTATTTTTAAATTAAAAATTTAAAAATCGCACGAAACCGCTTATACCATATTGCTTATTCAATATTCGGTGACCTGCTCAAACGCATATGCATACCTCTTTCCTAAACCTTGACTTTAACACAATTCTATCGGTCAACATGAAGTGACTCTTTTCCCGGAAAAGGACAAGATTGATGTTGCAAGACTTGGTGAGTACACAGTCCGAATTTCTCAAGCATGAATCGAAGGAATTCCCAAAAATTGAGATATCAACAATGATCTTTAAGAAATCATTTATCATCTATGGAAATTTGGCAATCATACATAATTGAAAGGTATCAGGACCATTTCATAATCCAAAGGACATGTGCTTAAAAGTATGGGTACTGAAAGGACATATGTCTAAGAAACAAAAGTATATGTTCCCTGATAACTTTTTAATAATTTGGTCTAGAAATGGTAAGAGGTAGTTGTCTTCTTTGTCGATGTATTAAGATACCTATAATCAACATAGACAAGCCACAACGTCAGTGCTCTTGTCAAGAATTCCTCTCCATTCTCATTGGCGACCATCTGAATTCCCATCTTCGGAACAACATGAAGTAGGACCATCCACTTGGGATCAAAGATGGGATAGATAAATCCGCGTGTGCATCGTATTTCTCGATTTCTTTCTTGACAACTTCTTGTAAAATCGGGTCCATCCTACGTTAAAACTCATGAGAAGGTTTGACATCCTCATTTACAAAGATTTGTTAGAGCTCAAGGAAAGGTTTATCCCACGGATATTCGACAAGATCCATCTAATTGCTTTATGATGCTTTTCAAGGATCTCTAGCAAGCTATTCCTGCTCTTCGGTCAGATGCGAACTGATAATGATAGAGAACTTCTAGTATAGGCCCATAAGGAAAGCGTACTACAGATGGTTTTGAGCTCTGGTAGTGGAGAAGAATCTAGAAGATCAGGCTCATGCTGATCTAGTGTAGTGCTGCAGATGAAATCTCTGTTTTGGTCAATTCCATGTATCTTTTGGTTTGCTCTGGAAACGGATCACAAAATATATCATGGAATGTGCATACTATATTTTTTTATTCTACCCTTAGTTCTGAATGACCTACGTTGAATAGTTATAACATTCACCAATCAACCTCTGAGTTGTATGAAGTGGAGGGATGAAACTCAATCTGATCATCTTTTGAAAAATGACCTCAACCTCAAGAATTCATGTGACTGCTCCGCATATACTATATCCCAGATCTCCTCTCTAGATAAGAGGTCTTCAATTTTTCTTTGTGAAAGGTTGTTATGACAATCCATAAATTGACAATCTTCCTACAAATAAGAACACTATGCTGGCTTTTGAACCTAGTCTTTTTATTGCACTCTTCGTCATCTTTACTTGTATGGTTCCATCATAGACATGAAACTGTACCTTTCCAGACTTGTAATCAGACAGGCCCTTGCAGTATGCAAGAAGGGCCTCCCAAGGATTATCATGGAATTATGCAACTGTTTAGGGTTTTCACGTTAAGACAGTAGAGTCCACTGAAATTGCGAACCCTCAACAATCACAATAACATTTTTAAGTATTCCTTTAGGTCTCTTAACTAACTAATTGATTGATAAATTGAAGGATCATGTAGGATTTGTTAAGAGGACCTAATTCGATCTTCTCGAAAGACAAAAACAGTTATGATATTGATTGGGGAACAGTTATGTAATAGAGAACAAACAAAAAGTCTCTTGGGAGATATACCTGATGATATAGTGTGCCGTGCCATTCTTCTTCTTGGGCGAGAGGATAATCTTGATGGTGCATGAAGTGGCTGTGGATAATAGATGTTAGAAAACAGAGAATGCGGAAGCGAATCATGGAAAAAGATAAAGAACAATAAGAACAACGGGATTTTTAACGTGGAACTCTATTCCCTAAGGAGCGGGATGAAACTATGGGGGAAGCCCTCAATGGGGCGTATGCTTCATTGCTTTTTCTCCACTGGATACATGGGTGTGGGGATCTATATATAGCCCCCACTGAGTCTCCACATCTCCAAACTGGTAGATGTGGGACTAAACAACTTGATGGGGTAAATGGATCCTGGAGGGATCCATTTACCCATCTCCCTCATATATGACGCATACAATGAATACTCCAACACTTTGCCTCAAGCTGGAGCATGCAATGCTCAGCTTGGATAAACAAAAAGAACCTCAACTCAACGCTACAGGATACTATGGACAATATCAACTCAATGCGCATAACTGTTGTTGTCGAGGATGTTGCTTCTCATGCTGTGTTGGTGAGGAGGACGAACGGGCTGGAATGTGAGTTTGTTGAATCTCCTCGTCAGAGAGCATGCCTCTAAACTGCGCCTATCAGAGTTACTGCAACTAAAATGAGTCTCCTCGTCAGAGTACTTTGGCCCGCCACAACATGTGGACAACTGCTCCATCTCTGAAAAAGGCCGAACTGAAAAAGGTCGTGGAAGTGCATTCCCCATCGGAGTCCACAGTCGCTGGAGAATGGAGTCTGAAAAAGTCTCCTCGTCGGAGAACTGAGTCTCTCCCATCTGGCACAGAGAATGGTACACTACTCTGAAGTACCTATGACACCACATGAAAACCCTTGCCCACATGGTATAGGGAGTGGTCCTCTACTCTGGAGTCCCTATGGGCCTATGGCTCACAAAAAACTCTGGCTGAAGCAACAAGAATTATGGGGAAAAGATGGCAAACATGTGCTCATATGAAAAGAAGACTGCATACTCGTGCGTGTCTGAAACTGAGGACTCAGATTCTGACGTCGAGTATAACAAAATATCTGTAGAGTCCAAAACTTGGCTGGTCTGGAGAATATCTGAATCTGACCTCTGAATGTGGAACAAGACCTGTGACTCTACACCATACTCCCCCTTTCTCCCATACTTGTCGGACAATGAACATCGACGAAGTTGGGAGAAGATAAAAAAAAATAGGGTTATAAAACATGAAACCAATAAGCCGATCACAATTTTTTTCGTCTTCTCAAAACATGTATAACATTTGGTCGTTTCTGTAGAGATAGATATTATTATGCTATGTACATGTTCGTTATTTCTCTGTTTTCTCTGGGCTACTTTGTACTTTACCCTTAAGGTCTCTCCCTATATAAGAGAGCCTAGGGTTTCTCTGAATAATCAATCTATGTTTTCTCCCAATATGGTATCAGAGCCCAAGCCCTACGGCTCTCCACCTCCCGCCGCCTAACCCCACCCGTCGCCCACACTCTTCTCGCCGCCACCGCCAACCCCAGCGCCGCCCGCCACCGCGCCTCTCTCGGCTCCTCCGCCACCAGCCCCTCTCGACCCCTCCGATCCCACCGGACCCTCTCGGCACCGCCGGCCTTTCCAGCCCCACACAGCGGGCTCCTCTCGCCGCCGGCTCCAAGTCTTGCCGGTCCCCCCTCCGGCGTGGTTGATCCTGCTGCTTGTTTGCTCTAGCGGCACCGCTAGGGCGGTTTTCCTAGTGCCTCGAGCCTAACTGTCTCTTCCTCACGGTGTATGGGTTTGGGTGCGTAACGTCTACATACGCACTCGAATCCTATGCAGTTTGTGTAGACATCTGTCACTTTGTCTACAAACCCTAGTTCTTCTCCATCGGCGATATGTCAGAATCGAAGATTGATATGCCCTCCATAGGCGCATTCGAAGGTCCTACGCCAACAGTCAAGATGGACGGGTCGAATTATGAGCTCTAGGCGATGCAGTTCATGAGCCTCATGAAGTCGAATGGTAAGAAGCACATTCTTACCGAGGATGAGCCAGCGGAGAAGACAGAGATATATGCCTCGTGGGAGGCTGATGACTTCTATGCAAAGGTCTGGTTGTCAGGTACATTGACGATGGAGATTGCCAACGATGTTCTCCATCAGCCCACTGCCAAGACGATGTGGGATATCCTAGCTGCCACACATTCGCAGGTGCGAAATGAGACCAAGATGTTACAGCTGCAGCTTGACATATTCACGATGAAGCAGAACGACAGACCTCTTTACTCCTTATACACATCCCTGAGGGGGATGTTTGAGAAGTTATACAGTACTATCCCACTGACAGCGACTCATGAACAACAGAAGATATTTCGGAATGCCACCATGGTGGGCGTCCTACTTGCAGCCCTTGATCCTGAATATGATGCCGCTCGTTCGCAGATCTTAGCCGATGCAGTTATTCCTCCAGTGGAGGATGTTTACAGGAGGCTCAGTCGTCTTACAGTCTCTTCCAGTTCTTCTACTCCATCCCCATCGGCGATGGTAGTTTCGCGTGGGAGAGGTGGTCCGTCTTCTGGTCGTGGACGTGGATGTGGACCCCAGGGCAGGGGTGCTCGCTTTACTCAGCCATGTTCCTACTGTCTCCACACAGGACACTCGGAGGAGACATGCTACTCTAAGCATGGGTTCCCAGCATCGGCACGTGTAGCAGAGCACTCTCAGCCCCAGTCGACATCTACTGCAGACAACCGTTTTGAGGACCTTGTGGCACGTCTCCGCGATATTATGCCACAATCATCTGGTGATTCTTCTGGTGGACCTTCAGATGTTGCAGCTACAGCCTCCGCCAGTTCATCTGCTGCTGCTAGTACCTCAGGTAGATCTACTGCATTTACACCATCTCATGATATCTCTGATTGGATTATAGATTCGGGTGCCACACATCATGTCTGTCGCGATCGAGATAGACTTGAGTCCTACAGGGACATTCCTCACGGCCGCTCAGTACAGATAGCAGATGATACTCATTCCCCCCTTGTTGGTCAGGGGGAGGTCTTCTTATCCTCTACTATGCATCGATAGAATGTCCTATATGCTCCTGAGTTCTCGATGAATCTGTTATCTATTAGTCAGATTACGGAGGATTTGCATTGTCGTGCTATATTTGACCCGTCTTCTCTTATTTTTCAGGACATACTAACGGGCAGGGTGATTGGCTGTGGCTCTGAGCAGAATGGTCTACATCGGCTGGTTCGGAATTCTTATGCTGGCGTCTCCTCTCATTCAGCCGTACCAGTTTCTCCGTACATCTGGCATCTACATTTTGGTCACCTCCCGCTCCAGAAAATACGTCATCTTCTACCTCAGATCTCTCCCAGTTCGTCCTTTCGCTGTGAAGCATGTCAGTTGGGAAAGCATCATCGGTCGACCTTTCCTAGTCGTCAGAGTCGGAGCAGTAGCTCCCCATTCGAGTTGTTTTATATAGATATATGGGGTCCGAGTCATGTACCCGATCATCAGGGGCACAGATTTTATCTAGTGGTAGTGGATGATTTCTCTCGTTTATCTTGGGTCTTTCTTTAAGGAATAAATCTGAAGCAGGAGACGTGATCAAGAATTTGATTAATGAAGTGCAAAATGTGTTATCTTCTATTGTCAAATATGTTCGTACAGATAATGCCCTAGAATTTTGCACTCGGTCCCTGTCTCAATTTCTTTCATCAAAGGGCATTATTCACCAAACCACTTGTGCGTACACATCTAAGCAGAATGGTGTGGCGGAAAGAAAGCATCGTCATCTCCTTGACATTACTCGAACCCTACTGATTCAGAGTTGTGCTCCTATTTCTTTCTGGGGGGATGTTGTTCTTACTGCGTGCTATCTGGTCAATCGTATGCCATCTTCTGTTCTTGGTGAGAAAATACCTGTCTCTATCATTTTTCCTGACAAGGAATTATTCTCACTTACTCCACGTGTCTTTGGTACTGTGGCATTTGTTCAGCTTCTGTCTCCTGGACTTGACAAACTCTCTCCTAGAGCTGTCAAATGTGTCTTTGTCGGTTATTCTCGGACTCAGAAGGGCTATCGGTGTTATGATCCCATAACCAAGAAATACTTCGTTAGTGTCGTTGATGTCACATTCTTTGAGTCTATTATGTATTTTTCTCCTGCAGGTGACAGACTGGTTCCATCCACTACCAATGATGATGTCTATGTCCCTCCACCTCCTACTTGGATTTCACCTGAGTCTCCTCCTGTTCCTACCTCTACATCATCTTCACCACCACCATCTCCACCTCCACCTCTTCCACGACCTCCCATTCCACCTCTACCAAAATTCTATACATGTCGGTCAGGCCCTGCTTAGGCTACACGTCAACCACCCATCGCGTCTCAGGTATGTTCAGAGGGTATTACTACTGACGGGTCAGATATGGTACATGTGCAGGATTCTTCATTGCAGAAGGAAACTACACCATCCAGTACAGCAGAAGATGACCTTGATATTCCTATTGCTATCCGAAAGCAGAAGGGGATGTGTGCCTCCTATCCCTTTGCTTCACAGGTGTCATTTCACCGTCTCACTGGAGACTTTCAGAGATTTGCTGCAGCGTTGTCTTCCGTGGATATACCACGGACCTACCAGGATGCTATGAAGATTGATTGCTGGAGATTGGCTATTGAAGATGAGATGCGTGCATTGCAGTCTCGTGGCACATGGTCTTTGGTTATTGCTCCTCCTGATGCTTCTATTGTAAGCTGTAAGTGGGTCTTCACAGTTAAATATCATGCAGATGGCAGTCTAGATCGGTACAAAGCACGCTTGGTCGCGCGTGGTTTTACACAAACCTATGGCGTGGACTATATGGACACTTTCTCTCCAGTGGATCGACATTCTACCGTTCGCATTCTCTTATCTGTGGCTGTGGTCCATGACTGGAGTATATCTCAATTGGATGTCAAGAATGCCTTCTTGTATGGAGATCTGCAGGAGAAAGTCTACATGCAGCAGCCACCGGGGTTTACTGCTGAGGGGGAGAAGCATATGGTGTGTAGACTTCAAAAGGCAATTTATGGCCTCAAACAGAGTCCAAGAGCATGGTTCCAGAAGCTTTCTAATCTTATTGAACAACAGGGATTCAAGAGGTCAAATGCAGACCACTCATTGTTTGTTCAGAAGTCATCGATAGGTACGGTTGTTATCATGGTCTATGTTGATGATATTCTGGTTACAGGAGATGATATTCAAGGCATAGAAAGGGCGAAGGCACTCCTAGGCCGTCAGTTTGTTACGAAGGATCTTGGAACCCTAAGATATTTTCAGGGGTTGGAATTTTCCAGGAATGCACAGTGTTTGGTGATGACCCAACGGAAGTACGTTACAGATTTCTTGATTGAAACAGGCATGGCTGAATGCAAACCATCCAGTATTCCCATGGATCCAAGCATGAAGTTCTATGATGATGATACTGCTGAAGTGAATAAGAGGAGATATAGAGAAATGGTAAGTATGCTCCTTTACATTACCATAACTTGACCTGATATTGCCTTTGCAGTAAGCAGGGTGACTCAATTTATGGAACAACCAAGACAAGTTCATATGGACGCTATGCACATGATACTAAAGTATTTGAAGTCTTCTCCAGGTTCAGGGCTGCTGTTTCGAAAAGGCACAGATTTGTCTATCTCGACATGTGCAGACGACGATTATGCAGGATGCCCTAAGGATCGAAAATCAACCTCAGGATTCGCAGTGTTTGTTGGAAGCTCTCTGGTTTCTTGGAAAAGCAAGAAACAAACTGTTGTGGCAAGGTCCAGTGCTGAATCCGAATATAAGGCCATGGCGCAAGTCAGCACGGAGATGATGTGGGTTCGATCAGTACTAGAGGATTTACATGTAGCCGTACTGTAACATCCATATTCTAACAAACCCGAACTCGTCCGATTTTGGATCCAATGAACCCAAAAACGTTGTTGGTCAATGCCAAACAACCTAAAACGGTCAATTTATTATAAATCAAAAGTTGTTCGGGCGAATCGACCGAAAAACGGTCGCGTCGTAGCGCGCGCCGTGAAAAAGGTCGCGACGTAAATTCAGAAACCGCAAAACGAACCGAGACCGTCATTAGATCCGACTCGACGATACAAGACCAACGGAATCGACCGTTCATCAAACGGAGGTCATTTGATATTTTTAAATCACAAAATTTATTCCCAAACCAAAACCGTATCTTAAAATTTCGGAGGTTCAAAACCCGACCTGAAGTATATCAATATTATACTCATATTGATCGTCGTGTAGAGACGGTCAAAACAAGATATTAGGCGTCGAAATTCGAAGCTCGAGGCATAAGTACGGGTGACTTTGGTATGTTAATTAGAGAGAGATTTCAAAGAAATATTTTATTAATAAATAAAATTTTATTTAAACTAATTACAGCCGCCGTGACAGACTCTGCTAAAAAAAATTAACTTAATTTACTGTTGTCGGTAGACAGCAGTTGGCATTCCTTGCCTTTCCATTAGGCTTTCTAAACTTCCTCCACTTGGAGTTCTTCCACTCACGTGGCAATCAATTAAGCTCCCCTTCATGTCTATATATAACAACCTTTCCCTTCTCCCTTTTCTACAAGTTCCCTCTATCTATTCCAAACGAGAGAGCAAAATCGCCGCCGAAGAGCCCCCCCGTTTCCTCCGTAGATTCTGAAAATAAACAGGAAGCCACTGCTCCACTTGATCATAGACCTGCAGTTGTACTCGGTTGCACTCTAAAACGCCTCATCTACAGCCCAAACTGTTGTAGATTTCAGCAACTTCTGAGGATCTCTGCTGCATGCTAATTTTTTCTCCAAAACTTGGAAGATCTAATTAGAGGTACAATCCCTAGACCATCTCTTTGCTGCCAATGCATGTATTCCTCCTATCTTAATCCAACATTATGGGTCTATGTAATTAACGATATTGACATCTACGGAGCCTGGTAATATTTTACCTAATGAAACTTAGGGGTCTATGTAATTAACGATCTTGCCATCTACGGAGCCTGGTGATATTTTACCTAATGAACGATCATTGCTAGAATGGTTAGTGATAAATTTGTTTTTTTCTCTTTAATTATGAGTAGACATTGATGGTGTTATGTTTTCTGATTTGGACTAATGGGGTTCCGTATAAGCTAGGATTTACATTTATATTGGATTGGTTAGGCCATGGCTATTTGTGAATGGGGATTTAGCACAAAGGAGAACACATTTGCAGAAGTAAAAGAGAAAGTAGAGAATAAGAGTGGTGATGATCAAGGAATCATAGAAGTAGCATGTAATTGTTGGGTTATTGTGGTTTTTATATAGCAGTAGGTCACGTTGGTAGTTTATGCATAAATTACTTGTTCTAGATACTGGATCTCACAGTCTGATTATAATAGAAAATAAGATTAATAACTGATGAAAATTTAGCTCTATAGTTCTTATTCCCTGTACCAAATTAGGCATGAAATTATACTCTTAGTTCAGTACAAGCTTTACCATATGAGCAATTTTAAAATGATTCTCATGGATCTGTGGCTGCTCGTACTTCTATCGGCAAGTTATTTGGACATTTGGGCCTTCGTCTGGGAATTGAAATGTCATATTTGACGTTTACATGTAGTGAATAGAAGCCATAGAATGGGTTACAAGCAAGGTTTATAGCCTCCAGAGTAGTAGTTGAAAATCTGGAAAATATGGGGGATGTCTTTGTCAAATGTTTAGTGGCATGGACTAGACATTGATATTATGCGAAGTTGATATTAATCTCACCTTCATGTAAGTCCCAACTAATCAGACCTTATTATCTCTGTCGTGATTTAGTTTATTTAGCATTTCATCTATGAAGCCATATCTGAATAAACATTTCAATAGTTTGGATGACAAATGGATTTAAAACAATCCACTCAAGGACATTAATTAACTGTATATTAATGATGAAAGTTGCCTATGTCCAACTCTAGATTTTTAAAGACTTCGAACCAAATGATCCTTACATCTCATTTTTAGGAAATGGTCATTTCTTTTGGTAGATCCATATTTGCAAAATATCATATCGATGAGATCAATCATATATTCTTTTAATTTCAACTGTAATTCCTTCTCTAATATATATGTATGTATACACATACTCACACACGTTTCTATAGTTATCAGCAAACTGATGATGCCTTCAAAAGTAGTGCGTTGTTTCCTATTAGATTCAGAGAAAGGACTTCGATCTTCCTGGTCATTATAATCTAGACTGGATGTCATGTTTGTGATACTTTATTATTTCCTACCATGCATAAGATTCAACTGTCTCGATGCAATTGATTATTTGACTTATTATGGAGAAACGAATTGTGGTACCTATTAAAGGAAGTATTGATTGAGATAATTGATCGGTTAAGATTTGGCAAAAAATTTGATTTATGTGCCGGTCATGGCGACCTTTACGCCTGACTGTGCGAGGGCGCGGTGACCCTCACCTGGGCGGAAGAAAGGAAGCCCAGTTTGGGCAGCGGCCGCCAAGTGCGCGGGTCTAGGATCCCAGTCCCCCTTCGGTTTTTAACGTGAGCTCACAGTGTTTTTACACCTCGTTGGGATCCCGACTTTAGACCATTCCGCTGACCCTGTTTTAGGATACCCAGACGGGGGATCCTTGGTTTTCAGTTTTACGTGCGAGCTCGGTTGCCCGTTACCGGTCGGGCTGTTTTCTAGAGCGACTTTTCCGGGAAGTCCCTCTCACCCGTCTCAGTGGCGTAGTTGGGAATAGACCTATCCCTCTATTGGATCGTCCTTCCAATCAGGGGGCGAGACGGAAGAGCCCTTTTTTTGGCTTCTTCACCGCTTGAGTTTTTCTTCGCCAACAGACTTGGCGATGTTACATCCAGATCATCCATATCTATATCTACATCATCTAGAGTTACATTTAGGTTGTTGCACAAAGGTTTGAAGGGATTGATTTTACATCCAGATCATCCATTTCTATATCTACATCATATAGAGTTACATCTGAGACAGTTGCACTTGAGGTTTTAAGGGGTTACAATTAAAGTTGAATAAATGGGAAAGACTATAATCTAATTCGAAATCTCATTAAGCTAGTGGACGTGTTGGGAACTTAGTTAGGATGCATTATACAACACCGCATGCCTACGGAGGCACCCCAACCCTAAGACATTCCCCAAGTCTTAGAGTCATAGTGTGAGGTTTCACAAGAACCAAGACCACAGACTATCCACTAGACTTAAGATTTTAATAAATCTTTATATCTTCTCATCTCACCTTTCCCATCATCAAAAATCCATAAATATGATCTCTGAGCACTATGAGAATAAAATATACAATCACTTACGATAGAAATATGCTTATGAGGGGAATGTTGGGATATTAGCTAATTATAAGAGGTACTTACTAGAATTTGGAAACCCTTTTCAATTGCAAGTAGAATTAAATTTTTAATTTGAGTTGCTCATGCCTCTCTACTTGTTTTCTTTTGAAAATAATAAATGCCTGTTATTTTATAAGTTTTTGGGAGGTACCAGCAACCGCTGACGCCTCTTCTTTCCTAACATGTTTGGCAGGCAAACAGCCTGCAGTTCAGTAGCTATACATGGGTCCAGAAGATAAATTTTATACCCAACGGTATGGTTTATTTTGTGCCAGTTTTTGTTCAATTTATAATGTATTATGTTTCTTTCTCTTCAGTCAGACTTTTGGGATATTATATGTACTGTCAGACTTTGTACATGTTGTAGAATATATGGAAGTTAATGAAATAAGATTTTGGTGACCATTGTTCTATGAGTTTGTGGTTATAAATGTTGATATGAATGCCAGATGAAATCATTTCATTCGCGAAAAATTTTTCCTCGTACTTTCAGTTACTTAATGCGATAGTAATGAATGTTGTAGCGCAAAATGTGTGATTAACGGGTACCCGGATCCTCGGGGGTTCACAGTTTGGTATCAGAGCAGTGGTACCCCGCTACACACATTCGCGGTATTTTAATTCCGATCGCATTAAGTTCTCGGATAGCGGCAGTCTTCCGACTTGTCGTGAGTCCGAGAAGGGAAATAGGACATTCAGATTCAATTACCACAGCTGTCACCAATTTCATTAATTTTCATATTGTATCCCAAGAAGAGAAAAACATATATCATATTATATGGGAACCATTGATTTTATGACTAATAAATGGTTCTCATGCAGAGCCATGTCATCCCGACCAGACCAGGAGATGACTAACAAACTAGCACACATACTGACTACTCGTATCGACCTTTCCATAGTCTATTTGATTCTAGTGTGACACATTCTTTTCTTACTTCGAGGCTACTTGCTTCTTTACGTAGAGTCGCAGAAACTCTCTCTTCTTCATATCACATTCAAAGGCCAGGTGGCCAGTTATTTGTCATATCCCTGATAGTCAGGCAATTGCCCATACTTATTGACGGACACGAGATGCTCGCAGATTGTCTACTTCTACAGCTTGATGAGTTCGACTTGATTCTAGGCATACATTGGTTATCCGCTCATCATGTACTTGTTGATTGCTTAAGGAAGACGGTTGCCTTCAGAATTCCAGAATTACCCGAATTCACTTTTGAGGGTACTATACACGACTCCACCATGGAGTACATCTCGGTGCTGCGAGAACAACGACTTGTTGATCAGGGTTGCGATTCCTACCTTGTATTTGTTCGGAAGGTATCTGATCAGAAGCCAATGATACAGGACATCCAAGTAGTACCAGAATACCCAGACGTGTTTCCAGATGAGCTACCAGCATTACCTCCTGAGAGAGAGATCGAATTCGAGATCACATTACTACCAGACACCCAACCGATCTCTATGGCTCCTTACCGTATGGCCCCAGCTGAGTTGCGGAAGCTAAAGATGCAGTTACAGGAGTTACTTGATTTGGGATTCGTGAGGCCGAGCACTTCACCTTGGGGTGCTCCGGTTCTACTTGTTAAGAAGAAGGATGGATCCATGAGGTTATGTATTGACTACAGGCAGTTGAACAAGAGAACGGTGAAAAACCGTTATCCTTTGCCGTGCATCGATGATTTATTCGATCAGCTCCAGGGATCTTCGGTTTTCTCGAAGATCGATCTTCGCTCCGGCTATCATCAGCTGAGGATTCGCGAGTCGGATATTCCGAAGACAGCCTTCAGGACTCGTTATGAATACTACGAGTTTATGGTGATGCCGTTTGGGCTCACCAATGCACCTGTGGCTTTCATGGATATGATGAACCGTATCTTCCGTCCATACTTGGACAAGTTGTAGTGGTATTCATCGATGATGTGCTCATCTACTCACGGAATGAATGGGATCATGCGAATGATCTACGAATTGTTTAGGACACATTGCGAGAGCACAAGCTATACGCCAAGTTGAGCAAGTGTGAGTTTTGGTTTTCTCAGGTCTCGTTTCTCGGACATATCATTTCTGGAGCAGGTATCGCAGTTGATCCTGCGAAGATTAAAGCAATTATGTCTTGGAAGCAGCCCGAGACAGTTACTCAGATTCGGAGTTTCCTCGGATTAGCGGGCTATTACAGACGCTTTGTCAGCGGATATTCACGCATTGTTCGTCCTCTGACACAACTGACGCAGAAGGGAGTTCCATTTATTTGGGACGATTCATGTGAGCAGGCCTTCCAGACACTAAAGGAGAGATTGACTACAACACCTATTCTGGCTCTTCCTTCAGGCACTCAAGACTATGCAGTCTATACAGATGCATCTGGAGAAGGTTTAGAAGCAGTATTGATGCAGAGAGGACAGGTGATTGCTTACGCATCACGGCAGTTGAGACCGCACGAGCGGAACTACCCTGCACATGACTTGGAGTTGGCGGCAGTTGTCTTCGCCTTGAAGATCTGGCGCCACTATCTATATGGAGTGAACTTCGAGATTTTCACGGATCACAAGAGTTTAAAGTACATCTTTGATCAGAAGGAGCTGAATATGAAGCAGCGCAGATGGCTCGAACTACTGAAGGATTATGATTGCACGATCTCTTAGCATCCCGGTAAGGGAAACGTGGTGGCTGATGCACTTAGCAGGAGAGCGCATGCAGAGGGTACGGAGAACTGGCTATACACATGGGATACGCTTGCAGCCTTGACTGATTGACATCCTCATGAAAGCGCATCCATTTCTACGGTCGTGCCTCTACGATTCAGTAGTTTGTGGGATCGCATTGTCGAAGGCCAGAAGACTGATCCTTGGATTCATGATAGATACATGCACGCCGTCAAGGATGAAGTTGATGATTTTGTTGTGACAGAGTCTATTTTATGGAAGGCGGGTCGAATCGTTGTGCCTAACGACGAGCAGTTACGTAAAAAATATTCTTGATGAGGCACACAGTTCACGGTTATCGATCCATCCAGGTAGCACGAAGATGTACCGTGATCTGCGCCGACATTTCTGGTGGGATGGAATGAGGCGCGATGTGGCGCTACATGTTAGCAGATGCATGACCTGTCAGATGGTCAAGGCTGAGCACAGGAGACCACCAGGATTATTGCAGTCTCTCCCCATTCCCGAGTGGAAGTGGGAGAGCATCTCTATGGATTTTGTCATAGGATTACCAAAGACACCCGGCGGTCATGATTCCATTTGGGTTGTTGTTGATAGGTTGACCAAGTCAGCCCATTTCATACCTGTCAACATGACTTACACTCCATCCAGGTTGGCCAAGCTCTATGTGCAGAACATTATCAGGCTGCATGGTATACCACGAGAGGTGGTGTCTGACCGGGATTCGAGATTTACATCTCATTATTGGCACCAATTTATGTCAGCACTACAGACAGAACTGAGGATGAGTTCTGCATATCATCCGCAAACAGATGGACAGAGTGAGCGCACCATTCAGACGCTTGAGGATCTACTTCGCGCATGCACTTTGGAGTGGAAAGGGTCCTGGAAGGACCATCTGCCGTTAGTAGAATTCACGTACAACAACGGCTATCACTCCAGTATTGCTATGGCACCATTCGAAGCCCTATACGGGCGGAGATGTCTTACACCTCTCAGTTGGCGGGAGGTAGGTGACCATGCTCTCTACTTCGTAGATCTCTTGGAGGAGACTGCGAGAGCTGTTGATCTTGTGAGACGGAGGCTTCTGATGGCACAAAGCCGCCAGAAGAGCTATGCAGACCATCAGAGAAGAGATTTGGAGTTTCAGGTATCCAATCTTCTTCTCTTTCCGTTATTACAAAATTAACTTAATCTCATATTAATGACATCCCTGTAAATTACAGGTGGGAGATTGGGTATTTCTTCGTATATCTCCCATGAAGGGAGTGCAGAGATTCGGTGTTCGTGGCAAGTTGGCACCGCGATATGTAGGTCTGTTTGAGATTCTTTCGAGAGTGGGGAAAGTAGCATATCGAGTAGCCCTTCCTCCACATCTTTCAGCTATCCATGATGTCTTCCACGTATCCAACCTGAGGAAGTATGTGCACGACCCTCAGCACATCATCAACTACGAGAATCCTGACGTAGAGCCTGATCTGACTTATGAGGAGAAGCCAGTCCAGATACTTGACCGTGTTGTGAAGAAGCTTCGCAACAAGGAGATTTCATTGGTCAAGGTGTTGTGGCACCGGCACGGCGTCGAAGAAGCGACGTGGGAGACCGAAGCCGACATGCGGGCACGATACCCGCAGCTTTTCTGATGTAAGCATCAAAACAAGCTTTTGTAATTAAATACATGATTAATATATGGCTTGTTTTCTCTTTGAGGTTTTTATGAGTTCAAAACCCTTTGAGGTTTTTATGGACATATGGAATTCAAACAAGACACCAAATAGCCTTAACTCGAGTCTCGAGGACGAGACTCCTTTTGAGGTTTTTATAATTGTAACATCCATATTCTAACAAACCCGAACTCGTCCGATTTTGGATCCAATGAACCCAAAAACGTTGTTGGTCAATGCCAAACAACCTAAAACGGTCAATTTATTATAAATCAAAAGTTGTTCGGGGGAATCGACCGAAAAACGGTCGCGTCGTAGCGCGCGCCGTGAAAAAGGCCGCGACGCAAATTCAGAAACCGCAAAACAAACCGAGACCGTCATTAGATCCGACTCGACGATACAAGACCAACGGAATCGACCGTTCATCAAACGGAGGTCATTTGATATTTTTAAATCACAAAATTTATTCCCAAACCAAAACCGTATCTTAAAATTTCGGAGGTTCAAAACCCGACCTGAAGTATATCAATATTATACTCATATTGATCGTCGTGTAGAGACGGTCAAAACAAGATATTAGGCGTCGAAATTCGAAGCTCGAGGCATAAGTACGGGTGACTTTGGTATGTTAATTAGAGAGAGATTTCAAAGAAATATTTTATTAATAAATAAAATTTTATTTAAACTAATTACAGCCGCCGTGACAGACTCTGCTAAAAAAAAATTAACTTAATTTACTGTTGTCGGCAGACAGCAGTTGGCATTCCTTGCCTTTCCATTAGGCTTTCTAAACTTCCTCCACTTGGAGTTCTTCCACTCACGTGGCAATCAATTAAGCTCCCCTTCATGTCTATATATAACAACCTTTCCCTTCTCCCTTTTCTACAAGTTCCCTCTATCTATTCCAAACGAGAGAGCAAAATCGCCGCCGAAGAGCCCCCCCGTTTCCTCCGTAGATTCTGAAAATAAACAGGAAGCCACTGCTCCACTTGATCATAGACCTGCAGCTGTACTCGGTTGCACTCTAAAACGCCTCATCTACAGCCCAAACTGTTGTAGATTTCAGCAACTTCTGAGGATCTCTGCTGCATGCTAATTTTTTCTCCAAAACTTGGAAGATCTAATTAGAGGTACAATCCCTAGACCATCTCTTTGCTGCCAATGCATGCATTCCTCCTATCTTAATCCAACATTATGGGTCTATGTAATTAACGATATTGACATCTACGGAGCCTGGTAATATTTTACCTAATGAAACTTAGGGGTCTATGTAATTAACGATCTTGCCATCTACGGAGCCTGGTGATATTTTACCTAATGAACGATCATTGCTAGAATGGTTAGTGATAAATTTGTTTTTTTCTCTTTAATTATGAGTAGACATTGATGGTGTTATGTTTTCTGATTTGGACTAATGGGGTTCCGTATAAGCTAGGATTTACATTTATATTGGATTGGTTAGGCCATGGCTATTTGTGAATGGGGATTTAGCACAAAGGAGAACACATTTGCAGAAGTAAAAGAGAAAGTAGAGAATAAGAGTGGTGATGATCAAGGAATCATAGAAGTAGCATGTAATTGTTGGGTTATTGTGGTTTTTATATAGCAGTAGGTCACGTTGGTAGTTTATGCATAAATTACTTGTTCTAGATACTGGATCTCACAGTCTGATTATAATAGAAAATAAGATTAATAACTGATGAAAATTTAGCTCTATAGTTCTTATTCCCTGTACCAAATTAGGCATGAAATTATACTCTTAGTTCAGTACAAGTTTTACCATATGAGCAATTTTAAAATGATTCTCATGGATCTGTGGCTGCTCGTACTTCTATCGGCAAGTTATTTGGACATTTGGGCCTTCGTCTGGGAATTGAAATGTCATATTTGACGTTTACATGTAGTGAATAGAAGCCATAGAATGGGTTACAAGCAAGGTTTATAGCCTCCAGAGTAGTAGTTGAAAATCTGGAAAATATGGGGGATGTCTTTGTCAAATGTTTAGTGGCATGGACTAGACATTGATATTATGCGAAGTTGATATTAATCTCACCTTCATGTAAGTCCCAACTAATCAGACCTTATTATCTCTGTCGTGATTTAGTTTATTTAGCATTTCATCTATGAAGCCATATCTGAATAAACATTTCAATAGTTTGGATGACAAATGGATTTAAAACAATCCACTCTAGGACATTAATTAACTGTATATTAATGATGAAAGTTGCCTATGTCCAACTCTAGATTTTTAAAGACTTCGAACCAAATGATCCTTACATCTCATTTTTAGGAAATGGTCATTTCTTTTGGTAGATCCATATTTGCAAAATATCATATCGATGAGATCAATCATATATTCTTTTAATTTCAACTGTAATTCCTTCTCTAATATATATGTATGTATACACATACTCACACACGTTTCTATAGTTATCAGCAAACTGATGATGCCTTCAAAAGTAGTGCGTTGTTTCCTATTAGATTCAGAGAAAGGACTTCGATCTTCCCGGTCATTATAATCTAGACTGGATGTCATGTTTGTGATACTTTATTATTTCCTACCATGCATAAGATTCAACTGTCTCGATGCAATTGATTATTTGACTTATTATGGAGAAACGAATTGTGATACCTATTAAAGGAAGTATTGATTGAGATAATTGATCGGTTAAGATTTGGCAAAAAATTTGATTTATGTGCCGGTCATGGCGACCTTTACGCCTGACTGTGCGAGGGCGCGGTGACCCTCACCTGGGCGGAAGAAAGGAAGCCCAGTTTGGGCAGCGGCCGCCAAGTGCGCGAGTCTAGGATCCCAGTCCCCCTTCGGTTTTTAACGTGAGCTCACAGCGTTTTTACACCTCGTTGGGATCCCGACTTTAGACCATTCCGCTGACCCTGTTTTAGGATACCCAGACGGGGGATCCTTGGTTTTCAGTTTTACGTGCGAGCTCGGTTGCCCGTTACCGGTCGGGCTGTTTTCTAGAGCGACTTTTCCGGGAAGTCCCTCTCACCCGTCTCAGTGGCGTAGTTGGGAATAGACCTATCCCTCTATTGGACCGTCCTTCCAATCAGGGGGCGAGACGGAAGAGCCCTTTTTTTGGCTTCTTCACCGCTTGAGTTTTTCTTCGCCAACAGACTTGGCGATGTTACATCCAGATCATCCATATCTATATCTACATCATCTAGAGTTACATTTAGGTTGTTGCACAAAGGTTTGAAGGAATTGATTTTACATCCAGATCATCCATTTCTATATCTACATCATATAGAGTTACATCTGAGACAGTTGCACTTGAGGTTTTAAGGGGTTACAATTAAAGTTGAATAAATGGGAAAGACTATAATCTAATTCGAAATCTCATTAAGCTAGTGGACGTGTTGGGAACTTAGTTAGGATGCATTATACAACACCGCATGCCTACGGAGGCACCCCAACCCTAAGACATTCCCCAAGTCTTAGAGTCATAGTGTGAGGTTTCACAAGAACCAAGACCACAGACTATCCACTAGACTTAAGATTTTAATAAATCTTTATATCTTCTCATCTCACCTTTCCCATCATCAAAAATCCATAAATATGATCTCTGAGCACTATGAGAATAAAATATACAATCACTTACGATAGAAATATGCTTATGAGGGGAATGTTGGGATATTAGCTAATTATAAGAGGTACATACTAAAATTTGGAAACCCTTTTCAATTGCAAGTAGAATTAAATTTTTAATTTGAGTTGCTCATGCCTCTCTACTTGTTTTCTTTTGAAAATAATAAATGCCTGTTATTTTATAAGTTTTTGGGAGGTACCAGCAACCGCTGACGCCTCTTCTTTCCTAACATGTTTGGCAGGCAAACAGCCTGCAGTTCAGTAGCTATACATGGGTCCAGAAGATAAATTTTATACCCAACGGTATGGTTTATTTTGTGCCAGTTTTTGTTCAATTTATAATGTATTATGTTTCTTTCTCTTCAGTCAGACTTTTGGGATATTATATGTACTGTCAGACTTTGTACATGTTGTAGAATATATGGAAGTTAATGAAATAAGATTTTGGTGACCATTGTTCTATGAGTTTGTGGTTATAAATGTTGATATGAATGTCAGATGAAATCATTTCATTCGCGAAAAATTTTTCCTCGTACTTTCAGTTACTTAATGCGATAGTAATGAATGTTGTAACGCAAAATGTGTGATTAACGGGTACCCGGATCCTCGGGGGTTCACAGTTTGGTATCAGAGCAGTGGTACCCCGCTACACACATTCGCGGTATTTTAATTCCGATCGCATTAAGTTCTCGGATAGCGGCAGTCTTCCGACTTGTCGTGAGTCCGAGAAGGGAAATATGACATTCAGATTCAATTACCACAGCTGTCACCAATTTCATTAATTTTCATATTGTATCCCAAGAAGAGAAAAACATATATCATATTATCTGGGAACCATTGATTTTATGACTAATAAATGGTTCTCATGCAGAGCCATGTCATCCCGACCAGACCAGGAGATGACTAACAAACTAGCACACATACTGACTACTCGTATCGACCTTTCCATAGTCTATTTGATTCTAGTGTGACACATTCTTTTCTTACTTCGAGGCTACTTGCTTCTTTACGTAGAGTCGCAGAAACTCTCTCTTCTTCATATCACATTCAAAGGCCAGGTGGCCAGTTATTTGTCATATCCCTGATAGTCAGGCAATTGCCCATACTTATTGACGGACACGAGATGCTCGCAGATTGTCTACTTCTACAGCTTGATGAGTTCGACTTGATTCTAGGCATACATTGGTTATCCGCTCATCATGTACTTGTTGATTGCTTAAGGAAGACGGTTGCCTTCAGAATTCCAGAATTACCCGAATTCACTTTTGAGGGTACTATACACGACTCCACCATGGAGTACATCTCGGTGCTGCGAGAACAACGACTTGTTGATCAGGGTTGCGATTCCTACCTTGTATTTGTTCGGAAGGTATCTGATCAGAAGCCAATGATACATGACATCCAAGTAGTACCAGAATACCCAGACGTGTTTCCAGATGAGCTACCAGCATTACCTCCTGAGAGAGAGATCGAATTCGAGATCACATTACTACCAGACACCCAACCGATCTCTATGGCTCCTTACCGTATGGCCCCAGCTGAGTTGCGGAAGCTAAAGATGCAGTTACAGGAGTTACTTGATTTGGGATTCGTGAGGCCGAGCACTTCACCTTGGGGTGCTCCGGTTCTACTTGTTAAGAAGAAGGATGGATCCATGAGGTTATGTATTGACTACAGGCAGTTGAACAAGAGAACGGTGAAAAACCGTTATCCTTTGCCGTGCATCGATGATTTATTCGATCAGCTCCAGGGATCTTCGGTTTTCTCGAAGATCGATCTTCGCTCCGGCTATCATCAGCTGAGGATTCGCGAGTCGGATATTCCGAAGACAGCCTTCAGGACTCGTTATGAATACTACGAGTTTATGGTGATGCCGTTTGGGCTCACCAATGCACCTGTGGCTTTCATGGATATGATGAACCGTATCTTCCGTCCATACTTGGACAAGTTGTAGTGGTATTCATCGATGATGTGCTCATCTACTCACGGAATGAATGGGATCATGCGAATGATCTACGAATTGTTTAGGACACATTGCGAGAGCACAAGCTATACGCCAAGTTGAGCAAGTGTGAGTTTTGGTTTTCTCAGGTCTCGTTTCTCGGACATATCATTTCTGGAGCAGGTATCGCAGTTGATCCTGCGAAGATTAAAGCAATTATGTCTTGGAAGCAGCCCGAGACAGTTACTCAGATTCGGAGTTTCCTCGGATTAGCGGGCTATTACAGACGCTTTGTCAGCGGATTTTCACGCATTGTTCGTCCTCTGACACAACTGACGCAGAAGGGAGTTCCATTTATTTGGGACGATTCATGTGAGCAGGCCTTCCAGACACTAAAGGAGAGATTGACTACAACACCTATTCTGGCTCTTCCTTCAGGCACTCAAGACTATGCAGTCTATACAGATGCATCTGGAGAAGGTTTAGAAGCAGTATTGATGCAGAGAGGACAGGTGATTGCTTACGCATCACGGCAGTTGAGACCGCACGAGTGGAACTACCCTGCACATGACTTGGAGTTGGCGGCAGTTGTCTTCGCCTTGAAGATCTGGCGCCACTATCTATATGGAGTGAACTTCGAGATTTTCACGGATCACAAGAGTTTAAAGTACATCTTTGATCAGAAGGAGCTGAATATGAAGCAGCGCAGATGGCTCGAACTACTGAAGGATTATGATTGCACGATCTCTTAGCATCCCGGTAAGGGAAACGTGGTGGCTGATGCACTTAGCAGGAGAGCGCATGCAGAGGGTACGGCGAACTGGCTATACACATGGGATACGCTTGCAGCCTTGACTGATTGACATCCTCATGAAAGCGCATCCATTTCTACGGTCGTGCCTCTACGATTCAGTAGTTTGTGGGATCGCATTGTCGAAGGCCAGAAGACTGATCCTTGGATTCATGATAGATACATGCACGCCGTCAAGGATGAAGTTGATGATTTTGTTGTGACAGAGTCTATTTTATGGAAGGCGGGTCGAATCGTTGTGCCTAACGACGAGCAGTTACGTAAAAAATATTCTTGATGAGGCACACAGTTCACGGTTATCGATCCATCCAGGTAGCACGAAGATGTACCGTGATCTGCGCCGACATTTCTGGTGGGATGGAATGAGGCGCGATGTGGCGCTACATGTTAGCAGATGCATGACCTGTCAGATGGTCAAGGCTGAGCACAGGAGACCACCAGGATTATTGCAGTCTCTCCCCATTCCCGAGTGGAAGTGGGAGAGCATCTCTATGGATTTTGTCATAGGATTACCAAAGACACCCGGCGGTCATGATTCCATTTGGGTTGTTGTTGATAGGTTGACCAAGTCAGCCCATTTTATACCTGTCAACATGACTTACACTCCATCCAGGTTGGCCAAGCTCTATGTGCAGAACATTATCAGGTTGCATGGTATACCACGAGAGGTGGTGTCTGACCGGGATTCGAGATTTACATCTCATTATTGGCACCAATTTATGTCAGCACTACAGACAGAACTGAGGATGAGTTCTGCATATCATCCGCAAACAGATGGACAGAGTGAGCGCACCATTCAGACGCTTGAGGATCTACTTCGCGCATGCACTTTGGAGTGGAAAGGGTCCTGGAAGGACCATCTGCCGTTAGTAGAATTCACGTACAACAACGGCTATCACTCCAGTATTGCTATGGCACCATTCGAAGCCCTATACGGGCGGAGATGTCTTACACCTCTCAGTTGGCGGGAGGTAGGTGACCATGCTCTCTACTCCGTAGATCTCTTGGAGGAGACTGCGAGAGCTGTTGATCTTGTGAGACGGAGGCTTCTGATGGCACAAAGCCGCCAGAAGAGCTATGCAGACCATCAGAGAAGAGATTTGGAGTTTCAGGTATCCAATCTTCTTCTCTTTCCGTTATTACAAAATTAACTTAATCTCATATTAATGACATCCCTGTAAATTACAGGTGGGAGATTGGGTATTTCTTCGTATATCTCCCATGAAGGGAGTGCAGAGATTCGGTGTTCGTGGCAAGTTGGCACCGCGATATGTAGGTCTGTTTGAGATTCTTTCGAGAGAGGGGAAAGTAGCATATCGAGTAGCCCTTCCTCCACATCTTTCAGCTATCCATGATGTCTTCCACGTATCCAACCTGAGGAAGTATGTGCACGACCCTCAGCACATCATCAACTACGAGAATCCTGACGTAGAGGCTGATCTGACTTATGAGGAGAAGCCAGTCCAGATACTTGACCGTGTTGTGAAGAAGCTTCGCAACAAGGAGATTTCATTGGTTAAGGTGTTGTGGCACCGGCACGGCGTCGAAGAAGCGACGTGGGAGACCGAAGCCGACATGCGGGCACGATACCCGCAGCTTTTCTGATGTAAGCATCAAAACAAGCTTTTGTAATTAAATACATGATTAATATATGTCTTGTTTTCTCTTTGAGGTTTTTATGAGTTCAAAACCCTTTGAGGTTTTTATGGACATATGGAATTCAAACAAGACACCAAATAGCCTTAACTCGAGTCTCGAGGACGAGACTCCCTTTGAGGTTTTTATAATTGTAACATCCATATTCTAACAAATCCGAACTCGTCCGATTTTGGATCCAATGAACCCAAAAACGTTGTTGGTCAATGCCAAACAACCTAAAACGGTCAATTTATTATAAATCAAAAGTTGTTCGGGCGAATCGACCGAAAAACGGTCGCGTCGTAGCGCGCGCCGTGAAAAAGGCCGCGACGCAAATTCAGAAACCGCAAAACGAACTGAGACCGTCATTAAATCCGACTCGACGATACAAGACCAACGGAATCGACCGTTCATCAAACGGAGGTCATTTGATATTTTTAAATCACAAAATTTATTCCCAAACCAAAACCGTATCTTAAAATTTCGGAGGTTCAAAAGCCGACCTGAAGTATATCAATATTATACTCATATTGATCGTCGTGTAGAGACGGTCAAAACAAGATATTAGGCGTCGAAATTCGAAGCTCGAGGCATAAGTACGGGTGACTTTGGTATGTTAATTAGAGAGAGATTTCAAAGAAATATTTTATTAATAAATAAAATTTTATTTAAACTAATTACAGCCGCCGTGACAGACTCTGCTAAAAAAAATTAACTTAATTTACTGTTGTCGGCAGACAGCAGTTGGCATTCCTTGCCTTTCCATTAGGCTTTCTAAACTTCCTCCACTTGGAGTTCTTCCACTCACGTGGCAATCAATTAAGCTCCCCTTCATGTCTATATATAACAACCTTTCCCTTCTCCCTTTTCTACAAGTTCCCTCTATCTATTCCAAACGAGAGAGCAAAATCGCCGCCGAAGAGCCCCCCCGTTTCCTCCGTAGATTCTGAAAATAAACAGGAAGCCACTGCTCCACTTGATCATAGACCTGCAGCTGTACTCGGTTGCACTCTAAAACGCCTCATCTACAGCCCAAACTGTTGTAGATTTCAGCAACTTCTGAGGATCTCTGCTGCATGCTAATTTTTTCTCCAAAACTTGGAAGATCTAATTAGAGGTACAATCCCTAGACCATCTCTTTGCTGCCAATGCATGTATTCCTCCTATCTTAATCCAACATTATGGGTCTATGTAATTAACGATATTGACATCTACGGAGCCTGGTAATATTTTACCTAATGAAACTTAGGGGTCTATGTAATTAACGATCTTGCCATCTACGGAGCCTGGTGATATTTTACCTAATGAACGATCATTGCTAGAATGGTTAGTGATAAATTTGTTTTTTTCTCTTTAATTATGAGTAGACATTGATGGTGTTATGTTTTCTGATTTGGACTAATGGGGTTCCGTATAAGCTAGGATTTACATTTATATTGGATTGGTTAGGCCATGGCTATTTGTGAATGGGGATTTAGCACAAAGGAGAACACATTTGCAGAAGTAAAAGAGAAAGTAGAGAATAAGAGTGGTGATGATCAAGGAATCATAGAAGTAGCATGTAATTGTTGGGTTATTGTGGTTTTTATATAGCAGTAGGCCACGTTGGTAGTTTATGCATAAATTACTTGTTCTAGATACTGGATCTCACAGTCTGATTATAATAGAAAATAAGATTAATAACTGATGAAAATTTAGCTCTATAGTTCTTATTCCCTGTACCAAATTAGGCATGAAATTATACTCTTAGTTCAGTACAAGCTTTACCATATGAGCAATTTTAAAATGATTCTCATGGATCTGTGACTGCTCGTACTTCTATCGGCAAGTTATTTGGACATTTGGGCCTTCGTCTGGGAATTGAAATGTCATATTTGACGTTTACATGTAGTGAATAGAAGCCATAGAATGGGTTACAAGCAAGGTTTATAGCCTCCAGAGTAGTAGTTGAAAATCTGGAAAATATGGGGGATGTCTTTGTCAAATGTTTAGTGGCATGGACTAGACATTGATATTATGCGAAGTTGATATTAATCTCACCTTCATGTAAGTCCCAACTAATCAGACCTTATTATCTCTGTCGTGATTTAGTTTATTTAGCATTTCATCTATGAAGCCATATCTGAATAAACATTTCAATAGTTTGGATGACAAATGGATTTAAAACAATCCACTCAAGGACATTAATTAACTGTATATTAATGATGAAAGTTGCCTATGTCCAACTCTAGATTTTTAAAGACTTCGAACCAAATGATCCTTACATCTCATTTTTAGGAAATGGTCATTTCTTTTGGTAGATCCATATTTGCAAAATATCATATCGATGAGATCAATCATATATTCTTTTAATTTCAACTGTAATTCCTTCTCTAATATATATGTATGTATACACATACTCACACACGTTTCTATAGTTATCAGCAAACTGATGATGCCTTCAAAAGTAGTGCGTTGTTTCCTATTAGATTCAGAGAAAGGACTTCGATCTTCCTGGTCATTATAATCTAGATTGGATGTCATGTTTGTGATACTTTATTATTTCCTACCATGCATAAGATTCAACTGTCTCGATGCAATTGATTATTTGACTTATTATGGAGAAACGAATTGTGGTACCTATTAAAGGAAGTATTGATTGAGATAATTGATCGGTTAAGATTTGGCAAAAAATTTGATTTATGTGCCGGTCATGGCGACCTTTACGCCTGACTGTGCGAGGGCGCGGTGACCCTCACCTGGGCGGAAGAAAGGAAGCCCAGTTTTGGCAGCGGCCGCCAAGTGCGCGGGTCTAGGATCCCAGTCCCCCTTCGGTTTTTAACGTGAGCTCACAGCGTTTTTACACCTCGTTGGGATCCCGACTTTAGACCATTCCGCTGACCCTGTTTTAGGATACCCAGACGGGGGATCCTTGGTTTTCAGTTTTACGTGCGAGCTCGATTGCCCGTTACCGGTCGGGCTGTTTTCTAGAGCGACTTTTCCGGGAAGTCCCTCTCACCCGTCTCAGTGGCGTAGTTGGGAATAGACCTATCCCTCTATTGGACCGTCCTTCCAATCAGGGGGCGAGACGGAAGAGCCCTTTTTTTGGCTTCTTCACCGCTTGAGTTTTTCTTCGCCAACAGACTTGGCGATGTTACATCCAGATCATCCATATCTATATCTACATCATCTAGAGTTACATTTAGGTTGTTGCACAAAGGTTTGAAGGGATTGATTTTACATCCAGATCATCCATTTCTATATCTACATCATATAGAGTTACATCTGAGACAGTTGCACTTGAGGTTTTAAGGGGTTACAATTAAAGTTGAATAAATGGGAAAGACTATAATCTAATTCGAAATCTCATTAAGCTAGTGGACGTGTTGGGAACTTAGTTAGGATGCATTATACAACACCGCATGCCTACGGAGGCACCCCAACCCTAAGACATTCCCCAAGTCTTAGAGTCATAGTGTGAGGTTTCACAAGAACCAAGACCACAGACTATCCACTAGACTTAAGATTTTAATAAATCTTTATATCTTCTCATCTCACCTTTCCCATCATCAAAAATCCATAAATATGATCTCTGAGCACTATGAGAATAAAATATACAATCACTTACGATAGAAATATGCTTATGAGGGGAATGTTGGGATATTAGCTAATTATAAGAGGTACTTACTAGAATTTGGAAACCCTTTTCAATTGCAAGTAGAATTAAATTTTTAATTTGAGTTGCTCATGCCTCTCTACTTGTTTTCTTTTGAAAATAATAAATGCCTGTTATTTTATAAGTTTTTGGGAGGTACCAGCAACCGCTGACGCCTCTTCTTTCCTAACATGTTTGGCAGGCAAACAGCCTGCAGTTCAGTAGCTATACATGGGTCCAGAAGATAAATTTTATACCCAACGGTATGGTTTATTTTGTGCCAGTTTTTGTTCAATTTATAATGTATTATGTTTCTTTCTCTTCAGTCAGACTTTTGGGATATTATATGTACTGTCAGACTTTGTACATGTTGTAGAATATATGGAAGTTAATGAAATAAGATTTTGGTGACCATTGTTCTATGAGTTTGTGGTTATAAATGTTGATATGAATGTCAGATGAAATCATTTCATTCGCGAAAAATTTTTCCTCGTACTTTCAGTTACTTAATGCGATAGTAATGAATGTTGTAACGCAAAATGTGTGATTAACGGGTACCCGGATCCTTGGGGGTTCACACGTACCTCTACCCGTGCAGCTTCAGTGTGACAATCAGGCAGCCTTGTTCATTGCCAACAATCCAACTTTTCATGAAAGAACCAAGCATATAGAGGTTGACTGCCATTACACTAGAGACTTGATACATAGAGGATTGATATCAACAACTCACGTGAGTTTAGGGGATCAGACTGCAGATGTATTCACCAAGCTGTTGCTCAGAGGACCTTTTCAGAAATGTTCATCCAAGCTGAGCATGATAGACATCTATGCTCCACCTTGAGGGTGAGTGTAGAGATAGATATTATTATGCTATGTACATGTTCATTATTTCTCTGTTTTCTCTGGACTACTTTGTACTTTACCCTTAAGGTCTCTCCCTATATAAGAGAGCCTAGGGTTTCTCTGAATAATCAATCTCTGTTTTTCTCTCAACGGTTTCAATAATTTTTTTATGGCTCCCTTTCCCTCTCTTTTTTTGCATTTTTTTCTCCGTCTATTTCCATTGTTTTCGGCTTTTCACTTCTCCCTTTTTTTGTTTTTCTTCTTTTTTTGCGGCTGGACCGCCCTTTCTTTTTTTAAACCCACTTTCGGGCTCCCTCTTTTAACGCACGTTAAGGCCTAGTCGTTCACCAATTTTTTAAAAAATAATCACAGTTGTCGATCTCTCTCATTTTCCTACATTCAATATTCTTTTTAAATAACAACATCCCCCATTAGGGCTAACCCTATCCCGCTTCGTGTTTCCCTGATAGGGAACATGTGCGTTGCTGCCTGGTGATATGGGGAGAAGCTCGGTGCGTGCGTGGGGCTACGCCGCCTGCTGGAGCCCCCGCTGGAGGCGTGCGAGGTCGGAGCGCGGGAGGGTGTGTTACCCATGGGATGAGCGCATGAGGGGCGGCACCGCACTGAGGCTTGGAGGCACCGCCTAGAGCCCTAGAGGTTGCGCGACACCATCGATGCGGAGCCCTAGAGGATTAGGGCTCGACTGGGGCTCACCGCACAGATGATATAGCGCGAACGCCTGGGGAAAAAGATGCGGCCTGGAAGCCTGTAATCGCCTGGGGAAGAACGCTTGGGGCTTTTGCGCACTTGGCCCTTTTCCTGGTGGTGCCTGGCGCAGTGTGCGTGGGGGGCAGTGCGCGTGCCTGGGGTTCTTGGCCCCCTTGCTTTGAGATGACATCGCTTGGGGCCAATCCTAGGAGGCGTGACTGACTGACACAACGACCCTTCCGAAACTAGGGTTCAGAAACCCTAGATTTGTGTTTGGATCGAAACAGAACAGGGTTCCAGAAGTTGAACCATGAACATGATAATCTCGAATCTCGAATAATAAAACAAAACAAAATCCATGAGAATCGGCCTGCTCTGATATCATGTTAGAAAATAGAGAATGCGGAAGCGAAACATAGAAAAAGATAAAGAACAATAATAACAACATGACTTTTAACGTGGAATCCTACTCCCTAAAGAACGGGATGAAACCACGGGAGAAGCCCTCAATCTTTTTCTCCACTGGATACATGGTTGTGGGGGTCTATATATAGCCCCCACTGAGTCTCCACATCTCCAAACTGATAGATATGGGACTAAACAACTAGATGGGGTAAATGGATCCTGGAGGGATCCATTTACCCATCTCCCTCATATATGACACATACAATGAATACTCCAACAATAGATATTTCTTACCTCTGTGATTTTTCCTACTCTTTATTGTATGTATGCATCGGTTCTTTAGATAATTTTGCATGGCAGGGATGTGATCGAAAGCCTCATGGAGAAGCATCTTGTTGTAACATCCGAATTTTAACCAAACCCGAACCCGACCTGATTTGGGTCCGATTAACCAATTAAAGTTGTCGGTCAATGCCAAACAACCTAAAACGATTAATTAATCATAAATCAAAAGTCATTCGAGTGGAATCGACCAAAAATCGGTCGCTTCGTAATGTGTGCCGCGGAAAAGCCGCGACGCAAATTCGGAAACCGCATCATTAGATCCGATTCGACGAAATAAGACCAACGGAATCGACCGTTCGTCAATCGGAGGTCGTTTGTTATTTTAAAAAACTGTAAAATTTTAATCTCAAACCGAAACCGCATCTCGAAAATTTCGGGTATCCAAACCCGATCCAAAATATACCAATATTATACTCATTTTGATCGTTGTCCATAGACGATCGAAACAAGATATTTCGCGTCAAAATCTGGCGCTCAAGGTGCGAGTATGATCAACTTTTATACGACAAATATATATATATATATATATATTTAGATTTAATATTTTTGTACTGTAGCAACAGTAGCTTAGCAGACTACTGCCGTTGGTTCCAGGACAGCCCATTGGTTTTAATTTTTTCTCCATTCCACTTGGTATTTTAAAAACCTCCACTTGGCATCCTTGAGACTCCATTTGGATGTCAATAAGGCTTCACTTACTCCCTGTAAATATCAGCCCAAATTCCAGCCGTGACTCCTCCATCTTTTCCCAATTTCCCCCCAAAAGCTCCAACGAGAGAGGGTTTCCAGCTTTCTTCTCAATCATTGCTGGAAAAATCGATCAACAGCTACATACAGTAGATTCTGGAGATGTTGCTGCTGCTCTAAGGCATCTCCAGCACTTGGAAGAACTTCTGAGAGCTCCAGGCTGAAGCTGGTATTCATCCAAGTAGACTTTGGATCAATACTCCTCACCTGGAACCGTTCTTGGAGTTGTTCAAGGAGCTATTACTCCTTGCTTTGAAGCCCTAGAGTTGCTACCTCCCCAGGCTGTTCCTTCTCTCTACCTCAGGTCCTGCATGCATGTCAACCTTCAAGTTTTGAAGATTTGTAGGTACGATCCAAAGCCATCCGTTGCTGCCTTGCATGCACAGCCACCTTTCTCTTTCTGCCATACTTCAATTGTTGATGATTTTGTGCCAATCTTCATCAATAGATCTACACTTAAACTTTATCATAGAATACAATAAGTTGCATGAAGCATTACATGCTAAGACATCAAATTGAGATGTACAAATCTAGCCACTCAAGCTCTTGTGAGCATAGTTTTTATAGAAATAGAAATTGAAAATCAATATTACTGATCAAATGAAATAAAACAAAATTTTCTACTCTGAAATAAAAGGTTATGCAATTTACAGATTTAGTTTCTGTTATGTTATGTTGTGTTGTCTGCTTATGCTATAAATCAAAAGCATATTGTCATTAGTTATTTAAGTTATAAAATTGTTACTGTTCTGTTGAATGGTTAATGTTAACGTATACAATAATAGTAGTATCTGTACCTTTCTCTATTTTGTTTTTCTTCATAGTATGCTTTGTGTAATTTACCCATAGGCTACTCTCCTATATAAGAGAGCCTATGGTTCATGGAATAAACAAGCCATTCATTTTTCCCAACAGTTAAGTTTTAAATTGAAAAGATTTCAAATTTCTTATTTCATTTAAAATTTAGCAATTATCTTGCTAAACTGTAAATTTTAATATTAAAATTTGTGCTACTGCCGGATTTAGAAATTTAAAAATTTCAGTGAATAAATCTTGATTAAATAAAGATTCAACCTAAAGTCTGCTACTGTCTACTAAAGTTTTGAAGTTAAAAGTCAACTCTGAGTCTCCAGTAATTCAAAATTTAATTGATGGGATCAAATGTCCTAATTTGATACTAGGTGTGAAAGCATCCATACAATATAGGGCCATGAACACTCCGGAGGAACTTCTCATAAGTAAAAGATTATCGGAAGATATTAGTGTAAGCGGCAGAATATGATCGTAGCTAATCTTATGGATACCAAAGATCTGATTTCAATACTTTTTTTCCATTAGATCCAATATCTATTCTTGGAATTTCACCTAAAGACTGCATCTACAACAAGACAAATAGATGCCTTGCTTCCTGTAGGGAACTCTGCAATTATAGAAGGATCAGGGAGAGACATTATATCATACCTATTAGACGTTCACTTATATGAGGTATTAATAACATCTATGAATTCTATGATAGGTATGTTTGAAAAATATTGATAATGGTGATCTATTTGTCTGGATTTCTGAAGTAAGGCAAATAGCAGATAACATTTACATAGATCCCTATTAAAAAATAACTCGGTGAACACATATATTTTATTATTTAAGACATCAATCAAGGATAATAACTAAATTAAAGAGAATTCAAAGCAACAAATAATAGTGCCAGTCATGGTGACCCCTACACCTGATCGTGCGAGGGCGCGGTAACCCTCAACTGGGCGGGAGATAGGAAGCCCAGATAGGGCAGCGGCCGCCAAGTGCGCGGGTCTAGGATCCCAGTCCTCTTTCAGTTTTTACGCGAGCTCGCAGTGTTTTTACGCCTCGTTGGGATCCTGACTTTAGACCGGTTCCGCTGACCCTCTGTTTAGGATACCCAGGCGGGGGATCCTTGGTTTTCAGTTTTACGTACGAGCTCGGTCGCCCGTACTAGTCGGGCCGTTTTCTAGAGCAACTTTTCCGGAAAGTCTCTCTCACCCGTCTCAGTGACGTAGTTTGGGAGTAGACCTATCCCTCTATTGGACCGTACTTCCAATTAGAGGGCGAGACGGAAGAGCCCTTTTGTTGGCTTCTTCACCGCTTGAGTTTACTTTCGCCAACAGACTTGGCGATTCTACATCCAGATCATCCATATCCATATCTACATCATCCAGGGTTACATCTGAGATAGTTGCACTTGAGGTTTGAAGGGATTACAATCAAGGTTGAGTAAATGGAAGGAACTATAATCCGATTCGAAATCTCATTAAGCTAGTGGACGTGTTGGGAACTTAGTTAGGATGCATTATACCACACCGCATGCCTACGGAGGTACCCCAACCCTAAGACATTTCCCAAGTCTTAGAGTCATAGTGTGAGGTTTCACACGAACCAAGACCACAGACTATCCACTAGACTTAAGAATCTAATTAAATCAAGAAACCTTTCCAATCTCAAACTCTTCCATCATCACTCACAAACATGATCTCTGAAGAAAATGATGATATATACTTACACTCATACATTCATGAATTTTCAACTACAAAATAAATATGTCATATATGGGAAATATTGGATTAATGGGCAATCATAAGAGTTGTTTACAAACCACTTGAAACCTTTTTACTTGAGCAAGTAGATGTAATTGTATTTGCTCCGCCTTTCTACTTGTTTACTTTTGAACATATTAAATGTCTATTTGTTTTATAAATTTTGGGAAGTACCAGCGCCCGTTGACACATTTTCTTCCTTGCACGCATGGCAGGCAAGGAGCCTTTAGCGCAGTAGCAGGTTGATGACTTCAGGAGACAGGGTATATACTAGACGGTATGGTTTCTTTTGTCTCAGTTTTTGTTCGGTTGATAATGTAAATGTTCTTTCTCTTCTGCTTAAAAATTTTGGGACTATTGTATGCACTGTCAGTCATTGTACATGATGTAAAATTATATGGAAATAAATGAAATGAAACTTTGGTGCCATATGTCTCTAGTAGCTTGTGGTTATAATGGTGGATGAGAATGTCATATGCAATGATTGAAACGCGAAAAATTTCCCTGTTTTTTTTGCTTGAGCGAATCTTACGTGAATGAAATGCCGCGAAAGTAGCGTAAACGGGTACTCGGATCCTCGGGGGTTCACACTTGATATATTTCTTCCTTGCACGCATGGCAGGCAAGGAGCCTTTAGCGCAGTAGCAGGTTGATGACTTCAGGAGACAGGGTATATACTAGACGGTATGGTTTCTTTTGTCTCAGTTTTTGTTCGGTTGATAATGTAAATGTTCTTTCTCTTCTGCTTAAAAATTTTGGGACTATTGTATGTACTGTCAGTCATTGTACATGATGTAAAATTATATGGAAATAAATGAAATGAAACTTTGGTGCCATATGTCTCTAGTAGCTTGTGGTTATAATGGTGGATGAGAATGTCATATGCAATGATTGAAACACGAAAAATTTCCCTGTTTTTTTTTGCTTGAGCGAATCTTACGTGAATGAAATGCCGCGAAAGTAGCGTAAACGGGTACTCGGATCCTCGGGGGTTCACACTTGATATATATGTTGTCCTTCCATAACCCCCATTTCTTGATCATCAACTTTTAGTATTTTTATTTTTTTCAGAAGATGGTGTTTTAGGAAAAGGGATAAGTGGAGTAGGTGTAGAATCAAGAACATGTTCATTTTTATTCAAATTCTCAGAAATAGTTTCTTTAGATACAAGACCCACCCTGGCCCCAAATAGAAATGTTGACTCGATGATTGTGGGTCATACAAGATTGGTACATAGATGGCTGATCGACAGGTTTTTGTTCCTCCTCGCTAACTTACACTACTAAGTCGTCGTGACCGATAAGACTATATTTTTATTGTTTTTGTTCTTTTATGATATTTTTGTATCTTTGCTGAAGTTGAATCCTCAATCTGAATATCACAGTACGTCTCCTCATTAGATGCGTCCTCCTCCTCGGCTCTATTGTAGTGTCATTCCTTTTTATACAATTAGGTGTCTGAATAGTCCTGCCTCTAGAGAGGTATGCGTATAAATCATGCCATAGGGATTTATATGACAAAGGTGTATCATATGATGGATACTATTAGATATGGTTTTATATTTCATCTTATTTAGTTGTAACCCCTTAGTGTTATCTTTCTAATTTCACATTTATGAGTGTTCTATAGTTTCATCCTACGTAAAGACCTCGAGACCTCTTGAATAAATCAATTCATAGCATTGTTTCATTAATCTCCACATGGTATCAGGGTCGTGGTCCTATAGTGGTATTCTAACCTAGATCCCACCGCCACCACCAGCCCTCGCACCTCTGCAACAACCACCATATCTTGCGCAGACCCTTCAGAGAGTCTATGGCCTTGCGCAAGGCTTCCTAGGCCCTCTTGTCAAGTAGCCAAGGCATCTGCAAGCCTTGGGTGGTGTTGTTGAGGCCTCCCAACCCTTCGATGAGGTTATTGTTACTTCGTCAAGGCTTCCCAAGCCTCCACTAGGCCTAGATTCGAGGTCCTTAGAGGTCTTTTGCCTCCTCAGGACCTGATTAGGGCTTCTGTAGCCCTCGACAAGCCTCCCATCGGTCCCCCTTTTGCATCGCTAGGTCTCTAGCAGGTCTCAATTGACATCCACTAGGACCCTAGTAGCCCCATTAGACTCCAATTGATCTTGACTAGCTTCGCTAGGGCACCATGGGATTTCTAGAGTCCCTAGGCTACTCCCTAGCCCCATACCAACACCGCTAAACTACACCACCGTCTCCGACGAATCTGATTTGTGGCGTCACAACTCTAGTTTACTGCTATAGAAGCCCAAAAGAGGACTGAAACAACAACTTAGGTCACCCTTATGCTTGATTAAAGCAACTGATCCTCTTCTAGGTCATTTTTTGTTGACATGTGCGACCACGATGACTTCCACCAAAACCAAGCCCATGTACTCAAATTCTTCTATGATGATACAAGGTACTTCTATCCAATTAAAGGGTATTCAAAGCTATGTGCTTTGGTCTCGATCCTTCAAGGTGCTCGCCGATGGTCAGCGTAAGAACCATATTCTTACCAAGGATCTACTTAAGGAGACAAACAAGGACTACGACACCTGGTATGCTGGCAATTGCCAGGTTATCACTTGGATGACCACAATGCCAACCCAAACATTGTCGCAAATCTTCTCTACAAGGATTCTGCAAAGGCAATGTGAGAGAATATAGAACGAACCTACTCCTAGAAGACAACCAATCTCGATTCTTCGATATCTACACGCGGATCTGGTCAATCACTCAAGGAGATTCGAGTCTTGTCAAATACTATGGGATGCTAATTAACCTTTTTGAGGAGCTCCTGATTTTCCAATAAGTATATTGTGATCAATAGGTGGAAGAGCACGCTGAATGGCAAGTTTATCGATTCCTCTCTGGATTGCATCCACGATACAAGCACATGAAGGAGGAGTTTCTGACGGCTGACACCTGTCATCCCTTGAGACCATCTCTGGTCCTCTGCAGGATTTTGACACATGTTGAGCATCATTCCACCATACCATCTACAGAGACTACAACTCACTATGCATCATCTGGGAACAGAGGATGACAAATCTTTCAAGGAGAACGAGGATGTGACTTAGATAGTGGTTGTGGGCACGAGTCAAAACTAGGACGTGATTTTGGCCGTGGTCGTGGACGTGATTCTGCCACTTCCTGATAACCAACATGCATGCATTGTGGATGTTGGAATCACCTATCTGAGTTTTGTTAGGCAAAGTTTGGTATACATCCTCATGCCAAGAATACCTATGAGACAACTTCGTATGAGCCCACTTATGATATAACATATGACACGTCCGATCAGCTATCTTATGGACATATGCACCCTTTACAGCTTCTGAATACACCCATCTGAGGCAGCTCTTACAGACCTCCATCATGTCCACCAGTGATGGTACTACTTCTACTCCCACTGTTAGCCTGGCTACAATCTCATGTGCAATAGCCAACAATGTTTCTGCTTCCAGCCTTGCTTGGATTATTGACTCAGGAGCATCTACACATTTAACGGGAGAAGATAGTATGATTACCCTTTCTTAACTCTAAACTGAGAAGACAATTCGGTTTGCTCATGGAGCCCATTCCCCTATTACTGTTATTGGCTCAGTTGTTCTCCTCTAAACTCCGACTGATCGGAGTTAATTATGCCCCTGCTATTCCTCTTAGTCTAATATATGTTCATAATTATGTATCGAGCTTAACTGTAGGGTTATGTTGGTTAGTTCTGTTGTTATTTTCAGAACATCCAAACGACACAGATTATTAATGGGGACATGAGAAGAATGACCTCTATTATCTTGACATTCTATCTAACTCCAATTTTGTTGACGCTGCGCCTATTTTTGATGATCCTCATCTTTGGCATCTTTGCCTTGGACATCCTTCTATCAAGGCTATTTCCATGATGTTCCCTAAACTCTCTACGCTCAATCCCTTTGAGTGTAAGGCATGCTAGTTCGGAAAACATCATCGAGTGTCCTTCCCTGTACGAACTGAGCCTCGTCGTGAAGTTCCATTTTCTGTTGTCCATTGCAATAATATATGAGGACCATGTCCGATTCATACTCTGAGTGGACACAATTATTTTAAGGTTTTTGTTGATTATTATAGTCGATCTTCATGGGTCTATTTGTTCAAGGAACGTACAGATATCAATCAAATCATCGAGAATTTCTTTCAGTATATCAAAAATGTTTTCTCCAATGGTATTTAAATATTTCCTTCTGATAATGCTTTAGAATTTACTCAACATGACTTGACGAATTTCTTTGCTTCCCAGGGAACTATCCACCAAACATCCTATATGTATACATCTCTGCAAAATGGGGGTAGCTAAACGGAAACTTCGACATCTTCTTGACATTGCTCTGTCCCTTCTCCCTTCGATGAAGGTTACAAAAACCTAATGGGAAGATGTCGTTCTTACTACTGTCCATCTTATCAACAGGGTCCCATCTACAACTCTAAAAGGGTCCACTCCTTTTATGTTACTATATCCCAATGAATCACCATTTCCACTATCTCTGAGAAATTTTGGGTGCATAGCTTTCATCCATTTCCATACTGATAACAAACTATTACCTCGTGCGATCAAATGTATCTTTCTTAGTTATTCTCGCACTTAGAAGGGTAACAGGTGCTATGACCTTGTCGGGTATCGAATCTATATTTCTGTAGATGTGACCTTTGAACAAACTAGTTTCTTTATATAGTCTGTCACAGATATACCTTTGGATCTTCTGAAGGATATGATTACATTCTTAAGCGCATCACGAAAGCATGAGTGTCGTATCGAATACGACGAAGAACAACTAGTCGGACTAGTTGTTCTATGCAGCGGAAATTAAAAAATTTTATACGACGAAACCACATGATCCAAGAACACTTCTCAGATCCTTTTGTCTAAACCACAAACAAGTAATAGGATTACCTCTTAAAGCGTGGTTGCGATCAAGTCTCTAAACGAAGAGACCTCCTGTCTCAAGTCCGATCCGACGGAGGAGACGCTTGCGAGCACGAGGATGAACCGTGTGCTTCTCGCAATCCATGTTGATGATCCAAGCAGCAGATCTCCTGATCTCGACACACGAGATCCGACGTCTTCTTCACGAGCGAGGCACACCGAAGGAGACGGAGATCCACGAGCAAACGATCGGGCAGCATAACGACGACGCTGCGGCGATGGAGAACCTCTCTAGGGCATCCATGGTGGACGACCACATGAGAGGGAGAGAGAGAGAGTAGACCTGTAGAGAGAAAGAGAGAGAGTTGTTGTCTCACTTGTTGTGTAAAGAAGAGCAAGGGGGTGCCTCTCCTTTTATAACATTTTGGGATCCATGGATCTCAATCTACGGGACAATACAAATCCAATGGCTCTCATTGATTGTGTTTCTTTCAATGGCTAAGATTTGTATTGGTAAAACCAACAACAATTAATTTATTTGAGATTAAATATATATTGATAAATCAACACAATTCAATCCTCAAATTAAATCAACCAAATATGAAGATAATGGGAAAGAGAGAATGCCTCCTTCCATATACATGGAGTGGACGGCCTCCCTTTCCTAATAGGAATAGGTGGCCGTCCCTCCTATGGAATGAGCATCTCCAAATGTAATCTCCCTTGATTACATTATTCCATATATCTCCAATTTATTACAACAATGATTGTTGTAAATTATTCTACAAAATAATTCATAATTATTTTGTGAACATTCCAATCTTGCCATTGGAAAATTGTGAATCACATTCACAACCCATTTTCAATTTAATGTCCAATGCGAATCCAATTCACATCCACATTTAACTAACAAATGTAAATTACAAATTGCTCTCTCTTATATATTATAAATTACATTTGTAATATATATGACTAATAAGGATATTGCTATCCACATTATTCATATCCATGATAATAAATCACATTTAATCATCATGTATCTCTATTCTCATGTGCCCAAATAATATGAATCACATTCACATTATTTTTCATCTTTGACAATCAAATCACATTTAATTATCTAAGATAGCTCTCTTTATAATTTGAATCAAATTCATATTAATCATGATAATTAAATCACATTTAATTATCCATTTTCTCAATGCTCGGATATATTTATCAACAATAGAATTATCCATAAACTCTTTCAAGGATAATGCACTTTCTCCGCGAATACTTGGAGATAAGGACAGGACGATTGTATTGCTCCACGTATAGTGACTTGGATATTGAGATCGTATCTCAAATCTAGATCGCGGGCCTCCCATAGATGCTTGATTAAATAAAGACCGCAAATCTAATCTTCTCATTGCATCTGAATCACATTCAGATTAATGTCCAACATTTGGACCAAGATCAGATTACTTCTCTACTGAGAGGAGTCACTAAAATCCAGACCCGTTTCATCACTCCCTAGGAATGGAAGCGTCATGGTTATACAATCGTTTATGATCACATCACCCTCAGGTATTCCCAATACCTGTACATCCTGCATACTAGAAGACTTAGAATAAACCCTAAGTATTGGATCAACTTCATACTGTCTACTTCATGGTTTTATCAGTAAGTTTCTCATTCGATCATTGGGAGTCGGTATCGATCATATACTTTCCAAAAACATATATCATACCTAGGTCTTGATCATATACTTTCCAAAAAGTATATATCAAACCTACAAATTCAATTAAGCTTCCAAAGCGAGACGACCGTACGCACAAAATTTGATTCTTCCGAATATCTCATGAGTGAGCTCATGTCTTCCGGTTCAGTAACTGAACCTGTATGATCCCTTTGAGAGATCGTATTACTCATATGCCCTTATATGCACACCAACGCGCCGGTGTATAGACCTTGGTTAGGTCATCAACCTATTGGTCTGCCAAATGTACATACTCAGACATATAGTAACACATCTGTCTCCGGTCAGAGGATGCGAGCATGTATCGTGACAGCATATGATATAGGACTTTGGTTATCTCGATCTCGTTAAGTCAACTCTTTGACCTAACTAATCTGACAACTCCAAATCTCTATTCCTATGCAGAGGACCTACATCAAGAGGTCGGTCAAATATCAGCCTAAATGAGAAAGGATTGCCATCTCCTACTCAGGCTGGAGATCATCTCTTAACAATCATTTGATGGTCCTTAAGGAGTCCTCAATCTAACCCTTTAGACATTCATCCAAGCACCAACCTCTATGATTCAATAGTTGAATCAACAGCTGTATGATTATTAAGATGGACATGGTACATAACCCTAATTGTACTAAGGGACCTATTATGCAAATTATTCATTCTTCATTTCAGATCAGGGAATGATATTCACAATAACATTTATTGCATAATGGCTCGCTGTGTGCTCGCATGTCCAACAATCTCCCACTAGCCCAAAGAGCTATTAATGGACTAATCATTTAAACCCGCACTCATGTGACAATCATAGGCTATTTAGAAAATAGCTAGGTAAGTTGATCAGTCACTCTGTTCCCGCGAGATTACGCCAATTCTTTCTACGACACTTGCATATCCCCAGTAACAGTGCTCGCATCTAATGCAAATGTTGCATCTCATGCAACCAATACTCAATCTTGTTAGTTACAGTGTCATTGACACTATAGCTTAACAATTATCATAACCAGTATTTCCATAATCCTTATCAGAATACCCTCATTCATGGAGATAACTATCTCTTAAGGTATCCACAGTTAAGACCTTTTAGATCTCTGTCTATAAAGTCTTAAGTTTTTGAAGATAAGACTTTGAGATCACTATCTCAAAAAATCTTGTCATCTATGAAGATTTTATTATTACTGCAATCAAGTGTTTTCTCTCCATAGTAGGATTAGCAACACTTTACTGCTCCCATTGCATGGCAGATATATGGTTTTTGTATACATCTAGCATACACTTAGCTTCTCGTAACTAATGCACAAGTGCAAGTAATTCTAGCATTCATCTCCTCAACTCTTTGAGGTGCTATCCCTTTAGATAGGTCAGTACCATATCTTAAAGGATGAAAGCCTTTCTTAGAATTTCCTAGAATGATATATGTCCAATACCCTCTTCTCTTTGCTTCTTAACACCTTCAGAACTAAGATCCAAGAGGTATCCTTGAGATCATATCTCAAGTTATAGAACAATCAGATTAGAAAACACTTATTATTACCCTTATATCATTTTAAATGATTAGGATATCATCTACATTTAGCATGATGAACACAAAGCACTCCTACTAAGCTTCGCATGGCTCATCAAGATTCTATCTGAAATCATAACATTTATAATTTCATCAAATCTTATGTTTCAATCTTCAAAAAGCTTATTTGAGTCCATAGATGGATTCCTTAGCTTGCATACCTTGCTTTCCTCAACCATGAAGCCCTGGGGCTACTTCATGTGAATATCCTCAGAGAGGTATTCATAGAGGAATGCAATCTTGACTTACATCTCTTAAAGATCCATTTATACCTTTATGGGTCTTACCCATATAGGTGGATTCTTGAGAGTCCATATACAACACTTGTATATGAAGTCTACTTTAGACTTTATTGTTGCCATCCATCTTTCCATGTCATGATCCTCAGGAGCTTCATCACATGAAATTCGATCATTGTCAGATTTCTCTGACACATGGAATGTGCATCCTCAAACTCATTTGAAGAAGTATTAGTGTTTCATCTTTAATTGTCCTCTTAGTTCCCCATTTCAGGAGCCTCATTATCTTCTCAAGATTAAATGAGTTCCTACACTTCATTTTCTTCTTGATTCTCAAGAAAGTCATCTTTTAAGAATCATATTCCTAGAGATGAGATCTTTTAAGAATCTCAAGGTCATAAAGTAGGTATCCAATACCATCCTTTATTTCCCTAATGAAGCTGCACTCTCTAGTGCTCAATTCCAGCTTACTTGCATGGAATTACATTAAGGATATATAATGTAGTCTACTACATATATACCTCGAAACTAAGAGGAAATTATGCTAAAATTCATCATTGATCAAATCATGTCACACATGATCCAATTTTATCTCCCTATAACTCTATTGAGTCAAGGTGTGTTAGGAGGATTGAGATAGAAATGATATTCATATCTCCATAAGGTATCCTTTGAATTCATCTAACAGGTACATGCTACCTAGATTAGATCAAATTCATTTTATCTTCCTTGAAACTTTGGTTCTAAACCAAAAATAATGAAATCTTTGAACATTTCAAAGGTTTCATGGGTGAAGAGAAGAAATCTCATATTATACATAATCATCAATAAATATCACATATCCATAATATTTACTATGATATAGATGATCCGCATACATCAATATGTATGAGATCCTGAATACCTTGACATCTTACACCTTTCCCAAGGAAGGGTGTATTAGACATTTTTACTTTTGAATACAATATTCGCAAGTATGTAAGATTTGAACCTTTAGACAATCTAAAGTTTCATCTCTCACTAGTTTATTGATCATATCAACAGACAAATGTCCAAGGCTTGATGCCAGGTCATTATCAAATGATCTTTATCTTCCTATTGATCTTTTAAGGTTTAATTTCAGTATTAGAAATGTTAATGAACCATTCATTAATTTTCTAATTTAGTGGAGTCCACTAGATTTTAGATTACTATCTGAAATATCTCCATCATAACTCTTTGTGACAGATTTATTACAGAATTCATGTTTATTCCCAATATTTAGAAATAAACAATGAGTGTATTCTAATATCTAGGTCACAGAGACATTCTCTAAGACTAAGGGCTCTCCCACTGAAATTATGAAGTCTATCAATCCAACAGAGATTGTTGCAACAATTGCATCAATATCCATGTGGATAACTATAAACCTTAAGATCAAATTTTCCAGTCTTCTAAAACATATGCAACCTATTGCAACTGTTGTTAGAAGATTGAGATACAATTATTAGACTTTATCTTATCAAATAAGTAAGTCAAAGTCAATGATTATATGAAGATTATTCTGATGCTCTATCTGAGTCCTTCACTAAGGATCCTAGATAGTCCAGATAGTTATACTATCAATACATCGATTCATTGCAGTATTGGCATTCATCCAACTATCTGGATGCCATATGGAAGTCACAGAAGTAGGTCAACTCTTTGACTTTCCTTCTTACTCGGGTCCGACCCATGCTTCCACTGCGCTCCCTTCATCTATAAACAACCATTACTTAAGACTAAGGATCTCTTACGTTAAATTCAAAAGAATTTAATGTAAGAGCATTTCAACATTTATACATGCAAGAGCATTTCAACATTTATACATGCTTCATTAAATTTATACAATATGAATATTATGAAGCTTCATGAATGACTAGAGTATAGACAGTAGAACGATGACACTCATCATATCTACATCCATCTAAACTCTTGAAACATTGGTTCAGGCAGGTATTCAAACATTTTAAATACATCATCTCTTATAGAGCTACCATTCTGCATGATGCAGTGAACCATGTCATACATGATAAATGTCAAGAGCACATATGTATGCCAGAATATCTTCTTAGATTTTTTCATAAGGATTAATTGACAATTGCGATCATCATCGACATGTCACTTCCAAAGTACATCCGATGAGATCAAGACTATAGAGACATACAAACCCTAGGGTTGTAGTCTTATTATCTATTTAATTGTCATTCCTCAATATTATGAGGAAACTTGCACATTGCAACCACATACATTTATGTGTCCAATGCAAGTACAATATCTGGATCATGAGTCCAATCCATGATATTTTACTGGTTATTATTGAGTATAACATTGAGTGGGTTTGACGAAGGATTATCTGAAATAAGAAATTTGCATAAATATATAAATATAAATATATATATATATTACTTTGATTTAGGAATTTTCATATCAAAGTTGTCTTGCCTTGTCGACACTGAAAGTTCATTCCCTTAATCACTTTCAATGTAAGAGATATACTTACAATCATATCTCAGCAAGATCTGGGATCTCCTTCCTTATCTTTGTTACATCCCAATAATATGAGAATCTGCAACTCGGATAAAAAGAAGCGGGAACACATTCCGCCTTGCAAGTCCAACTTGCATTCCCAATTCAGTCTTTAACACCCGGGCCCACCACCCCTAAGGCGATGTTGACCCGTCATTAATTGAACCAACTGTCAACAGGAATAGTACTCGCTATACGCAATCCAATATCGCCCTAATAATACGAGGATCCGATATTTGGGGTCACTACGTATACGGCCTTACTCTTTTGAGAAGCAAAGAGCCCGATCCAGATGCGCTTACATGCAGGAGCTGTCACTTCGGACAGGCGTCTCCTACATGCAATCCCTGGTGACGGATCTCTTCGCCTTGACAAGAGACCATGGATGTCACTTATGTGATCCTCCACCTCATATTCAAATTTTAATTAATTATTATGAATCATATTCATATAATTAATCCTTTCAAGGGAAATAACAACTTTATTCATAATAGAGTGTCTCAATTGGACATAATCAATTTAATCATATTAAATTAATTATCAATCCAATTCAATCAAAACTTGATTATTTTACTTGAATATATACATGGTAATATGTCAAAGTACGTATTAATTCGAATTTTAACAGTTACAAAATACACCTTGATTTTCTCCGGCATTATCGAGTCCCTGCCCGTTGTCATGGCCAGTACCGAAGAGAGTGGGACGGACCACATACGTTGCAACCCGCAACACCAATGCTCTCCGACTAGACACCATATCCACCTCAGGAAATGATAATACCAAATATATCAATTTGTACTAGAGGTGATCATCGTTTCTTCAACCGAAATTATACCATATAGTAATAATCAAAACATTTTTAATTATAAGGAAATTTGCTACACAAATTCCCAATCCTATTCAAGCATCAAGTTTGATGATTCTGTTTCCAATTATGATCTAGATCAAATCTAATCAATTAATTGGTTGAGGCCAAGTCTTTAAATTAAGGAAATAATCATCTTCCAATATTTCACAAATATTTTCCATAATTATTTCATGAAATTAACAACTAATTTAACTAATTGACAATCACATGGTTCTTGATTAGGACTGTAATGTCAGCTACTTACTAAAATTAACATATCTCAATCAATTTAAATCCAAATTAAACAAAGTAAGTTCCTAAAGTTTGCTAATTTGATTTACAACAGAACCTAAGTGATTTGCACGCATTGCAAGGCATTTCAAATCCGCAATTAACTCCTTAATTACGTTGAGATTCGCAGTCCCCGAAACTGTGGATACATGTTCACAAAAATGAGCATAACTTAAGCAAACGGAATCGAAATCACGTAAACTCAGATCCTACAGTTTACTTTTTTAATGAGGAACAAAATCCGTATTTTCGTGTTTAAACAATTTAAACATTGCCGAAAATATTTACTAAACGGAGATGCGAAAATGAAATGCGGAAAAAACTTTCGCAAACCCTAATGAACCCAAGTCGTCCTAGGTTTACGGATCGCATCCAAAACCTTACTACCTAAAGCTCTGATACCACTTGAAGGATATACTTAGATCCTTAAGCGCATCATGGAAGCATGAGCGTCGTATCGAATACGACGAAGAACGACTAGTCGGACTAGTTGTTCTATGCAACGGAAATTAAAAAATTTTTGCGACGAAACCTCATGATCCAAGAGCACTTCTCAGATCCTTTCGTCTAAACCACAAACAAGTAATAGGATTACCTCTTAAAGCGTGGTTGCGATAAAGTCTCTAAACGAAGAGACCTCCTGTCTCAAGTTCGATTCGACGGAGGAGACGTTTACGAGCGCAGGGATGAACCGCGTGCTTCTCGCAATCCATGTTGATGATCCAAGCGACGGATCTCCTGATCTCGACACACGAGATCCGACGTCTTCTTCACGAGCGAGACGCACCGAAGGAGACGGAGATCCACGAGCAAACGATCGGGCTGCATAACGACGACGCTGCGGCGATGGAGAACCTCCCTAGGGCATCCATGGTGGACGGCCACATGAGAGGGAGAGAGAGAGTAGACGTGTAGAGAGAAAGAGAGAGAGAGAGAGAGTTGTTGTCTCACTTGTTGTGTAAAGAAGAGCAAAGGGGTGCCTCTCCTTATATAACATTTTGGGATCTATGGATCTCAATCCACGGGACAACACAAAGCCAATGGCTCTCATTAATTATGTTTCTTTCAATGGCTTAGATTTGTGTTGGTAAAACCAACAACAATTAATTTATTTGAGATTAAATATATATTGATAAATCAACATAATTTAGTCTTCAAATTAAATCAACCAAATATGGAGATAATGGGAAAGAGAGAATGCCTCCTTCCATATACATGGAGTGGACGACCTCCCTTTCCTAATAGGAATAGGTGGCCGTCCCTCCTATGGAAGGAGCATCTCCAAATGTAATCGCCCTTGATTACATTATTCCATATATCTCCAATTTATTACAACAATTGTTGTAAATTATTCTACAAAATAATTCATAATTATTTTGTGAACATTGCAATATTGCCATTGGAAAATTGTGAATCACATTCACAACCCAAAATAAAATGTAAATTACATTTTCAATTTAATGTCCAATGTGAATCCAATTCACATCAACATTTAATTAACAAAGGTAAATTACAAATTGCTCTCTCTTATATATTATAAATCACATTTGTAATATATATGACTAATATGGATATTGTTATCCACATTATTCATATCCATGATAATAAATCACATTTAATCATAATGTATCTCTATTCTCATGTGCCCAAATAATATGAATCACATTCACATTATTTTTCATCTTTGACAATCAAAACACATTTAATTATCTAAGATAGCTCTCTTTATAATATGAATCGAATTCATATTAATCATGATAATTAAATCACATTTAATTATCCATTTTCTCAATGCTCGGATATATTTATCAACAATAGAATTATCCATAAACTCTTTCAAGGATAATACGCTTTCTCCTTGAATACTTGGAGATAAGGACAGGGCGATTGTATTGTTCCACGTATAGTGACTTGGATATTGAGATCGTATCTCAAATCCAGATCGTGGGCCTTCCATAGATGCTTGATTAAATCAAGACCGCAAATCTAATCTTCTCATTGCATCTGAATCACATTCAAATTAATGTCCAACATTTGGACCAAGATCAGATTACTTCTCTACTGAGAGGAGTCACTAAAATCCAGACCCATTTCATCACTCCCTAGGAATGGAAGCATCATGGTTATACAATCGTTTATGACCACATCACCCTCAGGTATTCTCAATACCTGTACATCCTGCATACTGGAAGACTTAGAATAAACCCGAAGTATTGCATCAACTTTATACTGTCTACTTCATGATTTTATCAGTAAGTTTCTCATTCGATCATTGGGAGTCAGTATCGATCATATACTTTCCAAAAGCATATATCATACCTAGGTCTTGATCATATACTTTCCAAAAAGTATATATCAAACCTACAAATTCAGTTAAACTTCCAAAGCGAGACGACCGTACGCACGGAATTTGATTCTTCCCAATATCTCATGAGTGAGCTCATGTTCCGGTTCAGTAATTGAACCTGTATGATTCCTTTGAGAGATTGTATTACTCATATGCCCTTATATGCACACCAACGCGCCGGTGTATAGACCTTGGTTAGGTCATCAACCTATTGGTCTGCCAAATGTACATACTCAGACATATAGTAACACATATGTCTCCGGTCAGAGGATGCATGCATGTATCGTGATAGCATACGATATAGGACTTTGGTTATCTCGATCTCGTTAAGTCTACTCTTTGACCTAACTAATCTGACACCTCCGAATCTCTATTCCTATGCAGAGGACCTGCATCAAGAGGTCGGTCAGATATCAGCTTAAATGAGAAAGGATTGCCATCTCCTACTCAGGTTGGAGATCATCTCTTAACAATCATTTGACGGTGGATCTAACCCTTTAGATATTCATCCAAGCACCAGCCTCTATGATTCAATAGTTGAATCAACAACTGTATGATTATTAAGATGGCCATGGTACATAACCCTAATTGTACTAAGGGACCTATCATGCAAATTATTCATTCTTCATTTCAGATCAGGGAATGATATTCGCAATAACATTTATTGCATAATGGCTCGCCGTGGGCTCGCTTTTCCAATATCTTCCTCCACCAACTATGTATAAGCACAAGCATGCATCTGCAACTACTCATGTGCCTTTACATGTTCCTTTATTGCATGATGACATTTTAACATCATGGGCTCTAGATTCGATGTCTTACTGGGGGTTACTAGCCCGGACAACCTATTAGGCTTGGGCTCAACTGGAGCCCTTAACCACAACCGAAAATACTTAAGCCCATGTTATTTAATAGTAGCATCCACTGCTTTTAAGTTACCTACCACACTTTGTGATTGCTAGATGCGGTACTATGTTTGAGGTACTACAATCACTCCCACTTATATTTACAATGTCCTCGTTGCATAATGGCCTATGACCTGCTCCAATAATAGCGACAACTTCACCCCTTGGGTAGCTCTTTCCTCCTAACTCTATGGTAGGGGTGGCTCCACCTCTAGGCTAGCCCTTTCCACTGTTAGAGTGAACATGACTCTGATACCATTTGTAACATCCAAGCCTTAATCTTGATATGTTATCAGAGATTACTGATCCAGACAACCTGGACCAATTTATGATGTCAGTTGGAACTCCAAGAGGCGGAATGAACAAAGATAGAGATAACGTTGGATCTAAAAAGGAGACGCACACATCGGAGTTTTCCATTCCATGGCCACTGGTTGGCACTGCAGGAATTACATTACTTCTACTATAGTTAATGGGATATACGTTCATGGCATGGAATTCAGATGTGCATTGAGCACCCACTTTTGTAGCTTAAGCATGAGACTCATACATTTTGCATGGGTTGGCGAGATACAGGAGAAAACATTTTGCATAATGAATCCATATTTCATCATTTTTATTCTTTTATTTTAGCCAAATTCATTAGCAAAACATTTGTAAATATCTGTTAAAATCAATAAAGTCTCATACACCATGAGTTTGTTAATATTGTATAATTAACACTTATTTATTCAAAATAAAAGAATAAAGAAAAGAAAAAGAAAGAAACTAAAAAAAAGACTGTAATTATGTAATAAGTGCAGACTGACCTGAACCCTGAGAGAAGGTCAGTAACTTACTTGGTCGACAAGGAATAAATTAGGGAGAGATAGGGTCCTCAATAATCCAAAATTTCCATCATACGTATTATCTACTATTTATTCTATATTTTCTAAATACTCTTCACTATTCTCATGTATATATCTTTGTACTATTTACCAATAAAATGATCTCAAAGTAAGTTATTTTTCTCAATGAAACCTGTGTAAATAATAAGGTGTTGTAAATTATAAAATTAATTGTAAAATCAATGGGTATATAAAATAAAAGAAAACAAATTAGTTATTGTATAAATATGTCAAAAGTGTGCATAATGAGAATAAGATCAGATTTATTTAATCTATATAAATAAGTTATAAAAATTCAATAAAAATATACTTATACTCCTTAAAACATGTTGTAATTAAATAAAATATAAGATATAAGATATTTATGTAAAAATAAAATAAAAATATGTAAATATTGTATATAGGTATATTGTACATGTACATATTAATGTCTGTTGTATATAGAATTGTATATCACAACAACAACAACAAAGCCTTTTCCCACAATTAAGTAAGGTCGGCTACATGGATTCTTCGCCTCCATTCAAATCTATCTTGGGTCAATCCCAGGCTTATATCCACAAAACTAAGATCCTTGCATATGGTCTCTTTCCAACACTTCTTGGGCCGTCCTCGCCCTCCCTTAGCCGGCTCAACATCCCAACACTCGCATCTCCTAACTGGTGCTCAGCTGATCTTCTTTGCAAATGTCCAAACCATCTTAAGCGGTTTTCTCGCATCTTATCCGCAATCGGAGCTACACCGACCTTCTTTCTGATTGCATCATTCCGAATCCGAACTTTACGTGTGTGTCCATACATCCACCTTAGCATTTTCATTTCTGCTACATTCATTCTTTGCACATGTCTATGGTTCAGAGGACAACATTCAGATCTATAAAGCATAGCAGGTCTCATGGCTGCTTTGTAAAACTTTCCTTTAATTTTTAAAGGAATTTTCTTATCACAGAGAACAGCAGAGGCTTCTCTCCACTTTAGCCAGCCTACTGTATTCTATTAGTAACATCTCCGTCAATTTCCCCATCATGTTGCAAAATAGATCCCATATATCTAAAGGAATCTCTCTTCTGAATGTTGTCATCACCAATCTTCAGCTCGATTCCTTCACCATTACTTCCAACAAAGGTGCACTCCATATATTCCGTCTTAGCCCTACTTATACGAAATCCTTTAGTCTCCAACTCATGTCTCCAGACATTAAGCTTCTCATTTACTCCATCTCTAGTCTCGTCAATTAACACAACATCATCAGCAAATAACATATACCAATGTAACTCATCCTGGATGTAAATTGTCAACTCGTCCATAATCAAAGTAAAAAGAAATGGACTCAAAGTAGAACCTTGATGTAAGCCAATGTTAATGTCAAAATATCCAATCTTCCGAGATGGGATCCTTACACAAGATAAAGCCCTATCATACATGTCCTTTATGAGGTTAATGTATAGGACATGTACTTGTCTCTTCTCCAAAACTCTCCATAATATCTCTCGTGGAACAGAATCATAAGCCTTCTCCAACTCAATAAAGATCATATGGATGTTCTTCCTTTTAGCTCTATAAATCTCCATTGTTCTCCTCAACAAATGGATGGCTTCAATCGTTGAGCGACCTGGCATGAATCCGAATTGGTTTTCTTTTACGTTGGAAACTTGCCTCAACCTTCTTTCGATCACACATTCCCAAATTTTTATAGTATGACTCATCAGCTTGATATCTCTATAATTTGAACAATTTTGAATGTCTCCTTTATTCTTATAAAGAGGCACCACGATACTCCACCAATCTTCAGGCATTTTCTTGCTTCGCCAAATAACATTGAATAGATTCGTAAGCCAAGTCAAACCATGCTCACCTAAAACTCTCCATACTTCTACAGGAATGTCATCCGGTCCTACACCTTTCCTGGGTCTCATAACCTTCAAAGCCTCTTCTACTTCCTTTCTTTGTTTCCGTCTATAGCTTGCACGATTCAAGTAACTTTCACTACTAGCTAGATCACCCAAAGTGATCTCTCTATTTCCTTCTCCAATGAAAAGCTTATGGAAATATTGCTCCCTTCCAGTCTTTATATCCTTCTAAGTAACAAGCACATGACCTTCCTCGTCCTTAATGTATCTCACTTGAGAAAGGTCTTTGGTCTTTCTTTCTCTTGCTTTGGCCAACCTGAATATATCCTTCTGTCCCTCCTTATAGTCGAGATTTTTATACAAAACTTCATAAGCTTTTGACTTGGCTTCGCTTACAGCCTTCTTTGTTTCCTTCTTTGCTATTTTGTAGTTTGTGACAGTTTCCTCTGTCCTATCCTTAGACATAACTTTAAAGCAAGCTCTTTTTATTTTTAGCTTCTCTTGCACCCCTTCACTCCACCACCAAGCCTCCTTTTGACCTGGAGCTCCTCCCTTTGACTCACCTAGCATCTCTTTGACTACCTTTCGGATACAAGATTCTACTGCCTCCCACATCTCATTTACACTACCGCTACAATCCCAAGATAAGTCTTCTAAAACCTTCTCCCTGAATCTCGCTTGCTTCAGTGGAAGATTCCACCATCTAATTCTAGTTATCTTAGAAACCCTCCTTTTCTTTACCAGCTCTTTCATTTGTACATCCAAGACTAACAAGCGATGTTTGGTTGTCAAACTCTCTCCTGGGATTACTTTGCAGTATTTACAACACAATCGATCTCTTCTCCTCAACGCAAAGTAATCTATCTGTGTTCTAGTTGGCCCACTCTTATAAGTAATTAAATGTTCCTCCCTCTTCTTGAAGAGAGTGTTTGCTATGAAAAGATCATATGCCGTTACAAAATCCAAGATGGCTTTTCCCTCTTCATTTCTATCCCCAAAACCATGTCCTCCATGAACACTAACATACCCTAAAGCATCTTTTCCCACATGTCCATTAAGATCTCCACCAATGTAAATCATCTCTCTTTGTGGGATTCCTTGTAGACTCTTATCCAGATCCTCCCAAAAAGCTTGTTTAGTCCTTTCATCTAAGCTAAATTGTGGTTTATAAACTGAGATGATATTCAAAATTTCTTCTTCGAGCACCAATTTTAGCAAAATAATTCGATCCCCGAATCTTTTCACCTCAACCACACAATCCTTCAAATCCTTATGAAAAACCACTCCAACACTGTTTCTATCCTTATCTTTACCTGAATACCAAAGTTTAAAGCCCGACCTCTCAATCTCCCTTGCTTTCTCTCCAACCCATTTTGTCTCTTGAAGACATAGTATATGAATCTTCCTTCTTTCCATCGTATATAATTCTATACATACAATACTATATAGTATTGTATATATATAATTTTAATTCTACATATACAATACTACTCTATATATTATATTGCATAAATAGAATTAAAATTATTAAAGTTAAAAAATAGTTTGTAAAATAACTAACATTTTTCATTTTGGTCACTTTCCATTTTAAGGCCATTTACTATTTTAATTTGTTTTTTCTTTTATTTTTGAAAATTAAAGTTTCCTATTGGTCGACCCAGGTCCGTTGACTCAGGTCACTCTCTTCCTTCCCCAGCTCCGGACCCGGACGAACATCGCCGGATCTGATTTCTCCAATTTCTCCAACCCAATTCCAGTCACCATTTGCCTCTAAATGCATGCTCGATTGTTCGTCAATGATCTACGATCTTCGTGGATACTTAGGCAGCACCAAATCCACCTTGGATTGCAGGTTTTCAAGTCAACCTTTCAGACACATGGGAATCTTATAGATAATCCATTCAACCCCGTTACACCCAAACGTTTGCTCTTCCTACCTCTTTCTCTCCACCGGAACCTGTAAGGTAGTGATAGGACCTTACCGGAGTTGTTTGGAGCTCGGATTGGTACCGAGTTGAGCTTAACCTCTTTGTGGTCGGAGCTCTCTACCGCGACAAGCCTCCTTGGTCTTCCTACCCCACCGTCCACTTTGTTTTTCTCTGCCTTCCAACCTTCGATCATCAGGTACCCATTTTCTTTGTCTTTTTGCCGTTTTATCGATTCTATCATCGCCGTTGTCATCCACCTTCGTGACTCCGACCAGCGTGTTGGAGGCCCATCTCCCACATCCAACCGCTCCGATATCTCCGCCATATCACCCTCCATCTTCTTACGCATCCTGATCACCCCAAATCTCCTTCGTAGGATTGAGATTAGGGCTTGAATTCCTCCAAATATGCCAGAAGTAATCTCTATCTCCCTCTCTCTTCTTTGCTTGTTTCAGCCAAATAACCTAGATTGGGGCTTCGTCTCCACGTTGAGAGTGACCTTGCAGGTCCAAGTGCATGCGTGGAGTACAAAGCAAGTCCCAAGCATCGAGGCAGAGCACCTCCAGGTGCAGCACCATCCGGTTCACCATTCAGCCGCTTGATGGACCATCGGTGCCGCTAGTCTGAAGCAGAGCCACGCTAGGCATCTCTTGGACCCCTTAGCCAGTTGATCCGAACCGTGTAGCGCCAGATACCCTCGATCGAAGATGCACCGGTGTCACCTTCTTCCAGTTCTTCGGGATGTCCTCATCACTGTCGGATGGAGAAGCAAGCAACCAGATCTGAGCCATACACTCACGCCTAAATAACAATGTCCAGCACACATCAGAGCCGTACGTCAGAGCCTTACATGCACCCTGTGACCTGCAGGGGTATATTGCACTTCTCATCATGCTTTCCCTTTATTTCGCTTTAGAAGTAATTTTGTAAACAACAGTAGAACACTATTTGCAGTAGAGACCTCGTAGTTTTCATATTTACATTTCAATCCAGTCGAATCGCATTCGCGTGCCTGTACACGTGCTTTTACTGGGTTATTTACATGTTTGCTCCTGTGTTTTTACGTGTTATCTAAATTAGAAAAGTTTTTTCAGAAATTACATATATACCCCTGTTAATCTGAATAACGTATGAGGCGCATGTTTTACTAAACTTATTGCATTTTATTGTTTGGCCCTGAAACCTTAAAATAATTGCACTTTGGTCTTTAAATTCAGATTATTTTTGTGCTCTTTTATTAATTGCAATAACTATCGAACTTAATCCAAAAATCCTCTAAAATGTTTAGTAGCTCCTACTAGTATTACCTTTAGGTGGTATTTTTTGTGTGTTAAATTTCACTTATTCGTTGTAGAGATATTTATGTAGTCGGTGTACTGTTTATTTGTTTTTATTTTCTTGGTTGCTACTTATGTAATTTAGCCATGATTTCTCTCTATATAAGAGAGCCTAGGGTTCTTTGATAGAATATAGAATAACTTTTTATCCAACATGGTATCAAAACCAAAACCCTAAAACCCTAAACCCCTCACACCACCGCCCCCCTTCTCTTCTCGTTGTCACCGCCGCTTCTTCTCTCCCCGGCACAGCAGCTCGCCTCTCCCCTCTCCTCTCTCTCTGCCACCTCACAGATCCTCCCCTCCCAGGTCTTTCTCATCAGCACCTCCCGCCAGCCCCTCCCCTTCGTCGGGCCTCTTCGCCGGCAACACACCACCGGCCTTTTACCTGCCCCAGTCGCAGCCACCCTCTCTGCCATCTCCATGGATTTGAGTGCATAAAGTATACATACGTGCTCAAATCCTACGAAGTTTATGTAGACAATTGTCTTTTGGTATATAAATCCCAGTTCTTTGTCTTCGGTGATATGCCAGACAATAATGTCGATATGCCCTTCGTAGGCGTATTCAAAGGTCCCATACCAATAGTCAAGATGGATGGTATGAACTATGAGCTCTGGGTGATGTAGTTCATGAGCCTCATAAAGTCGAACGGTAAGAAGCACATTCTTACCGAGGAAGAACCAGCAGAGAAGACTGGGATTTATGCCTCCTGGGAGGCTGATGATTCATATGCCATGGTCTGGCTATCAGGCACATTGTCGATGGAGATTGCTAATGATGTTCTCCATTAGCCCACCGCTAAGGCGATGTGGGACGTATTGGCGGCAACATAATCGCAGGTGTGTAATGAGACCAAGATGTTACAGCTCCAGCACGACATATTCACAATGAAGCAGAATGGACGGCTACTTCACTCATTGTATACATCCCTAAGGGGATATTTGAGAAACTCTATAATACTATTCCTCTCACGGCCACCCTCGAGCAACAAAAGACATTTAGGAATGCTACCATGGTGGGGGTCCTGCTTGCGACCCTTGATCTCGAATATGATGCTGCTCGATCACAGATACTTATCGATGCTACCATTCCTCCAATGGAGGAATCTACATGAGGCTTAGCCGCATCTCTGTCTTTTTTAGTGTTTCTACTCCACCACCCTCGATGATGGCTGCGTCTAGAGGGAGAGGTGGTCCATCTTCCTTTCGTGGTCGTGGACCTCGTGGTCGAGGTGGTCGTTTTCGCCAGCCATGCACTTTTTGCCATCGCACATGCCATGCTGAGGATACATGCTACTCTAATCATGGGTTTCCAGCCTCGGTGTAAGTACTCGAGCATGTTGCATCTCCTTTGGCATCTACTTTGGATCAGAGGTTCAAGGAGCTAGTTGTGAGATTGCGAGATATTATGCCTCTCGTATCTACAAATTCTCTAGGAGGTTCCTCAGATATTGTTGCTTCAGCGTCTGCCAATACGTTTGCCTCTGCTAGCACCTCAAGTAGTACTTGTGCTTTTCCATCATGTCGTAGTTCATATGTATCATATTGGATTATGGACTCTGGTGCAACACATTATCTTTGTCATGACAGGGATAGACTCATGTCATATAGGGAGATTCCACCAGGACGATTAGTGTTAATAGCTGATGGGACTCATTCACCCATTATTGGACGGGGGGATTGCTTTGTCGCCTTCCATGCATTTACAAAACGTTTTACATGCCCCTGATTTTTCGATGAACTGTCTATTAGTCAAATTACAAAGGATTTGCACTGTCACGCTATATTTGACCTATCTTCTCTTATATTTCAGGACATCCTAACGAGCAGGGTGATAGGTTGTGGTTATGAGTAGGATGGTATTTATCGCCTGGTCCGGAATTCCTATGTTGGTGTCTCCTCTTAGTAAGTCGGATCAGTCTCTCCGTATACGTGGCATCTACGCTTTGGTCACCTCCCGCTTGAGAAGATGTGTCACCTCTTGCCTCAGATTTCTTCGAGTTCTTCCTTTCGGTGTGAAGCCTGTCGGTTGGGAAAGCACCATCGAGCTAGCTTCCCTAGTCATCAGTATCGGAGCAGTAGCTACCCGTTTGAACTATTCCATATCGATATTTTTGGTCCGAGTCGTGTTCCTGATCACTAGGGATACATGTTTTATCTTGTGGTCGTTGTTGATTTCTCTTGTTTGTCGTGGGTATTTCTATTAAAGAACAAATCTGAAGCAGGGGATGTTATTAAAAATCTTATAATTGAAGTACAAAATATTTTTTCCTCTCATGTCAAATATGTTCACGGACAATGCTTTGGAATTTTGCACTCGCTCTCTCACATTTCTTTTCGTCAGGAGGTATTATTCATCAAACGACATGTGCATATACATCTCAACGAAATGGAGTCGTGGAGAGAAAATATCGTCATCTTCTTGATATTACTCGAACCCTGCTTATCTAGAGTTGTGCATCTATTTCTTTTTGGGGAGATGCAGTCCTTACAGTCTGTTACCTTGTAAATCGTATGCCCTCCTCGGTACTTGGTGAGAAAATACCTCTTTCTGTTGTTTTTCCTGACAAGGAATTATTCTCACTTATCCCTCATGTTTTTTGTGTTGTTGCTTTTATTCACTAGTTGTGTCCTAGACTTGACAAGCTCTCACCTAGGGCTGTCAAGTGTGTCTTTGTGGGGTACTTGTTGGAGTATTTGTTAGGTGCGCCTATTGTGTTATAGGCCTGGGGCTCCTATTGTGTTGGAGGGTAACCATCCAGTTATTTAGTCCCACATTGTCCAGTAGCGGGACTTGGAGGCCCTGTGGAGGCTATATAAGGAGCCCCAGGCCTCCTGTAACAAATGAGAAAGTCAATAGAAAAATACACCCCTTTGAGGGCTTTTCCCGTGGTGTCATCCTGCTCCTCACGGAGTAGGGTTCCACGTTAAAACCCCGCGTTCTTATTTTCTCTTCATCATTTTTCCATGTTCGCTTCCGCTTCCGATTTTCTAACATGGTATCAGAGTGGGTTTGATTTTCGAGGTTGATATTTTTTCCCGAGATCGATTGTTCTTGTTGAAAGATTATTATTCTGCATATTTCAAGTTCCTGATTTGGGATCAATTCCACGATATTTCGAACCCTAGGTCTGGTTCATGTTCTCCAATTGTGCAACTGTCAATCTCCAGTTCCTGATCATTGTTATGTTATGTTCATATCCTGTTCGGATTTTTTTTAAGAAAAAAGGGTTTCTTCCGTAATCTCCAGGCTGGGCACCGTGACCTATCGGCGTGCCCTAGCCTTTCCCTCGCAGGCCGATGCTACAGGCGAGCAATGTTCTGAGGGTTCACAAGAAGGCGGCGCCGCAACCACTGCCCTCCAGGAAGACCTAGCGCCCCGAGGGGTTCTTTCGCGAGCCGCAGGCAGTGCTTGCGCACCTTGTGGATGCGAACTCAAGGCGGCGGCAACACCGCGCAGCAAACCCTAGATGCCATCCTCTGATCGAGACTTCAATCTCCTACGCGGCGCAGATCAAAACTCCAGGAAGCCCTCTCGTGAGTCCTGCCCCAATGCCCAAGCGGCAACATCTGGCTCCAGACGGCTCGACCTTGCCGTTGGCAACGTCACCGCTCGAGTTCCAGGCGGCTCCTAGCCGCGGCTCCCTTTGAACCTCGCAGGCGGCTGGCGACCCTCCGTCTCCCCTTCACTCATTGTTGGCAGCACCCCAGACTCGCGTGCATCTCTGCTTCCTCAAACAAGCCTCATCAGGTGCCTCATCGGGTGCATCTCCTCTCTGCTAGCGGCATCCCAGACTCGCAGACCCATCGCAAGCGGCGCAAGGCTGCAGCATGCGACCCCCTCACGGTTGGCGGTGGCGCTCCATTCCGAAGATATTGGTTCCCAACCAGGGAACCCTCAAGCGGTGGCTCGACCTCGCCTCTGGCCCATCCTCGCGCACAGGCGATCTCGCGCAGGACTCGCGCGGCAGCACGCAAGCCTCCCTCGATCTTCAGGCCCCAGGCGAGGTCCTGGCAGCGACCCCTTGATCCTCCTTGCGACGCAGGCAACCACATCTTCAGGCTGGCAGTGCGCAACACCCCGCAACCCCTTGGCAAAGCTCTCTACATGCACCACACCTCCAGGCGGCATCTTCACGCGATGGCGGTGCTCCCTCTCTAATTGGTGGGGCTTCGGGCGTGGCTTAGGGTTCCAGTGGGGGTCCGACGTTAAAAAGAATATATAATACATATTATTTTGCTGTAGTTCTGCCTAAGGGGGCCGTGGCCTGAGAAAAAAAGAGGAGGAAGGGTGTCTCAAAAAAATGATGGATAGAGGTGCTTATTTGTGGGCTTAAATTTGGGTTGAGTATTAAAAAAAATAAGAAGGAGATGGAAAAAAAAGGATAAGGAGATGAAAGCACGTACAAAAAAAACCGTACGCATGTCTAAAAAATGAAGAAAAGCCGAAAAAAATCATGTGAAACGGCTTTAAAAAATGAGTTTCTGAAAAAAAATGTTTATCAAAAGCCGAAAAAAATGGATCGGCTTAAAAAAAATAAAAAATAAAAAATGTGGTGGCTTATAAAAAAATTTGAAAAGCCACAAGAAATTTCTGTGGATATTGTTGTTGTTACCCCTATTTATCTTGTCTTCTCCCGACTTTGTCGATGTTAATTTTCCGACAAGTATGGGAAAAAGGGGGGGTATATGTATAGTCACAGGTCTTCTTCCAGCCATATTCAGATGTTCCAGATTCACATGCAGAGATCATTCAGATTCCAGACTCTACAGTTATTCAGACTCGACGATTGATTCCGAGTCCAGCTTCAGACACGCACGAGTGTGCAGTCTTAAGTTTCGAGGTCCCCATCATTCTTCTTGTTGCCAGGCAAGAGTTTTCATGTGAGCCATAGGGACTCCAGAGCAGAGGACCATTCCCTATGCCATTGAAGGCAAGGGTTTTCATGTGGTATCATAGGTACTCCAGAGTAGAGTATTATTCTCTGAGCCAGATAGGAGAGACCCAGTTCTCCGACGAGGAGACTTTAGGTGCAGTTTCAGACTCGATGGTTAGATTTCGAGTCTTCAGTTGACTCACACTCCAGCCCATTCGTCCTCCTCACCTGCACGACATGAGAAGCAACGTCCTCGACTGCAGCAATGTGCGCGTTGGGTTGATATTGTCTGCAGTGTCCTGTAGCGTTGAGTTGAGTCTCTTTCTGTTTGTCCAAGCTGAGCATTGCACGCTCCAGCTTGAGGGGAAGTGTTGGAGTATTTGTTATGTGTGCCTATTATGTTGTAGGAGGGTAAATGGATCCCTCCAAGATCCATTTACCCCATCCAGTTGTTTAGTCCCACATTATCCAGTGGTGGGATTTGGAGGCCCTGTGAAGGCTATATAAGGAGCCCCAGGCCTCCTGTAACAGATGAGAAAGTCAATAGAAAAATACGCCCCTTTGAGGGCTCTCGTGGTTTCATCCCGCTCCTCACGGAGTAGGGTTCCACGTTAAAACCCCGCGTTCTTATTTGCTCTTATCATTTTTCCATGTTCGCTTCCGCTTCCGATTTTCTAACAGTACTCTTTGACTCAGAAGGGACACTGGTGTTATGATCTTGTAAACAGGAAATACTTTGTTAGTGTTGATGTTACATTTTTTGAGTTTGTTATGTACTTCTCACCTGCAGGTGACATGTTGGCCTCATCTACTTCTAAGGACGAGGTTTATGTTCCTCCTCCTATTCTGAGTTCACCAACATACATTCCCATCCCCATTGTCACACCAACATCATCCCCACCACCACCCCCGCCACCACCACCAAAACCACATGTCTTGCCATTACCTAAATATTATATACATCAGTCAGGTCCTGCTCATGCTGCACGTCAATCATCCAGCGCGTCGCAGGTATGTTCAGATGTTATTACTAATGATGGGTCATATAGTATGCACGTACAGGGTTTATCCTTGCAGGAGGAATGTGAACCGACGAGTACATTAGTTGATGATCTGGATGTCTCTATTGCTCTACGGAAGCAGAAACGTACTTGTGCATCATATCCCCTTGCTTGCATGGTTTCCTTTCATCGTCTCACGATGGACTATCAGAGGTTTGTTGTGGCTTTGTCCTCTGTGGAGATACCACGGAATTATCTGGATGCCTTGAAGATTGACTACAGGCGTTCTGCCATAGAGGAGCAAATGGCTGCCCTACATGGTTGCTGCTCCCTCAAGAGCATCTGTTGTTAGCTGCAAATAGGTATTTACAGTTAAGTACCATGCAGATGGTAGTCTTGACCGTTACAAGGCAAGGCTAGTGGTACAAAGCTTCACTCAGACATATGGCTTGGATTATATGGATACCTTCTCTCCAGTTTCTCATCATTCCACTCTTTGTATTCTTCTATCCGTTGCTGTGGTATGTGACTGACCCTTGTTTCAACTTGATGTTAAGAATGCATTCTTGTATGGCGACCTGCAGGAAGAAGTCTACATGCAGCAACCACCGGGGTTCACTGCTGAGGGGGAGAATCATATGGTGTGTAGACTTCATAAGGAAATATATGGCCTTAAACAGAGCCCAAAGGCATGGTTTCAGAAGCTTTCCCATCTAATTGAACAACAAGGATTCAAGAGATCAAATGTGGATCACTAGTTGTTCATCCAGAAGACTCCGGAGGTATGATTGTCATCATGGTGTATGTTGATGACATTTTGGTTATAGGAGATGATGCTCAGGGGATAAAGATGGCAAAAGCAATTTTGGGCAGTCAGTTTGTTACGAAGGATCTGGGAACTCTACGATATTTTCTAGGGTTCGAGTTTGTCAAGAATGCACAAGGCCTTGTGATGACCTACAGGAAATATGTTACAGATTTGCTTATTGAAACGAGCATGGTTGGGTGTAGACCCTCAAGTACTCCTATGGATCCAAGCATGAAATTATATGATAATGATACCGAGGAAGTTGATAGGAGAAGATACAGAGAATAGTGGGTAAGCTTCTATACATTACTATAACTCGACCTGACATTGCCTTTGCAGTTAGTTGAGTGAGCTAGTTCGTGGAACGGCTGAGACAGGTATATATGGATGCCATATATGTGATACTAAGGTATCAAAAGTCATCTCCAGGCACATGATTGATGTTTAAAAGGGAAACAAATCTAACTATTTCGGTATGTGCGGATGTGGATTATGCAAGATGCCCAAAGGATCGGAAGTCTACTTCAAGCTTTACAGTTTTTGTGGGCAGCTCTCTGATTTCTTGGAAAAGCAAGAAACAAACTGTTGTAGCTACATCTAGTGCTGAATATGAATATAGGGCCATGGCACAAGCAAGTACGGAGATGATGTGGGTTCGAGCTGTACTAGAAGACTTGCATATATATGTACCTCTACCCAATGTGATAATCAAGCCGTATTGTTTATTGCCAATAATATGTTTTGTTCTTTCATGATCTTAGAGATATGATCTAGAAGGGCCTGATTTCTACTTCACATGTTAGATTAGGGGAGCAGACTGCCAACATTTTTACCAAACCATTGCTCAGAGGAACGTTCCAGAAGTGTTTTTCCAAGTTGAGCATGATTGATATCTATGCTCCATCTTGAGGGGGAGTGTAGAGATATTTATGTAGTCGGTGTACTGTTTATCTGTTTTTATTTTCTTGGTTGATGCTTATGTAATTTACCCATGGGTTCTCTGTATATAAGAGAGCCTAGAGTTCTTTGATAGAATATAGAATAACTTTTCATCCAGCATTTGCTATTATTAAAACTTTAAAAACTCACCAAAATTTCCTTGTTTGCCTTTAAAAATTCCAAAATTTTCCCAAAAATTCTAAAAAAATTAGGTTAGCCTTCTTTTTAGCTATTTGAATCTCTATACAAATTTCATCTTATTTTCTTTATAAAACTCAAAAAAAGTGTTTGAGTATCTTTGATTTCATTGTCTTCTATTACTTTCTTTGAAAATTAAACATATAAAAATTTGTAAAATTGAAAATCATTAAAAACTCAAAATCAGAAAATATAAAAAATATATATAATTTAAAACCCATAAAAAAATTAAAAAATAAAAATTCACAAAAATCCAAGAGTACTTTGCTTGGATTTTCCTCTTTCATTTCTTTGACTTTTCATTGAATTGAATAACCCTTGCTTAATAACTATTGCTTCCTTGAGTTCAACACTGGGAGCTATACAAGGTTAATAAATAATAGCTTACACCACTTGCTTTTACTTGATTTATTTTGTGGTTGAATAATTTTCTCAATTTCTAGCCTAATTTCTGGGGCGACAACGGCAATATTAATTGCTTAATTTCATTAAATTAACCCTATTCGCTCAGGCACGATATCAGAATGGCGTTGCCGGGGAGGCACCACTAGGGAGCTAGGTTACTTGCTTTGCCTGCTATTCTTGGTTTGTGTATATGCTTGTTTGTATTTCTTTCTTTTTTTATTTCTGTCACTTATTTCTTCTATTTTATGTCTATATTTATCTCTTATTTTTGTATATATATTGTTTTGGACCTGCTACTTGTTTGAGGAGTGAGCACTTGGTTGAGAACCACGTACCATGAGAGGGTTTATACAACACATGCAGGATCCAATTTGTCAGACGTTGAAAGCTCTCCAAGATCGGACTTTAGTTATTCATCCAAGATCTCTTTTACTTGCCCTTATCATTAGCCATTTGTCCACTTGTTTTCTTCTTTGTTTGTTTGTTTATTTTTAGTTGTATTTTCTTTTATTTTATTTGCTTTATTTTTCACTGACGCATTTCTTTTTTTTTCATCCTTGTTACTAGGTCCCACGGAGTGCGGGAGGCCATCTTAGGAGAGTCGATGCACCCGTACGAGGTGGGGCCCGGGCGTTCTACATCGATCGGTAGGAGAGAGAAGACTGGGAGGAGCAGAAGGTTATCTTAGTTTTTAGATTTTTTCAATCATTTTATTTCATTTTTGTAATTAATTTGTAATAATTTTTGGCCCTTACCCTTTTTCTGTTCTCTAGAGAGACTTTAGACAATATTTGGGGTCCATTTCTCCAAGTGCCAGTGCACTTGAGCGACCTCAACGGATTTTGGTTTTTATTACGGTACTGCCTTTATTTTTATTTGTTTCACACGATTTTTGTGCTTGAGTCGTAAGGATTAGGTTCTATTTCCTTGGCTCAGCCACGAAACCGATTAGGTCCAAAGTGTTAGGAAATAGGAATGCGGAAGCAAAATGATAAACATAGCATAAACTAGAAAGATAAAACATGAACTCAAAGATTTTTACGTGGAACCCTATTCCATAAGGAGCGGGATGAAACCACGGGAGAACGCCTTAAAGAGCTATGTGTTTATTGAACTTTCTCAATGGATACAGGGGTGTGGGGGGTCTATATATAGCCCACACTGAGTATCCACATCTCCAAACTGGTAGATGTGGGACTAAACTCTGGATGAGGCAAATGGATCCTGGAGGGATCCATTTACCCATCTACAACTCAAGTGGCACACAACCAAATGCTCCAACACTCCCCCTCAAGCTGGAGCATGCAATGCTCAGCTTGGACAAAAAGAAAGAAACTGAACTCACGCTACATGATACAACAGACAATATCAACTCAACGCGCATAACTATCATCTGCTGTCGAGGACATTGCTTCTCATGTCATGCATATGACGAGGACGAATGGGTTAGAGTGTGAGTCAAACTGTATCTCCTCGTCGGAGAGCATGTGTTCTGAACTACGCTTGTCAGATTCACTGCAACTGGAAATGAGTCTCCTCGTCGGAGTACTCTGGCCAGCCACAAAATGTGGACAACTGCTCCATCTTTGAAAAGGGATGAACTGAAAAAGCCGTGGAGTGCAATCCTCGTCGGAGTCCACGATTGCTGGAGAATGGAGTCTGAAAGTCTCCTCGTTGGAGAACTGTGTCTCTCCCATCTAGCGCAGAGAATGGGATTTCTACTCTGAAGTCCCTATGAAACCACATGAAAACCCTAGCCAACATGGCATAGGGAATGAGATCTCTACTACGGAGTCCCTATGGAACACACGAAAACTCCGGTCGACAAAATAAGAATGATGGGGACCGTGATAAATTATGGCATGCATATGCTCATCTAAAAAAACCGCATCCATGTGCATGTCTGAAACAAAGACTCGAAATATGATCATCGAGTCTAGAACTGCGCAAGGAAATTCTTCATCTGAAAAACATTAGAGTCTGGATGTTCAAAGAATCTGACATCTGAATGGACCTATAACTCTACACAATACTCCCCCTTTCTCCTATACTTGTCGGAAAATTACATCGACTATATGGGAGAAAACAAGATAATGGGAAAAGAACAATAAGCCGATTACCTTTTTTCTCGGCTTTTCTTGCAATTTTTTGCTTGGTTATTTCTATTTTTTTAAATAGCGTCACATTTTTTAATAAGCCGTATCATTTTTCCAGCTTTTCTTCATTTTTTCTTGCTTACATTTTTTATGCATCTTTTTTTAAAAGAAATTGTCGTCATCATTTTTTTTTAAAAAACGTATCGACCAAAGGGTCCATCCCCCTCTCTTTTTCTCTTTTTTTGATTTACTATTGGGCATCCTTTCTCCCCCCTTTTTTACATTTTTTTATATCTCAACCTTTTTATTATTTCCCTTTCTTTTTTTAAATACACAACCCAACTAGGGCCCTTTCCTAGCTATCGCACGACTTCGGGTTCCAATTGGAACCCCCACTTTCAAATACCGCCCCCGATGGAGAGATGGATGGTGGGAACACTCTTCTTCGAAAATCAGCGATTCAGCAGACCCCGATGGGGGGCCCTGCTGCCGCCGATGGGAGCCTGCGTGGGATCGGAGGTCGATAGGTCGTCGCCTGCGATGCCTCAGCCTCCTCTGCTTCTTCTTTTGGTGGTGCAGCAACACCTGGGCTCGTTCCAAGAGCAGTGTGCAATGGAGGAGAGCGGTCATGCGACAAGGAGATCTGCGCGCCGCCGTCGCTGAAGCAGAGAATCTATAGGGAATCGCCGTCAGGAGGTGGAGCATAGATGTGGCATCGCCTGGAGCAGAAGGGGCTTCAAGCCCCTCGAGCTCCGCCTGAAAAGGGGAAGGCTCTGCCTAAAACCGCTAGGATTCCCTGGAGATGAGGCACTGCCACCTAGAGCTTGGAAGTGATATTTTTCTTCGAACTGGGGTCTTTGACTAGGATCATACAAGCTGTATTGGGCATCGCCTGGATGAGCATCGTGCCACCTACGCAATGCGGTTGCATGAGCCGCTGAAGTATTGAGAAGGAGACATGGATGACTTGGAGTTTGCCTGGACGATGCACGAACCTAGAGTGCCCCATATTGAGAAGGGGAGAATGCACAAGACCTCCTGTATCATAGAGATCTTCCTGGAATTGGAAGGCTGCTACATGGCTGGATCGATCTTCAGAACATGTAACCCTTACAAATTGGGGTTTTAGACATGGACTCAAATTTCGTCGAAATTCGACAGAATTTCGGCCGAATTTCGATTTCGGTGGATAACCGAAATCCACCCGAAATGCCCTATATCGGCCGAAATTTGGGGGCCTTAGTTGAAAAAACGACAGAAATGACCAAAAATTCGGTTGAAATTTTGTTTCGGTCAGTTACCGAAATGAAACTGAAATCCGACATTTAAGGCCTTGGTTTTAGAACATGGAGAAGTGCGCCTTTACTAAATAGGTTTTAAGAAAACCCTAGAAATTGGAACTCGACACATCTTGAGCAACGAACATGAATAATAAACATAAATCTTCAAGATCAAGAACTCCAAAATGGAATCTCAAATAAAAAATAAAGAAATAAGAACTTGAAATCCTTGAGAATCGACCCGCTCTAATACCATGTTAGAAAATATGAATGCGAAAGCGGATAAACAAAGCATAAACTAGAATGATAAAACGTGAACTCAGAGATTTTTACGTGGAACCCTACTCCCTAAGAAGCAGGATGAAACCACGGGAGAACGTCTCAAAGGGCATATGTGTCCACTGAACTTTCTCAATGAATACAGGGGGTGTGGGGGTCTACATATAGCCCCCACTGAGTCTCTACATCTCCAAACTTGTAGATGTGGGACTAAACTCTGGACGAGCCAAATACTCCAACACAAAGCTCCTAAATAATAATATTTGTTCCTATATATTAGATCGTAGCTTGGACCTAGTCAAATAATTTGATTCTTGCCCGTTAATAGAAGTTACTGCTTAGGTTACTTCTCTTGCATTATACAGATAAGTTTATTTATGTCTTTATTTTATATGCGGATCATATTGCATGTATAATGTTGGAGTAAGGTATGCCTTCTATCTCGTGCATGCATCATTGATTTCATCGTGCATCAGCTTTTCTGACTTCCTCCCTTGATTTCTCTCACTTAGGATAAAAAGGAAATTGGAAAATTCGTTAGGCAATTTATTTGAAAAATGCCTAAAAAAGAGATAGCCAAATAAAAATCGGAACGGCTAAAATAACTTGACCCTAAACTAAACGTAACGATCACATTTCTTGTTTTTGGGAGAGTAACCCCCTCCTTGTTTGCAGGTACTCTCCAGATAGAGTGAGGCACGTACACATAAGGAATAGAGCCCAAAGTCCTAAACTTGTGCCCTAAGAGCGTGGACTTTGAAAACCAGGTCCAGTTATTGCTGCAAGCACTTACCTCAGACGTTAACAGAAGTAGTCGTGTGGATAAGGAGGTGGATTTCCTTAGAACTACTCCCGAGATCTTACGTGGATAGTTCTCTGCTTGGGGGATTCATCGACTTATTCACAGTCTACTCTAGGAGACTACACATGTGAGCTTGCTAATATAACTATTTGATCATCTAACTCTAAAATTGAAAAGATTAACGATTGAGCTTTCACGGTCATCATTGCGTTGAGTTGGTGAATTTGGGAATTTGTTTTCTGATCCATTATTTTTCAGTCCATATCTAATCTTCACTTTCTTCTGGTGGTCTCTTAGGCTACCTCCAATGGCACCGCTTCACGACACCCTTGTTCGTTCATCTAGGGTTGTTCCAAAAAGCTCTGACCCTCTCTCGGAACCTGAGTATTTTGCTTCATTCTTATTTGACCTTCATGATACATCACTTGAGGTACAACAACAACAGTCAAAACAACAACATGTGGATTAGACAACATCTGAGATCGATTCTTTTTCCTTTTCAGAGACTAACGGGATGACCAGTGATGAGAGAGAAGATGAGACGCCACAGTCTTCTTCTTTTATATTTGATCAGGCTATGATCAATAACACCCTCCTGGCATCCCTAGGGGCGATGCAGAGACAAATCCCAAACCAAGGGTTAATGATGACAGAGGTTAGGAGGGAGCTTATGCAGATCACCCGGTGATGGACTAGAGATACCAAGAAACAGAGCAGAGGACCGAGTAGAGGATAGAGATAAACGCCATGAGGAGGTCAGAGTAAAGAGACCCTTGCGCTCTATGAGGGATTTGCGCAACCCTAGTGCGACTCTCACTCATAGGTGGATTCAATTACCAGCGATTGTCGGTGATTTTGAGCTCAGGACCCAGATGATCCAGCTATTGCCCAAGTTCCATAGGCATTCCACTCAGGATCCTCATCTCCACTTAAAGGGAGTTCGAAATGATTTGCACAACCGTCCATGACAAGTTGGTGGACTAGGATACCATCAAGCTAATTGCCTTCACATTCTCCTTAGTTGACAGAGCAGCATACTGGCTGAAGCACTTGGGGAGGATTGACACTACCTGGGAGCAGTTGAGGACTGAGTACCTCAACAAGTACTATCCACTCGGTAGGACCAACGTAGCGAGAGCAACGATCAGTAACTTTACCATGATCCGAAATGAGCAGTTCCACAAAGTTTGGGATTGATTCAGAGAGCTCATTGACAGGTGTCCCCACCATGTAGCAAGCCCAACTTGGTACAAAGTTTCTTTTGTGAGCTGACACTTGAGGTGTGGGGTCTTGTCAATGCCTTTTGTAGAGGATCCTATTTCTCCAAGGACGAGGATCAGGTCTGAGCCATCTATGAGGAGATGGCTGAGAACTACGCTATTATAACCCAGACCCGTGTCTATACTCAGAGGAAGCCTCCCCACCAGGCATTGTCGCATCATAGAGTTTTACGCATTGTGATAGGATCATCTTCATCATCTTACACAACGGCAACACCAGCAGAGTCACCAACTGCTGACATGGACATTATCAGCCAGTTGGACCGCATGGAGATCATTGAGAAGAAGACATGTCATGGCCTGAAGAAGCTCAACAAGGTTGATGAGTTGGCCCATAATTTGAGTAATCTAAAGACGCATATCATGTGCCTTTAAGAGGTACATACAACTTCTTTGCCATCGTCTAGGTCACATGTTGTTCAGGAGAGCAGATCTTCACAGCCATCCGTCTCATATAAACGGGTCCACTAAATTAAGGCGAAGCATGTTCGGCCAGCCTTACAGTACAAGTTACCATCACCTTCACAAGATATACAGATGATGGTATACCACAGTGATCAACTATTGACGTCCCTTCCCCCAGAGTTGCATGAGTAGTCAGAGCCGTTGATGGAAGTCAACAGGATTTGGTATTCCCAGTACCAACAGCAGTCCGGTATCCGCCTTGATCACACATGCTTCAAATGGTCCGCAGGAAGAGCTCAGCCCCAGCAGTAGCCTCCGACACAGCCATGATAAGGATCGCATCAGTCAGGACAGCACCGGTACTCCCAACATTCCGTTCCTCGACCTCAATACTAGGGTCAACAGTGAAGGCAACGTCCCCGAGACCAAGTAAAGAATTGAATTGGTCAATAAGGAATAAAGTAGAGGGAGATAAGGGTCAAAAATGAATAAAAATCCAATTCATTTATTCATTCAATAATTCATTTTTAACACCCATTTTATTCTTTATTATTTATTCATCAAATAAAGAAACTTTGAACATAAGGTTGTAGATAATAATGTAAATAAAAATGTAAAATTGAGTTTATGCAAAAATAACACATAGTGTACTTTTTATACACAAAATAAAAAGCCAAAATATCAACTTCACAGACCCATATCTTCCAAATAAAAATTCAAAATGTATCAAAATCATCTCCAATTATATATAACTTTTAATAAGCTATTTAATGGCGGTGGTTTCATAATTTTAACTGAAATACAAAAGTTAGGTTTTGGTCCCTCATTGTACATTATACCTGATTAAAATATTCATTTTATTTATTTTTTATTATGTTTATAATCTTATATTTATATAATTTTGTAAATATCATTTATAAAATATGTACATATTGAAACTAGAATAAAGTCGCAAGGAAAAAACAAAATAAAATAAGTTTATATAAATATATAGGTAAAATACCAGTAATAATACTTGTATATAAATAAAAGGAGAAATCATTCTTTATTCTTTATACTTTTATATTTTTATAAGCTCGTAAATATCATTTATATTCAGTTAAAAATATAAATCTAAAATAAAACCGTAAAAGAAACATTAAAATAAAATAAAATACAAAAATACATAGGTAAATATACCTCTTCCCATTAACCAGTCAATAAGGGTGCATCGCTTGTAGATAAATAAACTCCTCCATTTTCAAATTTAATCATTTCCTAACACCTGAAGTCTCCGCCTTCGGCCTAGCGTAATCACTTGTGACAGGAGGAATCCACTGGAGGGTCTGCGCGGGCTGAGGAAGGAAGGAGGTGTACCCACGAACACCTCACCGCTGGCCATGCTCCCTGGTCTCTGGCCAGGTAAGAGATGCGCCACTTACTTCCTTTAGCTTAGAATTAGTAGAAGGTTTAATTTCAAGCATTTTATTCGTGTTTTCCTTAGTTAATTAGGTAGATTAGAAAGACAACCCTCGTCGAAGCTCTCAAGCTCTGACTATCATTTAATCGTTAACCGCCCATTCTCCAACCTCACAACCACTTCCATCTTCTTCCGTCTTCGCTTCTCCATGCATCGCCCACCACCAACCACCCAGATCACCTCGTGGTCTGGAATCCCAGTCTCCTTCACCGCCTCGTCGTCGAAGACCTCTGCCATGCTCCATCTTCCATCCCTATCAACCAAATAAGGCCCCAACCCCTTTGTTTTCTTCGTCTAAGCTTTTTGCAGGTGCTAGCGGGTCAAAGGACTTCTTTGGGGTCGATTTTGCCTTCACTACAGGTACCTGGAGGTGCCCTTCTTCCCCGAGTTTGCCGGCCATCACCAGGCCTCCAAGACCCTTTTAGATGCAACCAGCAGGTGCAGGGGAACGCTTTACGTGCTGAGGAGCGTCGCCGGACGGTTGAAGCAAGCCTGCACCACCGAAGGAAGCTCAACCCATGCCCTGTTCTTCCCTATTCTTGCATGGGGGTTCGAGGCAGTTGGATCAAGTTTGTCCACCAGATTCTCTATCCACTGTGGGATGTATCACACCAGAGCCGTCGATCGCTCGCCTAAGATCAAATATGGGTCGTCATCGACGAAGCGTCATCACGCAATGTGGAGCGGCCTCGTGTCAAGTGGATGAAATTCGACCGTCTGATGGCGTGCTGAAATGAGGTAAATTGCATATCTTCACCTTGTTTTTTTGTATTTATTAATTAGTTTTAAAAATAAAATATGTAGTGTAAATAAAATGGAAATTTTGCTACAGGCTTGTACTTATTCATTATTACATTTGGGTCCTTCCTAGACCAACTCACGTGTAGTCCCAAGTAAATGGGTAAATTGCATGTAATGCCCTGGTAATTCTGAAAATTGTAAAAGAGGTTATAAAAATTAAATAAATGTCGTATATTTTTGGCATATTTGCATCTGAGCCCTGTTGTTTTTTTTTTTGCAAATATGCCTCGGCCAGGCATGTATTTTTGTACATTTGATCTATTTATTATAAGTAGCTATTGTGCTCCTAAAAAATCGTAAAATTAAGGATAGATGCATGCTGATATGTACTTTCACGATATTATTTATTTCACATGTTTGGGCATTTTAACTATTAATTAAAAATTGAAACGAGCTTATTTTTGTTCCATCTAGTTAGAAAATACAAAAAATATAAAAACGTCTCAAAAATTCCAAAAAATCATATATTGTCTATTTTATTATATTTTAACTCCAATAAAAAATAACTAAAATTGAAAAAAGAAAAAAAACTAAACATTAAAAACTCTAAAATCCTTCATAAAAATCTATAAAATCATTAAAAAAGATAACAATATGTTTTTTATGTTCTACAATTTTCTTAATATAAATATTTTTATATTAAAATTGATTTGGATAATTTTTGACATTATTCATTTTTTTAAAATTCATATCAATTTCAGGTATTTATTAAATCCCTGATTTAGGAATTGATGTCCTTAAAATACATAAAATTAGCAAAAAATCCAGAAAAATTACAAAAACATTATAAAAATAATAAAATCCAAAAAACACTTTTTATTGTGCATTTTATATGTATTTACTAGTATTTATAACTATATTATTCTATATTGTATATATAGATTTATATAACTTATATATGTATTTAAAAGAAAACGAGATATAAAAATCTAAAAAACGAAAATATAAAATTATAAAATTAAAAAAAATACAAAAATATTAAATGAAAATAAAATAAAAATATATATAAAACAAAGACCTCTACATGTACTTAAACATATTCACATTTTGTTGTAGAGTTATAATAAATTTGAACTCCACATTTTTGCTATTCATTGCTTAATTCGTATTGTGGGTTAATTGTTGATTAATCCGAGGTTCCCGTCGGTCACCTCGACGATTGTGCTCCTTTCTTGTGTGGAACACATGATCGATTGGAATCCTCAGGTTATCAACGACCAGCAAGCCTCTACCTTCACCCCCTTTGCTTCTCATCTTCCATACGCGTCATCTCTACACTGACGACTTGTAGTGATCTCCGTCGCGTGCCCGGAGCCTCATCAGCCCGTATCACCCTTCGCCATACGCTCTTCCCGCCTCTCCGTGCTGCGAATCCGCTTCTGAGCTCCATCTCAACGCCATTATCCTCCGAAGTAGCATCGCCCACCGCCACGACAACCGACTCTCTCCGCAGCCTGCTTCGCCTTCCGTTCCACCGACCAGAGGCCATGTGTCGGCCGCTCCAGCCACACCTCGGACTCCACGAGCCACCACCATCGTTTCCAGTCCGCAACCACCGATGATCTGCATGAAGAAGAAAGATATGACTCTCCAGCACGAGCACATGATAGGCACGCGCGATAGGGGTCTTTTGTGCCCTCGCCCCTAATCTTCTTGAGAATCGTGCTAAAGCCCCTTCCCCCACAGCACGTGCGTTGCACGTACGCTCAAAGGGGCACTTGCATACATGTCCCCGCAGATCCAGACATTCGCAGAAGGCCCCCGTCAATCCAAGAATCACGTGCCACGTACGTGACCACTGGAAGTTTTGCATAAAGCCCGTTCCTGGACTAGGTAATTAGTCTTAGGTCATATCTCTGGATTTCCCTTATTTTATTTAATTATTGTAAATTGCAAACTAAACCACATGTTCTCTCTTTATTTTGAACCTCTATTTATCAACATTTAATTATTCCAAAATTGCACTGTAGTAATTCTTTACATTATGGCATGCTCATAATATTTTTATTCTCTGTGTTTAATTAATAATAATTGTTATTGCAAAATCTTGCATATTTTGTCCAATCGATGCCTAAAAAGTCATAGTTAATTAACCATTGCTTAAAAAAAGTTCTCAAAATTTCGCGAACTGTCGAATTAATTGCTAGTTACATTGTACCCAAAAAGAACTGCATTTTCTCTATAAAAATCATTTTGTGATTTCAGTAATTAATTTTCAATAGGTATTAACTTCAACATTTTTACGATTTAGGATTTTCTGAGATATATTACTAGTTGTATATCTAAGATAAATTTATTTCCTAAAAATAAGTAGATTTAATATTACAATTAATTACTGAAATTTCATTGTATGGATATTCATAATTGATTTGTAGTGATCTAAAAATTTCAAAAAAATTAAAGTAGTCTCATTTCATCATATTTCACATTCCGGCCAAGTTTCATAATTTTTTGACATTGATTTATAGTAAATTGCATTTTATCCCCGAATTTGGCCATATTGCATTCCATTTATTATTTGCATAAAAAATATATAAAAAATGTCACTATGAAAACCTAACCTCGAGATGAACTAAAAATTAATCTAAGGAGACAGTTGCCTCCCTAAGTTCAACCTTAGACTTCCCAAGTAAAAAAAGTTGACCACTCGCATTAATTGATATAATAACTAAGAAGTGATTTTTGATCTATCCTAATTTACCCGCCTACAACGAACAAATTTAAAAGTTAATTTTACAAGATTAACAAGGGTGTTTCAGGGTTTGTCAAATGGCGCCATTGTCAAAGAGGTACGACTTAGGTTGTTCTTAGAAAATCATATTTTTAGGTTTTCTATCCCCGTGTAGTCTGACCCCTGGTTTTCTTGTATTTATTTCTCCATTTTTTCCTCGCTATATTTACTTATTTATTTTTGCATATTTTTCTCTGAATATCTCTCTAATATTTGATCTGTTATTTTTCGTAAGCTACTGGATGGACTTGGAGTAGCTTTCTCGGAAATCGACGCAACTCGAAGCAATCGGATGCACGAGAAATTTTATTTTTGGAGAGAGGGTGTTCTTTAATTTATAGTTAATTACTCATTTCCAGTGGTTCCTGATCGGGTTCTCGCATGTGTAAAGAAGACTATACTTTTTTTGTGGTGTGTCGGACTTGTTTCACTCTCCGATGAGGGTGGCGTCCGAATTGAGTGGCGAAATTAGGATACGCACACGGTAGTATAATTTGAAACTTGTTTGTGCCCTTCATAATCTAGGACACATATTGCACTTAATTATATGCACTTTAAATCCTTTTCACTTAGTCAAATTCAATTCACTTCTTCCCACTAAGTAGAATTATCTGCTAGGTGTGGTTTCATCGTCTGCATTTCATATAGTATATAATTTTCAATTTTGTATCGCATCCTGCATAAAGAGCGCGATGATCATTGTAAGTCTTCTAAACTGAGCATGCATCATTGATTTTATCATTGCATCCACTTTTCTCGACTCCCTTTCCCTTGGATTTATAACTTAAGATTAAAGGAAATTGGGACTAATCGTTAGACATGCTTTGTGTGGCCTAAATAATTGCAAGCTTAAAATCGGGACTGCTAATACAACTTGAACATGAAAAATTGCATTAAAACTAAAATTGTCTTAGGAGAGTAATCCCTTCATTGTTTGCTTTTACTGAAAGTGAGAGAGGGACGGACATTAGGATAGAGCCAAGCCAGTATTTTCAGATTGACTACTGATTCTACAAAAACAATTAGCTACTTCTCAGTGAGGATCTACGGGTAACCGGTAAACGATCCGGATTTCCTTAGTAGAGTTGGAGATTTATATGACATTGTATAAGGCTCCGACCTCAAGTAACGTGTAACTGTATTCATACGGTATGTACTTACTCCCATACTGGTTGAAAGTGGGTGCAACTAGTCGTAAGAGTCGGGACATTCTGTAGGGAAATACAGGCATCTAACATCTCGTTAACTCTTTCCAACTTTGCATTTATCACCAACCAAAACAGACAAGACAATTTGGCGAACCTTCACGACCCCCACTACGTTGAGTTGGAGAAATTAAGGTTTTCTTTGTGTCTACACTCAGGGGTGTGCGTTAACAGATTGCACTCTTAGCACCCTTCATATCACTCCTTTTCTCACATCGTGCTCTTAACCTTTTGACATAAAGAATGGTGGATTGGGGTGACTCTTGCTCGAACTCCGCGAGCCTCTCGTTGATCTCTCTAAACGATCATCCTCATGAGCTCAGGGACACTCTTCCCCTGAATTCTTGTGGTCTCATGGACACTCTTCCCGTGAGACTAAAATCAATTACTCATTCTTCATTCTGAAGACTCATACCAACCCTTTCTTCTCCCACCACATCAAGGAAGACTCTCACCTCGATGCTTCTAGTTCGCCTTCTAGCCATCCTATTAATTCAGACCCTTTATATTCTGAAGGTGAAGAAGAACAAAACTGCAAGATGCCTCCAAAGAAGAGCATGGATGATGAGGGAGATCATGACACATTGAGGGACATTTTAGCCAGACTTGCACAAGCTGAGCAGACAAGCTGAACAGAGAAATGAATTACTCATATAGGAGCTTGGACAATTGAGAAATGAGGGGGAATCAATGAGAGATCCCTACAATCCTAGTGCTGCACATAATGAGAACTGTCTTAGACATAGTACCACCAAATGCTGGAGAATTGAAGCCTCACTTCTTGACACTCTTGCCAAAATTTTATAGCAATGCAATAGAGGAACCGTACATTGTACTTCAAAAGTTGGAAATGGTATGTGAAAATCTAGGACGACCTAGTGTAGCACAGGATTACATACGTCATAGAGCCTTCCCCTTTGCTGTAGCAAACAAGGTCGCCTATTGGTTAAAGAATTTGGGGAGGGTAGTCATCACGTGGGTTGCACTGAAGGACATGTTCCTCAAGAAATTCTACCGTTGAGTGGAACTAATCAGATGAGGTCCCAAATATCAAGTTTCATGTAGACGTCCCATGAGCCTTTCCACGAGGAATGGGAGAGATTCAATGACCTGACTCAGAAATGCTCAAATCATGATATTGACCGACCAATCTTAGTTCAGAACCTGTACAGTGGTCTGACTCCTGAAGTCCAAGGATTGTTGAATGCTGCCTATGGAGGAAGCTATCTGAACAAAGGAGACGGCGTGGTTTGGATGGTTTTAGATCATATGGCAAAGACCAGCCACACAGATCATCAAGCAAGGCTTATGACAAGCCTCCTCCCTTTCGTGTATCTCAGGAGGTGGCATGAACATCTGCCACCGATCTGGAAAATGACCTACTCCCCAGCATGGGGATAATCAGTGATAAGTTAACTAAGGTTGACCGGATCGAGAAGAAGGTGAGAGAAATACACAAGCTCACGGAATGGGAGAACCTCGCCAAGCTTCCATAACAAGTAGCGGAATTAGCTGATACGATATCCAAGATCAAGATACCTACCCCATCTACACCTCTTTCCCCTATCTACCAAGTACATCACATTCAGGAGCAACCCATGCAAGGGTCTTACATGGACTCCGTATCAGCTTGAGGTTCAAAAGAGCTAGTTCGTTGAGACGACCATCAAGATAGTCACCGAGGAATCCCTATAAGTATGGGAGGTGAATGGGATTTGGTACACCAATGATCCCAATGCTACATAGCACCACCACCAGTAGCACCCACAATTTCCCCCTCAGCGTCAATATCACCAGTTTCAAGACCCTCAGCAGCAGCAGTACCCTCATCAGCGAACCGGTATCGTCAGCAAGTCCATCAAGAACCTAACAGACTGCAACAGGGTCAACAGCAACAATCTTAGAGGTAGGACCACAGAGCCTCATCTTCAGGCACCTCCGGCCTTCATAGGATCCTTGATGAACTCAAACTCATCCGCAATGAGCAACATGATTATGAGAGCCGGCATCAATTGTCTTTCATATTGACGTGATGAGTTCACCGCACCCAAGACCTCCATCCCAACACAGGTGCAGGTTAACCCTAATAACTTGAACCAATGACATGATTGCCAGAAGAATCAGGTATACTATCCCGATTTTTTAGAATCAGATCATGAGATCCTATCGTATGGTATTCACCGTCTTACTCTTAGGAGCGGTAGGACCGTGCAGACCCCTGATCTGGCACGACAGAGTGGATCGGAGGATACCGATGAGCCAACCCCTGTGGATAGCTTAGAAGAGGAGGATCATCAACAACAACAACATCTTCAGGATCACCAGGGGGTTTGAATCCCAAAATCCAAAAAAATCAAAAGACTAAGAAAATCCAAAAAGAAGAAAAAAGCAACATCGAACACGATCGTGAGCACCGAGTCTTCGGGATATGCATCACCAACAATTTTTCCAGCTTAAGTTTCAATTCCATTTCATGCATGTCAGTCGAGTCATATTCAGAGTCCGAGTCCAAGTCAGATTCATGTACATTAGAATCGTTCCAATAAAACTCAGATGATGATATTTTTGTTTCACATCATGAGCCTCCCATTTCTTTCCCTCATGCTTAACATTTTAGAAGAAAAATTCTCAAAAAATGATCTTATCATTTTATAGATGGAAAGGATGTGCAATGAGAGTGTTAAAGTTGAAATATCATTCCTTCAATTAGTGTATATGGTTCATGCATTCAAGAAGTACCTAAAGGCGAGATGCACACATGTTAGGATGAGCAGGAAAAAGAACACTCGATTAGTGAAACGTGTGTTGTCCAAAGCCACTACATGTGCAATCCGCAATGAGGTTCCAAGGAAAAAGATAGATCTAGGAGCACACTTTGTCACCAGCCAGATCGCTAACACATCATTTGCTCGTACCTTACTCGATAACAGATCCTCAAACAATTTACTGCCATATTCCCTCCTAGATCGCCTAATTTAGGACCTCTGAAGAAATCGAGAGCACTCTTACAATTCGCAGACCGATCTATTAAGAAGCCTAAGGGAATGTTGAAGGAAGTTCTCCTTGACATTGAGTGGAAGCAGTATAAGGTGGACTTCACGATCCTAGACTTGGAATGTCCCCGAAGATGGCAAGATTCCCATATCATACTTGGTCGCCCTTTTTTGAGGACGGTCGGAGCTATCTTTGATTATACTCTGGGGAAGATACACTTTCAGACACACGATGAAAGTGTAGAGTTAGAGATGCAACAAACGAAATGGAAGAGACCCGATTCAGAGAGAAGTACGAAGTATCTCTTGTCAGATGTCGAGTGCTACAGAGTTGACTCAATTGATCACTGGCAGCAGCAGACAGCTAGGATTGACAGGTCCCTCTCACCAAGAGAGGACAATGGTGATGAGGCCGTTAGACAAATCCTGCAGAATTAAACTTTATCCACAGGATAAGTTTCTCATTCATCTCCCTATGCCCTCGGTGACTCAAAAGTCGACTTAGGCTTGTCAAACCTATTCCCTTCAGGTCAATCAGAGGACGAGGATGATGAGTCGGACGTAGCTTTTGCCGATTGCTTGGACACTTTTTACGATCCAACTCTAGAGACGAATCAATTGGTGTCCAGTACTTCAGAGACAGATCTAGCCATTATCAACACAGAGCCAGAGTTGATTGAGCCAGATGTTCTTGATGACGATATTTTACCTGAGCTCAAACCATTACCTACCACACTCAAATATGCTTTCCTTGCATGCCCACCTCAGAAGTTTCCAGTCATTATCAGTTCTAACTTGACAGGAAAACAAGAATCTCACTTGCTAGAGATTCTTGAAAAGAACTGCAAGGCCATAGGCTGGAACGTGTCCGATCTTCATGGGATTAACCCCGCTTTGAGTTCACACCATATTTACCTTGAGGAAGGTGCTAGTCCCTCTCGTGAGTTTTAACGCAAGCTGAATCCAAACTTACAAGATGTGGTCAAGAACAATGTTTGAAAAAATGAAAGGCGAAACAAGGCATTTCCTTGGAGGCGAGGTGAGGCGTAGCCTCGAGGTGGTCGAGGCGTAAACCTCAATTTGTAGAGGAAAATAGTTAAAAAAGATATAATAAATATATTTATTGATGAAAGAATTTAATCTGACAGACATATAATATATAACAATAAAATACATGGTGATATTAAGAATATAAGAACATGAAAAAAAGGATATGTCAATGCCATAAATCTTTCTACTAAATTTCTACCCAATCAAAAGGAAATCATTGGCAATGACTATCACTAACATATTTTTTTTATCAAAAAGGGATTGGTTATAGTTGTCATTAAAGGTATCAAAGTCGTTGATATGAATCATACGATTTGAATCCCAATCGTATGTTCTATTGAACCTAGATAAAGAACGGTATGATGTCTCCCATGTGCCACCATATCCTGCCAGTACGAAGGTCTCGCTGCCCGATCAACGAGCTTGGGGAGTCCCAGGCTGGCCCCCTCCTTGCGGGGGTTGCAGGGGGCAGCGCCCCCATCTCAAAAGTTTTCTTATATGGGTATTTGAATTCGTACACAGTTTCTTATATGTTTAAGGGTGTGATAGTAAAAGTACATTGAAATAATTGGACATTTTAATATCTTGCATAAATATATACTCAACAACTAGACCTTTATAAACATATGAAAATAGGAATAGGATTAATTATTTTCTTTAAACAAATGCTTAAAAAATCCAAAACGCATCACCTAGCACCTCGCCTCGTCTCACCTCGACTGCCTCAGGCATCCGAGGCGTATACCTCAGCCAGGGGGTCTGAGGCGGTCACCTTAAGGTTATTTTCCAGCGTCCTGTTTCACCTCGAGCGCCTTCATGCCTCGAGGCATGTTTTGTCAAACCATGGTCAAGAAGGTGGAGATTTAAAAATGGTGTGATGCGAGCTTTATATGTCCCATCTCTAATTCCATGTGGGTGGCACAACTTCATGTAGTCCCTAAGACGGTGGGACTTCAGACAGTCACCAACTCGGAACGAGAGGAGATTGCGACGCGAATACCCACGTCGTGGCATGTCTATGTGGATTACATATGCTTGAATACCGCGACAAAGAATGATCATTCTCATCGCCCATCATAGACCAGATCCGAGAGATACTTGTAGGAAAACAATTCTTCTGCTTTCTAGATGGGTACTCGAGCTATAACCAAGTAGCCATCACTCCAGAGGACCAATAAAAGGCCACCTTTACATGTCCATTTGGTAAATATGCATTCATACGCATGCTCTTTGGGTTAAGTAATGCATCAGGGACTTTCCAGCGATGCATGATTGCAATATTGCCGAGATGGTAGGCGATTTCTTGGAGGTCTTCATGGATGACTTCTCGGTCCGCGACGACTCGTTTGATACCTATCTATCTCATTTGGATCGAGTCCTCAAAAAGTGTAGTGAGGTAAATCTAGTGCTCTCTTAGAAAAAGAGCCATTTATGGTTCGAGAGGGCATTGTGTTGGGGCATGTCATCTCCAAGAGGGGAATGAAGCTTTATCCTATAAAGGTGGATGTGATCAAGAAACTTCAACCACCTACCAATATTATACAAGTGCGGTCATTCCTTGGGTATGTCGGTTTTTATCGCAGATTCATAAAGGACGTTTCAAAAATTACCTGATCGCTAACAAAGCTCTTAGGGAAAGACATTGAGTTCATCGTAGATCACAAGTGTCTTGAGGCCTTCGAGCTCCCGAAATGGAAAATCACGGATGCTCCAATCCTAACAGCCTCATATTGGTCTCTTCCTTTTGAGATCATGACAAATGCTTAGGACTTTGTCATTGGGGCCGTATTAAGAAAAAGGAGAGAAGGGGTTCTTTATGTTGTCCACTATGCAAGCAAAGTACTCAATCAGGTTCAACGGAATTATACTGTCATAGATAAGGAAATACTTGTTGTAATGTTCATCTTAGATAAATTCAGGTTACATCTTTTAGGGTCTAAGGTCACCGTGTTCACTGATCACACAACCATCAAGTACCTCATGGAAAAGAAGGACATGGAGGCGCGTCTTCTTAGGTGGATCCTATTACTCCAAGAGTTTGATTTGCAGATCAAGGATAAGCCATGAGTGAAGAATGTGGTGTCTAATCCCCTCTCCCGCATACAGTCACCTACTTTGTAACGCCCCACCCCTCCGGCTACCGAAACCGACGAGACGGGAGCATCGGACCTACGGTCCAATTACGCCCATGATCTATGATACTCAGCAAACCATCTTATGCACATCAGATTAACATTTGAAATATAAATAACAACATGAGAATAACATGAAATGGAAAGTAAAATGCAACATCCTTTCTCATCAATACTCATCAAGTCCATGTCCATAGAAGAGATACATCATGAAATCTTAAATTTTATACAAAAAGCTCTTCACATATCTCACTACAATGTCTCTCAATAATAACATAAAATGATGCGGAAGTAAATAAGTTACTCTAAATAGGACGCACCCTGTCTGGTGCAAGTATGACATAGGAAGTTCTGATCTCCTCAAAAGACCGCTACTGCTCAGGTACACCTGTTGGGTTCACACGAGGGTAACGTTATGAGCAATTGCCCAGTAACGAGACAAACACTATAATGACTAATGTAGGGGTAAGAAAAGAATGTATACTTAACTTTATTTAATGGTATATGCATGTATTAAAAAAATTAGAAAGAACACCAAGTCATTCTAACTCACATTATATAACATAATAGTTGATTTTTATTTATTCATATAATAGTCATTTCAGTGCTACCACAATGATCTTGATATTTCTACAAGTTGGTTGGAGTCCACAATGGTATAAAATTTCCGATATCGGGTCATTTATCATTTCTAGTATTATTTTAGCACACGCGAGTATGCGACTCGCAAGCCTCTGCTACGCAAGAACTTGTTTGTCATCTTGGATAAACCTCCAAGTGTCTCCGTCGAACTAGAAGAGGAAAAAGGGTCTAAACCTCAAATTCTCCAACTTCAAACCATATCCCGGAACACCTCTCACAATACTAATACTCAAAGTAAAATTTGATGCGACCACATCTAATTCTAAATTGAGTCTTATTATCGTGTATAAGCGTGAAACCAAGAACGCCAACCATGCCACCTGCCTACTCCGTCGAGTGACTCCGGATACAACCGGGCTGCTAGGTGCAATGTCATCCAACTCGTCCGTTGGGGTCGCGGCCTTCATGGCATCTACCCGGAGCCCAAGGGTGCATGCCCAATCCCTTGCGGCACCTAACTCGATCTACCCGGTCATTATGAAATCTCACCTATGGAAAGATAATAATATGATAATAAAGCAAACTATCGACTTGATGGAACATAGAGTTTGTTGCGTAATTATAAGTTGTCACAAGAAAGCCACTTGGGATTCTCATTATCATTATATGTTTAATCGATATCTACGGTTAGCATTGATCATAAACGATATTATTTTCCTTAAAACAATTAGGTAGAATGGGAGAGTGGTAGTGACTCATTTATGAAATTGGATCCATTCTCCAGACAAGAGTGGTTAAACGGATTATCAATTGACAAGTGAAGTGTTCATCATGAGCATACATTCTAGGCTTAAGTTAAAATTATGTATAAGGTAGTAGCAATCCTTGTTCACTAATAGTTTAGTACGTGCAATTTCTTTTGTCATTTTGCATGTCTAGACACTTAATCATTCTATGTTCCTACAATCCATGCTCACAGTGGTGTCCATATTCTTAACCATACCACAACAGAATTAAAATGCTTTTCAAGAATCGTATAGCTATAAGTAATACATCATTTATATGGAAATAATATGTATCACATATACTTGTCATCTTAATTATACTATTAAAGAGCTACTCCATAAATTTTGATAATATTCTAATCTAAAATAACTTACATTACTTATTAAATATATGGTGAAGTAGAATATCTCCATGATTATTGGATCTTGTTTTATAACGTATGCTTTTACTACTCAATAGATTACTCGATTTAAGAATTCAATATTACGTTATATATCAATAATACGTGTATGTCGTCTCTAGATAATTCCAATTCTCATTTAAAGAGAAACATAATGGATAATTAATAAGAAGAGTGATCCTAATCCTACAAACGTGACCTGGATCAAAGTCCCCACATATTTCTGGAATTCCAATTGGCGTGAGGAGTAAACACATCTATTATAAATCATAGGAAATTATACCAATGTGTATCGCTTAGGATTGAAGTTTAAACACTGATAGCATTCAGATAACACCCTTGTCAAGGGGCTTAATTTGTTTATTTTCCGTTGAGAATCGATGCAATAATAAAAAAATGTATAGCATGAACAATGTTTAATGGCATCGTATGATTACTAGTGTCTGATTTAGAATGAAAGCAAATGATCAGCGTATTGATACGATTGAATTGTGAACAATCAAGGACTTGGCAACAAGAATAAGGGCAAACCACGAAGATCTCTAATTCTCGAAGAGCATTTCAAACATGTAGGTTTAATAGGAAAAATATGTGAAACACAACATCAATAGGAAGGTATCTATCGTTACTGGTATATAGACCACATCATAAAAATAGCTAAGGCAATACGAAGTTCAAGCATATGAGGACAGAAGTACGTGGAAACCAACAGCAGGAAGGGGGTATTATCGTTACCTCTGAGGATGTTCCCTCGGAATCTCCTCTCACGTGGAAATGGTATTTCCGTCGCTCGATCGCAGTGCAGAGGCATGCACCGAGGTGACCTCGAGCTTTCCTACGTGATGGTGGCCGCAGGTCTTCGATCGAAGTTCCTTCTCCGACGTCGACGACGGTCCTCCGGCGATCAATCCGACCAAGGTGGTGGTGCTCCAATGAGAGGGAAGGATGGTGGTGGTTAGGGTTTTGGGAGAGTAGCCCATCACCTTCTATTTATAGAGGGAGAGGTGAAAATGGGTGCTATTTCGGATCTAGCTCGGACCCATATATGGGTCCCAACTATTATACTTAAAACATTGATAACTTGAGCTAGGAACGTCAGAATTGGGTGTTCTTGGGCTCGTTGGAAAGATATCGACGAGATCTATGTAATGACGTGATTATTTGATTTTTTTGGATGCCAAAAATACTCCAGATTTTAGGCAAAGAAAATACGGGGTTTCACATACTTCCTCTGAGACTGACCCCATCAAGGACTCCTTCCCTGACAAGTCGATCTGTTCTGTCGACTCTCTTCCATGGTATGGCAACATGGTGAATTTCTTAGTATCCAGAATAGTTCTCCATGATCGGTTCAAGAGAAGCATTGACCGACTTAAGTCAGAATCTAGGAAATACCATTGGAAGGATTCGTTCCTTTTTTCGAAGGTCCGGATTATGTCTCGTGGAGGTGTATTCCTCAGGAGGAATACATGAGTGTCCTCACCTACTGTCATTTCTTGGAGGCAGAAGGACATAACTCTGAGAAGAGGACCACCTTGAAAGTGCTTCAATGTGGCTTGTACTGGCCGACCTTGTTCTGAGATGCATATGCATTTGTTAGGTCATGTCAGTATATCAGAGAATGAAAGGGACTATCGATCCCAAAGATGAAATGCCCATGCAACCGGTAATTATGGTTGATGTCTTTGATGCATGGGGCATAGATTTTAAAGGGTCATTCCCTAACAACAATGGCTATGAGTACATTCTCTTGGCGGTTGATTATCTCTCAATGTGGGTGGAAGTTATCCCTACCCGAGCCGCAGATAACAAAGTTGTCTGCAAGTTCGTGAAAGATCACATCATTTCACGGTTCGGGGTTCCCAAAGTCAGCATCTCTAACGTGGGTAGCCACTTTGTTAACAGGGAAATAAGAAATTTAACAAAAGACTACGACATCGAACAACGTGTCACTAGTCCATACCACCCACAATCGAATGGCATGACTGAGGTGTCGAATAGGGAAGTGGAGGGCATTCTGCAGAAGCTAGTCTGCTCAGACAAGAAGAACTGGTCCAAGTTCTTAGACCAAGTTCTATGGGCATACGAGACTGCTTACAAGGCCCCGCTTGGAACTTCCCCATTCAGGATGGTTTATGGAAAGCCATGGCATCTGCCCGCGAAGCTGATACACAAATCCGAATGAGCATTAAAGAAAGTGAACTGGAACACACATGAAGGACAACAAAGCAGAAAGATGGATTTAAAACTGGAACATGCATGAAGGATAACAAAGCAAAAAGATGGACTTAAACGAGCTTCGAGAAATCAAAAACAAGACATATGATAACAATGTGATTTACAAGGACAAAATCAAGCATTGTCATGATCAACACATCGAAAGAAAGAATTTTGTCCCAAGACAGAAAGTATGGTTATTTAATGCCAGGTTGAAGATTTTTTAGGGCAATTTGAAATCCAAATATACATGACCCTTTTATTGTCAGAGAAGTAAGTACGAACAACAGTGTATGGATTTCAGAGCTTACAATGGTGCACAAACGTTCATCATGAATGGGCAACTGTTGAAGCATTTTTAGGATCAGATGAGCAATTAGCCCAAGTTGAGAACATCTCATTCATGCGCATTCCAGAATCCCACGATCTAGTCTCAGGGAACGCATGAATTTGCATCATTTTCAGATCTGAATTTTACTCACCCTCATTCGCTCTGTATATTCTTCAAATGTCATCAACCCTTATACTCACCTTGTCCGATACTTAGGCTGACCAAAGCCTAAATATAGGAGGGACCGATGTCCACCATGTATATACTTCCATTTCTCCTTTTGACCTCGACTGCTCCACTTTTTGATCTTCTTCTATACTTAAGCTAACCAGAGCCTAAGTATGGGGGCAGTCGACTTCTACACTCCTTTTTATTTTTCACTCTCCTACGCTTAGCACGAGCTATGTCTTTTCGTCACTTCTTCTACTTTGAGGATATAGCTCACGCTAAATATAGGGGGGCTTGTATATATTACATATATACTTTACCCGTATCTGATACTTTCACGTAATTTCCTATATATATTATAAAATAATAACGGGATGGGTAAAAGTCTCAAAAAACAAAATCAAAACACTAAAAATAAAAATCTTTACTCTTGCATATCATCCTTGCATTTATACAAAAAAATCATCTTGCACCTCTTATGCAAGGTGAAAAGTTATTGGTTTCTGAACTAAGTTATGAATAGAAGTAGAGAGTGGTCTTGACTTGGCCTTAATCTACTTAATTTCCAGAGGAACTTCATCGAGAAAGAGGATTTTAGAAGCTTCATGTCTTTTGACTTAATTCTTCAAGTTCAACATGACAATGCGCAGCCTATGACTCTTATTGTCTAATCTGATCACCTAATTATGGGTATAACTTTTAAGTAGGGAATTAATATGTTCTCTCGCACTATGCACAACTCAACTCTGAAGGGGTGTTGGAAGACTGTGTGGGCCTCTTTTTTGGTAGCGTAGACATTTAAAGACCGGAGTGTGGGTTGAAATAAAGCTATGGATAAAGGATGGATTGTTGGGCACAATTTTTCTAAGACCCCAAAACATGTACGGAAAAAAGATTACATATCCGTAGGCGCACAAAAGATCATACAGAGTTACCAAAAATCCATAATAAAAGAAGATAATTACCAAATAAATATTTGACCAAAAAAGTCCAAGCTTCAAGAAAACCTGCAGATCTTAGTAGAGACTTGGCTAAACGGGTCGGCTTCACAAGGAGAGGTGACTACATTGGTCATCCTCCAGTTCTTTTTCCTTTTTGCTAATTTCTCCCTCTTTTCGATTGTGAACACAACGCGACAGACCTTAGAAGGAAATACCTGATTCCTCGAGGACGAGTTATTAGGAGGGAGGTTTGCATGGTAGTCTGGCATTCTTGATGGGAAGAGCTAAAACCTTTCACACACATGAGACATTATTCAATGTTAATTGGATATGCTTTGGGAGAAGGATTGATCTAAGATGAATTCTGAGCCGAATCTGTTACAATGATATGTAGAACTAGAAGACTGTTGATTTTAAAATCCTAATTCTCACAGAAGTTCTGTCACATTAGTAATCCAAAGGTCGGGTCTAGCTCCATTTTTATCTTTTGTTCATGACTTTAGTATGGAACCCAAAATCATTTCACTCTTGCATTCCATTTTAGTTACTCGGAGAAGAGCAATTTTTAAGCATAGAGGGTTGATGAATTCGCGATTCATCATATTAAAAGTTGAAAATAGAGCTTCGTCCCCGAGTAATTAGCTTCATTTCATCATTTATTCTGCATTTTTACCACTCATGCACTTAAAATTAATATTTGCACTTTAGCACTCATAATTGCGTTTATAATCATCTTCACAAATGCACCTAACTTCAAGTATTTTTAACTAGTTCATGCTAACTCCAAATGATCTCAAACCAACTCCATTGTGTACATATTACTAACAAGATTAAAGGGAAAATATAAAAACAATTACTAACTCAAATAATTGGCCCGTGAGACAAATCCCAAATTCAAGAATAGACAAATTAAAAAGTACATATCTTCCTCATACAGTGTCCGATTTAGGTCTACTCACTTTTAAAGTGATATATTCAAAGACCTTCAAAATAAGACCAATTTCATAAAAATCGGAGCTCATAGGTGAAAGTTGGGTTTTCAGCCTCTTTTGCGCAATTTGTATTTAAATGATTTTTGACTTGACAATTTATGTACATATTTAATTCTTTTTCTTTTAATTTTTTTTCATTCATGTGACCACACATGTGCCACACATGTGACCACTGGAAATTTTCTATAAAGCCCCTTCCTAAATTGCAAACTGAACCATGTGTTCTCTCTTTATTTTGAACCTCTATTTATCATCATTTTATTATTCTGAAATTGCATTGTAATTCTCAATTAATTCTCTACATTGTGGCATGCTCATAATTTTTTATTCTCCGTGGTTAATTAATAATATTGCGGAATCTAGCATATTTTGCTCAATCTATGCTTAGAAATTCATAGATAATTAACCATTGCTCGAAAATTTGTCAAAAATTCATGGATTGTAGAATTAAATGCTATAAGATTATGCCCAGAAAGAATTGCATTTACATACATAGTTTGCTCTTTTAAAATCATTTTATGCATTTGAGTAATTAATTTTTAATAGGTAATAAATTCACCATTTTTAGGATTTAATATTTTTCTGAGATATATTACCTAGTTGTATATCTTAGATAATTTTATTTCCTAAAAATAGGTAGATTTAATATTTATTATAATTAATTATTGAAAATCTTATATTCATTAATCTATAATTAATTCATAGTGCATCCAAAAATTCCAAAAAAATACAGTATTCCCAATTCATCATATTTCACACTCCAGACAAGTTTCATAATTTTTAGACATTATTTGATCAAATTGCATTTTAGTCCCCGAACTTGGCCATAATTGCATTTCATTTGTTATTTGCATAAAAAATGTATAAAAATACTTCTTTAAAAAACTAACCTCGAAATCAACTAAAAATTAACCTAAGAAGACAGCTGCCTCCCTGAGTTCGACCTTGGACTTTCCAAGTAAAAAAGTTTTCCACTCACATTAATTGACAAAATAATTAAATATTACTTGGATTAAGTTAGCCTTCTCTTTAGCTATTCGAATATTTGTACAAATTTCATATTATTTCCTTTATAAGACTCTAAAATTTTGCCTAGCTCTAAAAACACCATAAAAACATATAAAATGTTTGAAAAACCTAAAAAATTGTTATATGTCTTTGTTTGCAGATATTCAAATATAGTTGTTATTAAAATTTATTCCAGGAGTTTTGAGTCCATTTTCCATTTTTTGTCTCGATAAACAAGGTTACAAAAATCGCGGTACTCGGTCGGTTGAGTCACTGACTAGGGATTAATCGGCAATCGAGCGACTAATCGGATTTAGTCATGCTTTAATCGATTTTGAATTTTTTAATTATTTTAAATATATAAATCATTTATATACACATATTCTTAAATAATTACAAATATTTCTACATTTTTTTATATTATCATAATGAAAGGAAAGAAGTAATTGAATTTAAATAAACAGTAAGCATATTAGAATAAGTATGCTTTAAAAAAGTGAAAAATATGGTATCTCCAAGCAAAAATTGATCGACTAGTCGACCTAATCGGAAGTAGTCAATACTCGATTGGTCACCCCACCGACTAGACTAGTCGGACCTACTAGTCGGGCTAGTCAGGGGACTTTTACAACAATGTCGAAAAATACTCCTAGTTGTGCACTGTTTGTTGATTTTCTCACTTTTTTTATAAAATCCTAAAAAAAATCTAAAAATCTATGAAAAATTACAAAAAAAGTATAAAATTATCAAAACCCCAAAATTATTTTTACTTGAATTTTCTCGAAAAAATACAAAAAGAATACTTGAGTATCCTCGATTTCATTGCCTTCTATTGCTTTGTTTGAAAATTAAAAATATAAAATTTGCAAAATAAAAAATCATCAAAAACTCAAAATCAGAAAACATAAAAAATATATAAAAATTAAAAATCCATAAAAATTTTAAAAAATCGCAAAAATCCGAGTAGTTTGCTTTGATTTTCCTCTTTCATTTCTTTGACTTTTCATTGAATTGAATAATCCTTGCTTAATAATTATTGCCTCCTTGAGTTCGACCCTAGGAGCTGTACCATGTTACTAAATAATAGTTTAGACCACTTTCTTCTACTTGCTTGATTCATTTTGTGGTTGAAGAATTTTCTCGATTTCTATCCTGATTTTTGGGGTGATAACAACACTATTAATTGCTTAATTTCATTAACTTAACCCTAGTCGCTTGGGGGCAATATCAATCATGCATTAAAACACTTGTTGATTTTGATGAGCAATAGGTTAGGGATGTTGTGTTTCATCTTAATGCAGATGGACTTCCAAGCCTAGATGGCTTCCGTGAGATGTTTTCGAAGGAGTTTTGGCATTTTTAGAAGGATGATATCATGGTGGTTCTCAAGAGATTATGGATGGGTAACTCAAGGTTTTATCATATTAACGATGCCTTCCTTTTCCTCCTACTGAAGCATGAGGGGGACATATGGTTGGAAGACTTTAGACCAATCCATCTCTTAAATGTAGCTTACTTGGTTATTACCAAGGTTTTCACAAGCTGCCACTATGACGTGATGCACGACATTTTCTCCCCTAAGCAAACAACCTTTGTCCCAAGAAGAAACAAGGAAAATAGTCTTGTACTACTTGCATTTGAAATGGTGATGGATTGAAAAAGAAAGAACACCAAGAGTTTGTTAGGGAAAGTTGATTTTTTAAGGCTTATGATAGTGTTGATAAGTCAGCCATGACCGAGCCCAAGCCCGGGTAAATTGAGGAGGGTTGCGCGTTAGGTAGCCGACAACCAGCGCAAGAGAAACAAATACTTAAGTATTGTTCTTTCTTAAGAATATTATTTAGGAATTTGTCTCAAACAGTTAGAATCTTTTCAACAAGAATTAAGCAAACATTTAGAAACATTTAGATTTCGTTGGGGCATTCCCTACTCCGAGACTAACTCAAGATAGATCGCAATGGAGGAAAAGAATCCATGTAGGTAACCCTAATTGGTGTGGGAAGTGGGTTTGTTGTTGCTATGATTGTGTTGATAAATGAGGCGTCCTTGTGCTATAGGAGCTTCTCAGATGTCTGTATAGCATGAATGAAGAGGTGCATCACGATGACATCGTAGTCTCCTATTCAGTATTGGTGAATGGACATCTTGAGGGAGGTTTCTTCCAACCGCAACATGGTGTTCGACAAGGATTCCCTTAGGCACCAACTTTTATTCAGGCTTGTGGCAAACACATTAGAGGTGACGATGGTATCGAAAGGGTGTTTATGTTTAGGCATCAGAATTGATAATGTGTCCATCCTGCTCCTATAATATGTAGATGATATCATTTTATTTGTCAAGGGTAGTAAGGAGAAAGCTAGAAATGCCTCCATTGTGATGGATATAATTTGGGACATCTTAGGTCTTCGACTTAACAGAGAAAAATCAGCTTTGATCCCTTTGGTCTCTCACAAAATGAGATGCATGAAATTGTACTATGGTGATCGGATGTCCGATTGTAGGTCTCTCAGTTACCTATTTGGGGTTTCCTTTAGTGATGAGCATGATGTGTATTTCAGATTGGCACTCCATGTTGGAGAAGTTGGAGAAGAAATTGGCTGGATAGAAGGCCACATTGCTCTTTAGATGAGGTTGCATGATCCTACTCAACCATGTCCTCTTAGTTATTCATATCTTTCCTGTTACATCAGACTGTTCCCCGACTGGCATCAAGAGAAAGATTGAATTTTCGATGTGAAGTTTCTTTAGGGCGAATTTGAGGTAGGAAAGGGGGTACATTTTCTCGATTAGGACATGGTGACAACCTCTCTTGAAATTGTCTTTTATTTTTTCATCCTCCCATGATAGTTGGGTGATTGTTGTTCAAGAAGATAAATTTGCTAAATTGCCTAGCTACTTCCTTTTGAAATTCTTAATCCATTAGTTGGCTTTCTTTTGTTAAACCCACTGAGGGCTTTAGTGGAGGTCTTGTCGCTCTGTGGGCTCTCACAATATCCAACTTATATCTTCCTAATATACTCAAAACGTCATTATCTCTTCCTTTGCAAAATGAAAGGTTATATTAATATTTCATTTGGCAAAGTTAAGACCTATGAATTTGTCACATTAATGGATCCATTAACTTGTGAGACGATATATGCAAACTCTTCATTTTTTCACAAGTGAAGATATTCCATTAAATTTGCTTGTTTTTTGCGGTTCACTTCTTTGCTAGTTACCTGTGAGTGCTATGGCTAAGAAACGCTTTCCATATAAATGTGTTCGTTTTCTGTGATTCACTTGTTTACTAAATGTACTTCACATGTCTGAGACTGGAGGATGGGGACGATAGTTCCTTTCTGAATCTACATAACAGAGCAATCTAATTATTTATTGAGCATGTTTCAAAGAACATTGCAAATGACTAAATAGCATAACAAAAACAACCATCGATTCAGGGAACAAGGAAATCGCATGGAACAATTAAGCATATTGCATGAAATGAGAAGGCACTCACTTCCTTCAGGCAAGTAGGATGCCCAAGTAGTAAGATTTTCCCTGAGTAACTGCAGAACAAAGGTGCATTCCTGGGTTAATTCCTCATCAGTGGTACTCAACAATGCAGCAGCGTCATCGAATGCTTGTTTTGCTAAATGGCAAGCCCTGAAATAGTTTTCTTTGCCGTTTTTTTCAGAGAGTACTTTCTAAACACCCCACACTAAATATACATAGATTATTGCGAGAATCATGTTAGCAAAACATCAGAATCAAGCTTACTTCTCAGTGTCGTTCATAATCTCATAATGAAAAACTGAGTAGTTCAGTGCAAGACCCAAGCGAAGAGGGCTAGTTGCGGAAAGATGGGCTTTCGCAGCTTCTGAGGCTGCCTAGAAGAACATATAGCAACAGCTGAATCTTAAGGCCTAACAAATTACGAATAAATACAACATTAAAGAAGAACCTGCCTCATAGCTTTTCAGAGACTGATCAATGACATCATCCTTTTCCTGACCGGTTTTAAACTCAGCAAGATACCTATAGCAATCTGCTCTCCTGGAATATGTCAAAAGAAGATTAAAAATAAAACAGCCTGACCATGCAAAAAAACCTATATCTCGCAAGAGGCTTTCTAGCCACGATATACATATGGAAGCATAATTGTTTAAACAATGAAAAGGAAATATTTGCAGCTCAGCTTGAATTTTATCAGAACGTAGATAGCTGTGAACATAAAAGAAATGATAGGGTAGAGACAAAAAATGTTACAGTTGAAATCTCTGGATCTTCCATAATTTATATTTCTCAGGCATCAGTGCGTTTGCATGTGCTTAAAAAGTTCATTGGAAAATGTTTTATGAAAGTAGAAGATAATGATAAGAAGAGGATTGGCCTACTTATGAGGGCCAAAATACCCCCAAAATACGTGAAGGACGCAAGCATGTTGACAACATATAGGCACCGAGTAAACGATCAGCCTCTAATAAAAGATTACACACCGATTATGACATCCAAAATGTTATCCGGTTGTCCATTGACATAAACTTGCTTAAGTATAAGTAGGTCCAACTCACTTTGTTGAGTCAAGTTGTAAAGGCAAGTAGTCTAAGTTGGCCCATCTATGCTAAAAGACTCGAATCAACAAGTCTTTAAGAGGTTAGTCAGAATTCATATGACAAAAATTGAGTGGAGGATATGATCAGTGTTTAGCTGGGAAATCAGCGAGGATATAAGTTCAGAACCCACCAAAATATACGAGTTTTAGTTTTACATTTGACTAATTATGAGGAAAATGGAAGCATCTTTGATTGAGTCGATCATTCAAGGTAATAAATCCCATAGTTTCTTTATTTTTTAGCTATTTAAAACATCTCAGGGTTTCAAATCCACCTAATCTCAGATTTACAAATCATATCCTCCTTAAAAGAGATGAGAGAGCCCTCTAACACCATTAAACAAGATTTGAGATATAGGAAGAAGCCATAGGATGTTAGTTCTCAGTAGCATTCTCCTTTGATGGTTTTATTGATCAAGGTTTGCAGTTACTACAAGATTTAAATCCTAATATGAGGGCACAATCCATAGATCTAGTGAAGAGTCATCAAGAACAAAACAATCGTCAGAGAGGTAGAGTGTCCCCTTAAACCTCCTTGAATATACTTGATTCAAAAAGGATTTCTGAATGTTCCGTAATGACTTGGGTGTGTTCCCACTCCTCCATGATGCTAAACGGTTTTTAGGATTATAATTATGGTTTTGTTGTCCTTGAAATCTAGTTTATAGTAAAACTTTGAACTTAATGTACATGTTTTAAGTACCCACGTTTGTTGAGATACTATATATCTTTTCACCTTTTCATGTATTTTATTTCTTTTCGTATCTAATATGAAATTGTTGAACATGAATCTTCCTCTCTATGTAAGAGAAACTCCAGGGTTGAATTATAATGCAATTCATTCTTTTCTCTTCACATGGTATCAGAGCGACGATCCTAGATCGAGATTCTCATACCGCATGCCCTAACCCCATCCACATATCAGATTCTTTGCCTCTACGTCACAAGCTACCACCCTTGGGCTATCTCTAGGCACTCGATCGCTGCCCAACACCTTTGTGCAGACCCTAGGATACTAGGGCAACGGGGAGTAGCCTGCGCGGGAGTAGCCTGCGCGGGAGGTGCTGTGTCGAGGGTACGCGCGAAGAGGTTGCGCGTGTGGAGGTAGCCGTAAGGGAGGCGGCGCGTCAAGGACACGCGCGGAGAGGCGGTGCGTCGATGGTGGGCGACGTGCGGAGGCTTGATGGTTGAGGGCTAGGTTTAGGGTTCGATACGAGAGCTCCGGTCTAGGACCGCCGCTCTGATACCATGTTGGGAAAAATAAGTATCGTTATTATTCCTTGAGCCCTAGACTCTCTTGTATAGGGAGGGGTCTATGGGCATATTACATAAGGTAGGCAAACGAAAAGATAAATAGATAAAAGATACAAGAATATAAATAAACTTCTACAATCTCCACATCTCATGTTGCTTCAGAAGATTAGATTGCAGATATATTTACCAAAGCACTTGCTAGGGGCTCGTTTCATCGTTGTTGTTCCAAGCTGAACATGATAGATATATATCCTCCAGCTTTAGGGGGAGTGTTGAGATAATTGTTTTATCTGTTCTTTATTCGTATTTCTTATTTTCTCTATCTCCTTTATGTATTTTCCTATAAGGCTTTTATCCTATATAAGAGAGCCCTGAGGTCTTTTGAATGAATCAATTTTATTTTTCTTTCCACATATCATCATATATTGATGTTGATAGTTCTGGAATCCCACCCTTTTCACCTTCAAAATAGTTGAGCTCATCGTAAGGACTTCCTTGCGACAGTGCAATTTAATTGGTATCATGCAACCTGTTAAGTATATCAACTCTCTTTTCACCTCTTTCCTTTATAAAGCTAGAATTCAATAGCCCACAGATAGGTAACATACTCATTATTTCCAGTTGCCACTCGCAAAAAAACCCTTAAATTAAAATAGAATTCCATCTCTTCTAGCTTTGGCAACAAATCCTGAGAAGAAGCTTCCAACAAGGTGCAACCCTTTTTCAAATACCTCCTTTCATCACGATCCTACAATCTCAAACCATATCCCCTCTTTAGTTGCTAATGTTGATAATGATTCCATTCTAGTTCTTTCTATGAAATTGAAAATCCTTGTGTGTTGTAACAAACTCCAACAAGATGGTCTGAAAAATTCCTATTTTTCTACATATATAATATTAATTCCTATTTTTCTACATCATGTGAAAAATAAGATGGTGTTTCTTGATGAGTAGAAACCATGAGTTACCTTATGTAGTGGAGATCAAAGGGGAAATTATATAGTTAACTACAAAAAAACACTAGAAAAAGATCCCCGAGGCTACAAAATCCTGAACAATTAGAATTTGGCTCTCAATGAACCATTGGTTCTTACTATGCAAAGACTATTCCGAAGAACCAGCTTAGTCTCTTTTATGGAACTTTGACCTACTTCTAATAGTGGAGCATTAGCTCGTTCTAACATGAAGTAGGAGTTCACTCTGTTGTTTTCACTTGGTTATAAATCCTGCATACAGTATTTATCGAAATATATCGAACAACACTGAAAAAATCCTATTTTCCTTCACAACTAAAAAGATGTTTATAAATTTGATCTAGGTAGGCGCATATGCATATGTGGTTAGCCTTCAGAGCCAAATATTCCACATTTCATTATTATGCGGTCTGAGCGCTTATCCGGACTGCGCATAAACATTATGTAGTCCCATATGCATACACCTAGACCCTTGCCCTGTTAGAGGATCTAAAGAATGACGTATAAAAATATGTGGGCACACTTTCGTATACGAGAATATCTTTTGGCTTTTTTATGTTTTAAATCAAAAGAAGGAGAATACACAAAAGTGTCCGCCCAACATATATTATATTATTGGAAAAATACAAATGTTACCTCAAATTCCATGACTCAAGGACAATTCTGGTAAGGAATATTCTATTCTTGGCACAAAAATGGTCAGAAGAAAAATAGTCCAATTACGGGGACAACCATAACGCCTACAAGGTAGTAAATTAGGAGCAGTTCCAAAATGGACCGAGATCTAGCAATGTAGATAAAGTTGCAAAAGTTTAGAAGTTTACAAGTTTATTGCAGTCTACCCAATCAATCTCCATATCAAGCCAAATGGACTTTGACTTCATACAGCCAAAAAATAGGTAGTCAATAGATTCTACAACATCATCGTAAAGAGGACAATTAACATTCCCACCAGCCATGATTCTATCCCATCGATCACTAGTAAGAATTTTCCTTAAGTGCATCAGTCACAAAAAGACTCTGATACGAGATGGTACCTTCAAGTTGCCAATAAATCCAAAATGCCTAATCAAGTTACCAAGCCCTACATCTGGAGGTCTGTTATGCTCCTGTATGCTTTCTTCATAGAGAAATCGACGTCGCTCCAAGTCCAATGATCGTTACCCCCTCCCAGGACAGGTGTTGAACAAAGGGTTGCATGCATATCTACATAATCAAGCACGCGCTGACCAGAAAAAACCCCATTAAAGGTCAGCAACCAAGCATCATCAGACCAGGACTCCACAACTAGAGCATCCTGTACAGGAAAAAGGGCAAGAAGAGGAGGGAACCTGGAGGCTAGAGTTCCCTTCTTGTCCAATCATCCTTCCAAAAATTAAAAGAGCAACCATTACCCAAAACTGGCTTGAAGAGTGCACAGAATTGTGGTAGCATGAAGCAGATATCCTTCCAAAAGATGGATGTGTATGTCGATTGATGATGCACGCTACCAAAATGGTCATCGACCCCATATATCCAGTGAATTATCTCACAACAAAGACCTTTCACTGCTTCCCCAACTTCGAGCGGTCCCTTTCAACATCAATGCCCCATGTTCATGGTTTCTAACCTAGGAACTCCAAGGCACCCTTCTTTCGTAGGTATGGTGACCGTCTCCCATTCTACCGGATGGATGTTAGAGGTATCTTGGCCTGACTTACCCAAGAAAAATCTTCCCACGATCGACTCAATTCTTCGGCAAACCCCAATAGGTAACAATTTAGATGACATGATAGAACTAGGATCACCACAAGTAGGACCTTTACAAGTATCCAACGACCACCACAGGAGAGCATGGATGCCTTCGAACCTGAAAGCTTTATCTCCAACTTCTCGATAATAGGGAGCCAATATGAAAATCTCAGTCTCCCACTTGTCAGCGGAAGGCCCAAGTAGCGGATAGGGAGACCCCCTCGTTCAGTCTCCAACACTAAACAACATGCCAAAAAATCCACTTTGTGAAGAATAAAAGGAACAACCATTGAATTTTTCCTATTGAGCCATAGGCCTGAGAGTTGCCCAAAAATCTCTACTGTTGTGACCATACTTACTGCCTTCATGTCTGTCCCATTGGATAAGGAGGATACTATATCAAAGAAATAAAAATATTTCCACACATGTATCCTGCAGAATCTCCTTGTACGACACAAGACACCATGTGCTAGCACATCTGCATTGATAACAAACAGTTTTCTCTCTTTTCTGGAATAATAATGTGAAGGATGTATTATGATACATTTTTTATTATGATCCATTTTTATAAACATGGAGGGTTTTTTTCAAAGGCTTTAGTCAAAATAAAATCACACTTAAATGTTTGTATTTTAGATTTAGTCTATAATATATTTATCTGATGCTAGAACTAGTTATCATACTTCTAAATATTTTTATTAAAATATTACAAACCTCGTAACTATATATGCCACCATAAAATCTGTCAGAGTCAATAATACTCTTCTATATTATTCTATAGAGCCCTCGGGTCTCTTATATAGAGAGAAAACCCTTGGGTAAATTACATAGACGTACATGAGATAAATAAGAAATACGTAACATCACATCATGACATAAAGTAAACCTCTACACTCCACCTCAAGATGGAGCATAGATATCAATCATGCTCAGCTTGGAAGAACATCTCTGGAAAGGTCCTCTGAGCAATGGCTTGGTAAATATATCAGCAGTTTGGTCCTCTGAACTGACGTGCGAAGTGGAAATCAAGCCCTTCTGGATCATGTCTCTAGTATAGTGACAATCTACCTCAATGTGCCTTGTTCTTTCATGAAAAGCTGGATTATTGGCAATGAACAATGATGTCTGGTTGTCACATTCAAGATTCATGGGTAAGGAGACATTTACATTCAAATCTTCTAAGACCGCTCGAACCCACATCATTTCTGCGCTTGCTTGTGCCATGGCTCTGTATTCAGATTCAGCACTGGATCTCACCACAACAGTCTGTTTCTTGCTTTTCCAAGAAACCAAAGAGCTTCCTATGAAGATAGCAAATCCTGAAGTAGATTTACGATCCTTTGGACATCCTGCATAGTCTGCATCTGCACACGCTGAAATAGACAGATCTGTATCTTTTCTAAATAACAAACCTGTGCCTGGGGAAGACTTCAGATATCGCAATATCATATACAAGGCTTCCATATGAACTTGCCTAGGCTGCTCCATAAATTGACTCACCCGGTTTACTGCAAAGGCAATATCCGGTCGAGTTATAGTGATGTATAGAAGCTTACCCACCATCTCTCTGTATCTTCTTTTGTCCACCTCTTCGGTATCATTGTCGTACAACTTCATGCTTGGGTCCATAGGCGTGCTCGACGGTCTGCATCCAACCATTCCTGTTTCAACTAGCAAGTCTGCGACATATTTTCTTTGAGTCATTACCATTCCGTGTGCATTTCTTGCAAACTCTATCCCCGGAAAATATCATATCGTGCCTAGATCCTTTGTAATAAACTGACTTCCCAAAAGAGATTTGGTCATCTCAATTCCCTGAGCATCATCTCCTGTAACCAGAATATCATCAACATATACCATGACGACAATCGTACCTCTAGGAGTCTTCTGGATAAACAATGAATGGTCCGCATTTGATCTCTTGAACCCCTACTGTTCAATCAGCTGGGAAAGCTTCTGGAACCATGCCCGTGGACTTTGTTTGAGGCCATAGAAAGCCTTATGAAGTCTGCACACCATTTGAGTCTCCCCCTCATCAGCAAACCCCGGTGGTTGCTGCATGTAGACTTCTTCCAGTAGATCACCATACAAGAATGCATTCTTGACATCAAGTTGAAAAATGGTCCAGTCGCATACCACAACAACAGATAAGAGAATGTGAAGAGTGGAGTGTCGAGCCACTGGTGAAAATGTATCCAAATAATCTACCCCATAGGTTTGGGTAAATCCATGTGCGATAAGTCTGGCCTTGTATCTGTCGAGACGCCTATCTGCGTGATATTTAACAGTAAACACCCACTTGCTACTCACCACAGAGGCACCTGGAGGAATGGGAACTAGAGACCAAGTCCCTCGAAACTGTAAGGCACGCATCTCCTCCTCCATAGCTAGACGCCAGCAATCAATCTTCATGGCTTCTTGATAAGTCCGTGGGATCTCAACCGACGAGACAACTGCTGTAAATCTTTGGAAATCACCCGTGAGACGATGAAATGACACTTGAGACGCAAGAGGATATGATGCACATTGTCTTTTATGCTTTCTATGAGCAATAGGACGATCAAGGCCATCTATCACTGTGCTGACTGGCGGATCCACCTCCTGTATCAAAGGTTCCTGCACCGATGCATTATCTAACCCGTCATTAGTGATAACATCAGAACATACCTGAGGCGTGCTGGATGGTTGACGTGTAGCTTGAGCATGACCTGATCGCCTTGTGTAGAACTTAGGGAATGGTAGAATGGGAGGTGGTGGTGGTGTAGTGGACTCAGATTGACCCAGACTTGGAGGTAGGGGCACATAGACATTAATATCCGTGGATGTGGAGGAAACCAATCTGTCACCTGCAGCGGAGAAGTACATAATTGGTTCAAAGAATGTAACATCAGCACTCACATAGTACTTGTCGTGGATGGGGTCATAGCAACGATATCCTTTCTGTGTCCTCGAGTAGCCCACAAACACACACTTAACAGATCTAGGACAGAGCTTGTCAAGTCCTGGAGACAAGCGGTGAACAAAAGCGACAGTCCCAAAGACACGAGGGGTAAGTGAAAACAAGTCTTTGTCAGGAAAGAGAACAGAGATAGGGGCCTTTTCCCCAAGAATGGTAGAAGGCATGCGATTAATCATATAGCATGCTGTAAGTATAGCATCCCCCCAAAAGGCTAATGTGCACAACTCTGAATAAGTAATGTACGAGCAATATCAAGAAAGTGTCTATGTTTCCGTTCCGCAACACCATTTTGTTGAGATGTGTACGCACATGTGGTTTGGTGGATAATGCCCTTAGAAGAAAGAAATCGAGCAAGAGAACGAGTGCAGAACTCCAATGCATTATCAGTATGCACATACTTAACAGTAGACCAAAAAACATTTTGCACTTCAATGATAAGATTTTGGATAACACTTCCTGCTTCAGATTTATTTTCCAAGACACTAGAGAGAAATCATCAACCACAACAAGATAAAACCTGTGCCCCTGATGATCTGGGACACGACTCGGACCCCAAATATCTATATGAAATAACTCAAATGGGGAGCGACTGCTCTGACCCTGACGACTAGGGAAGCTAGAACGATAGTGCTTCCCTAACTGACACGCTTCACAACGAAATGACGAATTCGGAGAGATCTGAGGCAGGAGGTGACGCATTTTCTGGAGCGGTAGGTGACCAAAGCGAAGATGCCATGTATATGGAGAAATGGATCCCTGAGAGTGTAGTGATACACCAGCGTAGGAGTTCCGTACTAGACGATAGAGGCCATTGTGCTCAGAACCACAGCCAATCACCCTGCCCGTTAGTATGTCCTGAAAAATGACAGAAGATGGGTCAAATATAGCACGACAGTGCAAATCTTTTGTAATCTGACTAATTGATAATAAATTCATGGAGAACTCTGGTGCATGTAGAACATTCTGTAAGTGCATGGAGGGCAACAAAACAGTCTCCCCCTGACCGACAATAGGAGAATGAGTGCCATCAGCTATGAGTACGGAGCGACCAGACTGAATAGCTCTATAGGACTGCAGGTTATCTCTATCACGACAGAGATGATGGGTGGCTCCAGAGTCAACAATCCAACCTGAGAGATCATGGTTATGATAGGAGGCAGAAGTACTACCTGAGGTAGTGGCAGTAGCAGATGTACTAGCTGACGCAGAAGCCGCAACGTCGGATGTATCATCACCCTCTGATGATGTCTGTGGCATAATGTCTTGAAGCCGTGCCACTAGATCCTCGAACCTGTATCTGGAGTAGAGGCTGGCGGAGCCTGAACATGATCAGCTACACGTGCAGAAGGAGGAAAACCATGCTTGTAATAGCATGTATCTTCGGAATGACCAGTGCGATGACAAAATGAGCATGTTGAACTCACACGACCTCCTCGGCCACATCCTCTACCTCCTCGGCCACGAAAGGAAGACGAACTACCTCGTCCTCTAGAGACCGCCATTGCTGACGGAGATGGAGTTGCTGCACTAAAGGTAACAGAGATCCGACTAAGCCTCATGTAGACTTCCTCCATTGGAGGAATAGTAGCATCGGCGAGGATCTGAGAACGGGCGGCCTCGTACTCCGGATCAAGGGCAGCAAGTAAAACCCCTACCATAGTAGCATTGCGAAACGTCTTCTGTTGCTCGGGGGTGGTTGTGAGCGGAATGGTGCTGTATAATTTCCCGAACATCCCACGTAGGGACATGTACAGAGAACGAAGAGGCCGACCATTTTGCTTCGTGGTAAAAATATCATGCTGCAACTGCAGCATCTTCGTCTCATTCCTCACTTGAGAATAAGTCGTAGCCAGAATATCCCACATCGCCTTGGCGGTGGGTTGATTTAGTATGTCGTTGGCAATCTCCATCGTGAGTGTCCCTGACAGCCAGACCTTGGCATAGGCATCATCAGCCTCCCATGAGGCATATATCCCCGTCTTCTCTGGCGGCTCATCTTCGGTAAGAATATGCTTCTTACCACATGACTTCATAAGACTCAGGAGCTGCATAGCCCAGAGTTCATAGTTCGTCCCGTCCATTTTGACTATTGGTGCCGAACCTTTAAAGGCACCTATGGCGAGCATATCAATCTTCTGTTCCGACATATCGCCGGAAAAGACAACTTAGGGATGATGGACAAAAGAACTGGCGTCTACAAAGACCCCTTTGGATTCAAGTGCATATGTAGACTTTATGCACTTGAACCCATCGTTGAAACGACGCCGACCGGAGAAGGAGCGCCGCGAGAAGGCCGGAAGCCTCTGCGGCTGTAGAGAACGGCGGCGGGAGGCTGGAGCCGCGACGGGAGGCGGGGACCTTGGTGGGAGGCCGGGGACGGTGGGGCCTTGGCGGGAGGCTTGGGGCGGCGGGGCCTCTACGAGAGGCTGGGGGCGGCGGGCTGGGGGCTGGGGGCGGAAGGGTAGGGGCGGCGGGCTGGTGCCGGTGGGCTGGGGGCGGAAGGGTGGTGGCGGCAACCGAAGAGAGAGGGGAGGTGGCGGGTGGAGAGAAACCCTAGCTTAGGGTTTTGGCTCTGATACCATGTCAGAGTCAATAATACTCTTGTATATTATTCCATAGAGCCCTCGGGTCTCTTATATAGAGAGAAAACCCTTGGGTAAATTACATAGACGTACATGAGATAAATAAGAAATACGTAACAGTACATCATGACATAACGTAAGCCTCTACAAAATCTATGGCTTACCTACTTAACCATTATTGACTAACAAGCAAATAAAAATTATATAATGAATTTTTAGTACAAAAACAAAGTATTTTTCCCACATCAAGTATGGTCAGCTACATGGATTTTTTGCCTCCATTGAGATCGATCTTGGGTCATTCTCGAGCTTGGATCCAAATAACTAAGATCCCTTTGGATAATCTCAATTCAACATTCTTGGGCCTCCATCACTCTCTCTTAGCTGACTCAACAGTCCAAAACTCACGTCTTCTAACTAATGCATCAGCTGACCTCCTTTGCAAATGGTCAAAGCATCTTAAGTTGTTTTCTCTCATCTTATCCTCAATTGGAGCTACACCAACTTTCCTTCTGATCGCATCATTCTAAATCCGATCTTTACATGTATAACCACACATACACCTTATCATTTTTTTTGTCATTGTCATTCTCTATACATGTCTATGGTTCACATGCCAGCATTCAGATCCACCGAGCATAACAGGTCTCACATCTACTTTATAAAACTTTCCACTGATTTTCAATGGAATTTTCTTATCACAAAGAGCAGTAGAGGCTGTGGGTACGCATGGATCGGATTGGTTCGGATTTTACCTTAATTCAAATCCAATCCAACCTTAACGAATTTTTATTTTTTTCGAATCCAATCCAACCCATCAAATATCTAAATCAAATCCGATCCATTCCATCGACTTATGGATTGGTTTGGATTTTTATACTTACAATTTCCCGCTCAATAGTATACGTTGCACATTTATACTTTGCATCACACTAACCCTAGAACATTCGAATAATGAATTAAAATCGATCATATGAATCAAAATAAAGAAAAGAAGATAAAATACATAATTAAGTGAAAGTTGAAGAATTCCATTAATCCATTATAAAAAGTTGAAGATCACACAATAAAACTAAAAGATTATATTGAGTTTGAAACTTAAGTTTTCTTAACAAGTAACGCATTAGTTTGTTTTTTGCAATTGATTTCCACCAGATGACTCCAATAACAATAATACAAGTTATCAAATATGGATACAAAAACAATTTAGATAAATAAAAAATGTTAAGCTAGAATGTTAAGCTATTATGAAGTCCATGATTAACTTAGAATGTTAAGCTATGCTAAATGTAGAGATATATTTTTATATTTCTGTATTTCCTTTTGTCGGTATTATGTCATTTGCCCATAGGTCTCTCCTTTATACAAGATAGCCTAGGGCTCAAGGAATAAACAAGTCTCTCATTTTTTCCAACATCGTGTCAGAGCGTCGGTCCTAGACCAAAGCTCTTGTTCCTGAAACCCTAACCCTATCCCGCATCTCAAGCCCTCTCCTGCAGAGCCGTCACACTTCTTGCAGCCAGAGTCGCGCCCGTCTTCTACAGCCAATGCCGATGCACCTCTCATCTGCAGTTGGAGTCGCCGCTCCTTTCTCCCTCGGACGATGTCGCTGCACCTCTCTCTCTCTCTCTCGGTTGGCGCCGCCGTACCCTTCTCATCCGTAGTCGGTGCTGCCATCTCCCTTGGTGCCCACGCCGAAGTTTATTTTTTTGATGGGATTGGTTGTGATTTGAGTCTACACAAGCAACTAACTTCCCACATATCAATGTAGACGATACGTTCTCTAGTCTACTACCCTAGTCTTCCTCGTCAGGCACCATGTCAGAAAGCAAGGTAGATATCCCCAATAGAATATAGAAATCGAAAAATGAAATTCTAACCTATTTGCAAGTTTGAACATGCACCTTCAGAGGTCCTGCACCTATAGTAAAGATGGATGGGTTGAACTACAATTTGTGGGCCATGCAGTTCATGAGCTAAATGAAGTTGAAGGTCAAGAAGCATATTCTTACCGAGGAAGAGCCGACTGAGAAGATAGGGTTGTATGCCTCATGGGAGGCTGAGGTATGGTTGTCTAGTACCTTGATACCAAAGATTGCAAACGATATCCAACACCAGGACACTACCAAAGTCATGTAGGACATTCTTACTATCAGTTATTCACAGGCCAAGAATGGGATAAAAGTTATGCAGTTTCAACATGACATCTTCACTATAAAGCAGAACGGCCGACGTCTACATGCGTACTATATTGCTTTGAGTAGGATGTTTGAGAAGCTTCATAGCTTTATGTCTCTCACGATTGCTCTAGACAGTTGAAGACATACCGAAATGTCACAATGGCTAGTGTCTTTCTGACCTCTCTTGACTCACAGTATGAGGCCGATTCTTCCCAAATATTGGTGGATGCTACCATTCCTCCCATATAGGAGACCTTCCATAGATTGAGCTGGATCAATAATTCAACTCCTGCTACAGTGCCAAATTCCTCTACCATGGCGGCCTCTCATGGAAGAGTTGGGCCATCTCAATTATCTGGATGGGGATCATGTGGTAGAGGTGGATGTGATTGTGGACCACCTTGTACCTATTGTTACCGATATGGTCATACAGAAGATGCATGCTACTCGAAGCATGGTTTCCCAGCGTCTGCCCACGTAGCAGAGCAAGTTCAATCTTATGCCGCTCCACCCACATCAAGTCAGAGATATGATGAGCTTGTGTCTCGCCTGAGAGACATCATGCCCCCACTAGCATCCCTTCACCAGCTTGGACATTGTTGCTACTGCAAGAGCTAGTACCTTAGGTAGTGTGTTCATGCCTCTATTCCTTGTCATGATTAGATATCTCAGAATGGATTATAGATTTTGGTGCAACATATCATTTGTGTGGAGATAGAGATCATCTCATAGCCTATAGGTAGGTTTCTCCAGGAAGTATTGTGGTTGTAGCAGATGGGACTCATTCCCCAATCACAGGACAGAGAGAGATCACCTTGACATCCTCTATGCGGTTGTAGAATATGCTGCATGCCTTTGATTTCTCAATGAATTTCCTGTTTATTAGTCAGATTACTAAGGATTTACATTGTCGAGCAATATTTGATCCATCATCTCTTGTGTTTCAGGATATTCTTATGGGCATTGTGATTGGTTGTGGTCGTGAGTAGGGCAAGCTTCATCGACTGGTCCAAACACCGTATGTTGGACTACCATATCATTCCACTGGATCGATCTCACCCTTCATATGGCATCTGCACTCCGATCATCTTCCACTTCAGAAACTGCTTCAAGTCCTCCAGATTTCACCCTGATCATCATTCAACTGTGAGGCATACCAGTTAGGGATGCATCATCTGTTTGTCTTCCCTAGTCATCAAAGTCGGAAAAGTAACTCCCCTTTTGAGTTTTTCCATGTTGACATCCGGGGTCCAAGTTGTGTTTTCGATGATCAGGGACACATTTTATTTAGTTTTTGTAGATGATTTTAGTCATATGATATTGGGCTTTTTTGTTGAAGAATAAATCAAAAGATGGAAATACAATTATAAATTTCATTAAAGGAGTGCCGAATGTTTTTCCACCTCTGTCAAAATTGTAAGGACCGACAATGCGTTGGAATTTTTTACTCATATGATCTCTCAATTCCTCTCATGTCATGGTATTCTTCATCAAACATCATATGCATATGTCTTAACAGAAAAGTGTTGCTGAAAGAAGCACCGCCACCTTCTTGATGTCACTCGCATCCTTCTGATTCAAAGTTGTGCACCTCATTCATTCTGGGGTGATGCGATTCTCACGACTTGTTATCTCATGAACAGTATGCCATCATCGGTGTTGGGAGAAAAGATACCTTTTTCCCTTGTTTTTCCTGTCAAGGAGTTGTTCTCTCTTACCCCTCGTATTTTTGGATATGTTGTGTTTGTCCATCGGTTGTCTCCAGAGATTGACAAGCTCTCTTCTAGGGATGTCAAATGTGTCTTTATCGAGTACTCCAGAACTCACAAGGGTTATCATTATTATTATTATCTGTTATGCATGAGATATTATATTAGCACAGATGTCACATTTTTTGAGTCCATCGTGTATTTTTCTCCTGCAGATGACAGGTTGACACCTTCAAATTTGGATAATGAGGTCTATATTCCACCTCAACCCATGCACCCACCAGCTTCATACCACCTCAAGTACCACCTCCTCCATCATCCCCACCTCCTCCTATTGTTCTGGTTCCAACATTACCACATCACTACAGCTGACGACTTGCTCCTGCTCATGTTCATGGTCCATCGTCCAACACGCCTAGGTTTGTTTTGACAACTTAACTTCTAATGATGAGACTGATGATGTTTCTCAGCAGGGGTTATTTCAGGAGGTTGATCATCAGGTCGTTGGCAGGGATGATGATTTTGATTGACCTATTGCTATTAGGATGCAGAAGCGTTCATGTGCTTTATATCCGATTACTTGTCATGTCACCTTCGACCATCTGATGTGTCCATCTTGGCCATACCACGGACTTACCAAGAGGCATTGATGGATAGCAGGTGGCGTCTAGCTATGGAGGAGGAGATGACGACTCTTCAATCGAGAGGTACTTGGAGTCTAGTCTCGACCCCACTAGGGCATCTATAGTAAGTTGCAAATGGGTATTTACAATGAAGCAGAATGCAGACGACAACATTGATTGGTTCAAGGCTCGCCTAGTTGCACGTGGCTTTACTCAGACATATGGGGTGGATTATCTTGACAGCTTCTCTCCAGTTGCCCCACGGATTCTTTTATCTGTTGTAGTGGTTCAAGATTGGCCTATGTTTCAACTTGATATCAAGAATGCCTTTTTATACGATCTTCAAGAGGAAGTCTACATGCAGCAACCGTCGGGGTTTGTTGCTAAGGGGGAGTGTTCACAGCCATGTAGACTTCATAAGGCAATCTATGGCCTTTATGCAGGATGCCCTAAGGATAAGAAGTCCACAACATGATTTGTTATATTTGTTGGAGATTCACTTGTCTCTTGGAAAAGCAAGAAGCAAATTGTAGTTGTAGTTGCTAGATCTAGTGTTGAATCTGAGTATAGGGCTATGGCACAAGCATGTAGATAAATGATATGGGTTCGAGAAGTCCTTTCAGATCTACATATAGATGTTCTTCTTCCCATTCCATGAAATGCGACAATCAAGTTATCTTGTTTATTGCTAATAATCCGGCATTCCACCAAAGGACAAAGCAGATTGAGGTCGATTGCCATTATATGTGTGATATGATTCATAAGGGCTTCATTTCTACATATCATGTCAGCTCATGGGACCAAACTGCAAACATTTCACCAAGGCTTTACTGAGAGGATCATTTCAAAAGTGTTCGTCCAAGCTAAGCATGATAGATATCTATGCTCCATCTTGAGGGGGAGTGTAGAGATATATTTCTATATTTCTGTACTCATTTATCTATTTCTTTTCCTTTTGTCAGTATTATGTAATTTGCCCATAGGTCTCTCCTCTACATAAGAGAGCCTAGGGCTCAAGGAATAAACAAGTCTCTCATTTTTCCCAACACTAAAGCCCAACCACTCGCAAGAACATCCTTCAAGGCTTTATAATATATCATTTAAAAACAAGAATTATAAAGCATTCATACTCGATTTCAGTATGCAAGTTAAAGCTAACTTAATATAGCCTACCAATTAAGCATCATGCTTCTCATTTAAAATAGACTTGAACTGGAATTCTTTGTAAGATTATAGTCAAAACATGCAAATTCTATAGAAAAATATGAATAAAAAACGATATCAAATTAGAAATGAAAGGAATTTAAATATACTTATTTCTTCTTAGATGGATGTGACACATTTAATTATATAATTGATCCAATTTCATCATTAAAATAAGGTTACAAGCTAGAGCAAGTAAAAGGTGAGAAGCAAAGGGATAAAAATATCTAACAAATGTATCATGCAACTATCTCAAATCTATTTTCTTTTAATGGATATCAGAAGTGTGGCAACATACAAAGGCCAAATGGTATCACAAGGGAGGGGATTATATTGTTTGAGATGGGAGGCGACATCACGAGGAAGGGGGAGGTGGAAAAATTGTGTTGGAGGTGAATAACATTGTGTAAGAAAAAGGGCCATCGAAATGGACTGAGACAGAATAGAGAATTTTGATGCCCAATAGTGAAATGAGAGAGAGGAATCTGGAGAGGAATAATCAAACATGGATTTATAATTTTATAAGTTATAGTCATACTATATTATTTTGAAGATTTAACATTTGACTTTCAAGATAGAAGAAAGAGTGATATCAAAAGGACTTGTATCCAAGATAGATATGGAAAAAATGACATGAATGGCATTGAAATGTCCTTACAGGGAATTCAAAATAGGTGCACATAAATATTATGTATGTATGAATGTGCGTACATACGTATGTATGTATGTGCATACATACATATATATATATATCTATGTATGTAGGTATGTAGGTATGTGTATATGTACGTAGGTACGTACGTAGCTACGTATGTAGGTACTTACGTACGCACTATATAGCTACATATGCACATTATGTTTATGGATTTACGGATTGGATCGAATCGAATTTGGTAAAAGTTTCGATCCAATCCATACTTGGATTTCAAAAATTCCAATCTGATCCGATCCACTAGAATAATAAAACCAAACCAATACGATCTAATAACATCGGATCGGATTGGATTACGAATTTTATCCGATCTGTATGCACCCCTAGTAGACGCTCCTCTCCACTTTAACCAACCTGCATTTATTTTATGAGTAACATCTCTATCAATTTCCCCATCATGTTGAAAGTAGATCCCAAGTATCTAAAAGAATCTTTCTTCTAAATGTTATCATCAATAATTTCCACCTCAATTCCTTCACCACTGCTTCCATCAAAAGTGCACTCAATATATTTAGTCTTACCCCTACTTATATGAAACCCTTAGTCTCAAAGGCATGTCTTCAAATATAAAGCTTCTCATTTGCTCCATCTCTAGTCTTGTCGATCAACACAATATCATCAATGAATAACATACACTAAGGTATCTCATCGTGAATGTTACTAGTTAACTCGTCCATAATCAAAGTAAAAAGGAATGGACTCAAAGAGGAACCTTGATGCTGACCAATGCTGATGTCAAAATAACCAGTCTTCCCAGGTCGGATCCTTATACAAGATGAAGCCCCATCATTCATGCCATTTATATGGTTAAGGTATAAGACATGTACTTGTCTCTTATACAAAACTCTCCAAAATATCTCATGTCGGACAGAATCATAAGCCACTCCAAATCAATAAAAATCATAAGGAGGTTTTTCCTTTTAACTCTATAAATTTCTATTATTCTCCTCAACAAGTGGATACCTTCAATAGTCGAGCATCATGACATGAATCCGAATTGATTTTCTTTTACTTTGAAAACTTGCATAAACCTTCTTTCGATCACATATTTCCAAAAACATAAAAATCATATACGTAAAGAATTTATAATACAATAAAATTTGTTGTTAAGAATCATAACAGCAAAAAGCACATATCAACATGGAACAATAACATAAATTCATTTGATTCAATTTTAACAAAGAAATTATCTGCTCGACGGGATAAGCAACCTACTAGATATATGATTTACTTAATTCCTTTTAAGTAATAAAGTAGGACAAGGATCCACATATAGATCTGCAAACTCACAAAGCAATAAGATATAAAACAAAGGACCAATTATCACTTTGTCATTGCTTATAAGAGAGAATCGTAATGGAAAACTCATACATGCCTTTGAAGTTCAAGTCTATCTTCAACCTAGTATGACCTTGAAAAGTGAGAGAAATCATCTACAAATTGAGCACGATATCGAGATACAATCATCTGAGTAGATGAAGATCACTAAATCTCATATTGACAAGTAAATTGGAGATATCCATTCCATACAAAAAACTGGTTATGTCAACTTGAAAGAGAAAGGTTTGCTCTTTCCTTTAGAAATTAGACTACAACTTCTAGATCAAAAATCAAAGTGCTATATGGCTCCTTGCATGGATATGTGCATCTCATTTTATCTAAATCCTAAAAATGCCAAAAAAGAATTTTATGTAAACAACGTTTTATATTTGTGAACAATTCCAATTGGCACTTACATGTAAACATCTAAATAGAGGAGAAAATAAATCTACATATTTGCAAGAGAGAAAAATATATGGAGATCCACAAAAGGCGTTGGAATAAAAACATTCAAAAAATTGTAAAAAGAGAATTCCATAGAGAAATTGCTCACATCTTATGGTAGACAATAGTCGACTCTGGCAAGCTAGCTGAAGGAAGCAAACTTTCATCTATTATAGATATAATATCTTTGCAAATATTGTATAACTCATTCTCTATAGTTTGGCGATAACCTCCCATAAGTTCAACATGTCGTACACTTTTTGGTCCTTCTTTGCGCTCAATAGATGACAATAGGCGTAAAGAAGCACGTCGTGCACCAATGACATTCTTATAACCTGCCAAGAGTATATTCCTCTCTTCTAAATTCAGGTCTGGGCCGAGCTCAATGATTTTCTTTATCCATTCTATCATTTCTAAATAAAAGAGAAATAACCAGGTCACTATATTTTCTGAAATTATTTTCTAAACAGAAGCCAAACAATCAATTTCATTCTCTACTTAAACAAGAAAAATACATCCAGAATTACTTTCAAGATCATAAACATACTAAAGAACCTGAGCACAAAGCCGATGCAAAGTAAATAAATGCCATACAGACGAGTCTGCTAGAGTCCTATTATTCTGGTCACAATACTATTATTCATGTGCAAGTGTATCTTTGTAATTTTTACATTGGTTCATCTATATAGAGAAGGCTATATAATTCAATGCAAATTGTCACATTTTATACACAGTATGAGAAAGGGTGACTGTGCTTTGGTCTCAACTTTTGCATACATGTTATTGCTTTTACTCCATCCACCCGTCCTGGACAACCCAATCACCAAGGTTCAGCAAGTATATGTGGATTATGCAATTTGTATTATTTTAATAAAAAATAATTAGAAGTATAATGATAAATTCAAATATTAGATATTTATGTTTAGAAAACCTAACATTGAAGAAGTATAAAGCATATACCTTTAAGTACAATGTGATTTCAACCAAAGTATTTTCAAAATGCATCCATTTAGATAAAAATAATTCATAACAAGAATTTGAGAGGAGGTACTAGCTGGTACATTTACTATTAGAATAAAAAAACAAGAACGAAAAAATTTATATGAAATATAACAAAACAAACCAATTCCAAAATAATGATGAAATAATTTCAGAATAATAATTGGCATCTTTCTGAACAAAATAATAGAGGAAAATTCCTAAGTGGTACCTCGAGATTACAAAAATCCCTGGATACTACAAAATGTTTTTCACCTATGTACTAGAGATGTGTCATATTCTAAAGATGCGACATAGCCGAATATTTTTTTACATACTTTAGTAACGCATACCCAAGATGCGATATAGGAGGGAGCTTCTGGAAATGATGCAATTTCAGGAAGTTTCTTACATATCGCATACTTGATATGCGATATATCGAAAACTTCCTGAAAAATATAAGGCACGTACATGTGATATACCCAAAATTTCTTGGAAATGCTGCAATTCTAAGGAGTTTCTTCTATATCGCATGCATCATTTCCAAGTTTCATTCATCCATAATACATCTTCATTTCATGGAAATAAATACAGTGGTTTTGTTGAACTCTCATCCACTTTGAAATTGGAATCAACAACATGCACACATCCATAATAGATCCATTCATTCATAATAGATCTACATTTCCATGTTCCCTTGCATAGAGCCATTCATTCATAATAGATCTTCATTTTCTGGAAATAAATACAATGGTTTTGTTGAACTCTCATTAACGTCGAATTGACGAAAGGTGTCTCCGAGCATCGAATTTACAACACCCATAAAATAGAAATACAATTATTAATTCTATCGCCTTCTTCTCCGTTGATAGCCACCATCATATGCAAAAGTCCATTGCTCCCTGCGACAATCGTGAGTTGAAAACCATCTACCTGCATCTGGGTTCCATTCTTACAATTTCCTCATGAAATACGCAAACTTCTTACTAGTCATTTGAAGTGCGGTAGTTTGTACCAACATTTTAATAGACCCATTCTCTTAACAACATTGTTGAAGTTGCTTGCGACATGCCTTGAACAAAAATGCCAATATACAAAAGGTAAATCAACACCAACATGATTCATTGCAGATTTTATACTAGGATGGCAGTCAGAAATGATACAAATTGGCCATGTACGCAAACCAATTACTCTGATACATAGCAATGAAAGGAAGCGCTTCCATGTAGGGTCAGATTCTTCATCGACAATTCCAAATGCAAGAGGAATGATATGCTTGTCTCCATCTACCTCACAAGCAATCAATAATTTCTGTTTGTACTTGCCGTACAAATAAGTACCATCAATAACTTATCGAAGGCCTGCAATTTTTGAATGCTTCAATGCAAGGGCCAAATGTCCAAAAACATAGTTGAAATCTATAACAATGTGGTTTCCGTAGATTGGGGTGTTAGGTGTTTTGGTATCTATTTCGGTCCTCAGAATGGCATCCTTTATTTCATGCAGAAGATATGGAGGGACCAGAAGTAAGGTGATCGTGTGCATCAACAACATTCGGCACTTTGCCTAAGACATTCTCTCCATAATAATGTCAGTAGGGGTCGATTTCCCAATAGTTCGGGCATACACAAAAACTCTCTATAGAACAAGATCGTCAACGACAAACGTCAACATAGGCTCTTCACCTGCCATGCATGGAATATGATGTGATAGTTTGATTTTGTGATTGTTCTTGTCCAAGTTGAATTTCCAGTGGACTAGGTTCAACAATTCGTTGAAGGTCATTGTCGGCATTAACCCAAAACCATGGACATTGCATGTCGAAGAACCAATAATTGAACTATTCAAATGGAACATGCAATAAATCGACTCCATTTCGACCTAATATGGGAGGGAACATACAACTTAAATTTATAAGAACACAGATTTGGGAAAAAAATCATATATTATATATCATAAACCTAACAGCCTAAAAGTTTATGGACTTTACCTAAGATTTTGAGAAACAACGGAGAACTCGAGAGTAGAGGCAACGGTGCAGGAAGATCACCAAACGCGGAGGCAGCAGTGCATAAAGACCACCGAGGAGGCGGCGACGGAGCATGGACACAAGGTCGCTAGAAGGGTTTCCAGACACGAGGAGGATCGATCCATGAGAGGAGAAGTAGCGAAGGAAGCAACGGAAACGGGATCGATTAGGTTAAAGAGTTCATGGGTTTTATTGTATAACACATAATGCAAATACGATATCAAGCTATATCGCATCCTAGGTATGCACTACTAATTACATTAACTTCATTTGAAGCTTGAAGACAACACTAGAAGAAACAAAATTAAATAATGGGAGAACATATTACGATATTAAATAAATGAACATTTACAGAAGAAGCAACATTTGAAACTTGAATAACTAAATTTAACATCTATATACCTATTATAAAGTTGGATTTTTCCCAGACTTTATGACACATGGCTAAGCTCTTCTTTCTCCACTTCTCTTTCGAATCTCTCTCCTCTCTATTTCATCTCTTTCTCTTTCTTCAATCCGTGTTCTCTCTCCCTCCCTATCTCTCCACTCTTTCTCTCTTTCCCCACTCCTCTCTATCCCTCCCTCTCCCCCCTCTTGATCTCTCTCCCATTAATTCTTCACTAAATTTCTCTTTCTCTCTCCAAAGGCACAAACCCCATCCCATTTATATCTCCCCATTTCTATATTTAGAATAAGCTCAAACATTATCTCTATATATCTCCTAATACTTATAAAATTTGATTCTTCCTTTAATATTTAGATATTTTAAAATAAGTACTGAATATTTATTACAATATTATATGTTGTGTTAATTATTTTATAAAATATATTATCATCATAATACAAATCAATTTATTTGGCCAACTAATATAGTATAAGAAAATAGTAATCGATAACAAAAAAATTAAATGATATAAATTTTAAAGTTACTATAAGTATATGACATGGTAATAGTTCATAAAAATATTATATTCAAAGCATCAATATCAATTTGATCTTTGTATACATACATACTTATAAGATTATCAAAATATTTCTCTACGTTTAAAATATCATGTATCAAGATGACACATTTTCCCCCTATATTTTTGTACACCCCAAAATGAGGCCCTCCATGTAAATTAAAATTTGTGTTAAATTTTTGATACATGTTACGATTGTATGGGTATAAAAATATAATTTCTTGCTTAGTATAACTATACCTTTCTAATTGGTCATCAGAGAAAGATTTACATGACATTTCAAAATAATAAACTATAGATTCTATAAATAATATTTTTTCATTAAGCCATAAAAGATCTTTATTTGTTAAATTTATAAGTATGTTCAATAAAAATCAGTATGACAAATCTGCAATGAAGTGTGGCTGGATTTTTTCCCAGCCTTTTGACACATGGTTGCCTTAAGAATTGACCCTGCTGGCACTTTCCAGTTTCTCACCCTTTTAAATTATCTATCCACTCTCTCTCTCTTCCATTAAGATCTCTACGTTCCTCAACCTCTCTCCCCTGAATTAAGCCCCCCTTTCCAATATTTCCTCTATATTTTTAGATTTAGAATCATACTAATATTAATTAAGTGATAGAAAAAACATATATTATTAATATCAATTATAAAATTTGAAAATTGTATTTTAGATTTTTCTTTGTAGAACTACTATTTTGGAAATTAAAATGTAAATTTTCAAAAGTTGCACTTCCTGCCCATCATTTATAATGTAAATTAGTGTATTTTTTTGATAAATATTTCTTACATTGTAATGATAATAATAATCACTTGTATTTTTTGATATTTTAAGTATACATGTTACAATATTTTAGTAAAAAATCAACTCCAAGTGTTATTACTATATATATGCAAGTATACATGTATGTATTTGCATGTGTATGTACAGAACATTATAACTAAAGTTGATAAGTTAAGTGGGGATCACGACCTCGCGAGAGTAGCTCTTAATGACCTCCACATTTCACCATTTAGGGAAAATAATTTTTTAAAAATTTAGTCAATGTTCGAACAACGGACAACAATAGATGTCTATGCAAATTCTAATAAACATGAGTTCCCATGAATTTGAATAGATCAGATTTTGCTTTAATCATGTCCTATCCACATATCTCACTGTTTTTTAGATTGTATTAGATTTATGATACTTACATATTCCAAAATAAATAATATATTCTCAAGTTCACAGTTTTATATCGTAGTTTGATCAGTGAGACAGATATGGAGAAAGAGAAATCTGTAAAAAGAGATGTGTTCTTTATATTTTTATCCTAAATTCATCTTTCTTTTCATTCCTAACAAGTTTTTGTATTTTAAAATAATAATAAAAAATGAGTAAAGTGATCTGGACGAAATATATACAGTGGAATAAGAATAAGAAACAGAATTATTAATTAGTCTTTCACTTTAAAAAAAACTAATCCAAGGTATCCCATCGTAATATATTAATAGATACGGGACATTTAAAAATCACACGTAAATGTAATGTATGTATGGCCATATATAATTTTGAAAATGATTTGATCCAGTATGTTATGTTACATATTTAAACTTTATAATCCAATTATATATGTTAGAATGACAAATCGAATCAGACTAATATTTTGTTAGATTCCTACAAATAATTTCTATTTGTTAATAACCATCAAAAATTGCCTCTCCATTTCTAGATGTGGGATTTTTTAATTTATTATTAAATAATGTCCAATTAAATGGTGGTTTCATTTTTTTAAAAATTAATATAATTTAGCACATATCAACATCTCAGGAATCGGGATGGTTTCTTTCCATCGCATTTACAAATTTCACATATTATCTTTAGATTTTTTATTTAAAATCCATTGATTTTATATTTTGTATTTGAGATTACTGTTGGAGTATTTGGTTGTGTGCCTATTGAGTTGTAGATAGCTAAATGGATCTCTCCAAGATCCATTTACTCCATCCATATGTTTAGTCCCACATCTACTAGTGGTTGGACTTGGAGGCTCTGTAGAGGCTATATAAGGAGCCCCAGACCTCCTGTATCCATGGAGAAAATGCAACGCAACATATGCCCCTTTGAGGGCTTCTCCCACAGTTTCATCCCGCTCCTTAAGGAGTAAGGTGCCACGATAAAATCTTGTGTTCTTCATGTTTTATCATTCTATATTATGCTCTGTTTATCATTCCGCTTCTGCATTCTCTATTTTTTAACATGGTATCAGAGCGGGTTCGATTCTCGAAGAGTTTTATATTCTTTATTTTTGTATTCAAGATTCGATATATTGTTCGTTGTTCTTGAAGATCATTATTTTGTTCAAGATTCAATTTCTGTGTTCATGAAACCCTTGTTATGTTCATCCCGCAAGCAATGCCGATTTAATCTCAAGTTTATTCACTATTTATGTCCTTCGTGGTCTATTCCGAGTTCAAAGGAAGATAAAGTTCATCTATGGTTTTGTTAAAATCCTATTCTACATCAACATGAAGATTCGATACTGGTTGTTCAAGAAGTTCTAAGCCGCTTGAAGCCCCAGTTATTCTACTCCATACGTCATCTCCATCTTAGATCGAGCCCTTGCCAAATGCAGGCGGCGTGCATGCCTCTCCAAGCAGTGTGGCATGCTTTGGTGACAGAACCACGCATATCTGAGCAGAATGATCCATCCCAGGCAAAGAATGATCAAGGTTGTGTGTTTTGCTCCTTCGTTCCCAGTACTGTTATGCCCTCCAAGCGGCATATTGACTCGGCCCATCTCATATTTGCAGGCAACACGATCCGCAACTCATATTTGCGGGCACAAGTCGCAACTACTCCGCAAGCGGCGGAACTGATGATCCTCGCCGCGCCCTGCTGCAAACCCCATCACTCCTCCAACATGCCTACGACTATAAAAAATAGTGAAGTAGCTGGAAAAAATGATGATTTAAAGGCGTACAAAAATCAATGGCTTAAAAAAATGTTTTGACATTTTCCAAGGAAAAGCTGGGAAAAAATAATTTTGATGTAATCGGCTTACTTGGTTTACCCCCATTTTTTTTCTTCTCCCGACTTGGTCGACGTCATGTTTTCCAACAAGTATGGGAGAAAGGGGGAGTGTACGTAGAGTCACAGGTCTATTCAGATTCTCCAGACATTCCAGACCAACCAGTTGATCAGACTCTACAAAGATTTTGTCAAACTTAACGTCAAATTCCGAGTCTTCAGTTCAAACTCGCACGGGTATGCAGTCTTTTCAGATGTGCACATGTTTTCCATCTTTTGTCATGGTCCCTATCATTTCTTGTGTTGTCGGCCAGAGTTTTCATGTGAGCCATAGGGACTCCAGAGTAGAGGACCATTCCCTATGCCATATGGGCAAGGGTTTTAATGTGGTATCATAGGGACTCCAGAGTAAAGTATCATTCTCTATGTCAGATGGGAGAAACCCAGTTCTCCAATGAGGAGACTTCTTTCAGACTCCATTCTCCAGCGACCGTGGACTCCGACGAGGATTGCACTTGCACGACCTTTTCAGTTCGACCCTTTTTTCAGAGATGGAGCAGTTGTCCACATGTTGTGGCAGGCCAGAGTACTCTGACGAGGGAACTCATTTCCAGTTGCATTGACTCTGACATGCGTAGTTCAGAGCGCATGCTCTTTGACGAGGAGATTCAGCAGACTCACACTCCAGCCCGTTCGTCCTCCTTACCTACACGGCATGAGTAGCAACGTCCTCGACAACAGCCGACAGTTGTGCGTGTTGAGTTGATATTGTCTGTAGTGTCATGTAGCGTGAGTTGAGTTTCTTTCAGTTTGTCCAAGCTGAGCATTGCATGCTCCAGCTTGAGGGGGAATGTTGGAGTATTTGGTTGTGCGCCTATTGAGTTGTAGATGGGTAAATGGATCTGTCCAGGATCCATTTACCCCATCCATATGTTTAGTTCCACATCTACCAGTGGTGGGACTTGGAGGCTCTGTGGAGGCTATATAAGGAGCCATAGACCTCCTGTATCCATGGATAAAAAGCAATGCAATATATGCCTCTTTGAGGGATTCTCTCGTGGTTTCATCCCGCTCCTTAGGGAGTAGGGTTCCACATTAAAATCGTGTGTTCTTCATGTTTTATCATTTTAGATTATACTCTATTTATCATTCTGCTTCCACATTCTCTATTTTCTAACAGTTAAGATTTAGGAACAACATATATGTGTATGAATATTTGTTTTCTATCTGTAGTTTGCACCTTACGATGCACATATGTGAATACATGCCATATAATTTGAAAGACAATAGGTAGAAGATACATTTTGAAAAATCATTACAAAGTTCATGTAATTCATAATAAAATAATTACATTATCGATCAAATATACAATGTGATTAATATTTATGTGATCCATCTCTTTATATAACTGTGTACTGCTCTGGCCTGATCTTTATTATAGGTATGTTCACAGTTTTTCTCGATGGAAATTATACTAAAAATTTGACCTCATTTCATATATCATGTTTATTTTCCTTGACTTTTTTCATGTCAAACATTTTTTACTTAATTAAAACATTACAAATTAGTATTTAAATTTACATTAAAAAATCAATTTATTTTCAGCGGCTACGAAGTGCGGGTTACATCCTAGTTTATGATAAACTACGGTAGCAACATTTAAATCATGAAAGCTTAAAGGATAATAACAAGAGAAATCAACTTAAATAAACGGAATTAAATAAATATTAGACTACTACAAAATCAGTTCAAAACAATTAAAAAGTTTTAATATTTAATGTAAACAAAAATAACAACCTTCGAAGAATGAAGGACAATAATAGCAGCTGGAGTTAAATCCTTAAGGGCATCAACAATAGTTGATGTCTAAAGGAACCAGGGCCTATCCTATAGGCGTCCGAGTATGCGACCGTATATGCAGATTAGTCGGATGCATAATCGTCAAAATCACATATACAGTGAATATTGTATATGTGGTTTGGAAATGTCATTACGTACGCATATGCGACCACCTGGGCAGTCTTTCTGAACACTGGCGCTCAAACAAGCACACATACGAAGAATCTTCCTCCATGTTGCCATCGTCATTCTCCCTAAGCAACTATGTGCTGAAACAAAGCTCGAAAGTGCAATCAACCACCACCATTTCAAAATATTTATAATCTATGTATGTTTATTATTATTTTTAGTTCTTGTAAAAGAATCAAAAGTCGTAATTAGGGGAAGTGTCTTTTGAAATTTTGATGTGTCTTTTGGATGGAAGGTTGCATTCTGTTGATGGGGTAAATCCCTATATAAAGAAACCTACCTCTTTGTAGTAAGAAAATGAAATGAAGTAAAAGTTGATGAGCCATTGACTTTATCCTCCATTCCCTTTGAATTTCTTTCTCCTCTCAAATCCTCCAATCCAGTTCTCATCCCTTATCTTCTCCCTTCCCACACAGTTTGTTGTGCTCCTCCCTATCGTCTTACCCAGATTTCTTCTTTTCTTACCCATCAACAATTCTTTCCCAATTTTAGACTATGTCACGAGAGAAGAAATTCAAAACTCACCTTTTATCAAGCTTGAAGATGCAACAATCGTCCTATAAGATACATTTAATCATCATGAAGATTCATGCAGTACAATATCAATACAACATGTTTTTTTATGAAAATATATACATTCTAATAGAAGATTTCATTGTTACAACTCTCAACCAAAAATAATATGGGTGAAGTTGCTGAAATCCCAACGGAATCCCTCATGGTTGATGTCCAAGAGGCATCCACGTCACTTCTGCAACCACCATTGGTGCGACCAACATCTACTGTGACGCAAGCGCCACCAACAACTACAATTCTTGGGTTTATTCCTTCGTTGTAACCTTTGATGTGCTCTTTGATTTTGTCGCCAACATTGTTGGCCTCATCAACTATGCAATCGGCCCTCACAAAATCATCGCCTTTGCCACCTCATGCTCGAGCAACACTGTTGCAATTGGTAAGTTGGGTTCCGGCTTAAGAGTTGTGCCTGCCTACACCTCCCGTTCCATTTTCATCACTGCCATCATCATTGGAGCCAACATCATCGCCAACATTGGAGACCTTATGGTCACCATCACCTCCGTTCGAACCCCAATCCCAGATGCCATCGTCGTAACCTCGATGAAGTAGTGGAAAAATCCCTAACGAGTTTAAGGGATGTTTCTCTATTTGGATCACCTCGAATAAGAGGTAAAAGGTTGGCTAGGGAAAACTATTTATAGTCCCTCCTTCAAAAACCTTTTATTTAAAGGTTAAAGAATGGGGATGTATATGTGTAAGATCTCGTTTCATTGAAGGGGTAGAAAAATTCTCTTTTCACCCCATAGTAGAAAAATTAGAAACATAATGATGAAAGAAAGAGAAAGTAGCTTAAATTAGGTAAATTGATCCGACAAATTTAGATAGATTTCTTCTATGTCGAACCTGATGATCAAGCAACTCATCATGTGATGCTTTTTTCAAAGCGGAGGAGAATTGATGTGGTTCAAAATATTTATTATTTGTGTAATTTTTTTATAATTTTTAGTTCTTGTAAAAAATCAAAAGTCACAATCTTTGGATGTGTCTTTCGAATTTGGATGCACCTTTTGGATGGAAATTTTCATCATATTCATTGGTTAAATCCTTAAATAAAGCAACCTACTCCTTTGTAGTAAGAAAATGAAATGAATTAAAAGTTGATTAGCCATTGGCTTTATCATCCTTTCCCTTTGAATTTCCTCCAATCCAGTTCTCCTCACTTATCCTCACCCTTCCCACACAGCTTGGTGTTCTCCTCCCTATCCCTTTACCCTAATTTCTTTTGTTCTTTCCCATCAACAATTCTTCCCTAATTTTAAACTGCATCATTGAGGCACATGAAGAATAAGATAATTAATATGATGGTGGTCATTCACTTCAAGCTACCATGGGAGAAGAAAATTCACTATAAAAAAGAACGAGTACAACTCCCTTTATTTCGTAGCTCCCTTCCTCTCTCTCTCTCTCTCTTTGTTCTCTTCTTGTGATATGTGGGATATTGCCCTCACCCCTTTTATATATAGCTCAAGTAAAAGAGGTATAGTCCTATTCTTAAAAGGACTCTACACAAAATGCAACTTAATTCTTATTAGAATAAGAAGCCCACTTCCAATAGGATTCCCGCACCTATTTTTAATAATCTCTTCGTTGAATTGAAATCAATCACAATCTCCACATTGTCTTGAAATAGCACAAGTCTATCCTCACTATCTGCAAGTTCCCTTCATAGGAATGCACCGCCTCTAGATATTGGAACCACTACTGAGTGCACTTGTTATGCCCCATCTCAGGAACACCGGCATGGTTTATGTGCCTCTTCACCTGGAACCGTACATCTTTTACAACTAGAGAGTGTAATATTTCCCTTTGACAAAGTGAACCACCCTTGTTTTTTCCTTGTACATGGTTGTGCAACAAAGATGATGAAAACATTCCACTCACTTCTCGTACTGATTGTCATAGGAATAATTGGAGTTCCATCACCTATCACGAGTCTTCCCTCGAGCATGTACACTTCGCTGACTCCAAGCTTGCAAGTGTGGCTGGGGGCTCAGAGTGGGGGGCTCGATCTGTTGGATCAAGATGATCCAAAGGATCAAAGGGAAGTTGAAGCGGACGGTTGTGATATTATCTGCGGGGCTGATCGACAACTGTTGAGGGGAACTATTGAGGTCCACTAGATTAAGCCTAAGATTATTCAATGACAACTGCTACACGATACCACTCCATGTGCAACTGAGAATGAGCTTGGATCCAGTGAATACTTGGAGGCTCCTTCGGTGTTCTTCTATTTGCAAAGGCTCCTAGAAGATCGAGGAGGTGTTGACGAAGGCAGAGGATGCTTGGAGAGGACGTGGAGATGGATTGAACGATGGAACAGCAAAGCCTCATTGGAGGTGAAGCTTGAGATAAGAAAAGTTATCAAATCTTCGATCGTTGAAGTCTTCAGGTACTTGTAGGAGTTTGATCGATAACCGAAGAAAAGGGGTGCTTTGGGGATGACTTGAGGTGGAATGGAGGACTAAGTCGAATGGTAGAAGGTGGAGCCCTAATGGATTCCTCTTCCTTGCAAGAAGAGGATTGGATCGATGTGGGGGGAGATTTAGAGGAAGAGAAGGGTTGATCGGAGTGATGCACAAAGATGTTAGAGGTATGGTGATGGTGTTGAGATGTCTATATCGGGTTGGAAGTGCTTGTGGGTGTCCCATTAAAATGGAGAGAAAATAAAGAAGGTCGAATGACTGAGATTAAATGCAGATGGAAGAAGTCGGGGATGGATTCGAGGCTTGGGCTAGAGAGGAAGTGCTTCTGGCCTTCGCTTGACATGCACGACGGGCGTGGAGCTCGAGAAACACTGGGATTAGAACTGCTATGTAGGTCTGCACCTTCGGTTCTCACTAAAGAAGATTGTTGGAGTATTAGTTCTATGCGTCATGAGTTGTAGCAGGGTAAATGGATCCTGGAGAAGATCCATTTACCCCATCTATGTGTTTAGTCCCATACCGCCTAGTGGTGGGACTTGGAGGCTCTGGAGAGGCTATATAAGGAGCCCCAGACCTCCTGTACTCATTGAGAAAAGCAATAGAAAAACACGCCCCTTTGAGGGCTCCTCCCGTGGTTTTCATCCTGCTCCTCACGGAGTAGGGTTCCACATAAAATTATGGTGTTCCCATGTTTATCTTTCTTGTTCTTTAGCTTTGTTTATCAATCGCTTCCGCATTCTTCATATTTTATAACATGGTATTAGAGCGGGTTTGATTCTCGGGATTTTTTCATTATGCTTTATATTTCCGAGATTTTATTGTCAAGTTCGTGTTCTAGGGTTGAGATAAATCCCTAGAAAATATTCAGTTCTTTAGTTCTACAGTTCAGAGGTTTTATTCTCTAGGGGTTTCTCATTGAAACCCTAAAATCTTCCAAGATCCAGCATCAGGTCATGCATCTCCAACAGTGCGCGCTTCCCGCGCGATGATCATGGTGGCAGCAACATGTGCTTCTCTTCCGCAACGGTCGCAGGCAACGTCGAGTCTCTTCGCCGGCTGCGGTGATTTCCAAAGAGCCCCCAAGTGGGTCCCCATCAGCGGCACGCGAGCCAGGGCGAGCTCCTCCCTAGCGGCGTGCAACCCATACAGAAGCATTGCCTTCGGGCTCCAGGCGGAGGGGGTGACTCCAGGTCACGCGAGCGTGTCGTGCGTGCCCCAACAGCAAACAAGCGGCACCGCAAGTCGATGCCGCAACATGTCGCGCCCTCATCCTCCTCCGCGCGAGTTGCACGCATCGTGCGTGCCCATCTCCTCGCGTTGTGCTCTCCCGACGGCTGATCCCAGGCGGCATCCCCTGCAGCCGATCCCCTGGCGAACCCGCAATCCTCCATCGCGCGACGGCTCTCCCTCGCGCATCCCGTGCGTGCGCTCCAGGTCTGGAACCGTAATGGCAGCGCACAAAGAAACCCCAACGAGGGGGCATCGGGGTTCCTTGAGGGAAGCCCTAATAAGGGGTGAGTCTTATTTTAAAAAAAAAATTGTTATTGAAAGGCCTTGTTTGGCCGAATGATATTTAAAAAAACAAGAAAAGAAAAGAGAGGGGAGCTGTCTTGTTGGGCAAGTTTATAAAAAAAAGAGGACGAAGAGAAAAAAAAGACGCGTACAAGATGAAGAGCCGTACGAAAGAAAAAAAATGTGTTGTGAAAGCCGTAAAATTTTTTTTTGATTGCAACAACTTTAAAAAAAGGGACGGCTATAAAAAAAATGAAAAGCCGCAAGTTTCACGTTTACCCCTATTTATTGTTGTCTTCTCCCAACATTGTCGATGTCCATGTTTTCCGACAAGTATGGGAGAAAGGGGGGAGTATATGTAGAGTCACATGTCTTATTCAGATTCTCCAGATTCAGATTATCCAATCTCCAGACCAGTTCAGAATTTTCAGACTCTACAGATGATCAGATTTTGTCAGACTCGACGGTTGATTCCGAGTTCAGTTTCAGACACGCACGAGTGTGCGTCATTTTCAGATGAGCATATGTTGCCATCATTTGTTCGTGGTCCCCATCTGTCTTCTTCTTGTTGGTAGGCCAGAGTTTTCATCTGAGCCATAGGGACTCCGGAGTAGAGGACCATTCCCTACGCCATGTTGGCAAGGGTTTTCATGTGGTATCATAGGTTCTCCACAATAGAGCACCATTCTCTGAGCCAGATGGGAGAGACCCAATTCTCCGACGAGGAGACTTTTCAGACTCTATTCTCTAGCGACCATGGACTCCGACGAGGATTGCACAGCCACGACCTTTTCAGTTCGGCCCTTTTCAGAGATGGAGCAGTTGTCCACATTATTGTGGCGGGCCAGAGTACTCCGATGAGGAGACTCATTTCCAGTTGCAGCGACTCTGACAGGCGTAGTTCAGAGCGCATGCTCTCCGACGAGGAGATTCAGCAGACTCATACTCCATCCCGTTCGTCCTCCTCACCTGCACGACATGAGAAGCAACATCCTCGACTGCAGCAACGTGCGCGTTGGGTTGATATTGTCCGTAGTGACCTGTAGCGTTGAGTTGAGTATCTTTCTGTTTGTCCAAGCTGAGCATTGCATGCTCCAGCTTGAGGGGGAGTGTTGGAGTATTAGTTCTATGCGTCATGAGTTGTAGCAGGGTAAATGGATCCTGGAGAAGATCCATTTACCCCATCCATGTGTTTAGTCCCATACCGCCTAGTGGTGGGACTTGGAGGCTCTGGAGAGGCTATATAAGGAGCTCCAGACCTCCTGTACTCATTGAGAAAAGCAATAGAAAAAGACGCCCCTTTGATGGCTTCTCCCGTGGTTTCATCCCGCTCCTCACGGAGTAGGGTTCCACGTAAAATCATGGTGTTCCCATGTTTATCTTTCTTGTTCTTTAGCTCTGTTTATCAATCGCATCCGCATTCTTTATATTTTATAACAAAGATCCTTTGTCTTCGCTCAACCTCACTCTCTTTCTCTATCACAGAAGGCAAGGAGGGGGCTCAGAGGTCTCTCGCACAAGGGCGGATACCTGGAAATAGATGCCACAGCCTTGATTTTGATTAGAGGAACGTTCCTTGCCTCACCACACATGCTCCGTTACTCGATCTGAGAACACCCTCTCTAATGATGACTCGATATCCTTGTAACTCAATTATTCATAGTGAAACTAGATTCTTTTAGCCTACGAATATGTATGCACCACCTCTCATATTTCGTATTTCTCCATGAAATATGTGAAATTATATTTGTTGAAGTATGCAATAAAGGAGAAATTGGATCCTTCCAGGATCCAATCACCACACACTCATGTTTAGTCCCATATATATCATCTGTGGGACTCCGGTTTGCCTGTGGGAGTATATAAGGAGCCCTACACCCCATGTAATCATTGAAAAATTCAATACAGAATATCCGACCCTTTGAGGTCTTCTCCTGTGGTTTCATCCCGATCCTTAGGATGTAGAGTTCCACGTAAAATCCCATGTTTCATGTTTATCATTCTTTATTTTCTTGCTATGTTTATCGATTCGCTTCCGCTATGCTAGATTTCAACATGATATCAGAGTCAGGTCGCATCTTGTTCCTAGAAATCTAACGGTAGCAAGAATAGCCACTTATTAATCATCCAACAAGCACCTGGAGCAGTCTTTGATCTGAACGACACCGAAATCTGAGCGACAAGATTGCTCAAGACCCAACCTCATGCACAGAGCCTATACTCCGAGAAAACCCAAATCGGCGCTAATTGATGAAATGAAGAAGGGTGCGAGCACCCCAAATCGGGGTAAGATTTCTCGCTCACAGTCTACACGAAACTCCAAGCAGTAGCGCAGCTTCGTCCATAAAGCACTCCATAAGGCACACTACCACGTGCAAACCACATACGACACCACCAACAATCTCCTACAGGCAGTGATGGTCCTCCTAAGGAGGCGGTTGGTGCAGCCAGGTCTCCTTCCCAGAAGCGGTGGGGAGATCCTCCCAACATAAGCCCTTCCCAACTCTTCATCGAGCGGCCGCACAGATGGGCTCTTCCATCATGGGGGAACCCTAGATTCAAAGGATCACTCTGCTCTAAACCAATCAAGCCCAAGTGGGATGTGTCCTTTTTAAAAAATGGATTTTATTTTAGGTCCAATGGTCCTCATGCTACCTTGTATCAAAAAAAGAAAAGAAATAAGAAGGGCCCATCATAAGAGAAAAAAGGACATATTTTGCAAAAAAGGAGGGAAAGTCAAGAAAAACTAATAATGAATGGCTTAAAAAAGGGTTGCATACAAAAAAAACCATACGTAAAAAAGACTGATTTGTGCAAAAAAGGAGCACAAAAAAGGAAAAAAATATGAAAATGCATGTTTTGTTTCTCCCAACTTGATGTTCTGTATTCTATCAATTACATGACAGGGTATGGATTCTTCAGGACTTCTACTGTCTGACCATGACTGACAGACTGGTACTCCAGACTGCTAATGTGATCATCCATCTTCACCAAGCATCGATTTCTTCGTCAGGATGTACTTCTACTACCCAACTACTACTCTATGTTGGACTTCTACAGTAGAGAATTTTGCACACACTTCCTCATCTGGGTTAGGAGGTAGATATGCCTTTCGAGGAGGACGTAGTTGTGATCCAAGACATTACCGTGGACGAGAATATGGATGAGGCCACGACTTTGGCCATGGTTGTGGGAGAGACCCTACTACCCCATATACTCAATGTGGTAAGTAGAGCCACCCGTCTGAATGATGCTAATAGAAGTTTGGTATACATTCTTATCACGCTAATAATGCCTATGAGGTTTCCTACGATGTGGAAAAGGTGGCGTCTTCAGTAACCTCTGGTGGCATGACTGTTCATCTTAATGATGCAAGTACTATCGGATCTATGGAATTCTCTTCCGAGATACGACTTTATGGGGTTCACTGTGCTCCTCTTAGCTTACTGTCAGATCATAAGCTTTGTGTTAAGCTTCATTGTCATGTGATATTTGATAAGTCTTATTGCTATTTTCAGGACAACCGGATGAGACAGACTTCTGTTGGGGGTCATGAGAAGAATGGCCTATATTATCTTGACGTACTCACAGACTCCAAGTTTATTGGTGTTGCATCAATCTTCGAATACATGCTCCTATGGCATCGGTTCCTTGGGCATCCATCTTCCAAGGCCATCTCCATAATGTTTCTTAAACTTTTACTCTAAAGCTCTTTCCGTGCGAGGCGTGTGAGTTCGGAAAACACATCGAGCTTCATTTCCTGCTCGTATCGAGTCTTGTATACTACTGCTTTTCATCTTGTTCATTGTGATGTTTTGGGGATCTTGTCTGGTCTGCACATTAAGTGATAATCGTTATTTTATAGTTTTCGTTTATGATTATAGTCGATCTTTTTAGGTATATCTAATAAAGGAGTGTTTAGAGATTTATCAAATTGTTAGAAATTTCTTTCAATATTATTAGACTATGCGTCATTTATCATGTAAGATGGGTACATGGATTCTTCCAAGATCCATTACCACATTAAAGTGTTTAGTCCCACATCTACCATTGGTAGGACTCAGAGGCTCTGTGAAGGCTATATAAGAAGCCCCAAACTTCTTGTATCAGATGCGAAAGTGCAATGCATGAATCAACCGTTTTGAGGTGTTCTCCTGTGGTTTCATCCTACTCCTTAGGGAGTAGGGCTCCATGTTAAATCCCGGCGTCCATAATGTTTTCTTCTTTTCTTTGATATTTGCTTCCGCATTATATTTTCTGACAATGTATAAGAGCGGGTTCGATTCTCGAGGTTTTCATGTTCTTATTTCTGTTTGAGATTCAATTTTTAAGTTGAAGATTTGTTTGTGAATATTATTTGTTCAAGATTATGATCTGTCCAAGTATTCTAAAAGTTCTGAAGTTTTTTCTTGAAACCCTAATCCTACAGGAAGTATCGCAGATGATAGGAGTCATCGTTGATCTCTCCAAATCCCGAGGCCTCGGAGCCCTCGTGCCACTTTCTTCCATGTTCCAGGATGTAGAAGGCAACCCCAATCCTTAGGGATTTGGAGAGGATAACATTTCGTCACGCGCTTGAAGCTCCAGGCGTAACTTCCCCGATGGCGACCCCAACAGTACACTCTTCCAGTGTGACTGTCGGCTCTAGAGGGGTCTAACCCGAGCCGCTACTGCTTCTGCCTCCACAAGAACCATGTCTTATATGCCTCCGACTCGTTGATCCGTCACGCCACCCAAATCTCCTACGACAAGCTCATCTCACTCGGTACGCCATCGGCCGCCTCACCAAGATCAGATCGTTTCGGCTCACGGTTCAGTCGTTCAACCTCCTCACAAGCCAAGGCAAGGATCCCTCTCTCGAAGCCTCCCTTTCCAGCGATGTTCCCAGGCAGGGGCTCTAAGCAGCGATCTCGTGCCGCCCCAGGGTTCTAGGCATCATCGCACCTCAAGGCTCGATGCTCCAAGTGGAGCATCGCTGATCCTCCAAGAAAAATCCTCCAAGTCGCGCGGGCGGCGATCATGGCGGGGCAGCACCATCTTCTCCAGGAGGATCCCTTGTTGGGGGTGGCGGTAGAACACGGTTCCTAAATGGGAACCCTAAAGAAGCAACATAATTTTCTCTCTTTCCTTGAAATTTCTGTAAAGGGCCAAGTGGCGAAAAGTTGTAAAAAAATTTTAAAAAATAAAGGGAGAAAGGGTCTAAGTGGGCTACGGTTGCATTAAAAAAAAGAAAGAAAAAAGGGGCCATGTTGTTGTTCACCCCATGTAAAAAAAAGGGAAGAAATTTTTGAAGGCCCAATGGAAAAAAAATATTTGGGGGCCTGTTTGCATTAAAAAGGGGGGTATATTGGAAAGAGGTGAATAAAAAAACGTATGTCCAAAAAAGAAAGGAAAAAAATGAGTCGCTATTTAAAAAAATGAGATAGGCTTATGTCATTTTCCCCCACTTTATTGTCTTCTCTCAACTTTGTTGATGTCACTGTTTTCTGACAAGTATGTGAGAAATGAGGAGTATTGTATAGAGTCACATATCTATTACAGATTCAGATGTCAAATTCCAAATCAACCAGATTTTCTAGACTCTACAGTTTAGTTTCAGACACTGCAGATTGGTTCAGAGTCCAAGTTCGAAGCACTTCATATTTGATAGCCTATTTTCTTCGACTTCTCTAGAGGGAGACTCCTTTTCATATGTGCACATGTTTGCTATCATTTGTCATGGTCCCCATCCTTTATTTTGGTCTCAGAGTTTTCATGTGATCCATAGGGACTCCAGGGTAGAGATCCCACATTCTTTATGCCATTATGGGTTAGGGTTTCATGTGGTTTCATAGGGACTCCAAAGTAGATATTTCATTCTCTGAGCCAGTATGGGAGAGACCCAGTTCTCCGACGAGGAGACTTTTCAGACTCCATTTTCCAGCGACCGTGAACTCTGACAAGGATGTCTCCATGGCTTTTTCAATTCGATCCTTCAGAGATGGAGCACTTGTCCACATGTTGTGGCGGGCCAGAGTTCTCCAAGTGGAAACTCATTTTCACCTACAGTAACTCTGACAGGTGCAGTACGAGCACATTCTCTCCGACGAGGAGATTCAGTTTGACTTATACTACAATCCGTTTGTCCTCTCACCTGTATGGCATGAGAAGCAACGTCTTCGACAACAACCGACAGTTGTGTGCGTTGAGTTGATATTGTCTGTAGTGTTTTGTACTGTGAGTTGAGATTTCTTTCTGTTTATCCAAGTTGAGCATTGCATGCTCCAGTTGGGGGGAAGTGTTAGAGTATGTGTCATTTATCATGTAAGATAGGTAAATGGATCCTTGCAAGATCCATTTACCACATATAGGAGTTTCGTCCCACATCTATTAGTGGTGGGACTTGAAGTCTCTGTGAAGGCTATATAAGAAGCCCTAGACATCTTTAATCAGATGAGAAAGTGCAATGCATGAATCAGCCCTTTGAGGCGTTCTCTCGTGGTTTCATCCTGCTCCTTAGAGAGCAGAGTTCCACGTTAGATCTCGGTGTTCATAATATTTTATTCTTTTCTCTAATGTTCACTTTCGAATTATATTTTCTAACAAATATGTTAAAACTTTCTTTTTTAGTATTTTTAAGTTCATTCGTACTAACAATGCTCTTGAGTTAACCCAACAGAACTTGACCTCTTTCTTTGCATCTGTGGGAACTATTCACCAAACATCCTATCCATATACCTCACAACAGAATGGTATAGTTGAGAGAAAACTCCGACACTTGCTAAATGTGTCAGATCTCTTCTTAGTCAAATGAGTGTTTCCTAAATACTATTGGGGGGATGTTATCCTCATTACATTTTATCTCATCAATCGTGTTCCTTTGTCTGTTCTCAGAGGGGGAACTCCATTTTCCTTACTTTACCCTCTTGAGTATTCTTTTCCCATACATTTGTGAATTTTTTTATTGTATTACCTTTGTTCATAACTTTCATTCAACCGACAAGTTATCCTCTCGCGCCATCAAATACGTATTTCTTGGGTACTCTCGTATCCAAAAAGGCTATCGTTGCTATGATCCAGTTGAGCATCGATACTATGTACATGTTGATGTCATCTTTAAGCAGACAAGTTATTTCACACTGACTGTGGGTGACATTCCTCTGGACCTCCCTCCTCCATCAATTGTCTATACTCGCCAACGTACCTTTATACCTTCTACACAAGTGCTTGTACCTTTATTTATCCCTTTCATGCAGGATGATATGATATGACCGCTTCGAGTGCTACCACCACTGTTATCCCTAATGTACGTGAAGAGCTTCCTATAGCTCTACGCAAGCAAAAAAGACAATGTACGTATCACCCCATGTCACATTTTACTTCTACTGATGGTTTATCTAATTGTGACAAGAGATTTGCAGATGCTTTGAATGCTACTTCTATTCCAAGGGATCATTTCAGTGCAATGCATGATCATGGTTGGAGACAGGCTATGGATGAGGAGATGGATGCATTTACCTCCCGAGGCATGTGGTATCTTGTGCCATGCCCCCGGGAGTTTGCTCTGTGGCTTGTCGATGGGTTTTCACGACCAAACAGTCGCCTCATGATTCTATTCACAGGATGAAATCCAAACTAGTTGCCAAAGGTTTCACACAAACCTTTGGGGTTGATAATTTTAAGACCTTAGCCAGAATAGGGTCGATACGTACCAAGCTTGTAAAAATCAACCAACTAGGTTGGATAGTTAAGTCAGGGGGTAGCCAACTTGAATATGCCTGGTCGACCGATTAATCGAACGACTTTACATCAAGCTTTTTTTTAAAGCAAACTTATTATAATATGCTTATTGTTATATATAAAGTCAATTACTTATTTTGTTTCATTATGTAAGTAGAGAAAATATACAAATCTATGTTAATCATAAGCAAACTTATTTTAATATGCAATAATGTTATATTTAAAGTCGATTACTTCTTTTATTTCATTACGAAAGTATAGAAAATGTACAAATCTATGTATAAAAATAATTTATATATTTAAAATAATTAAATATTCAAAACCGACTAATGACCGACTAAATCCGATTAATCGCCCGACTGCCAATTAATCCTTAGTCAGTGACCCCGCCGACCGAGTATCGACTACCGCTTCCTGCAATCTTGATATGTACCATTCTTTTTGTTGCAGCCAGCAAGGCTTGGTCCATTTATCAACTTGATGTGAACAACGCCTTTCTTTATGGTGACCTTGTGGAGGAGGTCTACATGATGCAACTGATGGGATATATAGTCAAGGGGGAGCATGTATATCGACGACGTAAGACCATTTATGGCCTGAAATAGAGCCCCATGGCATGGTTTGACAAGCTTACTACAGAGATCAACACACTTGGCCTTCAGAGGACAACATCCAACTACTCTAGCTTTATTAGACGACCGTCTACTCGCATGGTCATTCTTCATGTCTATCTTGATTATATGGTTGTCACGGAAGATGTAGACAGTATTCAGAAGAACAAGACCTTCCTCTAGAAGATCTTTGTCATGAAAGACCTCGGCCAACTTCATTATTTTCTTAGCATCGAGGTAATACGCACTAGAGAGGGGATCTATCTTTCACAAAGGAAGTATTGACTCGATATTCTGACTGATTCAAGACTACTTGGATGCAAGCCATCTAACATCCCGGCAGAAGTGAGAAAATATTCAACATTTGCTGATCCAGCTTTTTGAGGAAGCAACACGGTACATAAGCTTAGTGGGAAAATTGCTATCTCATTATTACTAAGCCAGATATATCATATGCTGTGAGCATAGCTAGCCAACATATGGAGAAGCCTCTTTACAGTCACTGGAAAGATATTCTTTTGATCTTTCAATATTTGAAGGAATCTCCCATATGCGAACTCTTCTATGAGGTGAATGGGAATACTAATATCTCCACCTATACAGATTCTTACTATGCTAGCTCTCCTAAAACCACTGATCCACTACAGGATACATCATGTTTGTTGGGACAATCTTGTCACTTGGGTGAAGCAAAAAGTAGACAGTGATTTCCAAATCCAATGCGGAAGCAAAATACAGGGTAATGACTCACACCACCTGTGAGATCACATGGCTTGTCTCTTTCCTAATAGAAATTGGCAAGTCAGTCACCACTCCTATACCCTTATGTTGTAACAACAAGTCTGTCACGTACATCACCACTAATTCAGTTTTCCATGAGCGGACAAAATACATTGAAGTTAATTATCATTTCATTTGTGATGTAGTACTGAGAAGGACGAATCAACCACTCAACACATCTTCACTGAACTTCAACTTGCAGACATCCTCGCAAAGGCTCTTCCAATAAAGCGCCTCATGTACTTAGTATCCAAGTTGGGCATGATCGATAGATATGCTCCAACTTGAGGAGCAGTGTCAGAGTTATTATATTTACATTTATGTTCATAACCTTTCGGGTTCCGTAATCCTTCAGAGGTATTTATGTATTTTTCCTCTTGTACTATCTAAGATTTTCTCTATATAAGAGACCTTAGGCCTATAGAATAAACATCTCATCCGTTTCTCTTCTCCACGATAGTGACACAAGACCGGCCATTATGTCAGCTTGATGTAAAGAATGTGTTTCTCTATGATAACCTACAGGAGGATGTTTGCATACAACAACCACTTGGGTTCGTTATTGAGGGGGGGTGTCAGAAGGTTTTCATACTTCATAAGGCGATCTATGACCTTAAGCAGAGTCCAAGAGCATGGTTCCAAAATCTCTCAGATTTGATAGAGCAGTCGGTAGGTGTTAGACAAAAGGGAGTCTTTGTTATGTTTCATAGAGAAACCCTAGGCTCTCTTATATAGGGAGAGGCCTGAGGGGTAAATTACATGGACGTCTAAATAAACGAGAGAAATAGCAACAAGATACGGAAACAAATATTAATACTAGAAACTATCTCTACACTCCCCCTCAAGGTGGAGTATAGATGTCGATCATGCTCAGCTTGGATGAACATCTCTGAAACGGTCCTCTGAGCAATGGCTTGGTGAATACATCAGCCGTTTGGTCTCCTGAGCTAACATGGGCCGTGGATATCAATCCTCTCTGGATCAAGTCCCTGGTGTAATGGCAGTCAACTTCAATATGCTTGGTCCTCTCATGAAAAGCTGGATTGTTGGCAATGAACAATGTTGCCTGATTGTCACACTGAAGCTTCATAGGTAGAGGTACAGCTACATGTAAATCTTCTAATACAGAGCGAACCCACATCATTTCCGTGTTGGCTTGGGCCATTGCCCTGTATTCGGATTCCGCACTGGATCTTGCCACCACCGTTTGTTTCTCACTTTTCCAAGACACCAGAGAGCCTCCAACCAAAACTGCAAACCCTGAGGTTGATTTTCTATCCTTAGGGCATCCTGCATAATCTGCGTCTGCACACGCTGAGATGGATAAGTCTGCACCTTTTCTGAATAGTAGTCCTAGCCCTGGAGAAGACTTCAGATACCTCAGTATCATGTGTATAGCATCCATGTGAACCTGTCTCGGCTGCTCCATAAACTGACTCACCGGTTAACTGCGAATGCAATATCTGGACAGGTTATAGTAATGTAGAGGAGTTTTCCCACCATCTCTCTATATCTCCTCTTATCCACTTCATCAGTATCATCATCATATAACTTCATGCTGGGGTCCATGGGGATGCTTGATGGTTTGCACCCATCCATACCAGTCTCCACCAGGAAGTCTGTAATGTACTTCCGTTGTGTCATCACCAAACCATGTGCATTCCTAGCAAATTCCAACCCCAGAAAATATCTTAGGGTTCCAAGATCCTTTGTAACAAACTGGCGACCTAGGAATGCCTTCGCCCTTGCTATGCCCTGAGCATCGTCTCCTGTAACAAGAATATCATCCACATAGACCATTATGACAACCGTACCCGCCGAGGACTTCTGGACAAACAACGAGTGATCTGCATTGGACCTCCTGAATCCCTGTTGCTCAATTAGATTGGACAGCTTCTGGAACCATGCTCGTAGACTCTGTTTGAGGCCGTATATCGCCTTGTGAAGTCTACAGACCATATGCGTCACCCCTCAGCAGTAAACCCGGGTAGCTGCTGCATGTAGACTTCCTCCTGCAAGTCCCCGTAGAGAAAAGCATTCTTGACATCTAGCTGAGAAATGCTCCAGTCACGAACCACTGCAACAGATAGAAGAATACGGAGAGTCGAGTGTCTCGCCACTGGAGAGAATGTGTCCATGTAGTCTACGCCATATGTTTGTGTAAATCCATGGGCGACCAAGCGTGCTTTGTACCTATCCAACGTGACATCTCCATGATATTTGACTGTGAAGACCCATTTGCAGCTCACAACGGATGCATCAGGAGGTGCAGGGACCAACGACCATGTGCCACGGGACTGCAAGGCCCCCATTTCTTCTTCCATAGCTAATCTCCAGCACCCACTCTTCAAGGCTTCCTGGTATGTCCGTGGTATGGCCACGGAAGACAATGCTGTGGCAAACTTCTGGAAATCACCTGTGAGTCGGTGGAATGAAACCTGTGAAGCAATTGGATAGGAAGCACATTGTCGTCTCTGTTTCCGAATAGCAATCGGAACATCTAGATCATCATCTGGGTCCACCTGTAATGAGTCATCCTGCAGATGTACCGAACCTGACCCGTCAGTAGTAACATCATCGGAACATACCTGAGGCATAGGGATTGGTTGGTCTGTCGTCTAAGCAGGACCTGGGCGACGCGTATAATGGTGAGGAAACGGTGATATGATTTGTTGTGGAATGGGTGGAGGTGGGGGTGGTGGTGGCGGTGGTGCTGGCATAGGAATTGACACAGGAGGCGACTTAGGTGAACTCGAAGTAGGTGGTGGTGGAACATAAATATCATCAGTGGTGGTGGATGGTACCATTCTGTCCCCAGCTGGCGAGAAATACATAACTGACTCGAAGAAGGTGACATCCGCACTAACAAAGTACCTGTTGGTTGTAGGATCATAACACCGGTATCCCTTCTAGGTTCTGGAATAACCAACAAAGACGCACTTGACTGCTCTTGGAGAGAGTTTGTCAAGGCCAGGCTATAGACGATGGACAAACGCCACAGCGTCAAAGACACGTGGCGGCAGAGAGAAGAGTTCCTTGTCAGGAAAAACAAGAGAGATAGGTATCTTTTCTCCAAGGACAGAGGACGGCATTCTGTTGACTAGATAGCATGCAATAAGGACAGCATCCCCCTAGAAAGAAATAGGAGCACAACTTTGGATCAACAGGGTACGAGTAATGTCCAAGAGGTGGCGATGCTTTCTTTCCGCCACACCATTTTGTTGAGATGTATATGCGCAGGTGGTCTGGTGGATAATGCCTTTCGATGAAAGGAATAGAGAAAGAGAGCGTGTACAGAATTCCAAGGCATTGTCAGTTCGAACATATTTGACTGAGGAAGAGAAAACATTCTGCACTTCATTAATCAAATTTTTGATAACATCTCCTACTTCAGATTTATTCTTCAAAAGGAATACCAAGAGACACGAGAAAAATCATCGACTACCACTAGATAAAACCTGTGTCCCTGGTGATCGGGAACACGACTTGGACCCCATATATCTATATGTAACAACTCAAAAGGGGAGCTACTGCTCCGACTTTGACGACTTGGGAAGCTCGACCTATGATGCTTTCCCAACTGACACGTTTCACAGCGAAATGACAAACTTGGAGAGATCTGGGGCAGAAGATGATGCATTTTCTGGATCGGAAGATGACCAAATCGAAGATGCCAAATGTAAGGAGAGACTGGTCCAGCGGAGTGAGAAGAGACGCCAACATAGGATTCCCGAACCAGCCCGCTATAAACCATTCTGCTCAGAGCCACAACCAATCACCTTGCCCGTGAGTATGTCCTGAAAAATGAGAGAAGACGGGTCAAAAATAGCACGACAATTCAAGTCCCTTTGTAATCTGACTAATAGACAGCAAATTCAGTGAGAACTCAGGGGCATGTAAAACATTCTGTAGCTGCATAGTGGGGGATAAGGAAAACTTCCCCCTGCCCAACAAGGGGTGAGTGGGTACCATCTGCTATCTGTACTGAGCGGCCGGGTGGGATATCCCTGTAGGCCTGTAATCGTCCCCTATCTCGACAAAGATGATGTGTAACTCCGGAATCTAGAACCCAGTCAGATATATCATGAGAATATATGTGTGCTGATGAACTACCTGAGCTACTAGCTGCAGCGGATGAACTGGCAGAGGCTGTGGCAGCAATGTCTGAAGAGCCACCAGAAGAATCACCAGAAGAATGTGGCATAATATCGCGGAGACGGGCCACAAGTTCGTCAAATCTATGATCAGCAGTAGACGGTAATGGAGACTGTGAATGCTCTGCAACCCGTGCCGATGCGGGGAACCCATGCTTTAAATAGCATGTCTCCTCCAAGTGTCAAGTTCTGTGACAATACGAGCATATCTGACTGAGGCGACCTCTTCCTTGTGGTCCACGGCCACGTCCACGACCACGTCCAGACTGCGGTCCACCTCTCCCACGCGAGGCTGCCATCGCAGATGGGGGTGGAGTAGAGGAGCTGGAGGAAACTGGAATGCGACTGAGCCTTCTGTAGATGTCCTCCACTGGAGGAATAACTGCATCTGCTAGAATCTGTGACCTTGCAGCATCATACTCGGGATCGAGAGCAGCAAGTAGAACGCCCACCATGGTGGCGTTCCTAAACGTCTTCTGCTGCTCCGGAGTAGCAGTCAGAGGAATGGTACTGTATAGCTTCTCGAACATCCCTCTCAGGGATGTGTATAGAGAATGGAGAGGTCTGCCGGCCTGCTTCATCGTAAAAATGTCATGTTGAAGCTGCAACATCTTTGTCTCGTTTCGCACCTGCGAATACGTAGCAGCAAGAATGTCCCACATCGCCTTTGCAGTGGGCTGATGGAGAACATCGTTAGCAATCTCCATCGCCAACGTACCAAACAACCAGACTTTCGCGTACGCGTTATCAGCCTCCCATAAGGCATAGATCCCTGTCTTCTCCGCAGGCTCATCTTCGGTAAGAATATGTTTCTTACCATTTGATTTCATGAGGCTCATGAACTGCATAGCCCATAGCTCATAGTTAGACCCGTCCATCTTTACTATTGGCGCAGGACCTTTGAACGCGCCGGTGGAGGGGAAATCGACTTTTGATTTTGACATACTGCTGCTCGAAGAAGACAAAGGGAAAATAGACACTGTGCTGAATGTCTACACCAACTGCATCGGATTTGAGTGCATGTGTAGACTTTTACGCACTCAAATCCATAACGCTGAGGAAGAGGGGTCTAGGGCACGCTTCCAAGGAAGCAAACAGCCCTTGAAAGGCCTTGAGAGCGACGCCTAAGTATTGTTGGAGGCCACCGGAACCCCTACTGCGGCAGATGGGGGTGCCGCTGGATCTGTGGGGGCGGCAGGGGGTGCCGCTGGGGCTGTGGGGGCGGCAGGCGGTTGCTGCGAGGGGTGCTGGCTACCGCTGGGGCGACAGGCAGTGGCTGACGGGGCTGCTAGGGCAGCAGGCGGTGCCGCTGGGGCGGCTGGCAGGGGCAAGCGGAGCCGATAGGGCGGCTGGTGGGGCCGCTAGGAGGGAGGAGAGAAGGCAGGTGCGGCAGATGGAAGAGAGGAGAGAGGAGGGGGGCGGCGAGTGGGGTAGGGAGAAGAGCCCTAGGGTGGCTCTGATACCATGTTAGACAAAAGGGAGTCTTTGTTATGTTTCATAGAGAAACCCTAGGCTCTCTTATATAGGGAGAGGCCTGAGGGGTAAATTACATGGACGTCTAAATAAACGAGAGAAATAGCAACAAGATACGGAAACAAATATTAATACTAGAAACTATCTCTACAGTAGGGGTTCGTCAAATCGACTGCAGATCATTCATTATTTATTCAGAGGTCTTGGAGATGTACAACTGCCATACTTATTTGTGTTGATGATATCATTGTTGCAGGGGATGATGAGCACGACATCCAGACTGCTACGTATTTTCTAAGTCAACGTTTTGTAACCAAGGACCTTGGTAATCTATGTTACTTCCTTGAACTGGAGTTTACCAGGAACCAAGGAGTTGTGATTACTCAGAGGAAGTACATTACAGATCTTCTCTCTGAGTCAGACATGACAGATTGCAGGAATGCCATTACTCCCATGGACTCGAGCATGAAGATGAATGATGATGAGATTTAGGGGGTAGACAAGAGGAGGTACGCATAGCTTGTTGAGAAGCTTCTATATGTGACTACCACCAGGCTGGATATATCATTTGTAGTTGGCAGAGTGAGTCAGTTCATAGAGCAGCCTAGATAAGTACATATGAATGCAATCCATATGATTATGAGGTATCTGAAGAACTTACCTAGAACTGGTCTTCTATTTGGCAGAAGCACATCCCTTGCCATTACAGATTATGCAGATGCCGATTATGCGGGGTACCTAAAGGATAGGAAGTCCAACTCCGACTTTGCAATGTTCATAGAAAGTTTCTTGGTGTCATGGAAGAATAAGAAGCAGACGGTGGTCGCCAGTTCTAGTGTAGAATCAGAGTACAGATCCATGGCGTAAGGATTACGTAGATAATGTAGGTCATATCTGTTCTCACTGGCATAGCAGTTGAGGTGCCTCTTCCCACGAACCTCCAATATGACAACCAGTTTGCTCTCTTTATTGCCAATAACCCAGCCTACCATAAGAGGACCAAGCATATCGAGGTAGACTATCACTACACCCGCGACATGATTTAGAAGGTCTTTATCTCTACCAATCATGTTAGCTCAGGAGATCAGATAGCAGACGTGTTCAACAAGGTCCATCCAGAGGGCCATGAAAGAGATGATGTTCCAAGCTGGGAATGATAAATATATATGCAGGGCTGGCTATCGAGCCCAACGAGCCGAGCCAACCCCGATCTCGGGCTCGGGCTCAATAAGCCCAACTAGCCTCGGTCTCGAGCCCCGGCTCGTTCGAGCCCAGCTGAGCTAGCTCGAGCCCTTATCGAGCTGGCTCCGGCTCGATAAGGCTCGAGTCGAGCCCCTTATCGAGCCTGAGCTCCTTATCGAGCCTGGTCTGGGTTCGAGCCCAAGTCGAGCTCGTTAAGGGAAATGGGTACTTTTTAGTGGAAAAGTGTTTTGTGCGGGTTCGAACTCGAGACCTGCTCTATTAAAGACTGTGTTCCTTACTAGTAGGCTACTAGCTAAGTTGTGTAGAAAATCTTAATTATAATACATATTATAATATTATATTTATTTATTTATAAAAAATACTAATTTTCTAATGTGTGTGTGGGGGGGGGGGGGAATGTGTGGACGGGAATGGCATTGATTTGAGAATTGGGTCATGACTCGTGACTCATGGGAGGGTCAAAGTTAGTGGAGGAAGGGCTAATTTTATTTTGTTTGTATTATATATAACTATGTAAATAATATATGTATATATATTCCTTATTGAGCCCCTTATTGAGTTATCGAGCCGAGCGAGGCTTGGCTCAAGCTCGGCTCGTTAAGCTATCGAGCCCAAAATTCTGGCTCGGGCTCGGCTCAATAACCTAATGAGCCAGGCTCACGAGTCCTTATCGAGCCGAGCCTGAGCCTGGCTCATCGAGTCGTGACTCAATAGCCAGCCCTATATATATGCTTCATCTTGAGGAGAAGTGTTGAGATATTAGTTATGTTTTATTTCTTTTATATATCTCTTTTCTTTCTGTTTACTTATATGTAATTTACCCAACAGGTTTCTCTACTATATAAGAGAACCCTATGGCCTGATGAATAAGTAATGCATTGTTTTCTCTCAACAGGTTCTTTAACGTTACTAGACATCATCATATCTATGATAAAGCAATGGGTCAGTACAACTTGACCTGAAGGCATGTGCCTTGATTGTTTTCAGATCTTTGTTCAGGCCTAGGAGGACCAGGACATGATCAAGCCCATTATTCACCCTAAACATATCATGTCCTTGACTACAAGATCTCAGGTCCACATATTATGTTATGAAGTTATTATATAGCTCCTATGGCCATGGATACTATTCAAGATCACAAATTTATACATATTTGAAGTAAGAAAGATAAACACAACTCCTCTTTTACATTAGCTAATACCAATCTACCGCAAAGAAGGATAGAAAGACCTGTTTATTATCGAGGTATAGGGTTTCTCTTATATCAATAGGAAACCCTAACATGTGTCTTTAAAAAAAGGGAGATTACAATAATGTTCTTCAACAAATAAAGAAGATATCAAAAAATGAAAACAATCCGGAATATCGGCATTCCCCCTCAAGTAGGAGCATATTCATTGATCATGCCCAACTTAAAGTTCAGAAAAGTGACATATTTCTTTAGAAGCACCTTGGTGAATATATCTTTAAGATGGTGACTTATGGAGAGATAATGAGTATAAAACTTCTCTTATCGCACAACATATCTGATGAAGTGGCAATTTATCTTAATATGCTTAATATTTTTCTATGCAAAAAAGGGGATGCACACAAAGGCCATCCCAAATTTATTGATTAATAGAGAATAATCTGGGTTACAAGAGCAAGGACTCAAGGAGACTCGTAGGAGAATGATTATATTTTCTACGTAAAAACATTTTCATTGGAAGATAGCCACGTTTCGCGATAAGTAGATTGCCTAGATCACTGCAACTGATAGTAGTAGCACCATGTTTGGGCAGATTTTGTGTTATAGAGTGAATCCCAAAAATCCATAAAGTTTCTAGATTCCACCCAGTCATACCCCATTCCGATCTCGTCTCCTTTGCCTTCTTGCATTTGAAAAAAGATGTTCAGACATCTCCACCTCACTAACGTAGATGAAACAACTATGTTTAGTGCTTGTGTAGTGTCTAAGGCACCTCTTTGGCCATTTTTCTCCGACGCTGCAATAGCGAAAGAAAGATTTTGATACATATTAGACTTCCAAATCCTAAAAAACTCCACAGTCTCAACCAAATCCCAAGCATTGGTCTCGGAGAACTGTCTATGGTTGTGAATGTTCTTCACACCATGAAGTCTCAATCTATCCACACACAAGGTCTCTGCAATCCATGGAGCCTTCCAAGTTACTAATTTCCTACTAGAGTTGCATGAATTCCTGCAGACATTGATCAAAGGAATCCAAATTGAAGGTTGGCAGCCATGTACCATCCATCTTAGTCTCAGAAACAAAAGCACCATAACGTCACCACTACAAACAAAAGGGGAAGCAACCTACTAGTATACCCCGATCAATTCAATCATCCATATAAAAGACAAATAAGCAATTGTCCGCAAGGATTGGGTGGAAGAGCATAGGAAAATGGGCCAATTCGATGCAAATCCCATCCAAAATGTGGAGGTAAAAAAGCTGGATAGAAGACTAAGGTCTGCATGGCATGTATGATGTAATTACAACAGATTAATGCAACATAGGTCCTTACTGCTACCGTAGATCCTTGCAATCCATTTTAAGAGCATGTGACGCCCTCGGATCCGGGTAACCGTCTACGACTCATTCGCATTATTACATTCACAATGATCTCACCAAGTATTGAAAATCAGGGAAATTTTTTCGCACTATTGTTGCATATGACATTCAATCCACAATCACAAAGGACATGTACCAGTAAAATTTTGTTCCATTCATTTTCATAATATATATACATGTACAAGAGAAGCCAACAGTTCATACATACATGTGTCCCAAAATATATATATATATATAGAAGAGAAAGAAACACTTAAATCATAACTGACCAAAAATCGTAACAAAAGAAACATATCATCTGGTATAAACCCGATCACCAGGAGTCATCAACAACTACTGCGTTGTAGGCTCCTTGCCTGCCAGGAGTGCAAGGAAGAAGAGGATGTCAGCGAGTGCTGGTACACCCATAAATCATATTATAAAATAAGCAGGCATTTAATACGGATACAAAAGAAACAAGTAGAAAAGCGTAACAACCAAAAGTTACAACTACTTGTTTGAAAAAGAAGTTTTCATGCTACAGTGATGGATGCTTCAAGTTTTCCCATTTCCCCCCATATGTTGCATTATTAAATAGTAGTTAATGACAACAATTACCTCAATTGACTTATAATATTATATATATATATGCATGTAATAGTTAATGACTTATGTGTATATATATACATATAATTATTAATATCTTATTATTTAGAAAACTTTAAATATGGATTTTTATAATGAGGAAGATTTAGGTTTTGAATGACTCTTGATTTTAATTAAATTATTAAGTTAAGTATGCAGTTTGTGGTCTTGGTCGGTGTGTGACCTCACATTATGACTCTAAGGCATGAAAAAGTGCCTTAGGGTTGGGTTGGCTCCGTAGGCATACATTGTTGTATAATGCATCCTAACTAAGTTATCAACACGCCCACTTAACTTATTATAGTCAACTTTAGTCAAAAGAACTTACACTCAACTTCCTCTCTTAGACAAGATCTATAATACTTCTCTCTGAGTTCAACTGAAACCCCTCCAAATGTAACCCCGAATCATTTTAGATGTAACATCGCCAAACTTATTGGCGGAAAAGTAATTAAAACTCAAGAGGTGAGGTAGCCTCCTAAGAGGCTCTTTCGTCTCACCCTCTAATTGGAAGTGTGATCCAATAAAGGGAAAGGTCTAGTCCAAAACTACGCCCCAGAGATGGTTGAGAGAGACTCTCTGAAAAAGTCACTCTTAAAAACCAGCCAGACTAGTACAGGTAAACGAGCTTATATGAAAAACTGAAAACCGAGGATCCCCCGCATGGGTATCCTAAAACAGAGGGGTCAGCGGATTGGTCAAAAGTCGGGATCCCAACGAGGCATAAAAACACTGCGAGATCGTGTAAAAACCGTAAAAAGACTAGGATCCTAAACCCATGCACTTGGCAGCCGCTGCCCTAACTAGGCTTCCTATCTCCCGCCCAGTTGAGTGTTACCGCGCCCTCGCACAGTTAGGTGTAAGGTCACCATAATCGGCAATATTAATTGTCATAACCGATGAACAATCTCTTACTTGATTTTCTTCTTCTCTCATTCTCTGTTGTGGTCAATTTTATCAGTCTAGTCTTTTTTGACAATATTATTTGATAGTGATTCATAAATAAGGATTCGTATCTGAATGATTGATCACAAAATTTTTAATGAATGTATTGATGTAAGTGTTGCTATGTTTGTTAACATAAAAGTAGCTATCAGTAATGATTTTTGTATTATCTAGATACATTTAATATAGTTATTACCGATATAAACTTTTAGCGTGTCTATGTTGAGTGTATCATATCTATGTTAAGTTATCTTTCCTCGATCTCATTAATAATCATGCTTCTCCCTTATTCAGCTTCTGTATTTGACTCCGCTTTGTTTCATACAAATCACCATTAAAATTATGTCATCCATCTAACGTTACAATCCTCCCCAACTCAGAACTCACCCTTCCTATATTTTCTTATATATTCATGGTTGGTTATGTGAAAAGACCTGAGGTAAACTCACGAGGAAACCGCTGAGGGTATAAATGGAGGTAGAATCATGAGGTGACCAACACAACGGAGGTCCAACTTTTAACTTAGTGATTTTTTTAGTGAATTCTAAGTTCAACCAATCATACCCATCTACTTTACAAAGAAACTGACTCTGCAGAGATGCTCCGGATGTCAAAATAAGATTTATATATAAGAAGCTTTACGTATTTCACATTCATTTGCCACTACAACTAATCCGATCATAAATGTACGTTTTCAGTTTATATAAACCATATAAATGTCTGTTGCTAATCTTTACTAGCGGCAACAAGACGTTTCTAATAACATGGAACTGTCACAAAGACTTGCAACTAGAAAGATACAACTGTTTCAAGAATGAATTGAAATTTGCAACTAGAAAGATACAACATGGAACTGTATTTTGTCATTAATTTAAGCAGTAACAGATCTTTCTTACAGTGAATTAAATATGACTGGAAGATTATCTAGGCATATACTTGGTGTCCTGGAATGTATTTGATGTAAGGTATCCCTAAGTATTGAGAATTCAAAATTTATAATCTCACCAAATTCCCTTAGAATGATAAATATATATGATGGGAGAGAAGATATTATTTCCTCAAATTCTTGGAACAAGATTATTATAACTTTCATCATACAGTATAGCTTCAACATTTGAAAGGACATATTGATTGTAATATGTGCACGATAAGATCTCATAAAATGCAGGTATACATTCAATGAGAATAATTAAGTGATTTAAGAACCAAGATCATCAAAATTACTTATTAAAATATGTACCCAACCATAGAATTCATGGAGGACATCAAAAGAAAATTTCTAGATTACTTAAAGGATAACAAGAGGGGAAATGCACATGCACAGCAGCAAGGAGAAGGGCAGAGAATGTACCTAATGAGATCTCCAAAATGGAGATCTAATTGCATAAAAAATGGCTGAATACCATGCTTACAGCAGCAGGTATGGCTGCATGCAGCAGGGGGGCTGACGTGAGTCAAGAAATGGTAGCTTCCCTTTTGCAAGAAGCAGCAACAGAAGATTTTGGAGATGCTGGGCAGCAACTTTAAGGTCTGCTACAACCTTTGAAGGAAGCGAAAAGAGCCCCTTAGTTGGAGAAATTGGGAAAGGGACTTGGGAATTTTGGAAAAAACTTTGGGAGGAGTAACGATAGGGAGAGGTCTTTGGGTTGGTATTATATAATAATAAGGGGTTCAAGGAAAGATGCCAAGTGGAGGTTTAAGAGCCAATGTGGCAACGGTTGTTCACTGTGTACAACAGACAAATGGAAATTAATTAAATTATCATTTTTCCATTTTTCTTTCTTATTTAAGATATCAAAGTCTCCCGCAAACGCGCCTCAAATGTCGGATTTCGACACACAATATCTCGATTTGACCGTCTCTGAACGACTATTAAGCATAATATTGATAGGGATATTTACCCAGTAGACCCTAAAATCTTTCGAAATTACCTCTACGACCTTTGAAACATCCTAATTCCTCCCACGACCCCGTAAACTTGTTAACCGTTACCCGAAAGACCCTGTGGTTAGCCCCTATCCATTTAACCGTCAAAACAAACTGGATTCCGTTATCTTCTTTATATGATACCCATTTTGTTTATCAAATTTACGACAACTGCCATTCCCTTCCACCCTCCACCACCTCCGGCCTGAAACCTCCCCTCCTTCGGTCGGACCTTCCCTGCTCGACCCCCTGCCGTCCGTCGAAGTCCCTCCCGCACCCACGCGTGCCACCTGCAAAGCCCCCTCCTCCCGCCCGCATCCGCCCGCCCAGTTAGGGCTTGGCCCCCGATGATCTCCCGCCAATCTTGAACCCCCGATCGTTCGATCGATCACGAAAAAATCCGATCTTTTCCCCATTCCGAGGATGCTGAAGAATGTTGCGCAGCCGTGCGGCGTGGCACCGTCCAGATCAAGCCCCAGCACCGTTCCCGCTGCTGCGAAGAAGCGATCTGATGGGGCGTCGAGCTCGGGGGTTAGGGCTAAGGACGGCAGCAAGCCGCTTCAGCAGCAGATCTCTGCGCAGAGCCCGCCCAACTCTCCGCCTCCCCCTGCTCGAGCCGTTTTCCAGCGCAGGTCGTCTCTCTCGAGCAGAATCCGGCCGGTCCACCGTCAACCACCTCCAGTCGAGCCTCCTATCGGTGCTGCATTGGGAGACGAAGCCAATAAAGTGGGAGAATTATTTTTACTTTTATTGATTAATTCTAGCCGTCCGATCATGGATTGGTTAGATTAACTCACTTTTAACCCAAGAAAGTTAACTCTAGATGTGTCAATTTAACGGTAGGGTTTGTTGGGTAAGACGGAGCAAGTTTACGGGGTCGTAGGAGGAATTAGGATGTTTCAAAGGTCGTAGAGGTAATTTCGAAAGATTTTAGGGTCTGTTGGGTAAATATCCCATATTGATATACTTTTGATCGGGTTTGGATGCCCATAATTTCTGAAATACGGTTTTGGTTTGTGGTTATATTTTGCGAGTTAAAAATATCAAACGATATCCGATTGACGAACGGTCGATTCCGTGGTCTTGTTTCGTCGAATGAGATTTAATGACGGTCTCAGTTCATTTTGTGATTTCTGAAGTTGCATCGTGGTTTTTTCGGGCACGCATTTTGATGCGACCAATTTTTGGTCGATTTCACCCAAATGACTTTTGATTTATGATCAATTGATCGATTTAGGTTTTTTGGCATTGACCAACAATATTATTGGGTTAATTGGACCCTAATCTAGTCGGGTTTGTGTGTGGATCCAGATGTTATTACAGAGCAAGGCCTTATTCATAGTCTCTAGGCAAGGAATAAAAGACCTTACTCCTCTTTCGAGAGCTTAATAGTATCACAATTGACCAAATTAATACCCGATGTGCTCTACCTATTTCTTCCTCCAAAAAATCTCTACATAATCATCTCTAAACGGTGGCATATCCTGATCAGTAGCAATCATGATAACATGGAGAAGATATGGATCGTTGCCAGAACTACCTTGACTAGGAACAATCGTCCACCTCGTAACAATATATCTTCCAGCTAGCTAACATCTGTTCCAACTGCTCGATAACTGGCAAATGATATGGTCCGTCAACAAGAGATGACCACAAGATAAGTAGAGCTCCATCTAGCAGCATAGTGGGTTGCCCCCACCAACTTTACCTCAACACTATGGACGACACGACTGGAGGGGATGTGTGGGTTCCTGTTCGAAAGTGGAGGGAGACGCGTAACAGACGGGGCTCTACCATTCCCCGACGTCCCTTCCGCAACCCTTTCGAGAATGGTTGTTATCGCTACGGCTCCAGGTCACATTGGGCTCAGCATTGTCGGGAGCCAATGCAATGCTTCTCCTGTCGCTATCATGCACACAGTTCGCGGACGTGCCCTCTTTGGAAGGAGGTTCCCAGTAGTTCCAGCTGCTTGATGTTGTTGGTGGGCGAAGGGGGAGTCCAGGGAGAGGCTCTGTTCAGCGGAACCTCAGATGTTGGTCACGTCTCCTCGGGCGATTCAAGGGGATGTGGTGCAACTGACCCCCTGGTAGGTGATTACGTGGGGTTTGTCGACTCTGGAGTTCAGGGAACTCCTACGCAGATCTAATGAAGGGAACACCTTTTTGAAGTGGCGAGTTCCTAGGTGGTCGGACAGGGCGTCTCAGCCGAAAGTCATTTCTCTCCTCTCCATCTTAGGGGCCCCTTTTGATTTGCGTAGCCTGGGGGATCTTCGTGAGATTCTTAGAGGGAGAGCGGAAGTGCTGGAAGTGGTGAGCTCGGGTAACTGCATCGGTCAACCCTTTCATCCGGTGGTTAGAGTGACGGAGGTCTCGAAGGCCATTCTGGGATGGAGGTACCTCTCTCTAAGGGGCAGCAGAATCCTGGTTAATCTGACTGATGCTAGCGGTTTGTTCGAAGGTGGGCCCTTGAAGGGTTGGGCACTATCAGGTCCTGGAGATGCGAAGGGTGTGGCTGTGGATCGGTTCACGCACTCGACGACGGTGGAGAGGCCGATGGTGGAGGAGGCATCACCTGGGCTAGTTGAAGCGTCGGGGGGTGATCATGAGCTGAAGGGTCACACGGCGCTCGCTGTGGAAGAGAGGCCCTCGGGAATCGTATAGGTGCGGGAAGCGGAATCGATCGCCACTTTCCCAAGGCAGATCCACTTTGGTGCTCTCCTTGCGGACGTGGTCCCCGCGACACGTGCTTACGTGCGGGGTATATCTTCAGGGAAACTATTCACGAACTGTCGCAGCTTTTCGGGTCAATAGGGCGCTTCGGTTCAGAGGGAGCCCGAGACCCGGGAGAAGTCAGGTCCTGCTGTTGTGGCTCTGGAGCCGGATCAGAAGGGATCCGAGGAGCTGCCCGAGAAGGTGGTGCTGTCTACACAGCAGATGGAAGGGGAAAACTACAGCGGGCCCATCGAAGTTGTTCTCTTGGCAGATGCAAAATTGGGACCTTCCTTTACGGATCCGGAGCGGGAGCAGAAGGACTTCAAGGACCTTTTGGTTGAGGTGGGGCTGACTGCACAACTGGAGGGAGGAGTGACCTCGGCCAGACTGATGCTCATCAAGGAGCCTCACCTTCGCCCTGCCTTGCCTCTAGGGGGTGAGTCCTCTACTGGGTGCCCTGGTTTGCTGACGTAGAAGGATTCGACTCAACTGCAGATCGATCACCCTCCGAAGTCGCACGTCGAGAAGCTGAAGGAGATGGCGGCGAACTCAACCTCGGTTATTTTTACTGCTGAGGTCGTTCGTCTAACAGACCACATGCTGGTGCAGGTGGAACCAACGCATCACGAAGGGCAAGTCCCGAGGTTTGGTGCGCAATAGGAAAGACGTTCATCGATCAGGCGAGCTAGAAGAATGGAACTCCTGCGGTTGAGGAAGGCAAAGACCCTTCCCTTATTCAAAAGATGCTTCTTGCCACCTCCAACAAGTTTCGGGCACTGGATAGAGCGATCGCGGTCCATATGGCCTTGATCCCTCCTCAGAAGACTGCAAGTGACTCATGCCATTAAAGCTCCTATCTTGGAACGTCAAGGGCCTGGGACGCCTAGACAAACAGTTGTATGTCAAGAATCTTGTCACAAAGGCTCGGGCGGATATCTTTCTGCTGCAGGAGACTAAACTTGATGAAGGTCAGGTGGCTGACATATCGACGCTTTGTGGGTCCGGCAGGTTCGTTTTGGCTCAACTGGGGGCCAGAGGTGCGGCTGGTGGCCTATTGACTGATTGGAGGGAAGACCTTTTTGATCTCGAAGCTGAATCCTGTGAAGATATTTATGTTTTCACATTTATATGTACTTCTTTCTTATTTTCTTTTCCTGTTATCTACGTTATGTAATTTACCCATAGGACTCTCTACTATATAAGAGAGCCTAGGGTTCTCAGAAATAAACAAGTGCTCTTATTTTCTCCAACATGGTATCAGAGCGGCGGTCCTAGACCGGAGCTCTCGATTCCCAAGAAACCCTAACCCCACCTTCAACCCGCTCCAGCGCCGCCCCTCATCTCCGGTGCGCCTCCCGCTCGTGCGCGCAACCCTCCAGTGTCGCCCTTCCTCTCTGGCGCCGCCACAAGGTCCTCGCGCGCATCTTGCGCAAGCCTCTCGCGCACATCGCGCACCCGGTCTGCGCGCATAGCGCGACTTCCCTAGCGTGCGCCTGCTCTGCGCATAGCGCATCGCGCATCGTGCGCATGTTCTGAGTGCACAGCACGCATCACGTGCTGCCCTGTGCTTGGGTACCGCCCCAGCTTCCTCCTTTGGTTGATGGGTTGGTGTGCATGAATCTACACGTGCACCCGAACCCATAGATGTTTGTGTAGACACACAAACTTTGATTTATCCCATCTGTAGCAGTCTTCGATCGGCAATATGTCAGAAAACAAGGTTGATGTACCCGTCACTGGCGCATTCAGAGGTCCAGCACCTATTGTGAAGATGGACGGGACAAACTATGAGCTCTGGGCGATGTAGTTCATGAGCCTGATGAAGTCGAATGGTAAGAAACATATTCTTACTGAAGAGGAGCCGATCGAGAAGACTGGGGTGAATGCCTCGTGGGAGGCAGATGATACGTATGCCAAAGTCTGGCTATCTGGGACGTTGACGATAGAAATCGCCAATGATGTACTACATCAACCCACGACTAAGGCTATGTGGGATATCCTAGCGGCGACATATTCACAGGCGCGGAACGAGACCAAGATACTTCAGCTGCAACAAGATATTTTCACAGTCAAGCAGAATGGGCGACCGCTTCACTCTTTGTACACATCCCTACGAGGGATGTTTGGGAAGCTCCATAGCTTCACGCCTTTGACGGCCACTCCTGAGCAGCAGAAGACGTACAGGAATGCTACCATGGTAGGAGTATTCCTTGCTGCACTTGATCCAGAGTATGATGTTGCACGGTCTCAGCTTGCTGATGCTACCATTCCTCCTATGGAGGAAGCTTTTCGCCGGTTGAGTCGCATTATTGTTCCAAGCCCAAATGCCAACCAGACGCCTTCAGCTATGGCAGCCTCTAGAGGAAGAGGTGGATCCTCTAACTTCCGTGGCTGTGGACCCCGGGGTCGTGGGGGTCGAATTCGGCAACCATGCATCTATTGTTGTCGCCCTGGTCACTCTGAGGATACATGCTACTCTAAGCATGGCTTTCCTGCATCAGCTCGGGTAGCAGAACAAGTAGAATCTCCTGCACCCTCCTCGTTGGATCAGCGTTTTGACGACCTTGTTGCCATACTGAGGAATATCATGCCTCTTGATACAACACCTGGAGGTCAGTCAGATGTGGCAGTCTCTGCCTCTGCTAGTTCATCTGCCACTACCAGTACCTCAGGTAGTCCCCTTGCTCTCTCCTCGTGTGATGGATCTATGATTTCCAACTGGATTATGGATTCTGGAGCGACCCATCATCTCTGTGGTGATAAGAAACAGCTCAATATATATAGACCGGTCCCCTCAAGACGAACTGTAGTGATAGCCAATGGGACACAATCCCCAATCACTGGACAGGGGGAGGTTCAGTTGACACCTTTCATGAGCCGGCGGAATGTGTTATACGCTCCTAATTTCTCTATGAATTTATTGTCTATTAGCCAGATTACAAAGGACTTGAACTGTCGAGCTATTTTTGACTCATCATCTCATGTTTTTCAAGACATAACCTCGGGCAAGGTGATTGGTTGTGGCCGTGAGCAAAATGGTCTCTACCATCTGGTCAATACTCCCTATATTGGTGCATATCTCCATCCTCCAGGACCAGACTCACCATATATCTGGCATCTCCGTTTTGGTCATCTCCCTCTCTAGAAGCTCTGTCGTATTCTGCCCCAGATTTCTCTGAAGTCGTCTTTTCAATGTGAAGCATGTCAGTTGGAAAAGCATCATAGGTCTACTTTCCCGAGTCGTCAGAGTCGGAGCAGTACCTCCCTGTTTGAGTTAGTCCATATTGATATTTGGGCTCCAAGTCGTGTTCCTGACCACCAGGGACACAGGTTCTATCTGGTTATAGTAGATGATTTTTCCCGTTTGTCTTCGGTGTTTCTGTTGAAAAATAAATCTGAAGCAGGAAATGTGATTCAAATGTTTATCAATGAAGTTCATAATGTTTTCTCTTCTACTGTGAAAATTGTGCGGTCTGACAATGCCTTGGAATTTTGTACTAGAACTTTGTCCTTGTTCTTTTCATCTCGTGGTATAATTCATCAAACTTCATGTGCCTACACTTCACAGCAGAATGGTGTTGCAGAGCGAAAACACCGTCATCTACTGGATATCACTAGAACCTTACTTATTCAGAGTCATGCTCCCAACTCATTCTGGGGTGATGCGGTTCTTACAGCTTGCTACTTAATAAATCGCATGCCCTCATCTGTCTTGAATGAGAAAACTCCTCTCTTTCTCTCGCCTTTCCTGAGAAGGAGTTGTTCTCTCTTCCACCTCGTGTCTTTGGTTGTGTCTGTTTTGTCCATCAGTTGGTACCATGTCTTGATAAGCTCTCTCCCAGGGCTATCAAATGTGTATTTGTCGGGTACTCCAGGACACAGAAGGGCTATCAGTGCTTTGATCCGCTGCGTCGAAAATATTTCCTTAGCGCTGATGTCACATTCTTTGAATCTGTCATGTTTTTCTCTCCTACAGGTGAACAAATGTCACCTCCTCATTCTGATACTGAGGTCTACTACATGTCCCCTCCTCCTATGAGTCAACTACCCTCTGTGTCATCTCCACCATCACCTCCACCCTTACCACCTCCAGTGACCATTGTGCCACCGTTACCAAAGTACTATACTCGTCGGTCCTCCTCTGCTCAAGGTCATGGCCAGTCATCCAACAACCCTCAGGTTGGTTTTGATAACTTGATTACTAATGATGAGTCTGAGGATCCATTGATACAGGAACCACAGCAGGATGATGATCATGGTGACTTGGACGTGCCTATCGCTATTAGGAAGGAGAAGCGTACTTGTGCTTCTTATCCACTTGCTTCTCATGTCTTATTTCATCGTCTGATGGGAGACTTCCAGAGATTTGCTTTAGAACTATCTGCCATCGAGATTCCACGCAATTACCAGGAGGCTCTCCAAGATAGCAAATGGCGTCATGCTATGGAAGAGGAAATGGCAACTTTGCAGTCCCGTGGTACGTGGACGCTTGTTTCTCCCCCACCTGGCGCGTCTATTGTTAGCTGCAAGTGGGTATTTACTGTTAAATACCATGCTGATGGAAGCCTGAAACGGTACAAGGCAAGGCTTGTAGCACGTGGTTTTACTCAGACATATGGAGTTGATTACATGGACACGTTCTCACCAGTTGCTCGACATTCCACCTTACGTGTCCTGCTTTCAGTTGCGGTAGCACGTGATTGGCCACTATTTCAGCTTGATGTGAAGAACGCATTTTATATGGAGATCTACACGAGGAGGTTTATATGCAGTAGCCTCCGGGATTTGCCGCTGAGGGGGAGTGTGCACAGGTTTGTAGACTCCATAAGGCGATATATGGCCTTAAACAACTTCCTAGAGCGTGGTTTCAAAAGCTTTCTGAACTGATTGAACGACAGGGCTTCAAGAGGTCAAATACAGATCATTCATTATTTGTGCAGAAGACGCCTAGAGGTACTGTGGCCATTATGGTGTATGTTGATGATATTATTGTTACAGGAGATGATGAGCAAGGAATCAAGATGACTAAAGATTTTCTCGGCAGTCAATTTGTGACGAAGGATCTGGGAACCCTAAGGTATTTCTTGTGGTTGGAATTTGCTAGAAATGCACAGGGTCTTGTGATGACCCAAAGGAAGTATGTTACAGATATGCTTGCAGAAACAGGAATGACGGGATGTCGACCATCCACGACTCCCATGGATCCGAGTATGAAGTTATATGATGATGATACCGATGAAGTTGATAAGAGAAGATACAGAGAGATGGTTGGAAATCTCATTTATGTTACAATCACCAGACCTGATATTGCATTTGCAGTGAGTCGAGTGAGTCAATTCATGGAGCAGCCTCGACAGATACATATGGATGCATTACATATGATATTGAGATATCTGAAATCAACTCCAGGCTCAGGTTTACTCTTCAAGATGTGAGACACACTCTCTGTATCTGCATATGCTGATGCAGATTATGCAGGTTGTCCCAAGGACAGGAAGTCCACTTCAGGGTTCGCAATATTTGTTGGCAATTCTCTTGTTTCTTGGAAAAGCAAGAAACAAACCGTTGTAGCAAGATTCAATGCCGAGTCTGAGTACAGGGCTATGGCTCAAGCCAGTACAGAAATGATGTGGGTTCGAGCAGTGTTATGTGATCTACATGTTGAGATTCCTCTACACATGGAGTTACACTGTGATAACCAAGCTGCCCTATTTATTGCAAACAATCCAGCATTCCATGAGAGAACAAAACATATCGAGGTGGATTGTCATTACACCAGAAACATGATTCAGAAGGGACTGATCTCTACTTCCCATGTTAGCTCTGGAGAGCAAACCGCAGACATCTTCACTAAGCCACTGTCCAGGGGATCATTCCAGAAGTGTTCATCCAAGCTAAGCATGATCGATATCTATGCTCTAGCTTGAGGGAGAGTGTGAAGATATTTATGTTTTCATATTTATATGTAATTCTTTCTTATTTTCTTTTCCTGTTATCTACATTATGTAATTTACCCATAGGACTCTCTACTATATAAGAGAGCCTAGGGTTCTCAGAAATAAACAAGTGCTCTTATTTTCTCCAATAAATCCAGGTCGCGGTACTGCCTCTGTGGCTCTCAAGCGGCGGGACGGGGGAGTCTGCCTTTAGGTCACCAACGCCTATGGCCCTTCTAATGGTGATGGTACAATGCTGGCCGAGGTGCTTGAGCAGCTGGGGTACGATTTCGATGAGGAGGAGTGGGTTCTAGGGGGGACCTGAATCTGACTCTCCTGGATGATGATCAGCCGCGTGGCCTTGGTAGCCGAGACCAGGGATCTGAGTTTTTTCGATGGGTAATGCACAACCTGGACCTATCGATTTTTGATGTCGCTGGCTGTAAATACACTTGACGCAACGTACGCTCTAGGTTAAGATTGGATTGCTTCCTTTTGTCGCCACCGATGGCGGGCCGTTTCCCTCTGGAGCGTGCTTGGGCCTTGCCGCAGGCGCGTTCGGACCACACTCTGACCATTTCGTCCTCGAAAGAGGATATAAAGGGTAGATTTTACTTCAGGTTTGAGAAAAACTGGCTCATTGAGCCTAGTTTCAGGGCCTTGATATCGAAGACTAGGAGTGCGATTCAGGTGGAGGGTTCCGCTGCTGGCAGGTTCGCGGCCAAGCTTTGTCACCTGCGCTCCATCCTCATGGCTTTTGGACAGGATGTGAGGGTGAGGAGAAAGGCCTCTAGACTGGAGGCTCACAGTTGTGTCCCGCGTGGATTCTCTGGAGGATGATGGGGGGCTTCTGCGGAGGAGAGAGCGGAGAGGGATGCATGATTGGTGGCCCTGCTAATGGAGGATCAGAAGGAGGAGGTGGAGTGGCGTCAGCGATCTCAGCAGCGTTGGCTCAGGGAAGGCGACGCAAACACACGTTTCTTCCATTCTGCGGCTTTGGGACGGAGGCTGAGGAATTTCCTGCAGGAACTAGAGATGGGAGGGGAACACATTTCGGGGGAGGCAGAGATTGGGAAGGCATTGAGAGATCACTTCGTAGAGATATCTCGGTGGAAGATTGGTAATGGATGGGGGTGGCTTGGGTGGGGGGCGAAGTCCCTTTCAGACGACCAGGCAACGTCTTTGATTGGTTCTTTTACGGAGGAGGAAGTCAAGAAAGCTGTTTGAAGCTTAAACGTGGATGGGGTCTCTGGACCGGATGGATTCTCCGCTCTCTTCTACCATGAATTTTGGGATGTGCTCAAGCGAGATCTCTTGAAGGTGATCGTTAAGTTCAGTAAGGACAATAGAGGTTTTGAGAAAATCAATCGGGTTATGCTTTTCATGCTGTCGAAGGATACACCAACATGTATTGATTATTTCAGGCCCATCGCTCTATCCAATGTCGTATATCTAGTTGTTGCGAAAACGCTGGCCATTCGCCTGAGGTCTGTCTTGGGGCATGTGATCTTGGAGGGCCAATCGGCCTTCATTCAGGGAAGGCAGATGGCGGATGGGCTCGTTTTAGAGTCGGGGATTTGCATGGACTGGAAAAGGTCCAAAGTGAGGGCCGCTTTATGGAAGATTGATTACACAAAGGCTTTTGACAGCGTAGACGGGAAGTTCTTATGACTCTCGCTTCGTCGAAGGAGTTTTCCGAAGATGTGGATTGACTGGATCAAGCAGTGTGTCACCACCACCTCTTTCTCGATCTTAATTAATGGCAAACCTAAGGGGGAGTTCTTCCAACCTCAAAGGGGGATCAGGTAAGGGTGTCCTCTGGCCCCAATTTTATTTGTATTGATTTCTGACACCCTGGGTGCCTTGTTCAAGGAGGCGGTTGACTCGGGCTGGTGCGAGGGGTACCGCAGGGGGGGGGGGTATCTCCATACTTCAATATGTTAATGACACGACTCTCTTTCTCGGGGGCAATGCAGAGCAATACGCTAATGCGGTACAACTGGTAGAGATTTTTTGCTGGAGATCAATAAACACAAATCAGTGGTGATTACTTTCAAAATGATGGCGGATAAGCGGGCTGCCGTAGCAGGCCTTGTTGACTGCGCCATAGGGAATCTGCCAATCCACTACCTGGGCCTACCGCTGGTGGCCGATAGGCTGAGGGCGGACGACTGGGAGGATGTCTTGCGAAGGTTGGAGCGTAAGATGGCGGGGTGGAAGGCGGTCTCTTTGTCTTAAGGGGGTAAGCTGGTCATGATGTGGTATGTGCTTACGGCGATCCCTCTCTTTTTCTATTACGAGGTTAATGCCAGCGAGGGCCCGAAGGAAGATTGAGTCTATAATGAGGAGATTTTTTTGGTCCGATGGAAGGCAACAAAGTAAAAATAGTCATCTGCTTGCGTGGGAAGAGTTGACGAAGAGCCAGGCGGATGGGGGTTTGGGGATTAGAGACGTGCAAGGCATGAACAATGCTCTCATCGTGAAGTAGATTATCTCTATTTGGGGCTCCTCCTCATCGTTGGTTGTGAGGTTGATTCGGTCTATCTATGGTATCTCGGGTCAGTTGATTGCAGAAAAGGTCCACTTTGAATCGTCTTTATGGTCCGGAATACATGTTGTACTCCCTTAGGTTCGGCACCTTTTGAGCCCTTCGGTTGGGGATGGCAATCTTTTTCACTTCTGGAAGGACCGATGGTCTTTTGTCGGGATTCTGGCAGACCAATTTCCTCGGCCTTATGCGTTGGCTGATCCGAAGGATGTTACTCTTGCCTCGGTGGGGTTGACGGGCAGGTGGGCCCTTTTTTCCTTTCAGAGTTGTCTGACCAGTGACTGGATGAGTACATGCAGATGCAGGATTCTCTACCCCCTGACGAGTCTCCTGGCGGGGGGTAATGATCATTTCAAGTGGGCGAACGGGTCATTCTCGATGCGGAGAGCATATGAGGTGCTGACCCGGCGTGATCAGGACCAGGACTGGGAGTTGTTACAGGACCTTAAATCGTGTGGGAGGCGAAAATTCCGAGTAGGATCAAATTCTTCCTCTTGTGTCTTCGTAAAGGTCGATTGTTGGATAAGGAGCGACGGGGCCGCCTTTTGGGCCTCATGGACACTCGTTGCGACCGGTGTGAGGAGTTTACAAAGGATTCTCTCCACCTCTTCTTGATGTGCCCAGCCTCGGTTCGGGTGTGGCAGGCTCTCCAAGTTCCGTGGTTACGGACGGGGGGCCTTGTGGAGTTCTGGGCTTTTATTAGATGCGCTCACCAGAGCAACTTGGTAGTTTACTGGAAGCATGTCGCTGCCCTATGGGCAGTTTGGCTGGGGCGGAATGAGAGGATTTTCAGCAATCAAAGATTCTATGACGAAAATATTGTCGCACATTATAACACCTTATGTCTCCTCCGGAATTCTTGAACCCTGTAAATCCCTTTATCTTTTTTTAATATAATTTGATTCTTGTGGTGGCCCCCACGATGGAGGTACACCTAATTTTCAATCAAAAAAAATGACCACGACAAACCTAAGTCCTGAATCTGAACCACATGCAATGCCCGTCTCTAAATCGTAAATTATCGCATCTGACTTTGTGAGGTCAAATGGGACCACGATTGTTTTGCTTCTGTTAAGCTTCGGTGTGAACGAACACCAAAATTGTCATTCACTGCAACCATTCTTATTGCCTCCTCATTACCTCCCTCAATAAAGAAGATAATGTTGTTTACATGTAACATCCGAGATTCGCATAAACCCGAACCCGAACCAATTTGGATCCAATTAACCCAATAAAGTTGTTGGTCAATGTTAAATAACTTAAATCGATCAATTGATCACAAATCAAAAGTTATTCGAGCAAATTCGACCAAAAATCGATCTCATCATATTACGTGCCAGAAAAAGCCGTGATGCAAATTTGGAAACCGCAAAATGAATCAAGACCGTCATTAAATTCGATTCGGCGAAACAAGCCCAACAGAATCGACCGTTAGTCAATCGGAGATTGTTTAGTATTTTAAAATCATAAAATTTAACCTCAAACCGAAGCCGTATCTTGAATTATTTCGAGCATCCAAACCCGATCAAAAGTATATCAATATTATACTCATTTTGATCGTCATTCAGAGACGATCAAATCGAGATTTTCCACGTCGAAATCGAAGATTGGAGGTACGTATATGGAATTTTTTTAACATCTTAATAGATAAGAAAAAAAATAAAATTTAAAATATGTTATCTGTTGTAGGAGACTCTGGATTCCAACAGTTCTTTTAAAAAATAATATGATATCATCATGCTGACATCAGCATGCTGATGTCACAAGTGATGTCATGGAAGAGGAAGCTTCCTCCCCACCTTCATTATTCTGTTTCTATATATTTTTTCCAAACCCAACGTCAAGGGCCTTCCTCTTTTAGCATTCTTCCCTTCCAACTCTCTCTCCCTTCTCATCTCTTTTCCTATAAAACCCATTTCACTCTTAATTAATACTGTTGTCCAACAGTCTTATGGAGGAGTCTATTGCTCTATTCCCAGCCAATAGAGCTATTGAAGCCCTCTTTAAACTTCTCTTTCTCTCGTTGTCTGAAATCTGCAATTGGGACTGCAAATCTGCTGAAGCCCTTGCTCCAGATTTCAAATTTGAAGCTATTTGGAGCTCCTACTGCTGCTCCAGGTTCTGCCAAGCAGGAGCTGATCCAAAACATCAATTGTAACATGGAAAGAGATTTCCATTTCGAAATCTCATTAGGTACAACCTCTCCATTCTAATTGCTTCTATGCATGAATAAACTCCTCTCTTTATTGCAACAAGCATTCTTCATGATGATATCTATAGATCACCACCTTCGATTGAGATTAACATTGAAATTGATCTCAAATCCTCAACAAACATGGAATTAATTGTGTAGAAACACATGCATGGCAGCAAGAGGATGGGCTATGGAATTGTACCTAATTATATCACAATTTTCTGGAGGAGGAGGAGAGCTGGATCAACTCATGCAACAGTCCAACTTGTATGGAAGAAGGGTTGTAGTTGGAAGGGTTTGAAAGAGGGCTTCAATAGCTCTATTGGCTGGGAATAGAGCAATAAACTCCTCCAGAAGACTGCTGGACAAGAGTGAAATGGGTTTTATAGGAAAAGAGAGGAGAAGGGAGAGAGAATTGGAAGGAAAGAATGGTAAAAGAGGAAGGCCCTTGACGCTGGGTTAGGAAAAAATATATAAAGAAAGAGAATAAGGAAGGTGGGGAGGAAGCTTCCTCTTCCATGACATCACTTATGACATCAGCATGCTGATGTCAGCATGATGATGTCATATTAATTTTTTTAAAAGAATTGCAAGAATCCAGAATCTGCTACAGCAGATAACATATTTTAAATTTTTTTCCTTGTTTATTTAAGATGTTAAAAAAAATCCGTATGTGCATCTCGAGTCGCCAATTTCGATGCACAAAATCTCAATTTGATTGTCTCTGAACGACTATCAAAATGAGTATAATATTGATATACTTTTGATCGGGTTTGGATGCCCAAAATAATTCGAGATACGGTTTCGGTTCGGGGTTAAATTTTATGATTTTAAAATACCAAACGATCTCCGATTTACGAACAGTCGATTCCTTTGATCTTTTTTCGTCGAATCGGATCTAATGACGATCTCAATTCGTTTTGCGATTTCCGAATTTGCATCGTGGATTTTTCGGGCACGTATTACGATGCGATCATTTTTTAGTCAATTTTGCCCAAATGACTTTTGATTTGCAATCAGTTGATCGATTTAAGTTATTTAGCATTGACCAACAACTTTATTGGGTTAATTGGATCCAAATCAGATCGGGAACGGGTTTATGTGAATCACATACATTACAAATATAAAAACCTCAAATGGAATCTCGTCCTGGACACTCAAATCAAGGTCATTATGTGTCTTGAATTTCATCTGGCGATAAAAACCCCAAAGGGTTTTGAACCCATAAAAATTTCAATGGGAAAACAAGACACATTCTTATAACATATAATAATTAAAAGGGCTTGTTTTAATTATTACCTGAGAAATGTTGCGGATATCGTGCTCGCATATCTGCTTCTATCTCCCATGTTACCTTTTTGACATCGTATCGGTGCCACAACACCTTGACCAAAGGAATCTCCTTGCTGCGAAGCTTCTTCATATTGTTGTTTAGGATCTGCATTGACCTCTCCTCATATGTCAAATCTGGCTCCACATCTAAATTCTCATAGTTGATGACGTATCGAGGGTCGTGCACATACTTCCTCAAGTTAGATACATGGAAGACGTCGTGGATAGCAGAAAGATGTGGAGGAAGGTCTACTTGATAAGACACCTTCCCCACTCTAACTAAAACCTCGAATGGACCAACATATCATGGCACCAACTTGCCACGAACACCAAATCTCTGAATTCTCTACATGTGAGATACTCAAAGAAATACCCAATCTCCCACCTGTAATTTACAAGAATGTCATTTCCTGAAGGCATGCTCACATGAATCATCCCAAATAAATGGAATATCGGTGGCACATGTTACTCTTGTTGTCTTTATTAGCTTTGTGGTTGTGAATGTGGATTGAATGTCATATATAAAAGTAAAATGCGTAAAATTTGCCCATATTTTCATACTTAATGCGATGTTTAGGGAATATTGTATTGCAAATGCAACGTAAACGGGTGCTCGGATCCGAGGGCGTTACACTGCATATTGTAAAATGGCAATAGGAAGTCTCCAAGGGAATACCCTGCGGAGACTCCTTCGTTAACCACTCACTCGATGATACATGTGCAAGAACATCGATTGTCTAAACAAAAACCAAGGTTGCCAACATGCAATCTTGGAGAACTTCTTTAGAGTAAGATGCAGTAGTGATGTATAATTTCTCCATGAGATATGTTAGAAAATTAACAAACGGAAGCGAAACAAGGAAAAGATAAAGAACAATAAAAATAACGAGATTTAACGTGGAACCCTACTCCCTAAGGAGCGTGATGAAATCACGGGAGAAGACCTCAAAGGGCCAGATTTATCTATTGACTTTCTCTATGGATACAGGAGGTCTGGGGCTCCTTATATAGTCTCCACGGAGCCTCCAAGTCCCACCACTGGTAGATATGGGACTAAACATATGGACGGGGTAAATGGATCTCTCCAGGATCCATTTACCCTCCTACAACTCAGATGGCGCACAACCAAATACTCCAACAAGATCCGAGCATATGGAAGCCACATCCGGCGGGGATGATCACGTGAACCTCCATCCATACTATAGAAACCACAAAGCTTTTGATAAGTCTACTTTCCATAGTATACCATTCATCCGTCATCTTTTCCAATCAAGAATTAATCTTTGTGGTCATTGCTAAACTATCTCCTATGTGTCTCTTTGGAATAAAGGCAGACTAGACTAGAGAAACAAGTTCGTCTAACATGGCATTAAGCATTTTGGGAAGACTTTGAAAACCACGATGTAAATGGCATTCGATAAAGCAATTAGGCAAAAATGTTCAACTCATTTCAACGCCTCCTTCCTTGGTAGTAATATTACGAGCGCTCTATTGATGCAATCAAAACTCACATTAGCATCAAATTCCTCCAATACTATCATTACATCATCCCCAACTACAACCCAGAACTCATAGTAGAAAAACCCCAAGAAACCATCTGGCTTCGAGGTGTCATCATCGTTTAGACCAAAAACCATTGCCTTTACCTCGCCGTGCTCAAAAGGACTCGTGGGTTGGGAATCCTAAGAATTAGAGATTAGTGTGGTACCCGTCCATCTCCACCATTTATTCCCATCCTTGCAAGTTGTGTAAGTAGTTTGCTGTTGCTATTCCCATCTTCCATCCTCCCTCCATAACCGTATTGCCTGCCACGATAGCTTGTAACAAGTTGTGTATGTAGTTCCATTGTCCACAACATAAGAATTTGGTTTGCATCCCCTTCATTAATCCATTTTTACTTGGATCTCTACTTCCACTCCAGCACTTATTTCTTATCCTCTTCCAAGGTAACCATCTGGCACACTACCATTTCCTCTAGTTCCACTGCAAACAGGTCTCTATCATCTTCCAATTGTTCCAACTCCCTATTTCAGATTCAACAACTGTAAGATGGCTCCTCCATAGCTCCTACAATCTTTTTTTGTAATTGCAAAATCGCACACGCAATGTAGTGAGTCTTTGCACTACCTAACTGACTACCAGACCTGTACACTCAAATGATGCCCACTGCTCTGAAAACAAATCTCCGAAGTCATTCTCCAGAAGCTACAATATCTAGAATCCAAAAAAAAGAACGAGGTATGTCCCCTATCTTGGATCTCATATTAGTGGAGTGGGATCAGATCTCATACATAGACGAGAAGTGGAACTTGCTAAGTGGAAGTTCTTCAGTAGTTCAACGGAACCCAGGAAGCGATCTAATCTGGATGGAGACCTCGAGTTTCTTTAGGTATATCAGACATCCATTGCATCAATAATCTCTAATTGCATATTGCTCACCAACTTCCCAAAGTTGTTGGAGCATGGGTCATGCTCCTCGAAGACGAGGATAGTCCAAGGAGAGGAACTCCGCATTAAAACCACCCCTAATGAGCCGATCCATAGATAAAAATTTCTCTGGAATCATGGAGCTCAAACCAAATCAAGGCTCTCACAAAGGGATCCGGTGGTCTACAGACATGACAGCCAACCAGGAGTCTATTTGCCATGTCAGCAAAATGGTGGTTTTTCAGCAAAATGGTGGTTTTCACAAATCTACTTGCAAAATATGAAAGGAAAGAGTGAATCTATCTTTTCCAAGTAATTAAAATTCCTCTCACACTACTTACCACATCTAACAATCTAAAATCAGATAGAGTTGGTACTCCAACATACCTCCACAGCAAGTCGATCAAGCCATGTAACTTTGTCTCAAATAACATAACTAAATCCCCAAATCATCTACTTAACAATAAGCCACACAATAAGCCTATGACCTTCTTTCATTCAAGATCTCCCAACAACCCAACATTCCATTAAAATAACTTTCATAAGGAAATTTTTGGCATTACACATGGTAGGAAGCCCCCATGGAAGGTATTTTCTCAGTGTACACTTTAATTGCAACTTTGGGTTTTTTAGCATTCCACAAAACTCTTGAAGGATTACACTAGAGCCATCATAGAGAAGGTTGAAGACAAAATCCCATCGCCAATGGAGATTTAAGTTCTAGCTTCTACCATCGTCGTGGTGGTACCTAGCAACTCGGGTCCAAACACAGACCCCATCAATTGGGAAGCACTTTAGCTTTGTGCAAATCTGATCCGACCAAAGTTCTACAGGGTCACAGCAAGAAGGGGGCTCCCCATATTTGATAAGCAGACTTTCAATCGAGCCCAAGAAAGCCCTAATGAAGAACAGGACGGGTATCTTATCGGGACGAGTTTTCAGGTATAATTCCAATGAAACATCGAGCCTACAATGACATCTGATAAGCATTATTTAAGTAGTGCTCCTTCCAAGTTTCAAAAAAAGGAAACCACAATCTCTACCTGATCAGATAATTTACGTACGTTGCACCCATCAGATCTTGCAAGAATCGCAAGTCAATGCTCTCCTCCACCATCAATTGCAAGTCCTCCAAAATCTTTAACAAACAATAGACATTCAACACTATCAAATCAGTGGTTCTCAAAACTATCAACACAGCCTCATTTGAGGATAAGTGCACAAGTACACCTCTTTCAAAGAGCAATAGGTTGATCAAGATCCTTTGGATGATCTATCTACTTTATAGCACTCACCCAAGGTGTAACAGTCTCAACCTGTAAAGTTTATTGTTGTACAAACATATCAACAATGCCATCAATAGAAACCAAGTGCTCAGAATTTACTCGAGTCGTGCTAGATGATGGGGAAGGCACAAGAGCAAGGGGTATAGTAATTGGCCTGTGAATGTAGTAGCGAGGAGAAGTCTTAAGCCACAGGAGGTGTAGTAGGAGGTAGAGGTGCAGGTGAAGGAGGAGGTGAAATGTAAACCTCCTCACCAAACTTAAACACAGTCATCATGCTACAAGTGCGAGAAGATTACATAACAAACTCAAATATGCGATGTTGACATTGATATAGTACTTTCGTCTAACAAGATCAAAGCATTGGTACCCTTTTTAGGTATGAGAGTAGCTCCTAAAATGTACTTGATAACTCTAAGTGAGAGCTTTTCACAACTATGAGTCAATTGATGAACAAAAGTCACAGAACCAAAGACACAATGTGTTAGTGAGAAGAGATCCTTATAAAGAAACGCAATCATAAACAGAACTTTTTCTCCAAACACGAAGGGTGGTATACGGTTGAACATGTAGCATGTAGTGAGGGCACATCACCCTAGAAAGAGTAGGGAGAATGACTTTGTACAAAAAGAGTCATGATAACATCATGAAGATGATAATGTTTATGTTTTGTAATATCGTACTACAGAGAAGTGCAAACACAGGAGGTCTGATATCAGATGTCAAAGGACGTCAAGAACTGAGAGAGCTGAATAGTACAAAACTCCAAGGCATTGTCAGAGTGGAAATATTTAATAGTAGTAGAAAGAATGTTCTTTACTTAAATTATGAAATTTTTCATAATGAAACTTATAAAAAAAACTCAAAGGGAGTCTCGTCCTCGAGACTCGAATCAAGGTCACTATGTGTCTTATTTGAATTTTTATCTGGTCAAAAAAACCTCAAAGGGCTTTGAACCCATAAAAACCTCAAAGGAAGAACAAGCCGAAATCTTCAACATATAAATAATTACAAGTGCTTATTTTGATGATTACCTTAGAAGAGCTGTGGATATCGTACCCGCATGTCTGCTTCGGTCTCCCATGTTGCCTCTTCGACTCTACGTCGGTGCCACAACACCTTGACCAAGGGAATCTCTTTGCTGCGAATCTTCTTCACACCACTGTCAAGAATCTGCACTGGCCTCTTCTCATATGTCTCCGGCTCCACGTCATGATTCTCATAGCTGATGATGTGTCGAGGGTCGTGCACGTACTTCCTCATGTTGGATATATGGAAGACGTCATGTATGGCTGATAAGTGTGGAGGAAGGGCTTTTCGGTAGGCTACCTTCCCCATACGAGCGAGAATATCAAATGGTCCAACATATCATAGTGCTAGCTTGCCACGAATACCAAATATCTATACCCAATCTCCTATCTGTATTTATAGGAATTTCATTAGTATAAGATTAAGTTAAATCTTAATCAGTCATATTTGTAAAAGAAATAAGAGAAGAGGATTGGATACCTGAAGCTCCAAATCTCTTCTCTGATGGTCTGCATAGCTCTTTTGGCGGCTTTTTGCCATCAAAAGCTTTTGTCTCACAAGATTAATAGCCCTTACAGTCTCCTCCAGAAGATCTACGAAAGTAAAGAGCACGATCACCTACCTCACGTTAACTGAGAGGTGTGAGGCATCTCCGTCCGTATAGGGCTTCGAATGGTGCCATGTCGATATGATAGTTGTTGTTGTTATATGTGAATTCCAACAATGGCAGATGATCCTTCTAGGACCCTTTACACTCCAAAGTGCATGTACGCAGCAAATCCTCGAGTGTCTGAATAGTACACTCGCTCTGTCCGTCGATCTATGGATGGTATGTGGAACTCATCTGCAGCTCTGTTTGTAGTGTTGATATGAACCATTGCTAGTAATGAGATGTAAACCTCGAGTCTCTGTTAGAAACTACCTCACATATAGCCTGATCAATCTAGATGGAGTGTATGTCTTGTTGACAGGTATGAAATGGGCTGGCTTGGTTAACCTGTCAACAACAACCCAAATAACATCATGTCTATCTGGTGTCCTCGGCAGTCCAGTGATGAAATCTATAGCTCTCCCACTTTCCACTCGAGAATGGGGAGAGACTGCAATAACCCTGGTGGTCTCTTGTGCTCAACCTTCACCATCTGGCAGGTCATGCATCTACTAACATGATGTGCTACATCGCATTTCATCCCATCCCACCAGAAAAGTCGACGCAGATCACGATACATTTTTGTGTTGCTAGGGTGAATAGACAATCTTGGTTGTGTGCCTCATCAAGAATGTCTCTACGTAACTGCTCGTCGTTGGGCACAACGACCTGGCCAGCTTTCCACAAAATAGACTTTACCACTACAAAATCATCTAATTCATTCTTGATAGCACACATGTATATGTCTTGAATCCAAGGATCTATCCTCTGTGCTTCTACTATGCGATCCCAAAGACTGTTGAATCGCAGAAGCACGACAATAGATATGGATGCACTCTCTTGAGGATGCTAATCAGTCAAAGTTACGATCATATCCCACATGTATAGCCAGTTCATTGTACCTTCTGCATGAGTTCTCCTGCTAAGCGCATCTGCTACCATGTTTCCCTTACCGTGGATGGTAAGAGATCATGCAATCGTAATCCTTCAGTAGCTCAAGCCACCTGCGTTGTCTCATGTTCAACTCCTTCTTATTAAAGATGTACTTCAGACTCTTATGATCTGTGAAAATCTCAACTCATTTGGTGCCATGCGACACGGAGCCATCGACATCGATTGTGTATCAGGTAATAGTATGATCTCGAACTCAATCTCTCTATCAAGAGGTAACCCCAGCAACTCATTAGGAAATACATCTGGGTAGTCTAACACTACTCCAATATCTTGTGTCATAGGCTCATGATATGATCTCTCGAACAAATGCTAGATATAAACACATCCCTGGTCAACAAGTCTTTGAGCCCGTAACACTGAAATGTACTTTATTTTGGAGTCATGTAATGTACCCTCAAAGGTGAACTCAGGCAAGTTTGGAATTCTGAAGACAAATATCTTTTTAAAGTAATCAACAAGCGCGTGATGAACTGATAATCAATCCATGCCTAAAATTAAGTCAAACTCATCGAGATATAATAACAGACAGTCTGCAATCATCTCATTACAACAACCATCACCAGTAAATCTCTGACTATCAATGAAATGACAAACAACTGACCACCTATCCTACAAATGTTATATGGAGGATAATACAGTCTTTGCAACTCTACCTAATGAAGCTAGTAATCTCAACGCAATGAAAGAATGTGTCACTCCAAAATCAAATAAAACATGAAAAGTTCAGCCCGACACTGAGACCATACCTTTCATTATAGTACCATTTGATCGCACCTACTCCTCAGTCACTGTATGTAATTGACCCTGCCTAGTTGGTGCGGTACTCGAACCTATCACACTCTGTGTTTGTCCTGGCGGCCTCATCAAGTTGGAGTTCCTACCACGAAAACTCCCAGTACGTTGTGTATGTGGCTGTGAAGGCTGTGACTGTGGTCGAGGCTCACCAAAAGTCTGTGAGCACTGATATCGGTAATGACCCCATTCATTACACAAGTAGCATCTCACAGACAGGGTAGGCATGGTATTCATGCATGTGCTCTGAGTCGGTCTTGCTGGGGGTATTTCAACTCTCTATGACCCAAATGGTGATGTTGAACTGGTGCTACGTCTGGCGAGTGCTCCTCCTAAGGTAGTCGTTGGAGATGAGCGAGCACCGCCACAAAATACCGAACCTGTAGGTCAAAATCACTTAGCTAACCTTTGTTGTTGGAACTGTCATCGAATCGGTCCAAAAGATAGTTGTTGCCGCTCCAGACGAGCTCCCAAAGCCTCTCTTATAGATGTCTTCAAACTTCTCCGTTGCATCAGTAGCCTTGGAGATGGAAGTGATACGTAATCCGACCAGCTTCTCTTCCACTTCTTTTTGCATCCCTCTGATGAACTTTTCTAGATTCTCATCTAGAAATGTAGCAGCTGATGATGTGTGTTGTGACAGCTCGGTGTAGCGAATGAAGTACTCTCTAGTTGTCATTCTCACCTGTCTGAGCTCTGCAAACATTCGGTGCTGGGATTCTTTCCACCTCCCCCAAAAAGAAGTGGAATCTGAATCTTGTCTTGAAGTTGTCCCATGTGGGCTTGCGTTCAACTCAATAACTATCACCTCCTACCATCTCTCTGCGAATGCTATCAATGAGTACTCCATGAAAGATAGACATGAGTCTCGTGGTACACATATCATTTGAAGTACCTTCATGACCCTCTTCAGCCACTTGTCAGCCTCATCTGACATCTCGGTGTCTTCGAACATTGGCAAATTGGCTCGCTGGTAGGATGTGAAAACAGACTGATGCGTGTGAATGGCAGAGTGCTCGGGTACATCCTCATCTGCAAAGTATACAGGGTCATGCTCCTTATCGTAATCTCCATCCTCAGCTCTATGTACTAGCATCTCCTCATGTAGATCATCAAAATGAGGTTGTTGTACCTCAACTGATTGAGGCTTGTTGGGAAAAGAGTCTTCGATAATTATTCAGAAAACCCTAGGCTCTCTTATATAAGGAGAGACCTTAAGGGTAAATTACAGAGAGGTCTATCAAAGATAAAGAAATAACAAAAAAGCTACATAAAGAGATAATAATACTACGAACTATCTCTACACTCCCCCTCAAGGTGGAGCATAGATATCTATCATGCTCAGCTTGGATGAACATCTCTGAAACGGTCCTCTGAGCAGTGGCTTGGTGAATACATCTGCAGTCTGATCTCCTGAGCTCACATGTGCAGTGGATATCAATCCTCTCTGGATCAAGTCCATAGTATAATGACAGTCAACTTCAATATGCTTGGTCCTTTCATGGAAGGCTGGATTATTGGCAATGAACAATGTTGCCTGATTGTCACAATGAAGCTTCATAGGTAGAGGCACCGCTATACGTAGATCTTCTAGTACTGAACGAACCCACATCATCTCCGTATTGGCTTGAGCCATGGTCCTATATTCGGATTCGGCACTATACCTTGCCACAACAGTTCGTTTCTTGCTTTTCCAAGAAACCAAAGAGCCTCCAGCAAAGACTGCAAACCCTGAGGTTGGTTTCCGATCCTTAGGACATCCCGCATAATCAGCATCTGCATATGCTGAGATGGATAAGTCTGTGCCCTTTCTGAATAGCAGCCCTGACCCTGGAGAAGATTTCAGATACCTCAGTATCATGTGTATAGCATCCATGTGAACCTGTCTTGGCTGCTCCATAAAATGACTCACCCTGATAACTGCAAATTGAATGTCTGGGCGAGTTATTGTAATAAAGAGGAGTTTTCCCACCAATTCTCTATATCTCCTCTTATCTACTTCATCAGTATCACCATCATACAACCTCACGCTAGGGTCCATGGAAATACTTGATGGTTTGCATCCATCCATGCCAGTCTCAGTCAGGAAGTCTGTAATGTACTTCCGTTGGGTCATCACCAAACCCTGTGCATTCCTTGCAACTTCCAACCCCAGAAAATATCTTAGGGTCCTAAGATCCTTTGTAACAAACTGACGGCCTAGGAATGCCTTCGCCCTCTCTATGCCCTGAGCATCATCTCCTGTAACAAGAATATCATCCACATAAACCATAATGACAACCGTACCTGCCGATGACTTCTGGATAAACAATGAGTGATCGGCATTTGACCTCTTGAATCCTTGTTGCTCAATTAGGCTGGACAACTTATGGAACCATGCTCTCGGACTCTATTTGAGGTCGTATATCGCCTTGTGAAGTCTACAGACCATCTGCTTCTCCCCCTCAGCAGTGAACCCAGGTGGCTGCTGCATGTAGACTTCCTCCTGTAAGTCCCCGTACAAAAAGGCATTCTTGACATCTAGTTGATATATACTCCAATCACGAACCACAGCAACGGATAAGAGAATACGAAGAGTAGAGTGTCTCGCCACTGGAGAGAATGTATCCATGTAATCCACACCATAGGTTTGTGTAAACCCACGGGCGACCAAGCGTGCTTTGTACCTATCCAACGTGCCATCGACATGATATTTGACTGTGAAAACCCATTTACAGCTCACAACTGAAGCATCAGAAGGTGCAGGGACCAAAGACCATGTGCCACGAGACTGTAAGTCCCTCATCTCCTCTTCCATTGCTAATCTCCAGCAATCACTCTTCAAAGCATCCTGGTATGTCCGTGGTATATCCACGGAAGACAAGGCTATGGCAAACCTCTGAAAATCACCAGTGAGACGGTGAAAAGATACCTGTGACACAAATGGATAAGAGGCACATTGCCTCTTCTGCTTCCGAATGGCAATCGAAACATCAAGATCATCATCTGTCGTACTGGATGGGCTAGTGTCTGCCTGTACTGAAGGATCCTGCACATGTACCAAACCTGACCCGTCAGTAGTAATGCTATCTGAACATACCTGAGGCATGATGATTGGCTTCTGTGTAGTCTGAGCAGGACCTGAACGGCGTGTATAGAATTTAGGTAACGATGATACGATAGGTCGTGAAATGGATGGAGGTGGAGGTAGTGGTGGTGGTGGTGCTGGCGTGGAGACGGGCACATGAGACAACTCAGGAGTACTCAATGTAGGTGGTGGAGGAACATAGATATCATCAGTGGTAGTGGATGGTACCATTATGTCACCTGCAGGAGAAAAATACATGACCGACTCAAAGAAAGTGACATCAGCACTCACAAAGTACCGCTTAGTCACAGGATCATAACACCGGTAGCCCTTCTGAGTTCTAGAACACCCAACAAAGACGCACTTGACTGCTCTAGGAGAGAGTTTGTCAAGTACGGGAGATAGACGATGAGCGAAAGCCATAGTACCAAAAACACGTGGAGTCAGTGAAAACGACTCCTTGTCTGGGAAAATAAGAGAGATAGGTATCTTATCACCAAGAACTGAGGATGGCATTCGGTTAACCAGATAGCATGCAGTAAGAACAGCATCGCCCCAGAATGAAATAGGAACACAACTCTGAATCAATAGTGTTCGAGTAATATCCAAGAGATGGCGATGCTTTCTTTCCGCCACACCATTTTGTTGTGAGGTATACGCACAAGTGGTTTGATGAATAATACCCTTTGACGAAAGGATTAGAGAAAGTGAGTGTGTACAAAATTCAAGGGCATTATTCGTTCGAACATATTTGACAGAGGTAGAAAAAACATTGTGCACTTCATTAAGCAAATTCTTGATCACATCTCCTGCTTCAGATTTATTTTTCAAAAGAAAGACCCATGACATACGCGAGAAATCATCCACTACCACAAAATAAAACATGTGCCCCTGATGATCGGGAACACGACTCGTACCCCATATATCAATATGTAACAACTCAAAAGGGGAGCTACTGCTCCGACTCGGACGGCGTGGGAAGCTCGACCTGTGATGCTTTCCCAACTGACACGCTTCACATCGGAAGGACGAACTAGGAGAAATCTGGGGCAGAAGATGACGCATTTTCTGGAGCGGAAGATGACCAAACCGGAGGTGCCAAATGTACGGAGAGACTGGTCCAGCAGAAAAAGATGAGACGTCAGCATAGGAATCCCGAACCAGTCGATATAAACCATTCTACTCAGAGCCACAACCAATCACCTTGCCCGTGAGTATGTCCTGAAAAATGAGAGAAGACGGGTCAAATATAGCACGACAATTCAAATCCTTTGTAATCTGACTAATAGATAGCAAATTCAATGAGAACTCAGGAGTATGTAGGACGTTCTGTAGCTGCATAGTGGAGGATAGAAAAACCTCCCCCTGTCCAACCAGGGGTGAATATGTACCATCTGCTATCTGTACTGAACGACCGGGAGGAATATCCCTGTAGGCCTGTAATCTGCCTCTGTCTCGGCAGAGATGATGTGTGGCTCCGAAATCTATAACCCAGTCAGATATATCATGAGGTGATGTGAATGCAGGAGATCTACCTGAGGTGCTCGCAGCAGCGGATGAATTGGCAGAGGCTGTGGCGGCAATATCTGAAGAGCCATCAGACAAATCAACAGATGACTGTGGCATAATATCTCGGAGACGGGCCACAAGTTCGTCAAATCGACTATCTGCAGTAGAGGATAATGGAGACAGAGAATGCTCTGCAACACGTGCCGATGCTGAGAATCCATGCTTAGAATAGCATGTCTCCTCTGAGTGTCCTGTGCGGTGACAATAGGAGCATGTCTGACTGAAGCGACCACCCCTTCCCTGGGGTCCACGGCCACGTCCACGACCACAGCCAGGATGCGGTCCACCTCTCCCACGCGAGACTGCCATCGCTGATGGGGGTGGAGTAGAAGAGTTGGAGGAGACTGGAATGCGATTGAGCCCTCTATAAACATCCTCTACTGGAGGAATAACTACATCAGCTAGGATCTGGGACCGGGCGGCATCATACTCAGGATCAAGAGCCGCAAGTAGAACACCCACCATGGTGGCGTTCCGAACGTCTTCTGTTGTTCAGGAGTAGCGTTGAGAGGAATGGTACTGTATAGCTTCTCAAACATCCCACTTAGGGATGTGTATAAGGAATGGAGAGGTCTGCCGCTCTGCTTCATTGTGAAAATGTCATGCTGAAGCTGCAACATCTTGGTCTCATTTCGCACCTGCGAATAAGTAGCGGCAAGGATGTCCCACATTGCCTTGGCAGTGGGCTGATGGAGGGCGTCGTTAGCTATCTTCATCGTTAAGGTACCTGACAACCAGACCTTTGCGTAGCCGTCGTGAGCCTCCCATGAGGCATAGATTGTCTTCTCTGCAGGCTCATCCTCGGTAAGAATGTGTTTCTTACCATTAGACTTCATGAGGCTCATGAACTGCATAGCCCAGAGCTCATAGTTAGACCCGTCCATCTTCACTATTGGCGCAGGGCCTTTGAATGCGCCGGTGGAGGGCATTTCGGCTTTGGATTCTGACATACTGCTGCTTGGAGAAGAACAAGGATTTATAGGCACTGTGATGAATGTCTACACCAACAGCATCAGATTTGAGTGTGTATGTAGACGTTACGCACTCAAACCCATATATCGGTCAAAGTGAGGACTAGGGCACGCCTTAGAGAAGGCTTACAACCCTACGGTGACTGGTTGGGACCTACGGCAGCAAGCAGCAGCCGCAGGCAGTGGCTGGGACCCGCAGGCGGCAGCCTGGTGACGTCCTGGAGACCTGGTGGCTGTCGGGGAGGCGGTTGCGGTGGGCTGGAGATGCCTGGGGTTGCTGACGGCGAGCCGGGGAGGCGGTGGGCTGGGGCTAGGCGCGCGGAGATGCGCCGAGAAGAGGGAGGCGGGTGGGGAGGGGAGGGGCGGCGGGTACAGAGCCCTAGGGCGGCTCTGATACCATGTTGGGAAAAGAGTCTTCGATAATTATTCAGAAAACCCTAGGCTCTCTTATATAGGGAGAGACCTTAAGGGTAAATTACAGAGAGGTCTATAAAAGATAAATAAATAACAAAAAAACTACATAAAGAGATAATAATACTACGAACTATCTCTACAAGGCTAGTCCTGGCATGTTTCATCTTGAGATGGATGATAAGTGAAATCTAACAGCTCTTTGAATCTCATCTCCAAGTCTATTTGTCTGTCAGTGATCTCTGTCTGTTAAGCCAAAATCTAATCATGTTGACCTATCATAGCAGCTTGATGTTGTTGCTGGAGGTCGGTAAGAGCGGTCATGATGCGTTCCAAGCGATCAACCATCTCCTGGTCAGCTCTGGATATCTTGGTTATGCATGAGAACCAATATCATTAATCATAGTAGTTGACTTTGCTGATATCTCTAATCATGCTTTTCTCTTTTTTGGATACTATATGAAAATTAAATGCAATTGGTGACATCTATGGTTATTGAATTTTAATGTCATATTTCCCTCTAAGACTCGTGACAAGTCAGAGGATTGTTGCTATTTAAGAACTTAATGCAATCAGAATCACAATACTGCAAATGTGTGTATCGGGGTACCACAGCTCTGGCACCAAACTTTTATACCCTCGAATCCGAGTACCCATTTATACGACACTCGTAGCATTTTATTCGCAATGGATCGCATTATGTTGTTGAAATTGAGGGGAAATTTTTCACGTTTTACAATGACATTCACAATCAATATATTACAACTACGAAGACAACAAGATGTATTACCAACTTTCCATTGAATTAATTTCCATATAGTTTACATGTAACAAAAAGAATATAACATTGTATGCATCTCCCAAAAATGAACGAAGATAAAGAAAAGCACTATACATAAACTGAATCAAAAAATGTAACAATTGTACCTTCAAATATAACAACAGATGTTCGGGATCATCAGTCAGCTACAACGATGCAGGCGTTTTGCATGCCAAGCATGAAAGGAAACAAATAGGATATCAATAAATATTGCGTACATTCTAGCATCAGTAGAAAGGCATTGATATTTAAATTTAACAAACTACCTACGTGGAAAATGGTTTTCAACCTCCTCTATATTTATACCCCATGATCACCCATTACCCCATTGTTTTTTCATATAAATACATTTCTATATATATATATAAGCTAATGGTCTATGTGTACATTATTACCTTTATATTGCTTAGGAATCATGTTTGTGGATCTTGATGTTGAGAATGATGAATTTCAAATATGATCCTTAGTTTTGTCTAGTTCTCAAGTCTAGCGAATAGTCTGTGATCTTGGTCTAAGGATGACCTCACACTATGACTCTAAGGCATGAAGATTTTCTTAGGGTTGGGGTACCTCCGTAAGCATGCAGCGGAGTGTAATGTATCCTAATTAAGTTCCCAACATGTCCACTAGCTTATCTTATTACTCATAGTAGTAGTTATGACATCTGATGAATTGTCAATGATTAATGATTGGTGATAAATGATTCTGTACCAAGTTCAATTGTAGCCAACTCAACTGTAACTGATCTTAAATCTAGTCAAACTCTATTGTAACCCATTCCAAACTCAACTATAACTCCTTCTAATTAAGTTGTAACTGATTAGTATGTAGCCATCGCCAAGCCTATTGGCGGAACAGTATTTCAGTAACAAAAACTCAAGTTGTGAGGAAGTCTCCTAAGAAACCTTTCCGTCTCGCCCTCTAAGTGAAAATATGGTTCATTAGAAGGATAGGTCTACTCCAAAACTATGCTACAGAGATGGGTGAGACTCTCCGAAAAAATCACTCCAGAAATCGACCTGACCGGCACAGGCTAACGAGTTCATAAGAAAAACTAAAACTAAGGGAACCCCAGCCTAGGTACCATAAAATAGAGGGTCAACGGAACTGGTCAAAAGTTGGGATCCCAACAAAGCGTAAAAACATATACTACGAACTCGTGTAAAAACCGTAAAAAGGATTGGGATCCTAAACCGCGTACTTAGAGGCCGCTGCCCGAATTGGGCTTCCTATCTTCCCCCCCCCCCCAGTTGAGGGTCACTGCGCCCTCTCACGATTAGGTGTAAGAGTCATTGTGACCGTCACATATATCTGTCGTTAATGATTACCATCATAAGGATGTATACGATTTCACTTTCTTTCTCAATCTCTTATGTAGTTAACATACAAATCTAGTCATCAATCTCAACCTTACTAACGAAAATGGTTATAACCAACCCAGAATACAGTCAAACACTATATGCAATATATTATTGTTGTATTATCCCTTCCTCCAATTTGTAACGTTAAATCCATACCCCTAAAAGAAAAATGGAAAAGAAGGTAAGTAGAATGAAAACCCAGAGCCCTCATGTATCAAATAAACCACCAAGAGATCAATACTGACCCATTCATTACGTGATACAACATATTAATTATATATGGTCCCGACATCATCCAAAATTATGATATTAAGACGATGCAAAATACAAACATATACAGAGGACGCCAATTTAATTTCTACATGGACATCGATAACCAATCCTACAAAATCAAACAAAAAGTGGATCAAAATCTAGAGAGAGGAAGAAGATGTTAGATGATAACAGGGAACTTTTATAGATATTGATCACATAGTGCTTTTTCTCATTATGAGCTAGTTTTTTAGTGTCGATGTTACTTCTTATTTCAAGGGATGAGCTTATCGGGAAATCTTTAGAAAATACATGGAAATGGTTAAAAATAGATGAATTGTATAAAGTTCGAGACATGTTCTAAGTTCATAAATATCATTAACATATAAGTGCAGATGAGTACACCCAATTGAATGGTAAATTAGTGAAGAAATAGGCAGTAGCTTGATGAAGAATCATCAATAACTATCCTCGAAAATGGTTCGTGTCAATTGAATGGTAAATTGAAACAATCACGAAAAGAGTTCTTTTTAAGGTTCCACACCAATTTGGATGTGCGTCTATAACCTAAGATTTTACATGTATAGGTAAGTTATATGATGCCCATTCTACACATATAATTCTTGTCAAGAGGGGAAAGGTGTTCTATGGAAAGTCTGTAGAAATTACGCATTTTGAATGCTTTAAGACGTGAGCCCCCTCTTTTTACCTGGAGATAAAGTGCCTTAATTATCGCGGGGCACAATGTCAACATCTTGCACGTTTTGAATTGTATGGCACTATGAAAGTGGTCATCCACAGTCTCACTTGGATCTTTCTTTGGTAGGTTGTTTCATGGTTGTTGGACTTCTATCAGTTGATATCTCAAAGGCTACAGCTCTCTAAGTGATGAGGTATACCTTCAGTCGTATTGTCTATGCACTCTAACCGTCTCTAGACAGAGGTGTCCCTTCAGTAGTGATGTATATGTACTCTAACCTTCTCTACATAAATGTAATGCTACATCTTCTTTGGAATTCAGAAAGAGTCCATTTGAAATCAAAATGTACAAAATGACAAAAATGGAAATAAAAGAGGTTTTTTAAAATGTACATGCATGGCCGCAAGATGAGGGGAAAAAGGATTGTACCTATTTGGATCAAATTTTGGAGGAAGGAGGGTTGATCTTGCATGTAGTAATAGCCAATTGCATGCTCCAGGAGGAAAGGAAAAAGAGTTCCAGTAGCTGCTGCAAGAAATTGCACAAGAGCTCTATTAAAGAGGGGGAAGGGCAGCTTCTTAGAGGAGAAGCAGCAGTTGCAGCTGCTTGCTACAGTATCTCCCAAGAGCCTTTGAAACTTAGAAAAAAAAGATGACTGGACTTTGCTTCTCGGTGGAGCAATTGGGGGAAAAAGAGAGGAAGGAAAAGGGGGGGCAAGGGAGAGAGGAGGGACTCCTACGTGGAGAAAATAGAGACAAATGTCTCCTGAATGACATCAACAAGTTGATGTCAGCTTGCTAATGTCACCTCTTTCATTTTACATTTTTTACTTATTTTATTTGAAATACAAAAGTCGTCCATATTCACACCTCGAGTCTCTGATTTTGACGAATAATAGCTCGTTTTAACCGCCTCAGAACGACAATCAAAATGAGTATAATATTCTTATGCTTTGGATTGGGTGTGAATCCTCGAATTTTTCAAGGCAGTCTCGATTTGTGACTAAATTTTGTGGTTTTAAAATATCAAATGACCTTTGACTGATGAACGGTCAATTCCGTCGAATTTTGGATGGTTTCGATTTGTTTTGCGGTTTCCGATTTTGCATCGCGTCTTTTTAATGGCACGTATTACAATGCGATTGACTTTTGGTCGATCGCGGCCAAATTGTGAATCCCCTAGGATCCAGATACCCGTTTACGACGCATTCGCATTATTACATTCACATGTCATCGCAGAAAGTATTGAAAATTCAAGGAAATTTTTTTCGCGATGAAGCATATTCAAGCAACATTGTATTATTACAAAATAACACACCAACAAGAGTCAACAACTTTTCTTTTCATTAATTTTTATATATAAATTTACAATATGTAAATGAAGCTGATGGTACATTCACATATCCCAATATCAGACTGAAGAAGAAATAACATCTATAATATAACAGTACAAAAGCTACAACAAAAGAAGATGAACCAAAAGAGATCGTACGGTCTAGTATACACAGGGTCTTCTGAAGTCATCAATAGCTACTAAGCAGCAGGCTCCTTATCCGGCAAAACATGTTAAGAAGAAGAGATATCAGTGAGCATTGGTACACCATTGATTCATATTATAAAATGAGTAGGCATTTAATATGGATATAAAAGAAACAAGTAGAAAGGCATAACAATCAAAAATTGCAACTACTTGTTTGAGAAAAAGGTTTTCATGCTATAATGATGTATGCTTAAAATTTTTCTATGCTACAATGATGTATGCTTAAAGTTTTTCCCATTTCCACCTGTATTTCACATTATTACATAGTAGTTAATGACATACGTAAAATTTCTGCAAGTGCCTTATAACCACATATAATTTTCGGTAATAGTTGATGACTATATGTATGTATATACATATAGTTATTAATTTCATATTATATAGAAAACTAAAATATAAAGTTTTATAATGGGGATGATTTAAGTTTTTTTAAACTTATTCTTAATTCTATTTAAACTCTTAAGTTTAGTGAATAGTCGGTGGTCTTAGTATTTATATAACATCATACTATGACTCTAAAATGTAATGACATCATAGGATTGGGGTGCCTCCGTAGGCATGCGGTGTTATATAATGCATGCTAACTAAGTTCCTAACATATCCACTAGCTCATGGGGATTTCGAATCAAATTTTTAGTCACTTTCTACCAACTCAACTTTAATTGTAACTCCTTCAATACTACTCTGTAACTGTCTCAGATATAACTCTATGACTTAGATGTAGACATGAATGATTTAGATGTAGAATCGCCAGTTTTGCTGATGAAAGTAAATAAAACTCAAGCGGTGAGGTAGCCTACAAAAGGGCTGTTCCGTCTCGCCCTCTAATTATAAGTGTGGTCCAATAGAGGGAAAGGTCTACTCCAAAACTACGCCCCAGAGATGGGTGAGAGAGACTCTTCGGAAAAGTCACTCTAGAAAACAGCCCGACCTGTAATGGACAAATGAGCTCATACGAAAAACTAAAACTCAGGATCCCCCGCATGGGTATCCTAAAACAAAAGGTCAGCAGAACTGGTCAAAAGTCGGGATACCAACGAGGCGTAAAAACACCGCGAGCTCGTGTAAAAAAACCGAAAAAGGGACTAGGATCCTAGACACGCGCACTTGACGATCGCTGCCCTAACTGGGCTTCCTATCTCCCGCTCGGCTGAGGGTCATCACGCCCTCGTACGATCAGGTGTAAAGATCACCATGACCGACACTAATGTTCATAAATCATGGATTCTTCACATTTTTACATGATCATTGATTTCTAATAATTTCAATCGATTACTACTTCACTCATCATACCAAAGCTTTCTCAATCTTCTATAGTTGACTTTCCAGATCTTGTGAAGATAAAGATTTGGTGAACGAGATTTACTTGAGGTGATGGATTCCATATCCTCTTTTTTTACACTTAATGTCCCATTTGTGATTACACAGATCGTAATTTATTTAATTGCTCCTTCAAAAGGAGATTTGGAAGGGTCGAGATTTCTAGGAAGGCCCCATCCTATTTAAATTTCTTTTTGATGCAACTTCAATGAAGTAGAAGAAATTGAACTAAGTCAAACTAACATCAAACTCCAACTAATCAAACTCCAACTAATCGAACCCACCAATCTATTCTATATCACCTTCCATCTCCTGTCGATTACGCCTCCTCTTCTTTTATGCATATGATGAGTTCAAAGTTCCATAGTTAAATCATAAATAGTAACCCATGTCCAATTATATTCCTATGTTAATCAAACAGTCTCTCGATAGTTTCCTCTTTCCAAAAACATTATTCTTGCTACATAGGCTGCATACGATTACCCTCTTGTTCAGCTTGATTTCATCACTAGTATCGGTACTAGAATATTATTTTGTGCTCAAAACATCAAGCTCGAAAAATCTAAAATTTAAACCTAGTAGTACATTGTAGTCATATACTCTTCCATATCAATACATTCCAAAATGCTTGACTTCACTAAATGGTGAAATAGATCCTCACTAGCACAATTTATGATCTTACCTGTTCCAATTTATCTGAATGTTATGTCCTAGTGTTTCATTGATTATATTCCATGTGATTGAGTAGTAATGTTTGGCATCGTCATGATATAGTCTAGTTTGATTATATACATAGTGTCGCAAAATAGTTAATTTCAATATAGTTAACTACTTCAACTACTGAAATTATATTATTTACATTCTCCAACATTTGGAAACTAAACTGTATTGCAGCATTGCAGCAGTAACCCTCGAAAGGGGTTCTTTCATTAATTGGAAAGTGCTTCCATGCGAAGTAGAAAAGAAAACATCTAAATAACCCATGTAATATTCCATTACTGTAACATCCATATTCTAACAAACCCGAACTCGTCCAATTTTGGGTCTAATGAACCCAAAAACGTTGTCGGTCAGTACTAAACAACCTAAAACGACCAATTGATCATGAATCAAAAGTCGTTCGGGAAAAATCGACCAAAAATCGGTCGCTTCGTAATACGCGCCGCGAAAAGCCGCGACGCAAATTCGGAAACGGTGACACGAACCGAGACCATCATTAGATCCGATTTGACAAAACGAGACCAACGAAATCAACCGTTCGTCAATCGGAGGTCGTTTGATATTTTTAAATCACAAAATTTAATCTTAAACCAAAACCGTACCTCGAAAATTTCGGACATTCAACCCCGATTAAAAGTATATCAATATTATACTCATATTGATCGTTATTCAGAGACGATCAAATCGGGATATTACGTGTCAAAATCCGAGTTCCGATGTGCGCGTATGGTCAAGTTTATGTATGTTAAATAAGAAAAGACTTTGGTTAAAAAATATATATATATAAAATAAATAACAATATTTTCTTGAACAGTGACAGGAACGACTACTGCAGAGTATATATATATATATATATATACATATTTAAAAAAAAAGAGGAAACCTTCTATACAACCACTTGGCTTTTCTTTCTTTTCCCACTTGGCTTGACATTTCATTCCACATGGCAATAAGCAATGCCTTCTCGTTGTTATATAAACACATGCCTTCCCTTCAAGATTTCCAGCCGAAATAGTCCTCTACTTTCCAATTTCGAGCCGTGAAAAGAAGCCCAAACTCTTGTCTCTTTTTCCCTGATTGCTGTCATTTCAACAAGCAACAAGTTGCTGTCCAAGAAATCCAGGAAAGCTCAATTTCTGCTGGAGCTTTTCTTCAATAATCACTGCATGTAAGATCAGCCCCAATTTCTCCAATCTCTGGGAATTCCAAATAGGTACATTCCCATTCCAACCGTATTCTTCCTTTTCTCTTTTCTCTTTCTCCCCCAAATCTCCTTTCAAATCTCCACCAAGGAGTGCTGCTGCAGCTCTCTCTACGGTTGCTTCAAGACAACATCTCCATGCTTCGGTGAAGACTAACAACAACACTAAGCAGATGTTGAAGAGATGATTTCTCATTTCGTTGTTATAGAGGCAACATCCTTCCAAAGCAATAGGGGCTTTCCAAACCCTTCTTCCAAAATCAAGACCCCTTGTTGCTGTCCAACAACTGTTCAAGCCATGCATGCAATTTATTTTCAAGTTTTGAAAATTTAGGTACATCCCCTTCCCCTCATTGCTGCCATACATGCTTATTATACTTGTTTTATGTCCATTCCATAGCCATTTCCTTTTGTTGTCATGCTTAAGATCTCATACAGATCAGACACAGTTTCATTTTGCTCAGAAATTTTTATTTTCAAACAGACTTCTGATTACTGGTGATAAGCTTTATCTTCTAGATTTTGTTAGGCTAACCGTGGATTTTTAAATACAACTACTATTGGTAAAGTATAGGTCATTAATTAAGCTTCACAATGAAGCTATAAAAAATGATGATCTAAAAATCAGATGCATACCATTGTTCCTAATCTATATAAGCTAAGTTTTTCTGTGATGAGTTAAAGTAATATCAATTTTAAGAATCACAGCCAATTGTGTGTGCTATATTAATGTTCTTTACGTCACTAAGTTTTTTTTATACATATTTAAAACTCCTGTTCTAAATAATCACATGCATGTTGTGGATTTACAATATATATATATATAACAAGTCTGGCGACTGTTAAGTTTTAAAATAAAAAAAAACTAATCTGGCAATTGTAAAGTTTTAAAATATTATGGCCTACTGTATCATATTCATAAATTTTAGCTATGTTAAATTAGAATACAACTGTTAAGTTGATTCATAAAATATGTAGTAGAGCTTCGTTGATTTGAAATTGCTACAACTGTGTTGTTGAAATCAAATACCACTATTCCACATATTACGATCTATTGTATTATAATTTTGACTAATTTGAATCCAACTGCAGATGTGAAGTGGTTAATTAACATCCAGTAACTTTTGACTAAATTAAAATAAACTTCAGTGTTCTTTATAAAAGTTTCCAGGTTTCCTGTAAAGTTTCTAAAATAATCATTAGTTTTGATCTTAGGAATGTTAAACTTATTTGCGCCAACATCCCACTTTCAAAATGAGAATTTGAATGATTCGATTCCAACTTCTTTAATTAAGCTATCTTTTTCCTTTGATGCTACTTCAACCTTGTTGCTGATAATCTACCTCCATATGGTCCCCACCTTATTTACATGACATCCAATCTATGATAGGGTCTTGATGTGTATGGTAGGCATGATTGATGTCTATGTATCTAATTGTCCAGTATTTGCTGATAATAGGATCATTGAATTCACTTGCCAACTTCGCACCTTCATAAAGGATTGAGAAATCAATTAAGTATTAAGAAGAATCCAATCCCAGTAATAAATTCTAATCTCATGATATTAAAGAAATTGAAAGACATATATTAATATATTATTACATCTCTCTTATAAAGTCAGCAAATGATTCTCTAGACCAGCATGATTAAAAATCTATGATCAAGAAATCTTCAAGTATACTCAACTATCTATGTATATATAGATCATTAGAATTAGGTAGAAATAAATTACACAGTAAAGGATCAACAAAATCACTGACTAAGAGGTCTATCGATAAAATTGATCACAGAAGGAATGAAGAAAGAAATAAATCAAGCAATCAAAAGGGTTGGAGAATTGTAGTGACTGATAATGAATAGTGCCGATCATGGTGACCTTTACACGTGATCGTGCGAGAGCGCGGTGACTCTCAACTGGACGGAGGAAAGGAAGCCCAGTTAGGGCAGCGGCCGCCAAGTGCGCGGGTCTAGGATCCCAGTCCCTTTTCGGTTTTTACGTGAGCTCACAGTGTTTTTACACCTCGTTGGGATCCCGACTTTAGACCATTCCGCTGACCCTGTTTTAGGATACCCAGGCGGGGGATCCTTGGTTTTCAGTTTTACGTACGAGCTCGGTTGCCCGTTACCGGTCGGGCTGTTTTCTAGAGCGACTTTTCCGGGAAGTCTCTCTCACCTGTCTCAGTGGCGTAGTTTGGGAGTGTAGGCCTATCCCTCTATTGGACCGTCCTTCCAATTAGAGGGCGAGACGGAAGAGCCTTTTGTTGGCTTCTTCACCGCTTGAGTTTTTCTTTCGCCAACAGACTTGGCGATTCTATATCCAGATCCTCCATATCTATATTTACATCATCTAGAGTTACATTGAGGTTGTTGCACAGAGGTTCGAAAGGATTGATTTTATATCCAGATCATCCATTTCTACATCTATATCATCCAGAGTTACATCTGAGACAATTACACTTGAGGTTTTAAGGGATTACAATTAAAGTTGAATAAATGGAAAAGACTATAATCTAATTTGAAATCTCATTAAGCTAGTGGACGTGTTGGGAACTTAGTTAGGATGCATTACACAACACCGCATGCCTACGGAGGCCCCCCAACCCTAAGACATTCCCCAAGTCTCAGAGTCAGTATGAGGTTTCACAAGAACCAAGACCACAGACTATCCACTAACTTAAAGGAGTAACTAGACTTCAGAATTAAATAAACCATTATATCTTCTCATCTTATCTTTCCCATCATCAAAATGCAAAAATATGATCTCTGAGTAATATGAGAATAAAATATACATACTTATGATCAATTAGTCACCATAGAAATATACTCATGTGGGAAATGTTGGGATACTTGCTGATCATAAGAGGTGCTTGCTAGAAATTTGGAAACCTTTTACATTTGCAAGTAGAAATAAATTTTAAATTTGAGTTGCTCATTCCTCTCTACTTGCTTTCTTTTGTAAATAATAAATGCCTGTTATTTTTATATAAGTTTTTGGAAGGTACCAGCAACCGCTGACGCCTCTTCTTTCCTAACATGTTTGGCAGGCAAACAGCCTGCAGTTTAGTAGCAGTTCCGTAGCTATACATGCTTCCTGGAGATAAAGTATACACTAGACGGTATGATTTACTTTGTCTTAGTTTTTGTTCAATTTATAATGTATTATGTTTCTTTCTCTTCAGTAAGATTTTGGGATATACTGTATGTGCTGTCAGACTTTGTACATGTAAAATATATGGAAGTTAATGAAATGAAATAAGATTTTGGTGACCATTGTTCTATGTGTTTGTGATTATAAATGTTGATTGTGAATGTCATGTGGAAAATTATTCGCGCGAAAAATTTCCCCGTACTTTCAGTTACTTAATGCGATAGAAATGAATGTTGTAATGCAAAATGTGTGATTAACGGGTACCCGGATCCTAGGGGGTTCACAGTTTGGTATCAGAGCAGTGGTACCTCGATACGCACATTCGCAGTATTTCAATCCCGATCGCATTAAGTTCTTGGATAGCGACAGTCTTCCGACTTGTCGTGAGTTCGATAAGGGAAATATGACATCCGAATTCAATTACCATAGATGTCACCATTTTCATTAATTTTCATATTATATCACAAGAAGAGAAAGAGCAGACATTATATTATCCGCGAACAATAAATTTTATGACTAAAAATGGTTCTCATGCAGAGCCATGTCATCCCGACCAGACCAGGAGATGACTAACCAACTAGCACACATACTGACCGCTCTTATCGAGCTTTCCACGTTTTATTTGATTCTGATACGACGCATTCTTTTCTAGCTTTGAGACTACTAGTTTCTTTAGGTAGAGTCGCAGAGACTCTCTCTTCTCCATATCACATGCGAGGGCCAGGTAGCCAGTTGTTGTCATTTCTCTGATAGTCAGGCACTTGCCCGTACTGATTGGCGGTCACGAGATGATCGCAGATTGTCTACTTCTGCAGCTTGATGAGTTCAACTTGATTTTGGGTATGGATTGGTTATCCGCCCATCATACACTTGTTGCTTGCTTTAGGAAGACTGTTGTCTTCAGAATTCCAGGTCTACCCAAGTTCACTTTTAGGGTGCTGTGCATGACTCCACCATGGAGTACATTTCAGTGTTGCGAGCCCAGCGACTTGTCGATCAGGGTTGTGATTCATATCTTGCATTCGTTCGGGAGGTATCTGATCAGGAGCCGATGATACATGACATCCGAGTAGTTTCAAGAATACCCAGATGTGTTTTCTGATGAGCTACCGGGATTACCTCCTGAGAGAGAGATTAAGTTTGAGATCACATTACTATAAAAAACACAGCCGATCTCGATGACTCCTTACTGTATGTTACCTGCTGAGATAAGAGAGCTGAAGGTGCAGTTAAAGGAGTTACTTAACTTAGGATTCGTGAGACCGAGCACTTCACCTTGGGGTATCCGGTTCTATTTGTCAAGAAGAAGGATGGATCCATGAGACTGTGTATCGATTACATGCGACTAAACAAGAGAACGGTGAAGAACCGTTATCCTTTGCCACGTATCGATGATTTGTTTGACCAGCTTCAGGGATCTTCGGTTTTCTCGAAGATCGATCTTCGTTCCGGCTACCATCAGCTGATGATTCGCGAGTCGGATATTCCGAAGACAGCCTTCAGGACTCGCTATGGACACTAAGAGTTTGTGATGATGCCGTTTGGGCTCACCAATGCACCTGCAACATTTATGGATATGATGAACAGGATCTTCCGTCCATACTTGGACAAGTTGTAGTGGTGTTCATCGATGATGTTCTCATCTATTCACGAAATGAATGGGATCATGCGAATAATCTACGGATTGTCTTAGACACATTGCGAGAGCACAAGCTATAGGCCATGTTGAGCAAGTGTGAGTTCTGGTTATCCCAGATCTCGTTTCTCGGGCATGTCATTTCTGGAGCAGGCATCGCAGTTGATCCTGCGAAGATTGAAGCAGTTATATCTTGGGAGCAGCCCAAGACAGTTACACAGATTCGGAGTTTCCTCGGGCTAGCGGGCTTTACAGACGGTTTGTCAATGGATTTTCACGCATTGTTCGCCCTCCGACACGACTGACGCGGAAGGGAGTTCCATTCATTTGGGACAATTCATGTGAGCAGGCTTTCAGTATACTGAAGGATAGATTGACTACGGCACCTATTCTTGCTCTTCCTTCAGGCACTTAGGATTATGCAGTCTACACAGATGCATCTGGAGAAGGCGTAGGAGCAGTATTAATGCAGAGAGGACAGGTGATTGCTTACGCATCACGGCAGTTAAGACCGCACGAGCGGAACTACCCCACACATGACTTGGAGTTAGCAGCAGTTGTCTTCGCCTTGAAGATTTGGCGTCACTACCTATATGGGGTGAATTTTGAGACCTTTACAGACCACAAGAGTCTGAAGTACATTTTGATCAGAAGGAGCTGAACATGAGGCAGCGCAGATGGCTCGAGCTGCTGAAGGATTATGATTGCACGATCTCTTACCATTCTGGTAAGGGAAATGTGGTAGCCGATGCACTTAGCAGGAGAGCACATGCAGAGGGTACGACAAACTGGCTATACACGTGGGATATGCTCGCATCTTTGACTGATTGGCATCCTCAGGAGAGCGCATCTATTTCTACCGCCGTACCTCCTCGATACAGCAGCCTTTGGGATCGTATTGTCGAAGGCCAAAAGATAGATCCTTGGATCCGTGATAGATACATGCATGCCGTCAAGGACGATGTTGATGATTTTGTTGTGACGGAGTCTATTTTATGGAAGGCGAGTCAAGTCGTTGTACCCAATGACGAGCAGCTTCGTAGAGACATTCTGGATGAGGCACACAGTTCACGGTTATCTATCCATCCATGCAGCACGAAGATGTACCGTGATTTGCGTCGACATTTCTGGTGGGATGGAATGAAACGCAATGTGGCACTACATGTCAGCAGATGCATGACCTGTCAGATAGTCAAGGCTGAGCACAGGAGACCAGCAGGAGTACTGCAGTCTCTCCCCATTCCCGAGTGGAAGTGGGAAAGCATTTCTATGGATTTCGTCACAGGTTTGCCGAAAACACCAGGTGGCCATGATTTCGTTTGGGTCGTTGTTGATAGGTTGACCAAGTCAACCCATTTCATACCTATCAACACGACTTACACTCCATCCAAATTGGCCAAGCTCTATGTGCAGAACATTATCAGGCTGCATGGTATACCACGAGAGGTGGTGTCTGACAGGGATTCGAGATTTACATCTCACTATTGGCATCAGTTCATGTCAGCACTACAGACAGAGCTGAAGATGAGTTCTGCTTATCATCCGCAGACAGACGGGCAGAGTGAGCGCGCCATTCAGACGCTTGAGGACCTACTTCGCGCATGCACTTTGGAGTGAAAAGGGTCCTGGAAGGACCATCTGCCATTAGTAGAATTCACGTACAACAACAACTATCACTCCAGTATTGGTATGGCACCATTCGAAGCCCTATACGGGCGGAGATGTCTTACACCTCTCAGTTGGCGGGAGGTAGGTGACCATGCTCTCTACTCCGTAGATCTCTTGGAGGAGACTGCGAGAGCTGTTGATCTCGTGAGACGAAGGCTTCTGACGGCACAAAGCCATCAAAAGAGCTATGCAGACCGTCGAAGAAGAGATTTGGAGTTCCAAGTAATCCAATCTTTCCTCTTCATCCATTCAATTATAACATATGTATGACATCTAAATAATCACATACTAATGACATCCCTATAAATTACAGGTGGGAGATTGGGTATTTTTGCGAATATCTCCCATGATAGGAGTACAGAGATTCAGTATTCGTGGCAAGTTAGCGCCACGATATGTTGGACCGTTTGAGATTCTTGCAAGAGTGGGGAAAGTGGCATATCGAGTAGCCCTTCCTCCACATCTTTCAGCTATCCATGATGTCTTCCATATGTCCAACCTAAGGAAATATGTGCACGATCCTCGACACGTCATCAGCTACGAGAATCTCGATGTAGAACCGGATCTGACTTATGAGGAGAAGCCAGTTCAGATACTTGACCGTGCTGTGAAGAAGCTTCGCAGCAAGGAGATTTCATTGGTCAAGGTTTTGTGGCACTGACACGGCGTCAAAGAGGCGACGTGGGAGACCGAAGCCGACATGCGGGCACGATACCCGCAGCTTTTCTGAGGTAATAAACGGAGCAAGCTTTTGTAATAAAATATTTATGCAAATATATGGCTTGATTTCTCTTTGAGGTTTTTATGCGTTCCAAACCCTTTGAGGTTTTTATGAATATAAGAAATCAAACAAGACACCTAATAACCTTAACTCGAGTCTCGAGGACGAGACTCCCTTTGAGGTTTTTATATTTGTAACATCCATATTCTAACAAACCCGAACTCGTCCGATTTTGGGTCTAATGAACCCAAAAACGTTGTCGGTCAGTACTAAACAACCTAAAACGACCAATTGATCATGAATCAAAAGTCGTTCGGGCAAAATCGACCAAAAATCGGTCGCTTCGTAATACGCGCCGCGAAAAGCCGCGACGCAAATTCGGAAACGGTGACACGAACCGAGACCGTCATTAGATCCGATTTGACAAAACGAGACCAACGAAATCGACCGTTCGTCAATCGGAGGTCGTTTGATATTTTTAAATCACAAAATTTAATCTTAAACCAAAACCGTACCTCGAAAATTTCGGACATTCAACCCCGATTAAAAGTATATCAATATTATACTCATATTGATCGTTATTCAGAGACGATCAAATCGGGATATTACGTGTCAAAATCCGAGTTCCGATGTGCGCGTATGGTCAAGTTTATGTATGTTAAATAAGAAAAGACTTTGGTTAAAAAATATATATATAAAATAAATAACAATATTTTCTTGAACAGTGACAGGAACGACTACTGCAGAGTATATATATATATACATATTTAAAAAAAAAAAGAGGAAACCTTCTATACAACCACTTGGCTTTTCTTTCTTTTCCCACTTGGCTTGACATTTCATTCCACATGGCAATAAGCAATGCCTTCTCGTTGTTATATAAACACATGCCTTCCCTTCAAGATTTCCAGCCGAAATAGTCCTCTACTTTCCAATTTCGAGCCGTGAAAAGAAGCCCAAACTCTTGTCTCTTTTTCCCTGATTGCTGTCATTTCAACAAGCAACAAGTTGCTGTCCAAGAAATCCAGGAAAGCTCAATTTCTGCTGGAGCTTTTCTTCAATAATCACTGCATGTAAGATCAGCCCCAATTTCTCCAATCTCTGGGAATTCCAAATAGGTACATTCCCATTCCAACCGTATTCTTCCTTTTCTCTTTTCTCTTTCTCCCCCAAATCTCCTTTCAAATCTCCACCAAGGAGTGCTGCTGCAGCTCTCTCTACGGTTGCTTCAAGACAACATCTCCATGCTTCGGTGAAGACTAACAACAACACTAAGCAGATGTTGAAGAGATGATTTCTCATTTCGTTGTTATAGAGGCAACATCCTTCCAAAGCAATAGGGGCTTTCCAAACCCTTCTTCCAAAATCAAGACCCCTTGTTGCTGTCCAACAACTGTTCAAGCCATGCATGCAATTTATTTTCAAGTTTTGAAAATTTAGGTACATCCCCTTCCCCTCATTGCTGCCATACATGCTTATTATACTTGTTTTATGTCCATTCCATAGCCATTTCCTTTTGTTGTCATGCTTAAGATCTCATACAGATCAGACACAGTTTCATTTTGCTCAAAAATTTTTATTTTCAAACAGACTTCTGATTACTGGTGATAAGCTTTATCTTCTAGATTTTGTTAGGCTAACCGTGGATTTTTAAATACAACTACTATTGGTAAAGTATAGGTCATTAATTAAGCTTCACAATGAAGCTATAAAAAATGATGATCTAAAAATCAGATGCATACCATTGTTCCTAATCTATATAAGCTAAGTTTTTCTGTGATGAGTTAAAGTAATATCAATTTTAAGAATCACAGCCAATTGTGTGTGCTATATTAATGTTCTTTACGTCACTAAGTTTTTTTTATACATATTTAAAACTCCTGTTCTAAATAATCACATGCATGTTGTGGATTTACAATATATATATATAACAAGTCTGGCGACTGTTAAGTTTTAAAATAAAAAAAACTAATCTGGCAATTGTAAAGTTTTAAAATATTATGGCCTACTGTATCATATTCATAAATTTTAGCTATGTTAAATTAGAATACAACTGTTAAGTTGATTCATAAAATATGTAGTAGAGTTTCGTTGATTTGAAATTGCTACAACTGTGTTGTTGAAATCAAATACCACTATTCCACATATTACGATCTATTGTATTATAATTTTGACTAATTTGAATCCAACTGCAGATGTGAAGTGGTTAATTAACATCCAGTAACTTTTGACTAAATTAAAATAAACTTCAGTGTTCTTTATAAAAGTTTCCAGGTTTCCTGTAAAGTTTCTAAAATAATCATTAGTTTTGATCTTAGGAATGTTAAACTTATTTGCGCCAACATCCCACTTTCAAAATGAGAATTTGAATGATTCGATTCCAACTTCTTTAATTAAGCTATCTTTTTCCTTTGATGCTACTTCAACCTTGTTGCTGATAATCTATCTCCATATGGTCCCCACCTTATTTACATGACATCCAATCTATGATAGGGTCTTGATGTGTATGGTAGGCATGATTGATGTCTATGTATCTAATTGTCCAGTATTTGCTGATAATAGGATCATTGAATTCACTTGCCAACTTCGCACCTTCATAAAGGATTGAGAAATCAATTAAGTATTAAGAAGAATCCAATCCCAGTAATAAATTCTAATCTCATGATATTAAAGAAATTGAAAGACATATATTAATATATTATTACATCTCTCTTATAAAGTCAGCAAATGATTCTCTAGACCAGCATGATTAAAAATCTATGATCAAGAAATCTTCAAGTATACTCAACTATCTATGTATATATAGATCATTAGAATTAGGTAGAAATAAATTACACAGTAAAGGATCAATAAAATCACTGACTAAGAGGTCTATCGATAAAATTGATCACAGAAGGAATGAAGAAAGAAATAAATCAAGCAATCAAAAGGGTTGGAGAATTGTAGTGACTGATAATGAATAGTGCCGATCATGGTGACCTTTACACGTGATCGTGCGAGAGCGCGGTGACTCTCAACTGGGCGGAGGAAAGGAAGCCCAGTTAGGGCAGCGGCCGCCAAGTGCGCGGGTCTAGGATCCCAGTCCCTTTTCGGTTTTTACGTGAGCTCACAGTGTTTTTACACCTCGTTGGGATCCCGACTTTAGACCATTCCGCTGACCCTGTTTTAGGATACCCAGGCGGGGGATCCTTGGTTTTCAGTTTTACGTACGAGCTCGGTTGCCCGTTACCGGTCGGGCTGTTTTCTAGAGCGACTTTTCCGGGAAGTCTCTCTCACCTGTCTCAGTGGCGTAGTTTGGGAGTGTAGGCCTATCCCTCTATTGGACCGTCCTTCCAATTAGAGGGCGAGACGGAAGAGCCTTTTGTTGGCTTCTTCACCGCTTGAGTTTTTCTTTCGCCAACAGACTTGGCGATTCTATATCCAGATCCTCCATATCTATATTTACATCATCTAGAGTTACATTGAGGTTGTTGCACAGAGGTTCGAAAGGATTGATTTTATATCCAGATCATCCATTTCTACATCTATATCATCCAGAGTTACATCTGAGACAATTACACTTGAGGTTTTAAGGGATTACAATTAAAGTTGAATAAATGGAAAAGACTATAATCTAATTTGAAATCTCATTAAGCTAGTGGACGTGTTGGGAACTTAGTTAGGATGCATTACACAACACCGCATGCCTACGGAGGCCCCCCAACCCTAAGACATTCCCCAAGTCTCAGAGTCAGTATGAGGTTTCACAAGAACCAAGACCACAGACTATCCACTAACTTAAAGGAGTAACTAGACTTCAGAATTAAATAAACCATTATATCTTCTCATCTTATCTTTCCCATCATCAAAATGCAAAAATATGATCTCTGAGTAATATGAGAATAAAATATACATACTTATGATCAATTAGTCACCATAGAAATATACTCATGTGGGAAATGTTGGGATACTTCCTGATCATAAGAGGTGCTTGCTAGAAATTTGGAAACCTTTTACATTTGCAAGTAGAAATAAATTTTAAATTTGAGTTGCTCATTCCTCTCTACTTGCTTTCTTTTGTAAATAATAAATGCCTGTTATTTTTATATAAGTTTTTGGGAGGTACCAGCAACCGCTGACGCCTCTTCTTTCCTAACATGTTTGGCAGGCAAACAGCCTGCAGTTTAGTAGCAGTTCCGTAGCTATACATGCTTCCTGGAGATAAAGTATACACTAGACGGTATGATTTACTTTGTCTTAGTTTTTGTTCAATTTATAATGTATTATGTTTCTTTCTCTTCAGTAAGATTTTGGGATATACTGTATGTGCTGTCAGACTTTGTACATGTAAAATATATGGAAGTTAATGAAATGAAATAAGATTTTGGTGACCATTGTTCTATGTGTTTGTGGTTATAAATGTTGATTGTGAATGTCATGTGGAAAATTATTCGCGCGAAAAATTTCCCCGTACTTTCAGTTACTTAATGCGATAGAAATGAATGTTGTAATGCAAAATGTGTGATTAACGGGTACCCGGATCCTAGGGGGTTCACAATTACTCTTTCACCTCAATTACCTGCATGCCATCTATCCACTCCTTGCATCAAAAGTATTCCATTGGTTGAAATCCTTACACAGCAAATTACCCCACATACCTATCATCCCAAAAGAATTTCAACTAAAGATGACAACTAATGATTGTTCAACTTTCACACAGCCGTAGCTTATCCCTCATAACCATTCATCCTCAAATCAGCCCATTAAATCTCACACCCAGAATAAGAACTGTAGCAATTGGGGTGTTGGGTGTCCAACAACTCCAGTGACATGCAGATAACAGTTCGTAGCTAAAATATCCATTTCATAGAAAGATTAAATCTTTTCATTTCTAAACATCAAGGAAGAAGGAAATGCATACATGAATGGAAGCAAGGAGATAGGACAGGATTGTACCTAAAAAATAACAATTTTGGGGATTAATCTTGCATGCAGAACCACCAGGATTTGAGCAGCAAAATGCATGGAAGAAGGCTGCAGGAGGGGGTTGTTCCCTGGAGCAGCAGTATCTGTATCTCCAGAGGGATGAGCAGCGATTTCTGCTCTTAATTGCAGCAGAAATTTTCCCAACAAAGAATGGTTGGGCTCCTTTATTGAAGATTTGGAAGAGGAAGCTCTCTTTTTTTTCTCAATGCGGTTTGAGAGGAGATTGGGAGGAGAATCATGGGAAGTTGATATAAATAAGGAGGTTTGGATTGCCACGTGGAAAAAGAGAAACCAAGTGGCTACGGCTATGGAATAATAATTAATTAATTTTTTTATATAGACAATAGTAGTCTGCTACAGTAGCAGAATAAATTAAATTTTTATTTTATACTTATAACCGAGCAGTAATAATTAATTTAATATATATATTTCCAAAACTTTCTTTTTCTTAACAAATATAAAGTTGACCGTATTCAAGCCTTGAGCGTCGAATTTCGGCGTGAAATATCTCATTTCGATCGTCTCAGAATGACGGTCAATATGAGTATAATATCAATATACTTCTGATTGGTTTGTATCTCCGAAATTTCGAGATGCAATTTTGGTTTGGGGTTAAATTTTGCGAATTTAAAGTACAAACGACCTCCGATTGATGAACAGTCAATTCCGTTGGTCTTGTTTCGTCGAATCGGATCTTATGACAGTCTCGGTTCGTTTCGCAGTTTCCAAATTTGCATCGCGGCTTTTTCAGGCATGCATTCACAATGCGAACGATTTTTGGTCGATTTCGTTCGAATGAATTTTGATTCACGATCAATTGATCGATTCGAGTCATCTAATGTCGACTGACAAATTTATTGGGTTAATCGGACCCTAATCGGATCGGGTTCAGTTTTAGTTGGAAACCATATGTTACATGAATGACTTTTAATTTACAATCAATTGATCGATTTATGTTATTTAATATGGATTGATAATTTTATTAGATCAAACGGACTCTAATCGGGTCAGATTCTAGTTTATTCGAATCCGAATGTTACAAAACCAACCTCAAACTTGTTTTTCAATAAAAAATCCAAGAAAGTCTTAAAGGTAATCAATTAAAATAAGATAGAACATGTACCACTGGTGATCAGAGAGTCAGAGACACGACTGGACCACAAATATAAAAAATGCACCAGCTCAAGTAAAGAACTATTGCTATGACCTAGTGATTAGAAAAACTGATATGGTGATGTTTCCCAAGCCGACATGTCTCACATTGAAAAGTAGATTGAGAAAAAATATGTAGGACTCTACAAAACTTCTACAGAGGAAGACGATTGCATTGAAAATGTTACATGTACAGAGAGACCGATCCACTAGGAATAGAAGATCTGTCAGCACAAAGAAATTGGACCAATATCTATCATGACCACATCTAATCACTCGTCCATAAGTATATCCTGAAATACAAGAGAGGATGGGTCAAACATGGCATGACAATTTAAATCCTTGGTAATCTCACTGATAGATAATAAGTTCATAAAAAATCAGGTACATATACCACATTCTACAGACACGTGGATGATGCTAATTAAATCTCTCCTTGTCTTGTAATAGGGAAATATCTCCCATTTGCAATGACAATGGATTTGCCGAGGGTGAATTGAATTGTAAATGTGAATTGTACCTTGTTGCCGCTGAGATGCTGAGAAGCTCAAGAGTCCATGATCTACTCTGAGGTAAGTATATAAGCTAGTAAGTGTAAATCTCTAAAATGTCTGCTATGTGACAACTAATAAGTATATAAGACATACCTGAGGTACTAGCAGAGGCTGCAATGCCAGATGGGGATAAAGGAGCATTAGTAGAACCAGTAGAGGGCCATAATCTTCCTCAAACGGTAAATGACATCATCCTACTTATGATCAGAAGAAGTGACAGTAGGTTCAATCTACTCAACAACACAGGCAGACAAAGGTTGATCATGATTTTAATAAGAAGTATCCTTTGAGTGCCCAACACGGTTGCAGTAGGTATACTGCTGACGAGAGTGTCCACTTCCTTTGCCACAGAGACCAAGTCCTCTGAACTATGCTAAACCTCCCCTATCATGAGATATGACCATTAAAAAGGAGGTTTGAATAGTAGCTATATGATGCAGCATGATCCTACTTGTAACATCCAGAATCCGCCGAACCCGAACCCGACCCGATTAGCGTCTGATTAATCCAATAAAGTTGTTTGTCAATGTCAAACAACCTAAATCAATCAATTGATCGCAAATCAAAATTCGTTCGGGTGAAATCGACCAAAAATCGGCCGCATCGAATCGCGTGCTGTGAAAAACTGCGACGCAAATTCAGAAATCGTGAAACAAACCGAGACCACCTAAAGATCCGATTCGACGAAAGAAGACCAACGGAATCGACCGTTCGTCAATCGGAGGTCGTTTGATATTTTTAAATTACAAAATTTGAACCCAAAACAAAATCGTATCTCGAAATTCCGAGCATCCGAAACCGATCAGAAGTACTCATATTGATCGTCGTCTAGAGACGGTCAAAACGAGATGTTACGCGTTGAAATCCAAAGCCCGAGGCGTAATCCAAGTTTTTAAAAAAACTCTCATATATATATATATATAATTTCAACATAACAGTAACTCTGCTACTTATTTATATATATATAATAGATAAATAAATCTAAAGGTATGCTTCTGTTAACAGACAGGAATTTCCAATTCCAGCGTATAAAAAATATTATTTATTTTCCAACTATTGTACAGTACAGCACAACAGCCTTTTCTTTTTTTTACTCCACTTGGGCATTACAACCCCTCCAAGTGGATCTCAAAACATTTACACCTGTAGAACAAGGAGGCCTTTCCCTCCTTATAAATAACAACCCAAAGCATCCGAGGGAAAAATCCATTTCCTCTCCACCGAGTTCTGCTCCCAACAATCCTGAAGCCTGAAGCTGATGATGCAAACAATCGAGTTTGCTGCTGCTGAGGACTTCAAGCAGCTACAAAGATAGCTGGAGGTGTTGCAGCTACAACAGCCACCTCAGGGTTGTTACAACAACTGGAATTTACAGCAGTTGTTGTGCTCCTAGGAGATCCTGGAGTTTCTTTCCCCTACTGCATGCAACCAGCAGCTGTTACATGCTTTGATCAAAGCTAAGAGATTTTTATCTTCAAAGATTTGAGACTCCTAAGGTACAGTCCTTTCCCATTCCTTTTCCCTCAGTTATATCGATTCCCTTCTCTTCTGTAACTCTCATTTCAACAAAACCCTCAATCCCAGCCGTAACCCTTCTCCCTTCCAAATTCTACACCGAGGAAAAAATCCAATTTTCTTCCTCTTGTAGATGCCAATAGCAGCAACTACTACTATTGGATCCCGATTCCAGCAACTCAAGTGGATCCTGGAGCCTTTCAATGAGCAGATATTGCTGCAACAGACAGCAGAAAACTGCAGCTATCTTCCCTACGGCTGGGCTGCTTCAGCACAAAAACAAATTGTTATCTTTCTGTCCTGGAGCTGTTAGGCCACTAGCTATTGGAGCAGCATCTCACTACTGCAACCCTGGAACCATAGAGTTGTTGCTCCAAATCTAAGAAACATTTGGATCAACCACTGCATGCTTTTGATCACCATTTTGGAGATAAAAAATCTAAGGTACATCCCCACCCATCTCCTTGCTGCCAGGCATGCTTATTTCACTTGATTATATGAACATTTCCCTATCTTTTGCTGCTATGCATGAATCTCTACATAATTATATTCTTATTTGTTAAGAATTCAGGACTAGAAATTATAAAATATAATTTAGATTTCTGAAATTCAGATTTAATATTGAATCTGCTGCCTAGTCAGTATTCATATTCCATTTACATAGAGACCTTTAGGTTTCTCTCTGCTCATCAAATGTGACTTGTGATATGAAATTTAATGATATAAGCACCGTATTTGGTTTATTTGTTTCCAGTCAAGACAAATTAATTAGGTTCAGCCATTAAAATTTCATGGTTAGTTTTAGATATTAAAGCCTAATCCTTGGAACTGGGATTTAGAAGTCATATCACATTTTTGTACTATGGGACCTCTATTATTATGAATATTTCTCCCCTTGTATATATGTTAAAAGCCTAATTATCAATGAAGGATAGCTAATTGCATGATTGGTCCTTTCTCTTGGAGTGGGATTCTCTTCAGCAAATTGATAACCTGCGAGAAATATTAGAATGACAAAATGCTCATACTTAATATGACTCCTATCGATATAGTTAGTATTGGGAGCCGTGGTTTTTGTATATCACTTAAGTTCTATATTACAGCCGAAAGCCAGACCTCACCATATCAATTGGAATGAGATGCATACACAATTTTCACCTTGATGGATATATTCTTGTTATACTTGGGATTGAACCTTATAAAATAAACAATTCTGAATGAAATCAATTCAACACTTATCTTATATTCTCCAACTCCAAATACGAGATTCTTATTCCACTTATTAGACATCCTAAAAAGATTTTTTTTCCTTCTCTAGTCATGTCTAAAACCCCTAAACGTACTTCCACCTATCTTATCTTGTGAACCATTCATGCTCTACGATTATAGGGTATAGCATTAAAATAAGAAGTGATGAATGATCCTGGCATGAATTATTCAAACTCCTAATGTCCCTGATATATTCACTTTTTTTAGAACCAAACATTTTGACTTACAGTGGGTTATGTTTTAAACAAATTTAAAATTTTACCTACATCGCATATCTGTATCTTAAAGTGAGCATTTTGTACCTTGTTAGTTGCGGCACTCATCCTCTTTATTAAATATTGAAGGTTGGGTTTTCTTTTCAAAATAAAATCCTCAAACGAATGATCCAATCCACCACATCATGAATAATAATTAATGATAAAATACCTAGACTCGAAAAGTTAGTGACAGAAGAGTTGAGGAAGATTTGGGCAATCAAGTAAGTAAATTTGATAGCGAATCAATGATTTCAATCAAAAAAGTGTCGGTTATGGTGCCCCTACACCTAACTGTGCGAGGGCGTGGTGACCCTCAACTGGGCGGAAGATAGGAGCCCAGTTCGGGCAGCGACCGCCAAGTACGTGGGTCTAGGATCCCAGTCCCTTTCCCGATTTTTACGCAAGCTCGCAGTGTTTTTACGCCTTGTTGGGATCCCGACTTTAGACCGGTTCCGCTGACCCTCTATTTTAGGATACCCAGGCGGGGAATCCTTGGTTTTCAGTTTCACGTACGAACTCGGTTGCCCGTTACCAGTCGGGCTGTTTTCTAGAGCGACTTTTCCGGAGAGTCTCTCTCACCCGTCTCAGTGGAGTAGTTTGGGAGTAGACCAATCCCTCTATTGGACCGCACTTCCAATTAGAGGACGAGACGGAAGAGCCATTTGTAGGCTTCTTCACCGCTTGAGTTTTACTTTCGCCAACAGGCTTGGCGATTCTACATCAAGATCATCCATATCTACATCTAAATCATCAAGAGTTGCATCTGAGAGGGTTACAATCAAGGTTTAGAGGAAATCACAATTAATTTAAGTTGATTAGAAAGTGACTATAATCTGATTCGGAATCCCATTAAGTTAGTGGACGTGTTGGGAACTTAATTAGGATGCATTACACGACACCGCATGCCTACAGAGGCACCCCAACCCTACGACACTATTAATACCTTAGAGTCATAGTGTGAGGTTATAAAAAGACCAAGACCACAGACTATCCACTAACTAAAAAAAAGTAAATAGACTTAAGAATCTAATTACCTCAAGAAACCTTTCTAATCTCAAACTCTTCCATCATCACTCACAAACATGATCTCTGAAGAAAATAATGATATATACTTACATTCATACATTTATCGATTTTCAACTACAAAATAAATGCATCACATATGGAAAATATTGGATTAATGGGCAATCATGAGAGATGTTTACAAACCACTTGAATACCTTTTTACTTAAGCAAGTAGACATAAATTGTACTTGTTCCACCTTTCTATTGTTTACTTTTGAACATTTTAAATGCCAATTGATATTTTTATATATAAGCTTATGGGAAGTACCAGCGTCCGCTGACGCCTTTTCTTCCTTGCACGCATGGCAGGCAAGGAGCCTTTAGCGCGGTAGCGGGTTAATGACTTCAGGAGACAGAGTTTATACCAGACGGTATGTTGTTATTTGTCTCAGTTTTTGTTCGGTTGATAATGTAATATGTTCCTTTCTCTTCAATCAGATTTTTGGGAATAATGTATGTACTGTCAACCACTGTACATGTTGTAAATTAAATGGAAGTTAATGAAATGACATCTTGGTGGCCTTTGTCTCTATTAGCTTTGTGGTTATAAATGTGAATGTCATATGTAGTATCAGCGCAAACAAACTTTTCCTGTTTCCCGTAGCTTGTGCGATCTAATGCGAACGAAATGTCGCGAAGTGTCGTAAACGGGTACCCGGATCCTCGGGGGTTCACACTACTCGAAGATTGTAGGCCTCTTTCATTGGAGGTGTAGACACGCATGTGAGAAGTTGGATGTAAGCGGCATTGTATTGTAGATCAAGTGTTGTAAGATGCATACCTACAATCGAGGCATTCCTATATGTCATCTATTGCTCGGTGTAGCATTCAGAGGCATGAAATCATGATGCTTCTCAAACATGCCCTTGAGACAGGAATAGAAGGCATGGAGAGGACGACCATCCTACTTTGATATAAAGATGTCGTACTGAAGCTAAAAAAATCTCATCTTATTCCTTACATGGGAGTATGTGATGATGAGGATGTCCCACATTACCTTGGTTGTGAGCTAATGGAGAATGTCATTGGTTATCTTCGTAGTAAGGGTATCTGTTAAGTTAAAATATCGTACTATGTGAGTCTTATTCTAATTTCTTCTTTCTCAGTGTACTTATCATGTAATTAACCCTGTTCTATTCTCCTATATAAGAGAGCCCTCGGGTACGTCTAATGCATCAACTACGTTTCTCCCATCATGGTATCAGGGCAACGATCCTAGACCGGGGTTTCGTTATCCACCACCCAAAGCCCTAACGCTAAGTCGCTCTCTCGTCGTCCCAACGCCCAGGCAGCGTCGCCCCGCGCCCACAGGCCCCATCGCGCCGCCTGGAGGCCCTCTCGCGACGATCTAAGGCGTCGCCCCGCCCCTCCCGGGGGTCCAGCACCTCGCTAGGCGGAGAACAAGATGGATGGGACCAACTATGAACTATGGTCTATGCAGTTCCGCACCCTTACGCAGTGCCACAATAAGGAGCACATTCTGACAGAATCCGAGCCGGAGGACAAGACTAGAACAAATGCGACATGGAAGCAGGATGATGCATATGCCCGTATTTGGCTACCTGGGACGCTAACTACGGAGATTGCAAATGATATTGTGAACCAACCCACAACAAAGGCTATGTGGGATATCCTGGTTGCAACATATGGGCAGTCCAAGAATGAGAGCAAGATTCTCCAGTTACAGTTCGATATCTTCTCAACAAAACAGAATGGGAAGCCCTTACATGCCCATTTCTCTTCTAAGGAGCATGTTCGAGAGACTGCATAGCTTCATACCGATCACTGCCAGTACGGAACAACAACAATCTTACAAAAATGCTACGATGACTGGTGTATTTCTGTCCTCCCTTGATCCATAGTACAATGCTGCTCGTACTCAACTTCTGACTGGCGAGTCCATTCCAACAATGGAGGAGGTATTTAAGAAATTAAGAGATTGAGTAGAATCACTACTACATCGTCATCTATAGCCCATCCTACCCCTACAGCTATGGCTGCCACTCATGGCAGAGGAGGAGCGTCACAATTTCGGGGTCATGGATCTCGTGGTAGAGGGGGAGGTAGACACCGTGGTCCCTGTACTCACTGCCACCGACCAGGCCACTCTGAGGAGACGTGCTTTCACAAGCATGGGTATCCAGCCTCTGCACGGGTTGCAGAGCAGTCTGAGTCTACAGCTGCACCTCTTCTTGATACTCGCTTTGATGATCTCGTCTCACGACTTTGTGACATGACCATTACACCCTCGTCTTCGTCTCCAGGTTCAACGGATGTTGCAGCTTCGGCCAGAGCGTCTTCTAGCTCATCAGGTACATATTATGCACTTACCAGTACCACCTGCTCGGACCTGACAGATTGGATTATGGATTCCGGAGCTTCTCATCATATCTGCGGCGACAAACGGCAGTTTACTACCTACCGAGCACTTGCCCCAGGACGATCTGTGGTCATTGTCAATGGGGTCTGATTACCCATTGTTGGTCAGGGGGAGATCACCCTGACATCTACTTTGAGTCTTCAGAATGTCTTACATAAACAAAATTTTCAGATGAACTTGTTATCAATTAGCCAACTTACAAAAGATTTACATTGTCGTGCCATCTTTGATCCTTCTACTTTTGTGTTTCAGGACATACTGACTGGCAGGATGATTGGAAGTGGCCGTGAGCAGAAAGGCTTCTACAAGCTTGCTATATCATCATGTGTTAATGCTGCTACTACTATCCCCTCAGGATCCATTTCTCCATTCCTTTGGCATCTCAGATTTGGCCATCCGCCTCTGCAGAAGATGTGTCATGTCTTGCCGCAGATATCTACCCATACCGCATTGGATTGTGAAGCCTGTCAGCTTGGCAAACACCATAGGTCTTCATTTCCTGTTCGTCCAAGTCGTCACAGTAGTCGGTCTTTTGAACTATTTCACTTTAATATTTGGTGTCCGAGTCGTGTACCTGATATTCAGGGACATCAGTATTATATGGTTGCACTTGATGATTTTTCTAGATTATCTTGGGTATTCTTGTTAAAACAAAAGTCTGAAGCAGGTGCTATTATTCGAAAATTTCTTCTGAAAGTTAATAACACTTTTTTCTACTACTATCAAAGTCATTCAGACAGATAATGCTTTAGAGTTTTCAACACTGCATTTGTCTGATTTCCTCAGCTCACAGGGAATCCTTCATCAAACCTCTTGTAGTTACACGTCGCAACAAAATGGTGTGGCGGAACGCAAACATTGTCACCTTCTTGATGTCACCCGGACATTATTGATCCATAGTCGTGCCCCTCACTCCTTTTGGGGGGATGTGGTTTTCACTGCATGCTACTTGGTGAATCGCATGTCGTCTATTGTTCTAGGAGAAAAGGCCCCCTTCTTGATTGCATTTCCCGAGAATGACCTTTTCTTCCTCACACCTCGTGTCTTTGGGTCTGTTGCGTTTGTGCATAATTGTAGTCCTGGTCGTGATAAGCTCTCTCCAAGGGCTATCAAATGTGTGTTTGTTGAGTACTCTCGTACTCAAAAAGGGTATCATAATAGTTATTATGATCCGACGAATAGGAGATACTTGTGAGTGTGGACGTTACTTTCTTTGAGTCTATCATGTATTTTTCTCCTACAGGTGACAGGTTATCCAATGACAATGCAAACGATATTGTTGTTCCTCTACCTCCATCTACCACATCAGCCGAACCAGAAAGTCAAACTCTACTACAACCACCGCTTCCACCATCACCACCACCTCAGTCAAAATTTTTACCCATTGTTTACACTTGCAGGTCTTCTACAAGCAATTATGCTCATCACCCGTCCGCATCTTCCAGCACGCCTGAGGAATGTCATGATAACACTGTTTCTCCTGATGGCACTGGAGTTTTACAAGATGACTCTGTTGTAGACGACACTGTGGAGGACAATATGGATATTCCAATTACTCTGAGAAAGCCGCGTCGTCAATATGCTAAATATCCAATTGCAGCGCATGTCTCTTTGGATCATCTTTCAGATAAGTACAAGAAGTTTGTTGTTGGCCTTTCCGTGGTCACTATACCCAGAACGTATATGGAGGCATTACAGGACAATAGGTGGCATCAGGCGATGGAAGAAGAAATGGCAGCCTTAACAGCTCGCGGGACATGGTTTATTGCCCCTCCTCCACAAGGTGCTTCCATAGTAAGCTGTAAATGGATATTTTCTATTAAGCATAATGCGGATGGGAGCGTGGATCGCTACAAGGCAAGGTTGGTGGCTCGTGGCTTCACCCAGACGTATGGGGTAGATTATCAGGACACGTTCTCTTCAGTGGCGAGACACTCGACGCTTCAGATTTTACTAGCAGTTGTTGTTTCACGTGATTGGTCGTTATTTCAGCTTGATGTGAAGAATGCATTTCTATACGGGGATCTTCACGAGGAAGTGTACATGCAGCAACCACCTGGGTTTACTGCTGAGGGGGAGTCACAGAAGGTATGCCGACTACATAAGGCCATATATGGACTTAAGCAGAGTCCTATAGCTTGGTATCAAAAGCTGTCAGAATAATTGAGCAACAGGGATTCAAGAGATTCACTGCGGACCACTCTCTATTTGTTCAGAAGACACAATGAGATACAGTTGCCATTCTTATCTATGTAGATGATATTATTGTAACAAGAGATGATGCTCAAGGTATTCATGTAGCCAAGAAGTTCCCAGGTAAGGAATTTGTGACCAAGGATCTTGGCACCCTTCATTACTTCTTGGGGTTAGAATTTGCCAGGAATCATCGGGGTCTAGTGATGACCCAGAGGAAGTTTGTCATGGATCTCCTGTCTGAGACGGGTATGATTGGATGCAAGCCAACTATGATGCCTATGGATCCAAATGTGAAATTGTATGACGATGACACTGAAGAAGTTGATAGCAGAAGGTACAGGGAGCTTGTGGGGAAGCTCATATATGTGACTATCACCAGACCAGATATTATGTTGAAGTAAGCAAGGTTAGCCAATTTATGGAGTGTCCCAGAAAGACTCATATGGATGCTATCTATATGATCTTGAGATATCTGAAGAACTTACCTGGTTCAGGACTCCTATTCAGTAGGGGCAGTTCATTGGAGGTAACAACATGTGCATGCGCTGACTATGCAGGATGCCCCGCGGACAGAAAGTCTACTTCAGGATTTGTTGTTTTTGTTGGCTACTCACTTGTCTCATGGAAAAGTAAGAAACATACTGTAGTTGCCAGATCAAGTGCAGAATCTGAATACAGAGCCATGGCTCAAGAGAGTACAGAGATGATGTGGGTTAGATCGGTGTTGACTGATCTTTCTATAGATGTTCCTCTTCCTATGCAGCTATTATGTGATAATCAAGCCGCATTATTCATTGCAAATAATCCTGCTTTCCATGAACAAACGAAGCATATTGAGGTGGATTGTCATTACAGGAGATCAGACAGCAGATATCTTCACCAAGGCTCTAGCACGAAGTCCATTTCAGAAGTGTTGGTCCAAGCTGAGCATGATAGATATATATGCTCCAGCCTGAGGGGGAGTGTTAAGTTAAAATATCGTACTATGTGTGTCTTATTCTAATTTCTTCTTTCTCAGTGTACTTATCATGTAATTAACCCCGGGCTATTTTCCTATATAAGAGAGCCCTCGGGTACGTCTAATGCATCAACTACGTTTATCCAATCAGTATCAGTGAGCCAAAAATGTACCTGTGCATTATCTTGCTTTCATGAAGCATTCGTCCCGATCTTGTCAGTCGGCTTAGGTTGTGTTAGGATATATTCCTTACTGTTGCTCTCCATAATACTCATGAACTGCATTATCCATAATTCATAGTTGGTCTCATCCATCTAAACAATAGACACAGGACCTTTGAAGGCTTCAAAGGAGGATACATCGACCTTGGTCTCTTACATGACAAATGATGGAGTCTAGGAAGGACGTGAGTGAGGTATATAACGATCTGTTGTTGTCTACACTATCATACAGGGAACCGTTTGTGTGTGTGTGTGTGTGATTGTGTGCGAACTTAGAGAAAAATTGTTCCCATCAACTCCAAGCCTACTCTAGGATAGATAGGGTGATTTTATAGGTCTAAAATCACCTCAAAAACACCAAAATCATACCTCTAGAGGCCTAGGGCATGCTCGGCGACAACCACAGGAAGCACAGTGCTTGCGAGCGAGAATGATGTAAGGGAAGCGGATGGGATACTGACAACGACAAGTATACCACAAGGAGTACGGTTAGGGTTGCTAGTAAAGGTGAAGCTGTCGCGAGGTAGTGGTTGTGGCCATTAGTGATGACGAGCAAGGTTCAAAAAGCAGTATGTGTATATGCATTCGGACATGTCATCAAATAATGCTTAAGCTATTTGTAGGGACATATGCAGGATATATGTGATTATATGTGATTTCCTGATTTTTTATTTAAAAATAAATAAATATCTAAAGAAATATTATAGTTTTTTAAAGAAAAAGGATGGAATCCCAATAAGGGGCCCACCTCAACGTATAATTGTATATATATCTAAATGAAAAGGTTACATGTTACATGTTACATTTTAAACCACACTACATTTACCAAGATACACACATCGCCCTACCATGCCCGATCGCATTTTCCACGTTAAATACATGTCCCCCAAAAATGAACTTGTTCTTGGCGCATCAGATCGACCAAGCTAAAGCAAAGGGGAACGAGCTATCCTCATGCCCAAAGCCGCAGACCGGTCTGACATCCCTCTAAAAAGCGCAGCAATCAAGCTACACAAGCCATGTGATACCAACTCGGCTCCTTATCTCAATCGAGCATGGATTAAAGAAGAACAAATGATCCATGTTTTCCATCGCCACCATGCACATATCACAAGTAACATCCTCCAGTCCCAGCATTCACCCCCGACGAACCTTGCTTAGAACCCCCCAGGTCTCAATATCTTAATCCGGTTCAACATACTATACCGCCAAATCAATCATGTGTCCACTTTTATCTCTTCTTGCACCTCCATCCCGTCCTCGACCAAAAAACAATAAGCTTTTTTCATCATGAACTTGTCGTCTCCTTAGATATAATGGTCTCTGCCTGAAGTCGGACCCTCGCTCTGCACAAAAGCTATTTCTTTACTTTAATACGTATCTAGGAACTTTTAATACATCTAGCAACTATTGAAGTACAACAAATACATATCCGCTAACTATTGAGGTGCTTAAAAACTATTTCTTTACTTTAATGCATATATTCAAGAAGTATGTATCCGACAACTATTAATTATAATATTATGCATATCCAACAACAATAATCTCAATCTCTACTTACAATTTAAGTTTTAATATATTTAGTAACTATAGTTTCAATATTTTTTATTATTTACATTCAATGCATATAGATCTCAATGCATATATACAAGAAGTTAGAGGATTACAAGTGTAGTACTACTTTATATACGTAAAAAACATGGATGTTATAAGTTATGAGATTACGGAGCACACAGAAGCAATGACGATCACATAATAGTGATTGGGAACCCAAGAGAAGTACTGACGAGTTGATGATCCGCATAGGATACGAGCAACACATGCGAGTAGCAGCATAAAATCAGACACAAAATTGAGGCATATGTAGATCGCGGATGTAAGGAGCGCATAATGAACCGATTCAAGAATTTGATGTGGTCTTCAGACTGCATAGGTATATACATCCCATGTGGTCATTCTCGTGAACATTGTTAGCAAGGGTGCCGATAACGGTGTTGGTGGTGATGCAGGAAGTAGCTAGGGTATCGGGGGCGTTGATTGTGTCCTGACAAGCGATTGATGGCACGAGTGGAGACCTACGAGGGCATTGGGTGGTGGCAAGGGAGAGGGAGAAAGGGGTGGCAGGTGGGGTTAGAGTTCGGGGTATTGAGGCTTCGATCTAGGATCATCACTTTGATACCGTGTGGGAAGAAATGAATGGTATATTATTCAAGAGGCCATAGGGCTTTTTTATATAGAGAGGAAGAATCCTAGAGGGTAAATTGCATAAGAAAGAAATAAGAAAAGCATAAATACAAATAGTTATAGTATATGAGTCATTCATGTAGTGATGGGTAATCGAATCCCTCTAGGGTCTAATTACCTCATCCAGTGGTTTAGTCCCACATCTACTGTCTGTGGGACTTAAAGGGAGTTATATAGGAAGCTACTGACCCATTGTATCAGATGAAAAAGTTCAAAGAACACATCAACTAATTGAGGTATTCTACTGTGGTTTTATAACACTCCTTAGGGAGTAGGGTTTCACATAAAATCCCAGTGTTCTTCGTATTCTTTTTCTTTTTCTTTGATTATGCTTCTACATTTCATATTTCTAACATGGTATTAGAGCATGTTCAATTCTCAAGGATTAATTATTTTATATTCATGATTTGCTCGAGATTTGATTATCGAAGAAAACTCATTTATTGTTCGTTCTTGAATATTTATATCTGAGAATCTTTTGATTGATTTAAGATTCAAGGTCTAGGATTTCTTCTTGAAACCCTAATTTGCATGCGAGTTGAGAAGATCATTATAGCACCAAGTTCAGAAAAGTTGTTAGGGTTTCTAATGGAACCCTAATCACATTCAACTAGCACGAAGGTTTTGCCCAAGATCCTCTTCCACCAAGCATGTAGAGCCCTCATGCACATTTTTTGCAAATCCAAGAAGTGCCCAACAGTGATGCTCCTCTCCGATCCCTTTCATCAGCAGGCGGCAACAACATAAAAAGAAGAGGGGAGGTGGCATTGCGGTGAGTCACCTCCAGCCGCCGTCAACCATAGGGCTCCTGTTGTACTCCTCGATTCTCCAACACCATCACCTCGTGCAGCTCCTCCTTCCCAACAATGGCAACCTCCCAGCGACGGTGGTGTACCATCACACCCCCTCCTCGTGTTGCCTCCTCATACAGGTGATGTACTGCCTTGCGTGATTATCCTCAGAGGCGCAACAGGCGGTGCATGATGCACTGCTTGGCCTCCTCCGTGTGAGTTGAACGCATATCCTTTTTCCTGGGAGATCTCCCTGCCAAACATGCTCCAAGTGAATCCCTTCCAGCACGACAACGACCTCTACAACAAGAGTCCCTATCGGGGGCGACATTCTTTGAGAAAGGAATTCCCAAGTGGGAACCCTAAATAAGAGCCCAAGTGGGCCGGCTATTTTGAAAAAATATTGATATTTATTGTCAAGGTTCAGGAAAGCGGTATACGTATGCGTTCAGACAGATCATTGAATAGCGCTTAAGCGGTATGTGGGGGCATGTGGGGTATATGTGGTTTTACACAGTTTCCTAATTTTTTATTTAAAAATAAATAAATATATACAAAAGTGACTGCAACAGAACTAAATTTATGTATAATTATGGTCCAATAGAAGATCTAAGAAAAATAACTTTCATATAGAGTTCAAAACAATCTCTATCAATCAAATATCAATACTTCAATAGAGTGGTTAGCACACAAAATAATTGACAACAATCAACAAAATAGAAAAGTTAGCGCACAAAATGCCTATTGTTGAATATAATGTCATTTATCTCTATCGTTATATTTATAGCTGATCCTACATCAAAAGTACCAAACTTTACACATAATATATTGCATTCATAATAACTATTAGTTGACTAAATTAGTTTACTAAATTATTAGTGCATTATTCTTTTTCTTCCTTGTGTGTTTACTCCAATCTCGTAGTACAACTACTTTGACGATGGATTTAAATTGTCATGGAATGCTTGGTTGTCATACATCCAAAAGGAAAAACGTGGCACATATAATAGAATAAAAAATTGAGATAAATAAATAAATAAATGTGTATGTGGCCGCACAGACCGCATATGCGCATGCATAAGCGCACAGGGTGCATAATGGGGGGCTTCATGAAAACGGTGCGAAGAGGGCACCGCATACGTATATGCGGCCGCATATGCGGCCGCAAAGGCTGCTTTCGTGAACACTGTTTATTGTAGGTCTATTGGACCATATTGTAAACAAAAAGAAATGGGGAGATGGGAGAGGAAGACCAAAAAAAGTTGCCTTTAAAAAAAGGGGACTCTTTTGAAAAAGATGTATACAAAAAAAGCCATACGCTTAAAAAAATTAAAGAGAGAGAGAGAGAGAGTCGGCTATAAAAGAAGGAAAAATAGCCGAGAAGAAAGGAGGGGAAAGGAAAGCCGTAAAAAATGAAAGGTCATAAAAAATAATTTGAAAAAAAATGACAAGAAAATCGAAAAAAAATTGAGACCGGCTTATGTGATTCATTGATTTTTGTTTTCCTCATTTTCTTGTCTTCTCCCAACTTTATCGATGTCATGTTTTCCAACAAGTATGGGAGAAAGGGAGAGTATTGCGTATAGTTCTACATGCCAGATTTTCATATTCTCCATATTCTAGGCCAACCAGATTTCAGACTCTACGGTTCAGATTCAGACTCGGTGATCAGATTGGTTCCAAGTCTTCAGTTCAATGTACACATGGCCACATATATGTGATCGTCAGTTGTGTGGTCCCCATCTTTATTTTTGATCTCAGAGTTTTCATGTGATCCATAGGGACTCCAGAGTAGAGATCCCATTCTTTATGCCATTATGGGTTAGGGTTTTCATGTGGTTTCATAGGGACTTCAGAGTAAAGATCCTATTCTTTAAGCCAGTATGGGAGAGACCTAGTTCTCCGATGAGGAGACTTTTCAGACTCCATTCTCCAACGATTGTGGACTCCGACAAGGATGTTTCCATGACTTTTTCACTTCGGTCCTTCAAAGATGGAGCATGTGTTCACATGATTCAGTCTTCTACATGTGGCGGGCCAGAGTACTCCGATGAGGAGACTCTTTTCAGTTTATATGACTCTGACAGGCACAATACAGAGCACATGATCCATGACGAGGAGACCTAATTCGACTCACACTCCAGCATGTTTGTTCCTCCTCACCTGTACGACATGAGAAGCAGCATCCTTGACAGCAACCAACAGTTGAATATGCATTGAATTGATATTATTCATAGTGCCTTGTATTGTGAGTTTGAGATTTCTTTCTATTTTTTCAAATTGAGCATCGCATGATCCAGCTTGAGGGAGAGTGTTATAGTACATGCGTCACTCATGTAGTGATGGGTAATTGAATCCCTCCAAGGTCCAATTACCTCATCCAGTAGTTTAGTCACATATCTACTTTCTGCGGGACTTGGAGGATCAGTGGAAGCTATAAAAGAAGCCCAAAACCTATTGTATCAGATGAGAAAGTTCAATGAACACGTCATCCGTTTTAAGCATTCTCCCGTGATTTCATCCCGCTCCTAAAATCCCGGTGTTCTTCATGTTCCTATTCTTTTTCTCTGACTATGCTTCCACATTTCATATTTCTAACTACTTTCAACAGATACCATTGAGGTAACTCAACACTTCATTCAAACCAAAATCTTATGACAGGTTATCATCCGACTACATGAAAATAAGAGATGAGAATTTTTAGTAGGTTAATTCAGTCTATACTTCATCGATGGTAACAAGAGAAACATTTTGTCATTCCTCTTTTCAGCAAACACAATAATGCACATCTTTCTGCACAGACAATCCTGAATCTTCTTTCATGGCATCAATGTTGATTGGGAAGATGTGAATTTCAAAGCAACATCTTATTGTCCTAAATAATACTACTAATTTATAGGTATAGTGAAATTGAGAGGAGGAAAATTGAATGATATAGTGATGAAAGGCATTTTAAAAATAAAATATTGACCAGAGAACGAAATTCCGTGAAGTAATTACAAAACTTTCACCCTTGCCCGTTTGGTCTTCTGTTCTCTATGTAGAGGAAATTAAGATCATCCTATCTACATTTGTGATGGGAAAACAAGTAATGCTGTCAGAAGAAGACAGTGTCAATGCCTTTTGGTTTGCAGACAAATTAAGAAAGCATCCCGAGACATTGAAGGCTTTTTCATGCTAACGTTTAGTTTGAAAAAATGGAAAACAAGGTGTTTCCTAATACTTAAACCTAAACAAGGTTTGCTTGACTCTTTGTGTAATAGCAAGTTCGTCACAAGTATAGAATGCTATTTCCCAATATATCATGCCAAAACCAAACCAACCTCTTCCTGCATTCAAGCCAACTGCATGTACTAAACTCCGTACTTATACCATCTGGACTTTGATCTGAGTTTTTTATTTATTCATTTTCAAACGTGGACTAAAAGATTGCACATTGAACCAACTTCAATGCTCTGGTAGATGAGCTATGTGCATTCCACTTTAGGGACCAGTGTTCAAAACCTATTAATTACCATTTCCTCACTACAAATCCACTTAAATGATCAGATGGTTGAGAAATGCACACACTATCCAAAGGATCACAGTTCAAACCTCACAATATCCTTTCATCAAAAAGAATTTGCATATTTTTAATATGTTGACTAGGAGATTGTGAATTTTTTACATCGGCTCATACTTACACCAACTCCATAAAATGAACTCCTCATCACCTAGATCCATTACACGGGTCGAAATATTGGTTTGTATGACCACGTAACAAATATGTAGAATGTAAAATAGATAACATGCATACATATAAAAAAAACATATGAAAACAAATGTTAATAACCTACGCTACTTCTCTAAAGGATGTGACGTAATTCTCCTTAAAGCCGCGATCATCATAAGTTTATTCTTGACATATACATATTACTATTCCAAAGCTTGCGATCTCAGCCCAACAACCAAAGGTCAGAAAGTATCCGTGAATGAGATGCGAAAAATGGCAACATAAAGTAGATCGTAAAAATGATATATTATGCATTTTCGTTTTCAAATTCAAACACCACAACTTTCCACAGCAATTTCAATAGAACGTATTGCAAACGACATAGAATACGATCAAACAAAAGGACGTGTTGAAGTGATCACCGTCGTAGCGCTCGGCCTTCTGAGCGGTCTGGGACAGGTAGACAAGGGTGTGCCTCTCGGCGAGCTTGGGATCGTCGGCACCGTCGGCTGACTCGTTCGCATTGCCGTGATCGTTGTTCATGATGGCCGAAACCCTAGAGATCGGGTGTGGTGGTGTTGGTCGGCGGGTACGAAGGAAGGGGAGGTGATGGGGAAGTTCGTTACGAGGTTGTTGGCTCCGCTACTTGTGCTCTTTTCAAAATGGGATCCACTGTTTTATAGGAGAGCCGTTTTTTCAATCTCCCTTTTTGCCCCTGATGGTGCCGACATTTCCTAGGGTTGCACATCAGAATATGTTTGAAGTTATCTTTGAATGGGTCTATCGGAAAATTGCGCATCGCAACTCAACGAGCGATAGTGAATGACATTATATATTGGTCTTGGAGTTTTACATATGTCCCCCTTCTAAATTCCGGGATATAAGTAATGTTCTTCTCTTTTTTATAATAGGGTCAAATGGGGCTCTCCCATGGGGAGCTAACTTTGCTCCCCCATCTCATTTCGTCCGATTTTTTTTGAAAATTTCTTATGTGGAATTTCATCACGATATCCCTATATTATGTTATTAAAATTTCATGCGAAACAGAGACCCCTACGGCCTTCATCCAGACAGTCATTTTTTAACGGTAACAGAAATACTAAAAATGACCCATTGGATGGAGGCCGTAAGAGTCTCTGTTTCTCACGAAATTTTAATAACATAATATAGGGATATATTGATGAAAATCCACGAAAGAAAATTTCAGAAAATAAAAAAAATCGAACGAAATGAGACGGGGGAGCCAAGTTAGCTCCCCCCCATGGGGGCAGCCCAATTTTACCCTTTATAATTCTTAGGTAATAAGCAATTGCATCTAGTTTTGCCATTAGTGAGATAAATCAACTTTGGTTTATACATATCAAAGCTCGATTTAGTAAAACTCTTTTACTGTTGTACCCCCAATATTTTCAAAAAATTACATTTGTACCCTTTTTTTCTTTCTATTACACTTGTACCCTTGAGAGACCATGAGATGATTTCTTTGTGCCAAGGTTAATGCCATATAGGTGAACTTTAATGTGTCAATATCTCTCCAATCTATTCCACCGCTTGTCTCAAAATTTGCAAATCATTAGTGCATTTAACATCCCTACGTTGTTATTATAATATCATCAATTTCTAAATAATCCACATCACTTGTGATACTGTTTTAATAAATGGTTCCTTTTTTATGTGGAAAAGATCCCTATTGATAAAGATGATTCACACTAATTAAAAAAAATATGGTGATGCATTATAAGCACACTAAGATCGTAAATAGATGAGAGCTTTGGAATCACAATCCCCATGTTTATTTGCAAACTTGTATTCCTCGGTAATATCAAAGCCCAAAGATGTAGGGTTATGATTATGCAGTGATGGAGATAAGACTTAAAACAGTGATATATATTGAAGTAAATATGTAGATAGAGTCTTGCACGATAAATGCATAGAGGTTACGTAACCGCTCCCTCCGAGAATTCCTCGATTAACTTTAAAAACATGCAAGATATATTCCTGAAAATGTTGAACTATCATCTTTAAATCCCATAATATAATGGATTCGTCATCCAATAAACAATAATAATTAAAATAGCGAAGTTATCCTTTAACTATGGACACTATATTGATAGATTTTAAAATGTATGTCAGCGGCGATTTATTCGTAGGATTTTTAATTTTAGCAAACATGTCGAAGTTGAAAACCAAACAAAATAAAAACTAAAATTTAGTTTTTTTAGTGATTGAAATCAATTCTTAGTTCACTCTTTTCCCAGAAATGAAATTTTGCTTTTGCAGAAATTTTGTTGTTTTAATTGGATTTAAATAAATATGTGAATATCGAACTAAACCGATTTTGCATACACCCCCAAAACGTCATTTGCAATATGATTCACAAGAGATTATTGATTAAATGAATGATATAATTTAAATATTTTTTATATTATTATTAAATAATGTGTTATACTTTATTTTCTCAAGTTGGCATCATTAAAAAAATCCAATGAAATCAAATATTATTTGAATATGTAATTGGTGATGCTAATAGAATTCAATACATTCAAATCAAGGAGGAATTGGTTTCAATTCATTTTAAAAGATTCGAATTCAAACTTGGATCAGATTTTAAATGAATTTGATAATTTAAATTCATATCCGATCCATTTTGAGTGTTGATATTCAAATTCAATTCTTTTTATTTTTGAATTTGAAACTTTAATTTATATTTTAGATCTCATATAAATAAATTTAAATGAGTTGAAAAACTATATAATCAAGGAAAATATCAAACATCTAATATATTGTGGATAAAATACCTAGTTTTAACCATTTTTGAATGTCTTTTGAAGTCTAAATATACTTTTTTCTTTTGAAATTAATATATGAATACAATATAATTATATGAGCATATAAAAGTGTTAAAATGTTATCAACAAAAAGGTCAAACAAATTATGATTACAAGTGCATGTTAAAGCAAGATAAGATCAAGCTCAAATAGAAAATTAATGCAAATTAACATTATTATTTGAAATAAAGGGAATAGCAAAAGACAACTTAGAAAGATAAAACCATTTCATTCTGCATGAGGATCTTCAATTATCTAAAAATTAAAGCCATGAAGCACACATATAAAGGAACAACTTACATTATGGTGAGAAGAGCTGTAAATTACTTGCATGAAACTAAATATCATATTGACAGTGATATTCATATCGATGGATTGCCATGTAAGTAAAACTATGACAAAAAGATAGAGGAGGGATATCTAGATTGGCTACGAATAACGACAAATCTTATGGATGAACTTGAAGTAGTATAACCATTATTTTCACGTGCAAGGAGAAGGAACAACTCAATATACCCTGCATTTGTGGGATCTTTGACCAATATGAGAAAGAGGATGGGATATGGACGGTTGGACTAGCTTGAGGACAATGGAGAAATTTAGCGCAAGCAGAGGTTTTATGGCTTTACCAGCTTGAGGACTCTAGGGAGTTGCAGGTGGAGAAGAGGGATGTGAGATCCGATCATAATTGTATTCTCTTGGAGGAGGAGGAGGAGGAGGAGGAGAAGAGAGATCAATAACAGACAACGCTTGAGACAGAAGTGGTTGAAAGAGGCAGACGTAAATACTAGATACTTTCATGTAATGGCCAACATATGAAGAAGGTGCAATCTGATTGATTCAATCAAAGTGGATAGTGAGGAGTTGGTGGGTGATAGTGCGATTCGAGATGCAATGAGAAAACATTACCTTGAGCTCAGTGGTATGTACCTTGTAGTGACTCTAGATGGGTTGGGAAGAGATGTCGCGTGATCGACTAACCTACAATATGAAGAGTTGGTGAGACATTTCTTACTTTCTAAGGTCATGCAAGAGATTTTGATCTAAACATAGATCGGTCCATGAGCTCCGATGTTTTTTGAGTGTTCTTCTTCTTGGAGTTTTGGGACATAAATGGTTAGGAGACGATGGACATGGTGGTAGAGTGGCATACGAATGGTGAGTTATAGTGACTGAACTGATCCCTTCTATTCCTTCTACTAAGAGGGATGTGGTGCAACTGATGAATCCCATATCCATCTACATTATTTTATGTTATTATTTCTCTAGCTTAAGAAAATCAATAAAAATAATTAACCATTCACGTTAATTAATTTATTTTGTTGTTGTGAATAAATATGTATTATTGATGTACATTATTATACATATATTGTGATATTATTTTATGTGTTTATTTATTTATTAAAAATATGATAAAAATTAGAATAATATTGTATATATTTATTTTAACCTATTTAATAAAATAAAATTCCAAAAAAAAGAAAAGATTATGAAATTAAGTAATTTAAAACATTAAATTACTTGAAAAAATACTTTATGTATATAGATGATTTATTTTCTCTTTTGAGTTCTACATCGAGATCTACAACTTTCATGTTGAACATTGTTTTAATTCCTTCTCCTTTTATTTATTTTCTATTTTATGGTATTTTTATAATTATATGAATTCTTATTGGGCCATGTGGAGACATCTGAACGAAGCATGTGGCCCCGCCTCTTCAATACATCCTGCCTTGCTCTGGGTCGTTAGATCATCAAATTTAATGGCTGAAAGCTATCGTCAACCTCCAGCTCCTCAACCTAAGTGACATACCTCTTTGTTTCTCTCCAACTTCCCAACCTTTTCCCGTTCAACTCCAACAACTACCCTTCCAACCCTCTCCTTCTATCCCTTCCTCGATCTTCAACCACCTTCGCCCAACCTCCAGATTCCTCTTCCTCCCCGCGTGCTTCTTCCCATCGATGGTTAAAACCGCCATTGTCACCATCTAAAACTGCCTAATTTATCCGCCTCAAAACTCCACCTCCTACCACTTGTAGTCGCATCTGCCACTCCTGAGAGCTTCCCCTAGCCACACTAATCCTCAATGACAGTGAGAGAGAAGTTTGTGAGCGACGACGGAGGGAGCTTGATGGCGAGATCCTTGGTCATTAGAGACCAAGTTGCAGTACGTCCAGTTGGCTGATCAAGCTCAGATTCTATAGCCTCAGAGTCTGATGCAACAATCCATAGCGTAAGCTTCACTCCAGGCTTTCTTTTCACCTCTGTCTTCTCCATTTCATCCAAGGTAAGATATTTGACCATTCTTTTCTTCTTGGTTCTCTAGTTTATCACTAGTGTTCTGCTTTATCTTTCACGCATCTAAACCTAAGAATCGACTCAGTATTTCTCTACCATTCATGCATACCCTTCTCTGTGATCTTTCCATTTTCCCATGAACAAATCCATTGCATTTCATTCCAGATCTTGTAAAGGTCTGGAACCCAATTAGGGCTTCTTCCACCATTCACGTGTAACCTTCCATTCCATCTCCTAATCATCCCAATAGATTCAGATCTTCTTGGTCTTTGTTTTCCAACTCTGCAGATTGTCAATTATCAGAAAAATGATGAGGCTATGATCTAGCCATTCTTCTTCGGCGAACCAGCATTGATCTGCCATTCTATCCAACACCATCTTCCCCTGAAGACATCATCATCTTTTCCAAGTCGTTACGGAGGTATAGCAACCTTAGGATCACATAGAGACACACAACAGAGGGTTTGGAGCTTCGCTGGAGCTCTGCTACATTACCACCTCTGAAGGTGGAGAGGGAAAGAACTCGTTCAACAGATGTTGTACGATCAAATTATCTCGATCAGATTCGATGGTTGACCACCAGGACGCGGATCCTCTGCCGTAAGTGGATTGCAGCAGAGTCTGTTGCAATCCACGGATGGATGACTTGTGGCGCTGACTGATCCAATGGTCCCGCCCCCAGCCCCTCCTCTCCCGAATCCTTACCCTCGTCCCCGACCCTCTCGCCTCTGATCATCACCGCCTCCCCGACTCTCTCTCGCCCACCCCCGAGCATCGCCCCCTCTCGCCACCTCTCGTCCCCCTCGCCGCCTCTCGCCCTCTCTCGACCGTCGTCGACTCGTCCCCCTCGCCGCCCACCTGCCGCTTCTCGCCCTTTCTCGACCATCGCCACCTCTCGACGCCCTCGCCGCCCACCCACCGTCTCTCGCCCTCTCTCAACCATCGCCTCCCACCCGCAGTCAAGCCGTCTCTCAACCATCGACGCCCTCGCCGCCCTCGCCGTCCACCCCCAAGCATCTCCGCCTCTCGCCCTCCTATCGCTTCGCCGCCACCGTCTCCCGCCCCCTCTCCTCCCCATCGCCATACTCTCGCGCCCGCCTCTCGCCGCAACCCTCAACCGTGACCTCGAGCCCCTTCTCGACGCCACCCTCTTGACGCCTCGCTGCCAACCTCTCCCCCAACCCCGAGCCCTCTCTCGCCCCCACCCTCTCCCCCTACATCAAACCCTCTCTCCGTTGTCGTCTCCTCGGCCCTGCCTCTCTCGTATCACACGCTTTTCTCGTCGCCGGCCTAATGAAGAAGCAAAGAGTATTCAACTACTTGAGATTATCATGTCATTTTATTTCATATTGTGTGGATGTTTAAATTTATTTGAATTTTTAGAATGGTGGCGTCTACAAGCAACACTCGTCATAAGAAGATCTCATCGCAATATTGGATTTTGATGCTTAACTTACAATGTTTTGAGTGAACATTTTGAAGTACCTCTAGAACAGGATTCCAACATCAATGATCTAAACTTGAAGAAAACACAAGCAAAAAATCGTAACCAACACAGTCGTAAATAAAACGGTGAGATGGCCACGAACACGAAAGTAAGTTCAAAACGAGCACAGATATATAAAAGCGGATATATTCATACCAAAACGAGCACATATATACCAAAGGGAACACTTCCATACAACAAGGAGCATGATCATACAAAATTTTGCACGTATATACAAAAACATGCACATATATACCAAAGGACCATTTATCCAAGTAGAGCCTCTTCCATACCAAAACGGGCACATATATACCAAAGGGGACACTTCCATACAACATAGAGCACGATCATACAAAATTTTGCACATATATACAAAAACACGCACATATATACCAAAGGACCATTTATCCAATTTGAGCCTCTTCCATACCAAAACGAGCACATATATACCAAAGGGAACACTTCCATACAACAGAGAGCACGATCATACAAAAACTTCCACATATATACAAAAACACGCACATATATACCAAAGGACCATTTATTCAAGTAGATCCTCTTCCATACCAAAATGAGCACATATATACCAAAGGGGACACTTTCATACAACAGAGAGCACGAACATACCAAAACGAGCACATATATACCAAAGGGGACACTTTCATACAACAGAGAGCACGAACATACCAAAACTCACACATATATACAAAAACATCGTTTATCCTACAAAGAGCGCTTTGCGAAGAATCCTACTTGAGCCCTCTACTATTATACAAAAGAGGATGTTCTCATACCAAAATACGCACATATATACCAAAGACCATTTATCCGAGTAGAGTCTCTTCCATACCAAAACGATCACAGATATACAAAAGTAGACACTTTTATACAACATAGAGCACGAACGTACCCAAACTCGCACATATATACAAAAACATCGTTTATCCAACAAAGAGTGATTTGCGAAGAATCCTACTTGAGCCCTCTACTATTATACAAAAGAGGATGTTTTCATACCAAAACACGCACATATCTACCAAAAGATCATTTATTCGAGTAGAGCCTCTTCCATACCAAAACACGCACAGATATACAAAAGTGAACACTTTCATACAACAGAGAGCGCGATCATACCAAAACTCGCACAATTTTGTATAATAGGAAAACTTTGTCAGTATATTGGTATCAAAATTATTAACATGATGGAAGAAATGTGAAGCCGTATCATTGTTGTCTGTCACATTGACATCGTTAGATCTAAGTTAAATTGTCAGTCTTCTGATAATTGATTTGCTCCGACGATTCCAACCAGTCAATTACATTTCTTCCATCTAGACTGATGTTTCACCTGCTGATATTTAACTTATGTTGACAAGTGATCTTTGTTGTACAAAAGCCTCTTTCTGTACAGATATCAGATGATGGTAGTCAATTACATCAAATATTACTCCATCGGAAGTCTTTACCGTGATCGAAGTGTTTATTAGACTTTTGATTTGTCTTTCTTGACATACCATCTCTTTGAATGCTTTTAAGTGTCGATGACTTGTGAAAATTACTGAATGACCGGGATGCATATTCAACATTTTTCAATTCGCTTGATCCGGTTCAAATGTAGAACCGTGTGAGTCACCATTTATTAGCTTCCAACATTTTACTATTATTAATGTCAATGAACTTCACAACATTTTTATACATTTAGGAAATATGGACCCTGCAAAATAATGTAATCTTGTTTTTATGTATGTTTTAGAATAATCTAGTCAGCGAGAGGAGTTGAGGTCGGGGGAGAGGATGGCAGCGGGGACGAGAGGGGGCGGGAGACGTGGCAGCAAAGCGAAAAGAGGGCGAGAGAGGGCTTGGCGGCCGGGGTGGGCGTTGAGAGAGGGCTTGGCGGCGATGGTCGGAGGCGAGAGAGGGTCGGGGAAGAGAGGCGACGATGGTCGGGAGTGGGCAGCGATGGTCGGGAGTGGGCATCGATGGTCGGGGGTGGGCGGCGATGGTCGGGGACGAGAGGCGGCGATGGTCGGGGGTGGGAGAGGGTTGGGGACGAGAGGCGGGTAGGGGTTCGGGAGAGGAGGAGGTGGGGGCGGGAGTATCGATTGTTGGATCGAGAGAGGGCGAGAGGCGGCGGGTGGGCGGTGAGGGCGTCGAGAGGCGGCGATGGTCGAGAGAGGGCGAGAGGCGACGGGTGGGCGGCGAGGGGGACGAGGCGGCGATGGTCGAGAGAGGGCGAGAGGCGGCGGGTGGGCGGTGAGGGGGACGAGAGGCGGCGAGAGGGGGCGATGCTCGGGGGTGGGCGAGAGAGAGTCGGGGAGGCGGCGATGGTCGTAGGCGAGAGGGTTGGGGACGAGGGTAAGGATTCGGGAGAGGAGGGGCTGGGGGCGGGACCGTTGGATTAGTCAGCGCCACGTGTCATCCATCCGTGGATTGTAGCAGACTCTGCTGCAATCCATTTACGGTAGAGGATCCGCGCCCTGACCACCACTCTGATCCTCTATCCGAGATGTCGCTTCATGCCTGAGGCTAGGAGCAATCAACCCTACACCGAACTACGGGAGGACGCCATGTGTCCAGGCCACTGCCCGAGCCTTAATGTGACCACGTGCAACACACATGTTTGGGAAGAAATTGCAACTAAGACCAAGAATTCTTCATATTTACATATAAGTCTCCGCCCGTTGGAATTTATTAAATACGCTAGTGGGTTCTTATAATTGCAGTTCAACCATTTTGGACATATTTGTAGATAAATAAAACATGTTTCTTTTCATTTATGCCCTGGTAGTGTGTTGTCAATAACTTGCAAACCATTGATAAATCTCGTATTTATCATTATTAGATATTCACATTACATCCTTTACTTAAGCTAATCGCAAGAATTCAATAACTATTAACACTAATTATAATTATTATGTTATAAATAACTAACCTTATTTCTATTATATTATTTAACATTAATATTATGCTAATACTTTATGTATTTATTTATTATTAAAAACCAAATAAAAATTTATATAATATTATACATATATAAATTAACATAAAATAAAAAAATTAAAAAGGAAAAATGAAAGAAAATGTTTTAGTTTGTTTTGATATGTATTTCATTTTTATCTATGTATAGAGGGCATCTGATCTCTTTGACCTCTACATGAAAGTTGTAGATCTCATCAAGACTACGACTTTCATGTTTACCATTTTTCTTGATTCAATTCTTAACTATTTTATTTCTAATAATATTTGATTTATCTAATTTTCTTAATTCTGATTAGGCCACATGGCACCTCCGTAGAAGCCCACGTGGCCCACCTCTCCTTTTGCCACCTACCTCCTCCTGAGTCATCACATCTGCTTTGATCTAATTATTTACAAGCTTCCAAAAATGCCTCCATATCCACTGTTGGATCGTTTGATCCAACGGCCTCTGAATCACCTTCAACCTCCAGTCGTTTCTTTCTTTCCACGCAAATCGTCAAACCTCTTCTCTTCTTCGATTTATTCCAACTGTCATCTTCACCCTCTTCCCTTGAAACTGCCAGCAACTCTTTCATCACTCAACCCCCATCCACGCGCTAACCTCCCTTCATCTCCTTCAACCTCCATTTCTTCATGCGTAGTGGTTGAAACCACCATTAAACTAACCTCCGCCAACTCCTCAACTTCAAATACACCATCACCACCCTTTGATGCAGGTGTCCATCCTTTGTGAGAGGTTTTGCCTAGCCTCCTTCTCCCCTTCATGACAGGATCGAGGAGACCCTAGAGAGCAATAATGGAATTAAGACTCATGTGATGACCCTTGGCCACCATCCAAGACACGGTTGTTCCTGACTGTATGAGCTTCTCGACAGACATTGTTGCCTGGGTATGAAGCAAAGAGTAGGTGTTCCAAGCACCACCCCCAAGCCGATACATACATCTCGGTGACCTGAGGAAAACCCATGCAACACATGTCTAGGTAATTTAGTTTTTCTTCTTTGTTCTTTGATTTTTAGAGCACTACACACAAACCTTTACTCCATGTTCACCCTTTCGAACCCTCCTCATGTATCATTGATTCATGTAGATGGTTTGATTCATCTTCTTCTCCCCCAGAACCTTTGACCATCCTCAATCCATTTCCTCCACTCGTAAGTAGGGATGCAAATGGATATGGATATATCCGTATCCGATCCCATCACCGTATCCATTTTATATATATTTTGACATATGTATCGGTATCCGTTTTAAAATGGATACGGATACGGATATCATTTTGATATCCGCAAACATCAGTATCTGTATCCGTATATCCGTTTTCATATATAAATATAGTCATAGATTTATTTTTAACCCTATATAACATAATTCTCTACCTTCTTTTACCATATTTATATATTTTTTATGATACAAACATATTTAGTGAATAAATATAATGTGTTTTCCATCAATTTCTTATATATTTAAGTCGATACTATAGAGTATTTCTAACATTACTCATGTGCGGTCAGTATCCGTTTTACATCTGTGTCCGTTTTTAAGAATATGGTAAGATAGTTTTAATATACATCAATATCTGTATCTGCATCCGTATTCGTATTAAAAAATGTATAAGGATACGGTAATACCTATATCCGTATTCGTATCCGACCGTTTGCATCCCTACCTGTAAGGCGGAGTGACCCATCCGAATACCACCTTCTCCACCCTCATCAGTCCTCCATTCTGCTTCACTCGCGTGCACACACACCTTGCTTTGCTTCGACTATTCTTTTCCTAATGCTTGCAGGTGCCAAAGCCTTCAATGGTCGAAATCCAAAGACCCCCTCTGATCTGGATCTACTTCTTTGACGGTTCTTCAACATCTCTAACTTCCAGAAATCTGGAGATCTTTGTGAACTTCATCCCATCTTCGCGAGCCATCGGGGATCTTCACCGACCTTCATGGATTCTCCATATGCAAGGCGGAGACTTAGGGCTCTCTCCGAAGCCCTACCTCTTCACTGCCTTCGCGGTGGCGATCTTCTAAAGAGGATGCACAGATGTCGTTGGATCGTGCCAAATGGGGTGCGATCTAAAGACCCAATTTCAACCACGCTCATGTTTCCGCACCTGTAGAATCGTTCTGCTCGAATTGCTCGCTGAAGCACAATGTAGTGACACGTGGACCAAGACATAAGCCTCTTACACGAACTTAGGCCACACGCGCCTTACGTGTGCGTTCCTGGGTAAATTGCAAAGCTACTCTCGCTGGTCTCCATTATTGTAAAAAATACCCCTGTGTAGGGGGTACTTAGTAAATTTCAGTGACAATTTTCTTTAATTGCAATTTAGTCCCTATAGGGACCTATTTAAGAACCTTGTGCTATCTTTATTCATGTTTTTACTATATTTATGCCCCTGGACTTAACTACGAATAACTTGAGCATCTTTTATCCAAATGAAGTGATTTTAATGGCATTTTGATCCTCGTTTAGTATTCTTTGATATGATATAAATTATTTCATGATTAAACAGTAAAAAAGGATTATTTTATTAGAGTCCATATATGTGCTTTGTATATTGATTAAATGCAACTTGAGTCTAAATTGAATTGCTCAAATGGATTTAGATTTATCAGATCTTTGCTTAAATCTGATAAATCATTTTGGGTAAATAATGTGATGAAATGCATATGTTAGTGTAATCTCATTCTGTTCATTCTGGCATTATTTCTAACATGCGTTATACATTTTAGTGTCAATTTTGTTCCATTCATACATGCTTGTTTTGTGTATTATCCCGCCCTGATTGTCGGCTTTGTCTGTTTTGACCTAGATTATTTATCAATCGCTTAAAGTAGGTATTAAATTTCCAATTAATCGTATTATGGCCCATGTTCCTGTATTGACCTTGGACTGCCTAGGTATATAGATTCAAGCAGAGAATCTCATCACTGAGATTATTCTCGATTCTACACGATCCGCTATGTGCCCATGCTACCACGGATACATATTAATCTATGCATTTTGCGATTTATTAGATGGCATCATTGCTGAGGACATGGCTTCATTAATATGATTATTTGGGTCTTTATATGTTTTGTTAAGTTGATTAACATTTTATTTAGGTCATTATGTGATGCGATGTTTTATGCATTATTTATCTGTTTGATAATCTTTGATATCTAATATATCTTTTTCTATGGTAGGACCCGTTCATCGAGGATGCTCGTGGACAAACGGAGGCGTGAAGCTTGGAGTGGAGTTCATGCTGAGAAAATCCGCAGAAGATGCCATCATTTTTTTCAAATATTATTTTGTTGTTATATTTAATACATATCATGGACTTGGACTTTATTGTATGATGCGTTGAGTCTGTTTCATCCTCATGTGGGTGGGACTCAACTCGAGTGCCTGATATTAGGGTTTAGGCAGAAGGCTCTTAGAGCTTCCTTATTTTATATCTTTTGTGCTTGAATCGTAAGTTAGGACACAACTAATCTCATCTTAAGAGATTCACTCATCTCTAATATTTTTGAGACATAATTAATTTATGTCCAATCTAGCTCAAATTAAATTGATTCTTTTCCTACTAATAGAATGCGTGATTAGGTGTGTATTTTCATCGTCTTGCATGCATTTAGATGATATTTTATATTCAGTTCTACATGTGGGAGAAAAGAACTAGAATTATTGTAAGTACTTCTCTTGAGCATGGCATTATGATTTTATGTCTGCATGGTTCTTCCCATTTCATGATTTGTCACTTAAGATAATATGGAAATGGGACTAGATGGTAGACGATGATTTATATGTTCAGAGATTTAATACAAATGATGACCTAATTCTTAAAGTAGGACTGTTAATGCAAGTTGATCTAATTAAAATGAAGCTAAAAATGATATTGGGAGAGAACACCCCGCATTATTTGCAAGTAGATGAGCATTGGTTGAGAGGTGACGACATATCCATATGATAAATCCCAAACCCTAAGTCAACCCGCTCGTAATGAAATCTAATTTGTATTATCACCAATAAAAATGACAATATAATGGGACCATATTTATGGTTTTCACTGCGTGTGTTGGTGACATAATCGGGTTTGTTTGATTCTCCAACCTCTCGAAACCCTAAACTCCATTTTCATCCCCTAAGATTCATTCATCTAGAGATTCTACTAAGATTGATCCCTTCATCACTTAGCTTCCAATTATTTATACTTAGGCTTATTTCCAGACTAAGTATGGGGATCCAATTTTATTCTATTTTTATCTTTATACTTAAGCTATTTTCACAACTTAAGTAAAGGGAGACCCGAGTCACTATCTTGTTCTAACCAACTGATTCTTTTTTACACATATGCCTTTGTATTCAGTCCTTGTATATTTCTTTATATTTTGTTGAACTATGGCTTAATATCACTTTGTGCTATGAGAACAAAGTAAAAGCTAAGTATAGGGGCGGTCTATTGTATATATTACATATATACTTTAGCCATGACTCATAATTTTTTTTTAAACTTTTTGCGGATACATGTATTGTATTACATTTTTTGAACTGATTTTGTCACGTTCCGGACCTCGAAACATGGGGAAAATTACGGAAGCATCCCAAAATAATGATTTTTTTGAGTCTAGGAGCGACACAAAATCTCAATGATCCATAAATAACATTCAGAGTGCCATACATGATGGAAGAATAAAAGAACTTAACCAATAAATAAAAGACTTGTCAAGTCTAAGCTACAAAATAAAAAAATAAGTCGATCAATAACTCCCGTACATTAATCTTAATGAACTAGGATAAAGCAATGGCTCCTTAATTTAGATGAACAACCCAACCTCATCCTCCGTTAAGCTGCAAGGTTATAAATCCATACCAGTCAAATGAATTCGACTAAGTATGCACAAATAATTTGCGAGACATACCCTCATAATCATATACAATGAGTAGTAAAGAATAATACGATGACTATTTCATATAATAAGGAATAATAAAGCAATGAATAAACAATTAACTATAACAAGACTTTTTCAATTATGCAAATCACCATGGGATAACAATGACAATTCAATATATTTCCTTAAATATCACAAAATTTGTGACTATCATGTCAATATCCATATCAAATATAAATCAATACAATCTGCCGATACCGGGCATCCCGAGCTTGGATAGGAGCCACCCCGTCCCCTTAAATCAAAATTTTAAAATTAAAACAATTATCCATACGAGGTCTCCTCTCCAAACTCCAACGCAATGGACATCAGTACCGAGTCAACTGCTGCGGAAATTGTTTGGAAGTAGTGTAGGATTATCCGCCTACAACGGTTAATTGGTGGAATTAACCGTCTGCGCAGCACCCGGCCATGTCAAAGCCTCTAATGGGCCAACAATGAACAATATCTACTCCCTCACAATGATGGTGTCAAAAACAATAATAATTTTTAATAAAAATATTTGGACATAAAAAAATTGTAAATTAACCTATATATAATGATGTATCTATCTCTGTAATATTTAACAACTAACCCATAGATAGGTATTATGTCTAAATATCAACTTTGCACCTAATTACTTAAAATTGTGACACAAAGATATAATCAAAGCAGTTTAAGAGATATTATAAAAAATACCATTGCAACAACTAATAAAATAGAAAGTGGATATAACAACGTTATGGGACATAGATTAATGTACATACCTCATTCTGTATGGATATATTTATAGGATTCTTCGTCCACGGAATTCATTTTTCACCTGAATCTAAGGAAACCATCTTAACACCATACTCTACAGAAAATACCACTCGACATTCTATCTGATTACTACCCATCCAATGTGTTGGTAGTTAAATAACAATCAGTTAAATTTTTTGAGTACCATTATTCTTGTTATTAGCAGTAGTAGTTTTCTTTATCAATGAGTTTGGGAAAATATAATATATTGTAGGCCTATTTACGAAATAATGTTTTATCTACAAATGTTAACCAATATATCAAAAAAATCCGTTTATTTTCTAATAACGGGTGACTTGGGTTAAATAATAGATAGAAATGTAGGTTCTCCTAAAATCAGTATTCTACGAAATAATTTTTTTAGAAAACAACTAATTTATTTTGAAAATAGGGTAATCTATGTTTATTTCTCCAAATATAGAGTTTAATTGATAACGATTCCACGAATGCATCGAATGCCCGTGTAATTCCATGTACGAAACACTCCATTCTTTATAAAATCATTTGATACAATTTTGATCCACCAACTATACAACAAAACTAAAATTTCATATTTGTCGTATACTATGTACATGATTCAAAGGATAAATTTCAGTTTTATTCCAAAAGAAAAAACTTCTTGAATCAACAACATACAAGATAGGTAGCTATGTGGTTTCAATTTTTTTCGCTACTAAAATACGTAGTTAACTTCAGCTATAAATTTTGGAAAATATATCAATATAATATTGAATCTGTGCATAATATAAAGCCAATCTTACACGAATATACCGTACCATATATGACCACCCATCTAGTGAGAAAAAGATTAGAAAAAAAGATCAATAATTTACCTTGCCGACGACTCGATGTTGCTCAGATCCGTCAACTGACTTGAAATGCAACCGGACATAGTAAACCCCCTCACAACAATTTTTTTGACAAGAAGAGAAAACCCAATGATCGAGATGGTGGGAGATGAACGGGACTCATGTTAAGGATGAAACCTCCCCTTAAAAACCCTCCTCGCGATAAAAAGTATACCTGTGGTATTTAAAAAATCAAATTTCGTTTTGCAAGACATTCGGATCCTAAGAAATAGGTGGCCGTTAGGATAAAAAAGCTTACTGCACGCTTGATTTGATCCATCCAATTATCTTGTATATAATAATATTATAAGAACCTGGTCAATTTTCATTGACTGTCCCCATTCTTTTTAAAAGATATTTTTAAATTACTTTGTTTAATTTTGATGTTATAACCTAACCTCCTTAAAAAATTTCATCCTCGAAATTCATGAAACTTACCTAAAAGTTCAGGATATTTTTCTCGAACTTCATCTTCAAGTTCTCATGTGGCCTCCCTATCTGAAGGGTTATGCCAAGTAACCTTTACCATATTAATAGTCTTCCTTCGTAATTGGTGTTCTTGACGATCAACAATGTGTGAAGGGCACTCTTCATACGATAAATTTTTATGAACCTCGACAGGCTCATAATGAATATGATGAGATGGATCATGAATATATTTCCGCAACATGGAAGTCATTATGAATATGTGAATACTGAAATGGTAGTGCAATGCGGTAGGCCACTTCTCCTACCCTATCCCTCAAATGGACCAATATATCTTGGATTAAGTTTTCATTTTCGCCCAAATCTCAATACACCACAGGTCGCAGAAATCTTGAGAAAGACACGATCACCAACTGCAAATTCTAGTTCTTTGTGATGGTTATCCGCACAACTCTTTTGTCTATTTTGAGCTATCAATAGCCTCTTCTTAATCAGATCGATCTTATCAGTACACTTCTGCACAAGTTTCGATCCGAGTAATCTTCTTTCACCTACCCTGCTCCAACAAAGAGGGGATCTACAAGGTCTCCCATAGAGAGCTTCATACGGAGCCATTCTGATACTAGCCTGATAACTTTTGTTATAGGCAAACTCAATAAGCAGAAGGTTCTCATCCCAACTTCAAGCATAATCCAAAGAACATGCTCTAAGTATATCCTCGAGAACCTGAATAGTTCTTTTAGATTGACCATATGTCTGAGGATGGAATGCAGTACTAAACTTTAGCTTTGTACCAAAAGCCACCTGAAGTTTTTTTTCAAAATCTCTCGGTAAATCTTGGATCTCGATCAGAGACAATAGAGACAGGTATACCATGAAGCTTCACAATATTATTCATGGATAACTTTGCTAAGCTCGCAATTGACTCCTTTTTCTTCATCAGTAAGAAATGGGAAGACTTTGTCCATCTGTCCAAGATCACCCATATGGCATCATAATTAGTTGCATCGGCCTTTGGAAGACCCATCACAAAGTCCATAGTGATGTGTTCCCATTTCCATTCCGGAACCTCTAACTGCTCCAAAAGTCCGGCTGGTCTTTGATGCTCAGTATTAATTTGCTGACACACCAAACAACGAGAAATAAATTCCGCAATTTACTTCTTCATATTTTTCCACCCAAAATTCCACTGGAGATCTTTAAACATCTTTGTACTTCCATGATGCACAGTGAATTTTGAACGATGAGCTTCATGCAGAATCTATTGCTTCAATTCTTCCTGTGAAGGAACCCATAAGAGATTACTGAATCTAATGCCACCATCTGGAGCGATGAAGAATTCCAAATCTCCTCCTTGGCTTTTCTCAGCCAGAACATGATACTCATCTTTCTGAGCTCTCAATACTTTCTCTACTATTTCAGAATGTATTTAGATGATAGATAAAATAATCTTGTCTCCTTCCTTGAAAGGATTCCAAGAGACCAAATCGTCAATCAACTTCCATTTTTTGATCATCAAACTCGCAGACATCGCATAGCCTTTTCGGCTCAAGGCATCTGCTACAACATTTGCTTTACCTAGATGGTAAGCAATAGAGAAATCGTAGTCTTTAAGAAATTCCATCCATCTCCTTTGACATATATTCAAATCTTTTTGAGAAAAGATGTATTTGAGACTTTTATGATCAGCGAAGACCTTGAAAGATATGGTTAGATCCTTAAGCGCATCACGGAAGCGTGAGGATCGCATCGTATGTGATCGGGAACGACTAGTCGTACTAGTCGCTCGATGCAGCGGAAATTAAAAAATTTTCATGTGACGAGACCACAAGATACAAGAACACTTCTTGGATCATTTCGTCTGAACCACAAACAAGTATTAAGGTTACCTCTTGAAGCGTGGTTGTGATCGAGTCTCTAAACAAAGAGACCTCCTGTCTCAAGTCCAATCCGACGGAGGAGACTCTTGCGAGCATGTTGATGAAACACGTGCTTCTCGCAATCCATGTTGAAGATCAAGCCACATATCTCTTGATATTGACAAACGAGATACGACGTCTTCTTCATGAGCAAGGCACGCTGAAATAGACGGAGATCCACGAGCAAACCATCTGGCAGCATAACGCCAACGCTGCGGTAATGGAGAATCTCTCTAGGGCATCCATGGTGGACGGACACATGAGAGGAAGAGAGAGTAGGCATGTAGAGAGAGAGACTTATGTTCTCATTGTGTAAAGAAGGGCAATGGGGTGCATCTCCTTTTTATAATATTTTGGGATCCATGTGGGCAACAGAAATCCAATGACTCTCATTGATTTGTGTTTCTTTTAATGGTTAAGATTTGTGTTGGTAAAAATCAACAACAATTAATTTAATTTAGATTAAATATATATTGATAAATCAATATAAATCAATCCCAAATTAAATCAATCAAGCATGAAGATTATGGAATGAAGATTGCCTCCTTCCATAATATTGGATTTGGTGGCAATCTCATGCAATCTCATGAGATCTCATGAGATTACATTATTTTATGGAAATCTCCAAGATTTACAAAAATACTTGTTATAAATTATTCTACAAAAATAATTCATAATTATTTTGTGAATATTGCAATTTTGCCATTGGAAAATTGTGAATCACATTCACAACCAAAAATAAAATGTGAATTACATTTTCAATTAATTGTCCAATGTGAATCCAATTCACATCAACATTTAATTAACCAATGTAAATTACAAATAGCTCTCTCTTATATATTATAAATCACATTTATAATATATATGACTAATATTGATATTGCTATCCACATTATTCATATCCATAACAATTAAATCACATTTAAGCATCTTGGATCTCTATTCTCGTGTGCCCAAATAATATGAATCGCATTCACATTATTCACATCTTTGATAATTAAATGACATTTAATTATCTTAGATAACTCTCCTTATAATATGAATCAAATTCATATTATTCGTGATAATTTAATCACATTTAATTATCAATTTTCTCAATGCTCGGATACACATATCAACAATGAAATTATCCTGAACTCTTTCAAGGATAATGCGCTTTCTCCGCGGATACTTGAAGATAAGGACAGGGCGATTGTATTGTTCCACATACAGTGACTTGGATATTGAGATCATATCTCAAATCCAGATCGCGGGCCTCCCATGGATGCTTGATAAAATCAAGACCGCAAATCTAATCTTTTTATTGCATCTGAATCACATTCAGATCAATGTCCAACATTTGGACCAAGATCAGATTACTTCTCTACTGAGAGGAGTCACTAAAATACAGACCCATTTCATCACTCCCTAAGAATGGAAGCGTCATGGTTATACAATCGTTTATGATCACATCACCCTCAGGTATTCCCAATACCTGTACATCCTGCATAATGGAAGACTCAGAATAAACCCAAAGTATTGGATCAACTTTATACTGTCTACTTCATGGTTTTATCAGTAAGTTTCTCATTCGATCATTGGGAATCGGTATTGATCATATACTTTCCAAAAGCATATATCATACCTAGGTCTTGATCATATACTTTCCAAAAGTATATATCAAACCAACAAATTCAGTCAAGCTTCCAAAGCGAGACGACCGTGCGCATGGAATTTGATTCTTCCCAATATCTCATGAGTGAGCTCATGTCTTCCGGTTCAGTAGTGAACATGTATTATCCCTTTGAGAGATCGTATTACTCATATGCCCTTATATGCACACCAGCGTGCCAGTGTATAGACCTCGATTAGGTCATCAACTATTGGTCTGCCAAATGTACATACTTAGACATATAGTAACACATCTGTCTCCGGGCAGAGGATGCATGCCTATATCATGACAGCATACGATATAGGACTTTGGTTATCTCTATCTCGTTAAGTCAACTCTTTGACCTAACTAATCCGACACCTCTGAATCTCTATTCCTATGCAGAGGACCTGCATCAAGAGGTCGGTCAGATATCTGCCTAACTGAGAAAGGATTGCCATCTCCAACTCAGGCTGGAGATCATCTCTTAACAATCATTTGACGGTGCTTGATGAGTCCTCAATCCAACCCTTTAGATATTCATCCAAGCACCAGCCTCTATGATTCAATAGTTGAATCAACAGCTGTATGATTATTAAGATGGCCATGGTACATAACCATAATTGCACTAAGGGACCTATTATGCTTATTATCTATTCTTCATTTCTGATCAGGGAATGATACTCGCAATAACATTTATTGCATAATGGCTCGCCGCGAGCTCGCATGTCCAACAGACCTCAAATTTCTCACCATAAAGATAGTGACGCCTGATTTTCAATGCAAACACCATGGCAACAAGCTCTAGATCATGCGTAAGATAATTCCTTTCATGAATCTTCAATTATCTCGAAGCATAAGCTATAACTTTCTCAATGTGCATTAGGACACATCCCAAACCATTCAAGCATGCATCAGTATAGATGAAAAAACCTCCACTACCTGAGGGTAATTTCAAGATAGGAGTGGTGGTTAACCTCCTCTTCAATTCCTGGAAGCTGCATTCACATACAAAAGACCATTCAAATTTTATCCCTTTCCTAGTCAGTTCCGTCAGAGGAAGTGAAATCTTCGAGAAATCATGAATGAATCGACGATAATACCTCGCTAATCCAAGAAAGCTTCAAATTTTGTCATGCTCTTTAGTTATTTTTATTTTGAGACTGCCTTGACTTTAGCTGGATCAACAGAAATCCCATCCTTGGAAATAATGTGCCCAAGGAACATGATCTTTTCCAATAAGAATTCACACTTGGAGAATTTACCATAAAGTTGGTTCTGCCTCAGAGTCTCCAATACGATTCTCAAGTGCTCCTCATGTTGCTCAACACTCTGCGAATAAACAAGAATATCATCAACAAAAACAATGACAAAGTGATCTAAGAATGGTCGAAAGACCCGATTCATAAGATCCATAAAAGTGGCAGGAGCATTAGTCAATCTGAATGGCATCACAAAAAACTCGTAATGCCCATAGCATGTTCGAAAAGCAGTCTTCGAGATACCTTCCTCTCGAATCCTCAATTGATGATAGTCGGATCGCAAATCAATCTTCGAGAAGACCCTTGCTGATTGGAGTTGATCAAATAAATTGTCTATCCATGGTAATGGATATTTATTCTTCACAGTCACCTGATTCAGCATTCGATAATCAATGCATAAGCGAAGTGATCCATCTTTCTTTTTCACAAATAAAACAGGTGCACCCCATGGTGACACACTGGATCTGATAAATCCCAAGTCAAGCAACTCTTCAAGTTGCTTCTTTAATTCCACCGGTTCGATAGGAGCCATGCAATATGGTGCCTTGGATATTGGTACAGTTCTAGGAACCAACTTAATAGTGAAATCAATCTCTCACTGAGGTGGGGGTACGTGCAATTCTTCTGGAAAGACATCAGGAAACTCCTGAACAATATTGAGATCTGATAACGATACGGTTGATGACTCAACCCTTATAATACTGGCAATATAGGCTTCTCGCCCTTTCAAGATCATGTGATGCGCCTTCATGGCAGAAATAATGCACCGTTCGGAATCAGTGACTTGCCCTTTAATAACAATACATGGAATCTGATGGCTTGCGACAATCACTCTCTTCTTACAACAATCCATGATACAATGATATTGGAAAAGCCAATCCATCCAAAGGATAATGTCGAAGTCTGTCATCTTCATGACAATGAGGTCAATAGGAAGCTCGTGACCTATAAACTCCAATGCTTTTACATTTCCCCCAGTAGGTGTGATACCATCAAATTAATATCTAAAAGTTTTGGTTTGGCATCCATGCTTGTTACTAGTGCCTCAGAAATAAATCTATGTGTAGCACCAGTATCAAAAAGAATCTTTGCATGCAAATTAGCCATAAGAAAAATACCTTCGATGACCTTGTCTTCCTTAGCAGCAGCATCTACAATGGTGAGAGCATATACTCGTGCAGGAACCTTTGGCTTTTGATCTTGTCCTTGAGCTGCGGATTGCTTACTAGGCTTCGGACAATCACGAACAAAGTGCCCTTTCTCTCCACAGTTCAAACACTGACCATTCTTGAGATAGCATTCTCCAGGATGGAAACGATGACAGAAAGAGCATTCGGGAAATCTATTGTTTTGCCCTGACTTGGAGGCTTGCTTTTGCTTCTGAGAATTTTTGAAATTTTTGTCCCTTCCAAATTGATCCTTCCAATCAATGCGTGTCATCTCCTCCTTTCATCGCAAGAAATCTCGCTCCATGGTTGTGGCGCTTGCTAGGGCATCCTCCATTGTTTCCGGCATGCTAGAAAGGACCTTCGATCTCAAAGCAGGGTGAAGTCCCTCAATGAACTTCTGAGTCATCCGATACTCATCTGGACATAAGTGTGGAGCATACTTCAATAAGCGATGAAACTTGTTGTTATATTCAGTAACATTCAGATCTCCCTGCTTCAGATTACTAAACTATTGCTCCTTAATCAATTCTAAGTGCATCAGAATATACTGCTCTCGGAAGAGTTTAACAAACTCATCCCACAATCTCTCCTTTTTCAAATTTCCGTAACTGGCAACTGGTCTACCAGTCCTTAGTAGGACCTTTCAGCTGATGGGTAGTAAAAGAGACCTTTCTATGATCCGGACATCTGATTGCATCAAATAATTTCTCAATTTCCTCCAGCCATTGATCTACAATCTCAGCATCTACCACACCTTCAAAGCTAGATGGGTTCACCTTTAGGAATCTTTCAAAGGTGACTTCATCCCAACGCTCCTCACGAAGTCGCCTTTCCCTATCAAGACACCTCTCGCGACGTCTTTGATCTTTGTCCTTACTCTAGTGGTGATCAGCTTGATCACGAATCAGTTGGGAGAGCTCCTCAACTATATTCATCAATTTGGCATTCTGTACTGCCAAATCATGAGAGCACTGACTCCTCTTACGGTTCGAGACGGTCAACATCTACGAATAAACATAATCTATAAAAAATATAAGTCATCTTGAAAATTGGATAATATTACTCTAATCTTCCATTTGGCTCTGATACCACGTTGTCACATCCCGGACTTCGAAACATGGAGAAAATTACAGAAGCATCCCAAAATAATGATTTTTTTAGTCCAGGAGCGAGATAAAATCTCAATGATCCATAAATAACATTCAGAGTGCCATACATGATGGAAGAATAAAGGAACTTAACCAATAAATAAAAGACTTATCAAGTCTGAGCTACAAAATGAAAATAAATAAGTCTATCAATAACTCTCATACATTATTCTTAATGAACTAGGATAAAGCAATGGCTCCTTAATTTAGATGAGCAACCCAACCTCATCCTCCATTAAGCTGTAAGGTTATAAATCAATATTAGTTAAACGAATTCGACTAAGAATACACCAATAATTATGAGACATACCTTCATAACCATATAAAATGAGTAGTAAAGAATAATACGATGACAATTTCATATAGTAAGGAATATAAATCAATGAATAAACAATGAACTATAACAAGACTTTTTCAATTATGCAAATCATCATGGGATAACAATGACAATTCAATATATTTCCTTAAATATCACAAATTTTGTGACTATCGTATCAATATCCATATCAAATATAAATCAATGCCATCTACAGGCACCGGGCAACTCGAGCTTGGATAGGAGCCACCCCGTTCCCTTAAATCAAAAATTTAAAATTAAAATAATTATACATACAGGTCTCTTATCCAAACCCTAAATGTAATGGACATCAGTGCTGAGTCAACCACCATAGTGGAAATTATTTGGAAGTAGTGTAGGATTACCTGCGGACAACGGTTAATTGACGGAATTAACCATCCGTGCAGCACCCGGCCAGGTCAAAGCCTCTAATGGGTCAACACTGAACAATATCTACTCCCTCACAATGATGGTGTCAAAAATAGTAATTAATTTTCCATAAAAATATCTGGACATAAAAAATTGCAAATTAACCTATATATATAATGATGTATCTATCTCTATAACATTTAACAACTAACCCACAGATAGGCATTATAGCTAAATATCAACTTAGCATCCAATTACTTAAAGTTGTAACACAGAGATATAATCAAAGATTAACGAAATATTATAAAAATACCATTGCAATAACTAATAAAATAGAAAGTGGGGGTATAGATAACAACGGTATGTGGCATAGATTAATGTACATACCTCAATCTGTACGGATATATTTATAGGATTCTTCGTCCACGGAAATCAATTTTCACCTAAATGAAAGAAAACTATCTTAACACCATACTCTACAGAAAATACCACTCGACGTTCAATCCGGTTACTACCCATCCAATGTGTTGGTAGTTAAATAACAATCAGTTAAATTTTATGATTACCATTATTCTTGTTATTAGCAGGAGTAATTTTTTTTATCGATGAGTTTGGGAAAATATAATATATTATAGGCCTATTTACGGAATAATATTTTATCTACAAATGTTAACCAATATCAAAAAAATCCGTTTATTTTCTGATAACGGGTGACTTGGTTTAAACAATAGATAGAAATGTAGGTTCTCCTAAAATCAGTATTCTACGAAAATAATTTTTTTTCGAAAACAACTGATTTATTTTGAAAATTGAGCAATCTATGTTTATTTCTCCTAATATAGAACCACTATTTTAGTTTAATTGATAACGATTCCATGAACACATCGAATGCACGTGTAATTCCAGGTACGAAACACTCCACTCTTTATAAAATCCTTTGACACATTTTTGATCCACCAACAATACAACAAAACTAAAATTTCATATTTGTCATATACTATGTACATGATTCAAAGGATAAATTTCAGTTTTATTCCAAAAGAAAAAATTTCTTGAATCAACAACATACAAGATAGGTAGCTATGTGGTTTCAATTTTTTTCGCTACTAAAATATGTAGTTAACTTCAGCTATAAATTCCGGAAAATATATCAATATAATATTGAATCTGTGCATAATTTAAAACCAATCTTACACGAATATACCATAATGTATATGACCACCCATTTAGTGAGAAAAAAATTAGAAAAAAAAAGATCAATAATTTATCTTGCCGCCAATGATCACTACGACTCGATGTTGCTCAGATCCGTCAACTGACTTGAAATGCAATCGGACACAGTAAACCCCCTCACAGCAAATTTTTTTTTACAACAAGAGAAAACCCAACGATCGAGATGGTGGGAGATGAACGAGACTCACATTAAGGATCAAACCTCCCCTCAAAAACCCTCCCCGCGATGAAAAGTATACCCGTGGGAATTAAAAAACCAAATCTCATCTTGCAAGAAGTTCGGATCCTAAGAAATAGGTGGTCGTTAGGATAAAAATATTAATTTAATTAATTTATTGCACGCTTGATTTGATCCATCCAATTATCTTGTATATAATAATATTATAAGAACCAGGTCAGTTTTCATTGACTGCCCCCATTCTTTTTAAAAGTTATTTTTAAATTACTTTGTTTAATTTTGACGTTACATATTTTGTACAAAATGTTTTCAAAATGATTTTGAAAATTTTCTATGTATTTTACATGGTTTGCGAAAAATACAGATGGATATGTATTGGAGAATCATTTATAAAATATTTTAGAAACCTATTTTTATGTGGCACTGCTTTGAAAAATGTTTTACTAAGGTTTTAAAAATGAGGTTTGACTTGTTTTGAAAATCTTTATAAAATGTTTGAAAATTTTCTATACATATGTGACAATGTTTGTAAAAAAGTTTTAAAAAATCTTTTCAAAGTTAAGGGTGTAATTGAGTATAAATAATTTCTTAACTCTCTAACTTAATTCAAAAAATGAAAATCACAAAAAGATGGACTTATTAATTGGTATTTTCCCTGACACTTCCACTATGTACTCAAGGCTTGAGAGGGTCTTTAACACTCGATTTAAGGAATTATTAGGGTTAGAGTTATCTTGTCTTAATCATTAGGGTCTTTGACTTAAAATTTCACACTTCTCTTGTTAGAAGTGTGTGTGCTATATTGCATGCTTAATCTCCCTTAAAAGAATTTGACTATCGCTCACATGCACGACTGCATTCATGATTGAGATGAGTCGAGGTATCACTTTTTGGACTAGGATTTGAGGCTTGAATTTGGGCTTGATCTATATGATGCTTGAGGATGTAATAAAATTAATGACGACTTCATGAAACCTGAGTGGCAACGACTTAGCCAGTATGACATATGTTCCCATGCTATCTCTTCACTTTGACCTAAAGTGGCAGGGTGTAATGACATATAGTTAATAAGTTAATCAGTGTGCGCCAATCCTTGGTAAAAGCAGTGGAGCTAGACAAAAAGAAGGGAAGTTCCCTCACAAAAAAAAGAGAAAGTATTGAGAAGCTCATCACATTACAAAGATATATCATATGAGATATTACATTCAATGCGAGCACTCCCAACCTTTAAGTGTCTACTTAGACCAAATCATTAGGCATTTATGAGTCAGGCAAGTATATCAAAAAGGGATTTGCATCGATAGCGATACAAGTCTGGGTACAAGTATATTAGATGCTTAAAGAAGACGTGCCCTGGTGTATTCTCAGGAAAACAAGTACAGATGGTTCAAATTTCTCTTTGACAGATACACTGATTGGAAAAAAATGAAAATTGTGGTGAATATTGTCACTTGAGAGAAACCTTGTTCCAATCAGAGGAAGGGAAATATGTCTTCAATCTTTGCCTTTAAAGTCTGACAAACTAAAGAGACGGTGGATTGAGGCAAGACTAGATTTATTCCCTAGTGTTAAGGGTTGGGTCCTTAGGGCTTAGATAGGACTTTTGGTGAAATTTTGACTCTACTCTCGTAGATACAGTCAAACACTAAAGTCATACTTCTTATATACTTGTATCTTGAGAGTCTGACAAATGGAGGAGTTGAATTCCTTTTGATTAATACTTAAATCAACTTAGAGTTTTAGGATTTCTAAAACCTAGTGTTTTAGGTCAAATCGAGCCGTGTATACTCACTTACGAATGTCAGTGATCTCACTAAGCTAATTCTTTAACTAAATTCTTTATTAGCTCGAGGATGAGCTTAGCTTAAGTATAGGAGATGATAAATCTCGTATTAATCACGATTAAATATCACATTATCTCCTTTTACTTAAGTTAATCACAAAGATTCAATAACTATTAACACTAATTACTAATTATTGTGTTGTAAATAACTAACCTTAATTCTGTTATATTATTTAACCTTATTATTATGCCAATAATTTATGTATTTATTTATTATTAAAAATCAAATAAAAATTAGTATATATTGTACATAAATAAATTGACATAAAATAAAATAAAAATCCAAAAAAGGCAAAAGAAAAATGAAAGAAAACTATTTTATTTTGTTTTAATATGTATTTAATTTTATTTATGTATAGAGGACATTTGATCTCTTTGACTTCTAGATGAAAGTTGGAGATCTTATCGAGATCTGCAACTTTCATGTTCACCATTTTTCTCGATTTAATTCCAAACTGTTTCGTTTCTAATAATCGTTGATTTATCTAATTTCTTAATTCTGATTGGGCCATGTGGCACCTCCGTAGAAGCCCACACGGCCCACCTCTCATTTTCCCACCTGCCTCCTCCTCAGTCGTCAGATCTGCTTTGATCTAACGGTTTACAACCTTCCATACGCACCTTCATATCCATCATTGGATCGATTGATCCAATGGCCTCTAAATCACCTTCAACCTCCAACCATTCCTTTCTTTCCACGCAAACCGCCAAACCTCTTCTCTTCTCCGATTTATTCCAACTTCGATCTTCACCCTGTTCCCTTGAAATTGCCACTAACTCCATCACTCAACCCTCATCCACATTCTAACCTCCCTTCATTTCCTTCAACCTCCATTTCTTCATGCATAGTTGTTAAAACCACCACTAAACCAGCAACCTCTGCCAACTCCTCAACTTCAAATACACCATCACTGCCCTTTGAGGCAGTTGTCCACCATTTGTGAGAAGCTTAGCCTAGCCTTCTTCTCCCCTCAGTGACAGGATCGAGGAAACCATGGAGTGCGATAATAGCATTAAGACTCCGGTGAGGACTCTTGGTCGCCCGACCAAGCCACGATCGTTCCTGGATATAGCTACCCGGTGTTGCTACCAAGGTATGAAGCGAAAACCAGGTGCTCCAAGCGTCACCCCCAAGTCGATACATCCATCCCGGTGACCTGAGGAAAATCCAGGCAACACATGTCTAGGTAATTTAGTTTTTCTTTATTGTTATTTGATTTTTAGAGCACTGCACACAGACCTTCACTCCATGTTCTCAATTTTGAAACCTTACTCATGTATTATTGAATCACTTGGATGGTTTGATTCATCTTCTTCTCCTTCAGAACCTTTGACCATCGTCAATCCATTTCCTCCTCCTCTAAAGTCGAGTGACTCATCGTGATACCACTTTCTCCACCCTCGTCAGCCCTTCATTCCACTTCACTCGCACGCGTGCGCACACACACACACACACCTTTCTTTGTTGTGGCTATTCTTTTCCTAACGATTGCTGGTGTCGAAGGCCTTCAATGGCTAGAATCCAAAGTCTCCCTCTGATCTGAATCTACTTCTTTGATGGTTCTTTAACATCTCCAACTTCCAAAAGTTTAGGGATCTTCGTGAACTTCATTCCATCTTTACGAGCCATCTCGGGACCTTCACGGACCTTCAGGGATTCTCCAGAAGCATGGCGGAGCAATGGGGCTCTCGCCAGAGCCCGACTTCTTCTCCACCCTTCACGGCTGCGATCTTTTGAAGAGGATGCACATACGTTGTTGGATCATGCCAAATTGGGCTTGATCTAACGACCCAATTTCAGCCATGCCCATGTTTCCACGCCTGCAGAATCGTTCTGCCCGAATCGCCTGTCAAAGCACAGTCCAATGCCACATGGATCAAGCCATAAGCCTCTCGCACGAACCTAGGCTGCACACGCCTCACGTGTGCAGACTTGGGTAAATTGCAAAGCTACCCTCGTCGGTCTCCGTTATTGTAAAAATACCCCCACACATGGTGTATTTAGTATATTTTAGCCTCGATTTTCTTTAATTTCATTTTAGTCCCTATAGGGACCTATTTGAGAACATTATGCTATTTTTATTCATGTTTTTACTACATTTATGCCCCTGGACTTAATTGTGAATAACTTGAGCATCTTTTATCCAAATGAAGAGATTTCAATAGCATTTTGATCCCCATTTAATTGTCTTTGATATGATATGAATTTTTTTCCTGATTAGATAGTAAAATAAGGATTACTTTATTAAAGTCTATATATGTGCTATATATGCTGATTAAATGTAACTTGACTCTAAATTGTATTTCTCAATTGGATTTAGAATTAATTTAGATCTTTGCTTAAATCTAATAAATCATTTAGGACATAAATAACGTGATGAAATACATATGTTAGTGTAATCTCATTTTCTTTATTCTAGCATTATACATGCTTGTTTTGGGCATTATCCTGCATTAATTGCATGTATTGTCTATTTTGACCTAGATTATTTATCAATTACTTAATATAGATATTAAATTTTCGATTAATCTTATTATAGACAGTGTCTTTGTGTTCGACCTTGGACTACCAGGTATATAGATTCAAGCTGAGAACCTCGTCACTGAGATTCTTCTTTGTTCTGCATGATCCGCCAAGTACTTGTGCTACAATAGATACATATTAATCTATGCATTTAGCAATTTATCAACCATTGATCTAAATTAAATGAAATTGGTGTCGTTGAAAAGCTTGTTTCATGCTCTTGAATATAGTGTATTTAGATTACAATTTTGATCTACATATCACACATTGAATTTTAGAGGATACATTTTGACTATTCAACCTTATTATTGAAATGAAAATAATTTAAAATAGGTTGAATTTGCCTTACTTGACATGTGTCTTTCATTAAATAATTTATTAATTTAATCATGGGCACATTTTTGTGTTATTTATCCTTTGTATCCATTATACCATTTTAAATAAATACATTAGAAAATGATTTGAAAATTTGCATTCCTTTTGTGCGTATTTGCATTGAGCTTGAACTAGGACTAGAAATTATCGAAATAATTAATTAGCATATAAGTTTGATTAAATAATTGCTTGTGTAACACCCCACAAATTTTGGATTTTTCTGAAGTCTTAAGGCCCATTTAGTATTATACTCAAAAGAAGCATCTTGTCGCAAGTTTTCCAATGAACCCAAAACCACGTAATTCCGAGTTCGGGTGTGGGAGATATGCATGCTTTAATGAAGAGGGGTCGTGGATATTGATGGGATTTAATTGTTATGGGTTTTGAATAGTTATTTATGTATTAGGGTTATTTTAGGTATTCTAAAATTAGGATTTTAATCCTAAACTATATGAAGACCCTCATCCTTCATCTCCCCTCATTCCAAACCCTAATCCATCCTTTTCCCCCTCCCCAAGCCATTCTCTTATCTCATTTTCCCTCTCCTTCTCCAGAGCACCAGAGGGAGAATGGTGTAAGCTCCATAGCTTCACGACAACAGGAAAAGGAGGAGCGCAAGGGAAAAACACCTCTCTCATCGGATTCTTGATCAAGTGATCTAATGCGTGGATCAAAGGCATACACGAGCTTAGGTAATGGATCTTCGACTCTCTCCCCTTTTTTTTGGAGATTGTCTTTTGAGGTTGACTACTTGTTTCCGATCCTAACCTTGGGATCTCCTCTTGTTGTTGGTACTTATTGAATCAAATCATTTTTACATTAATTTCTTCCATCATTATTTACTAAAACTTTGTGAATGAGGACTTAACGGGGGATTAAATATGTGAAAATCATGGCTAGATATTAAATTCATAATGATCATTAGATTCATCTGTGGTTTTTTTAAGTTACTGGATAATATAGTGATAGTCTAATAGTCCTGATTTCAGAAACTGGATTTTCGTATAGTGTTGAAACATTACAAGAGTTTTCCGTGGTTTTTTTTATCAAGGGGTAACATTTATTGATTCTTGTGGTGAATGTTGGAAGCTCTTGTAGTGGGAAATAGGCATCTTTATGTATTGTGCATTTCGAGTGGGGTCTTATATGAGGAGTATGAGAATAATGCTGATACAATATTTAATAGTTGTTAATATTAAGGAAATTATAACACTTGCATGGATTTTGAATACCGACCTCATATTAGTATTTGGAGAACAAATTATTGATGCTGTGAAAGTTACGAAGGCTGAGCGTTAAAAAAGATTATATGCATAGTCTTTTTCATACCACAAGTCAATTCTTGTTGTTTCTTTAATTCCATTTTTTATAGTAATTATTTTTGGATACTATTAAAGTTAGAAATCATACTATTTTTAGTTAATAACATTCACATTTTATTTTATATTGGAGTGCTCAATCATTTAGGCTGGATGATGTGTAGATGATTAGAGCACAATTTTAAATGGGTTTCCTTAATCTAGTAGGTAGTATAAACTTAATTTATTTAAGTTATGCACGGTTGTAATTGTTCTTAAATTAGTAATTAGCACATTGATTTTTAAACTGGTCAAAAGGTGTGAAATTCAATTTTGTATTTCTAAATAAGGATAATTTAGATTTATATTATTTGTGTGGTCTTAAAATTTGAGTTAATACAATGCTTCTTGTTACTATAAGTCTCACCGTGAATACCTATAATATCAAGAATAACATATTCGGTGCTATCGGTTCTTTATGTGAACATCTTTTCTTTTCTTTTTGTCAAGAAAACAGTCTTAGATGAGTCAAATTAACTAGCAATAAATGCTCCTACACTTTTCAAGTATTACGATTATTCCAACATATATGTTGTGGTTGATAATTATTTTATGGGCAATCATGTGTTTTTTGATATTTAACGAAAGATAAAGGAGGACGTGCACTGATAAATCTAAATGTGTTAGGAGGATATAGGAAATTATAGTCTAATTATTTTTGTAATGGCTGGGAACTCGGCAACCTCTACCTATATCAAGTGGGTGAGAGTTCGCATGAAAGTGTACTGACTGTTCGAGGTCAGTTCGTGAAAGGTTAATTGGAGAGCATGTCTAATTGTTTAAGTATCTCATATCCATGAGCGGAGGGAGAGGGGGCGGGTAGGGGCCATGGCCCCCCTCTCAAATTGGTAAATTATCAAACTTTCCATGTTATTTTCCATTTCTAACAACAATTCTCTTATTTTTTTTTGAAATTTCTATAAAGGGCAACAATTTCTTTCTCCTATTTTTTTTTAAATTTACATAAAGTACAACCGCCATTCCTTTCCTCATTTTCCAATTTTTCGTAAAAGCTTAACATTTCTATTAAAGATGCAAAGAACAAATACAGATATAGGTGTTATTATATCATTTTCTATTTTAAAACTAAAAGATGTGGATACAGATATGAAAACAATATTACTACATTCTTAAAATATGGATACATATGTTAAACGGATATTTATCGCGTGTGAATAATGTTAGAAATATTGTACATATTAGCTTAAATATACATGTATTGGATAGATGCACATCATTTGAATGTACTAAATCTGTTTATATCATAGTAATTATACCAAATAGGTGAAAGAATGCATACTTCCCCTGCCCCATTTTTCTAATTTTTTTATTTTTTTATAGAAAAATGCTTCTGTGGATTTTCAATGCTATATCCTTATATTATGTCATTCAAGTTTCACATGAAACAGAAACTCCTACGACCTCCGTCCAGACGGGGTTGATTCTAACAATTCTACGATCGTTAAAATGCATCTGTCTAGATAGAGGCTGTAGGAATCTCTGTTTCGCATAAACTTGGATGACATAATATAGGGATATGGTGATAAATTTTCACGGATTCATTTTTCAAAAAAAATAAAATAATAAGAAAAGAGGGGCAAGAGAGTCAACTTAGCTCACCCAAGGAGGTAGCCCCATTTTCCCCATATATATATATATATATATATATAGCATTTGTATTTTTTGTAATAATATATTTTTTAATGATAGCGTTGCTAACTACACTTTTCCATCTCTCCATAGTTGGCATACTAGTATACCATATTTATCATTTTTTTATATTTTCAACCAACATTTTTTATCATATAATTAACCTCATAATGTGCCTTATGATTCAGACACAAATCGAACAATCCCGTTTATGATTTGGACATCAATTGTACACACACATACATATACATATATACATACATATATATATATATATATATATTGGCCCCACCTATAAAAATTTTCTGGCTCCGCCCCTGCTCATATCGCAGATGAGTTCTTGGGAAGAATAAAAAAATATTGAACATTGTGCAAGATGCTTACAAATATAATACGAGATAAATTATGATGGATTGATGGTTGAAGATATAAAGGTTTTATACTGTATCGGATGGTTATTAGTTTAATGTAGTATATTATGATACTCCAAGAAAATTTGCTTGCAAGAATGAAACATTAACCACTGCAAGGTGGGTGCACACCCTTGTAGTCCGACTGAGCCGGCAGTGAGTCGTCCCCCCTCGAGAGGCATCACGGAGTGGGGTGGTGGTAGGTACTTGATTTAGCGAGAGTTCGATGGTCTTAAGTTCCACACAAAGCGGGAACTCAGTCGAAGTGTCGACCACAAAAAATCCCAACTAAAATCAACAATTAACCCACAATCAAATAATTCAAACAATGAAAATAGATGTGAAGTTAAAATTTATTTTTAACTCTACAAACAAGATGTATAGATCCAAGTACATAGAAAGTTCGAACATAGCGAGCAAGGCAGGATAGATCAACAAGTGTGTGTGTGTGTGTGTGTGTGTGTGTGTGAATGTGATGTATTGTCTACACTATGCAATGCCAATATTTTTGTGGGTTTTTAGTTTTATATTTTTTTATTTTATTTTTAATTTTTAATTTTGTATTATGGTTTTATTTTTACTGATTTTGTATTTTCTTTTTATATTTTATATTTTTATTTTCTTTTTTTCAATAATAGAATATATATACAATATAAGGAAGAGAGGGATAGAGTATTTATAAAAATAAGGAAAAAATAGTCAAAAATTAGGGAATAAAATATTTTTTGTCTTTTTATAAATTTAAGATGTTTTTGTGATTTTTGGGGAATTCTCATAATGTTTGGTATTTTACAATAAAAAGAAGAGAAAACAGTGAATAAATCTACTCGTCGAAATCAAAATGGGAAGGAAAAATACCAAATAGCAACAAAACTTTCCCAAAGTAATTTTAAAATAAATACAACAAAATAAGGAAGCTAAGAACCTGATTTTATATTTTTAGGAGTTTTCTATGATTTTCTAGATTTTTTGAAGTTTTTAAGTGTTTTCTAATTTTTAAGGTTTTTACTTTGAAATTTTTAGTGGTTTTTGGACTGACACTAATAGATGATAAAACATACCTTAGGTAATTTTTTTGGATTTTTTTCAAAATGTTTTGCTAATTTTTATGGGTTTTCTAATGCAAACAGAAAGAAAAATGCATGTTTTTGATTTTTAATAAATATGAAAATACAACAAAAATGTAACGCAAAAATATGGCGTGAAAGAGTGAGTAAACAGGAGCCTATATGAATCTTTTTTGATAATTTTTGGAGTTAATATGATGCACTAATTAAATAGAGACAACATCAAGAAACTACACTACTGGCAAGGGCATATATGCAAATACACAAACGTCCGGGGGTACAGTTGCAATTTTTCAACAAAATATATAATGTATTAAACGAATTCCAGGACTCTATAGCAATCACAAAACCCGCAAGGGTACCCTTGCAAAAACGCCAAGCCCACGTGCGCAAGCACGCGCGCCTGGCAGGGGCACAAGTGTAATATCCAAAAAGTATGCATGTCAAAATGCAAAATATCCAAAACTATTACACTGCATATGAAATTTTATAGACTGAAAGTTCAAATACAAAAAGCTCGGGGCTTCCGCGCAAAATGTCCACGCCTCACGTGCACAGGCACGTGAGGTGACGTGGAACGGGATCTGAATGCAAATACGCTAAAGTTCTGGGCTGAGTTGCAAAGTTTACCAAAAACACAGAACAACAAGGCAAGAGTAGCATCGGCGGAGGGCGGTCGCAGGTAGTGTCATCGGGTGAGGGGTTTGTTTCTAGGAAGAGGGGGAGGAGGGAGGCGGCAGAGGGAGTAGAGGGGCAATGACGGAGGAGTATTGGAGCAAAGAGAAGGAAGCGGATGGCGGAGGTGGAGGGTATCGTGGAGGACGCAGACCATCTCTTCTTCATATGCGGGAGATTGTGAGAGGGAAGGCTGCCATCCCTGCCCAGATCGAGCCGAACCCGAACTACCTCAAGAGGAAGTCTAAGAAGGTAGAGTTCACTAAGATTACCACTCCTAGTGCATCACTTGGTGATATGTCTGCATACATGTTTGATGTTGATTTTGTTACACTTAGGAGAGGTAGGATGCCAGCAGGCGACGTCTCATCTGAGCGACGACCCCACGCCACTCCAGGAGCGCCAGACGAGGAGGAGAAAGGTACTGATGCCGCGAGAGATGATGACGGTGGTGCTGACGCCACCATGGATGATGATCCAGCCGACGGTAGTGAGGTCGTCGCTTCACCAGTTCGAGGAGGTGGTACTGACGCCACCACTACAGTTGTTGATCCAGAGCGCGGTACTGAGATCGCGAGTCCAGATGTCGAGGGTGGTACTGAGGCCACCATTTCCAATTCTACTCGTCCTGTTGTTTTTCCTTCAGTACTTGTATCTCGGGACATTTCTGCAAATAAAGGAAAGGGTTTATTATTTTCGGATCTGCATGTGTTGATTGATGATGTTTGTGTGGATTCTGTTGTTCCTGAGCATGCCAGACCCTCTCCTAGTCCTTCATCTGAGAAGGACCCTGTGATCCCCTTTCCACGAGCACTCCATATGGCAAAGGGGAAGAAAATAGAAAATCAGAAAAAGAATCACCAGATAGAGTTCAGCCAGCAGATGATAGATAGATTTCACATACAGCTGACTCTACAGGAGGCCTTAGAGCACATCCTACTACTCCAAAGATCACTCAGAGACATGACCACAGTTAGGAGGAATAGGAGGAACCATCAGTCTGAGATCCATGTGCTTAATCGTGCCACTTGTTTCGCGATTCAGAACCGTCTGCCAGCCAAGAGGCCAGATGCAGGAGCCCCGTATGTCAGATGCCACATCCAGGAGCTGAGGTTCGACCACACTCTATTAGAGCGGTTCTTCGATTAACCTACTTCCGGCAGCCCTCCTTGATCGCTTCGAGTTGGGCACTCTACGACAGAGCAGGACGGTCCTTCAGTTTACTGATCGATCTGTCAAGAGGCCGAAGGGGTTACTGAAGGACGTTGTCGTCATGATTCAGGGCTTGAAATTCTCCGTGGACTTCGTTGTGTTGGACATGGAGATCCCTGAGTCTGTGACTGATACCTCCATCATCCTAAGATGCCCGTTCTTGGACACAGCCAAGGCAGTGTCCGACCATGATAGCAGGAAGGTGTACTTTCGCATCGAGGGTGAGAGTATACAAATAGATACGGTCAAGGAGACTAGAGCCAGAGATTCAGCTTGCTCAGAGCCGACCACAGATTCAGATTAGATGACAGAGGCAGGGCGAGACATCCACCAAGACTGTGATTTTGTGATCACAGATGATGAGGCAGTTTGGGAAGATCCAGTCGCACAGGCCATCCTCTCACCTTCAGAGTTCACTGATACAGAGACGCCAGCAGAGGAGAGCTTGGAGAGCGCATTCCTGGTCCAGGATACATTTCAGGTAGCAGACCCGGTTCCCGACCGCAGCAGATTTTTGTGAGTATGATACAGATCCCTCGGTGTCAGATAGCGATTGGGCAGAGTTTGATGATTTGACACCATGTCTGACTTCTACTGAGCCTACAGCTAGGGAGGAGGTTGATTCCGTGCAGAGCAGAGACAGTCCAGCAGAGCAGCCTTCTCCAGATCCAGATTGTGAGCGAGAGTTCTCATTCTCCCACGCATATTTGGCAGCATTTACTCAGAATTTTCAGAGGACAGATCCTCCGGCACCTACTTGCCCAAAGCTGAAGCCGCTACCATCGTCGCTGAAGTATAGGTTCCTTGCGGGTGAGCATGAGATGTACTCAGTCATTATCTCCGTTGATTTAACTAGAGAGCGAGAATTCCGTCTGATGGGGGTTCTTGAAAAGAACCGCAAGGCGATAGGATGGGGTGTAGCCGATCTCCAGGGGATAAGTCCGGCTCCGTGCTCCCACCATATATATCTTAAAGAGGAGGCAAAGTCGTCATGTGAGCTCCAACGGTGGCTGAACCCGAATATTCGAGAGGTTGTCATGAAGGAGATCTCAAAATGGTGGAGCGCCGATTTTATCTACCCCATCTCCGACTCCAAGTAGGTCAGTCCATTGCATGTGGTGCCCAAGAAGACGGGCATCACCACAGTTGTTAGTGAGTCTGCAGAGGTGATCGCTACCTGGGTACCCACTTCTTGGCGGGTCTGTGTGGACTACAGATGATTGAACCAGGCCACCAAGAAGGATCATTTCCCTTGACTTCGGCGCAAGTTTAGGGTTCGGTGGAGGATTTTTAGAGGTCGGTTCGTTCGGTGGGGCTGGGTTCGACGGATGACTGCTCAAAAGCTTTCGCTGGGATGTGGGCTATTTGGGCTGGGCGAAATGACCTCATATCTAAAAACCAGAGATTCTATTCGGAGAATGTTGTCTCACATTTAAACGCTCTGTACAATTTCTCGACCGCTACTTGATCTAGATTAATAAAATATTACAAAAATGCTGGGGCAAAGTTCGCAAAATACCCAGTCCAAGGCGTGATCGGACAGCACCCGCCCCTTCACTAGTACACGTGTCGGCGCGAGATGAGGCGATGCCGTTTTGTCTTCTGTGACTGCGATTAGATCCAGCCGAGCGATCGGACGATGATGGGGGGCCTAGATCCAACGGCCACTGCTTCATCTGGGGAGCTTTGATAATCTGACGGTGGAGGGGGTCGATGGATGAACGGGGACGAACGACGCCCCTGTGAAGCTCTTCCACCGCTACCTCCTTCTCTGACGGTCATTCGAGGTCCTAAATGCCCCCCGGAGCTTCCTGGAGTGATCCGCAATTGAATGATGGCTGCAAAATGGCCAGGAGGGGCCGGAGGTCCACCGCGGCGTTGGGGGAGAAGTACAGCTCCAGGAAGCTCGAGCTACAACAAAAATCAGCCCCGAGGGGGCCTTCTGGCTCCTGCGCCTGCAAAAAGGGTAAGGAGGAGCACAGGCAAGTTGCCGCACACCTCGAGATGGAGAAAAAAGGCAGGAGGAACTGGAATGGAAGCTCGTCGGAGCAAAAGCTCCGGCGAGTGGTGGTCGGGATGATCTGGATGAATTACAAGCGAAATGGAAGGATGGAGAAGATTCCTACTGCTACCAGGAATAAAAACAAGCAAGAAAAAGTGAAAAAAAACGATACCTCAAGCCCAGGAAGGACGAGGTGAAAACCTCACGGTGGCGCGACCATCGGAGGTGGCTGGAACACACTTCAGACCTTAGCCACACCTCGACGAAGAAGCTGGGTCAACCCTCTGTCACCGGGGACGCACGACGGATGCTCAGAGGTCTTGGCTTCGGTCAAAAAATGGTTCGATGGTGGAAGGGAAGGATGGGGGTCGTTTTTGAAAGATGGTTGACGGGCGAGAAGAACGAGGTGATGGCAGGAGGTTCGATGATCCAAAGACCTAAACAAGCCCTGGGCGTGTAAGCCTGATCATAGGGCTACAAAAGTCGTTTAGAGTGCGAAGCCATTTGGTGAAAGCACGATCCTCGAAAAAATCTCGAAAGTGGTCAAAAACTTCAATCTGACATGAACAGGAGCTGGCTCAGGCAGTTGACCCGAGGTCAACTGCTAGAGCCTCCTGGTTGGTCCACGTGGACCAACCTGGAAAAACCTGCAAAAAAGGTTTTATTAATTCAATTAAAAATAGTAAATGATATTATAAATTTTAAAATCATTTTTATTTTGTTTTTCCAATTTTTATTTTATTTTTATATTATTTCTAGGACTATATATAAGGGTGTAAAAAGAATAAAGTATTTTGTCAAATAAATAAATAAATATTATGTATATGTATAGGTGATATGTACAATACATCGTGTACCATTATCTCTCACTAGTTATTTTCTTTTTGCGATCAAGTCAAGGCTTGACCTTCTCTTGGGATTTTAGTCACTCTGTATTTATTCTAAATACATCATTCTTTTTCTTTTATCTTTATTCCTTTTTTTGCAAAATAAATGTTAATTTTGAGATATTAACAATGGCATGCAGAATGCTAGGTTATTGTATTTACAAGTATTTATAGGTGGTTTTGGTAAAATAAAAGGCTAAAATAAAAGAATAAAGAATGAGAATCGTGGATTAATCAAATATTTTTACCTTCCAATAATGGAGTCCCCCAAACACGAAATCAGGGGTTGATCAAGATCTTATCAAAATCGGGCGCCCACACTGAGAAAGAAAATGTGGGATTCGAAACGATTCTCGACCCGAACAACCATGCATGTACATGTGTGAATGAATCTGAGAAGTATGGAGGTTGAAACCATACTTGTCGAGGTGAGAAATGAGTCCCTTGCGACGAGATCTTCGCATAGAGGTGCTCAGGTTCATGATCCGACAACTCTGACGATCTCAGCAGTGCTCTGGCGAGTTATGAGGAGAAGCTCTGGCGGTTAGGGTGGGGAAAATTCCTAACAAGCCATCCTTTTATACCTGTCTTCAGTTAAATGGATTCCGGTCCAGATCCATATCTGGTTAATGACATGTGGCTGTAAAATAACCATATCTCCCTTGTATGATGTTAGATTTTGACATTCTTGATACAATTGGAAAGGTCACTACGAGTACTATATCATCAGTTGTTCATGTGCTCAATTTGGATGGTTCAGGTCTGAAATATAAAAATAACAGATTAAAGTATAAGAGTCTCAGACCGAAATATGGATCTCGAGCCGTATTGAGATCGGAATTGAATGAGCATTTCGATACTTAACCCATACTACAGTATCTTGGTATATATTGGAGTCTTGGGATCTTATACAAGGTAGAAGTCATGAAAGAAGGTTGTGGAAGGTGTAGAAGAGTGGAGAGCTTGAGGGATACAGAGTCGAGGAGGAGTAGAAAATGGAGAAGGTGAGGAGTTTATCACTTCTTACAAGAGTCAAAAGCTAGGTCAGACAATTGACTTCGAATCAATGAAAGGCGTCCTCCTATTGGTCCATATAGGACATAATAAGACAAAATAGAAAATAAAAAGTTTGTTAATTCAATAATAAATAATAAATGATTTCATTAATAAAAACTTAAAACATGACAATTGTTTCTTATTTTTCCAACTATTTTATGATAATTTCTATTTTTTAATCCTTATTTATTATGTGTTAATTTTTACAAGTATATACATATGTATATTTCCCTACATTTTAAGTATTTTATTTTTATTTTATATTTATAGTACTTGTTATCATATATACATATTTTATATATTTGCATTATAATTAAATGCATATTTACAAATTTTATTTTTTTCTGATTTTATTTATATACTTCATATGTATAGTATACCTATATATTTTATTCCATGATTTATTTTAATGCATTTTAATGGTTTTATTTTATGTTGATATTTTTAATATATTTCATATAATATTTACAATTATTTAGAAATATAAGAAGAGTAAGAGTATCAAGAATCAAATATATGAACACGATATCTAAGTATATGGTACATTGGATACCAGAAAGTTAGCTTTTGTATATTAACTCCATTTTTAAATGAAACTATCTTCATTAAATAGATACTTTAATTTTAAATATAATGGAGGTGAGTTTGATGAATTTTGAGCTTATATGGAGAAGATATTGGTCTATGAAGTTCAGTTTATGGCATTTTCATATGTGTGTCCCAATTGTAGAGTGTATTATTTTTATATGTAATTTTTTTATAAATTCATATGTATTTTTATATACAATTTTCATGTTGATCATTTTACTATTGAAGGTGTGTAGAATGAAGAACAAAAATCAAGTAAATATAGGTATTTTGAAGAAGAGAAATTGGGGTTTTATTTGTACTTTGTTGGCCCTTGTCTCCCCATACTTTATTCCTTATCGACCAAGTAAATATTGACTTGATCTTGAGGTTTAGGATTATTTAGTATCTTTGATACTTCATTTATTTTCCTTTCCTTTTCTTTATTTCTTTTGTTTTTATTTAAATACAAGTATTTATATAACATTTGTAGATGAATAATGAATGTTAAATTGTACAAGTTAGTTGTATTTACATGTGTTTTGACATGAATTTAAATACAAATGGAAGAATAAAAGTAGATGAATGGATATTCATCAACGGCCACAGGGAGACTCTCTCCATGGTGGCCGTCCGCCCTAGATATGGAAGGAGGTTCCACTCCTTTATTATTCCATATGAATTGATTTAATTGAATTTAAATTTATTAAATATCCTTCAACATATTGATTTTCTTTTAAATAATTACTGACAAATATTCATAAATAGACAAATTATCAAATCTTTCTAATAGGCAAATTTTCCAAAATCTCCTTAAACAAGAAGATCTTCAGATCTCCCCTAAAGCGCTTCGTGGAATCGAAGTCCATCGCGTTAGCGAAGCTTTATCTTGCCCCGGGAGCTCGCTTCAGTGCTCAGCTTAGCAGGAATGATCAATCTATGCTCTCCTTTCCCCTCCCATTTGCAGACATCAAGCTCGCCAGTGCTTGTCTAATGCCTAGTTTAGGCTTGCAGTCGACCTCCATTTTTCAACGGCATCACTGACCTCTTCCAGACACGGGAGCGTTGATCATTCCCGCTCCGTACTATCGACGATGTTTAAGATAATAGTCCCATTGCCTCTATGTCTCATAAACACCCTGAGAGGTACAACTTCTATCTACTAGAAGGTTGTTTGCTTTCCTAAGGCATAAGCATCGCTTGCTAACACAAAACTCAGCTTTCAAAAGCGAACCTGGTGGAAGGTGAGGTACCGCTAACCATCAACCAAGGGTACAAGCAGAACTTCTTGTTCATGAGGACTACCTATATAACCAGGATGCCCTCTTTTGTGATTCCAATTAGTTTGGAGAAATTTTTGGACCAGATCGACGTGCTCGAGACTCCCAGCCTCGCTTTTCTACCTCCTATATATTAGGGACAGTGTGTGGGCGTCCCCCTCGACCTTTGTTTGCCCCTGAATATATAATAGAAAAACATCCAAATATCTAGTTCTGAGTAAACATACTAATTAATTAAGACCTTGTTGGTTGTCAAGCCATGTCCATTCGCTCTAGGTAATATGGGATCGACTTCCTTTGAGCTATGAGAAATTTGATAGGCTTCCTTCGTTTTTAATGAGAAATATGAGGAAAGCTAAAGCCCTGAGAGCCAACCAGTCCCAGGATAGCCGACGTGAGACTAGAGATGAGATCTTCTTTCAAGGCAGTCTACAAGGTGCGTCATTAGAGGGGGAAAGTCCAGTCAACAACATCATTTAGGTTTAGAGAGTTGGAAAATCTTCTCCCGATCCTCTCTCTTCTAATCTACTTCGTACCTCGGGCTTGGGAATACCTGGTCTCCTGAGAGAGGTTTTTCCTCAAGTGAACCTTGACTTATTATGCTGCTCATATAAATTGAGGAGAGGATCCGAGGGAGGGCTAGCAGACTGAGACTTCCCCAATATATAATGCTTCTCATATAAGTTGTGAGACCCCCTAGATATCTGGGTTTGGACCTCTTTCCAATTACTTCCCAGTGCTAGAAGTCCTATTATAAGGAAGTTGGGAGACATTCACTGAGGTCTCAATTCGGAATGAGGAGCCTACCTGAAGAATGCCAAGAAATCAATGGGCATGAATATATAGTATCCCAATAAAACCTAACCTAAAGGTTTTCTCAAGGAGTATCTAATTATACTGAAAAACTGCATTCTCTTTTTTATATAGTTTCTAGTTGGGCATCTCGCTTTCTGACTTCTTGCACCAATGTTTCTCTCAACCAGGTCATGAGGAGAAATCAAAATCTTCCCAGAAGGAGGGAAGACGCTCCCTAATCTACAACTCACAGCCTGCTGAAAAAGGCGAGGCTCCCCACGCCCCTTTTTCCCACTGCCCCCACACCTCCTCTCCACCGCTTGTTGTGAGCCTTGAGTCATTGATTAGTAAACGTCACGGTGTTGGTGGAGGTCGGGATCGTGGTCGTCCGTCTCTGGTTTGCCAGCCGATAAGATCACTGAGATTGACTAGCCAGTTGGTTGTTCCTTATTCATGCAAATCGAGAAAGTCAACCACGGATCTCTTCCAAAGGAGTCAGTTGTCTGTGCAAGTCACTGTGCTCTAAGATCTGAATCACCTTCTTCTAAGCTCCGCTGGATGGCATGACATTTTCGTTTGAACAAACAAAGAGGGGCCAGCCTTGTGATGGTTCGTCAGGATCCAATAAACTGAGGTCTACGTTGCCACAATCTTCTTCCCTCATGCAGGCTGCTTAATCTTTTTTTGAAAGCGTGCTAATCCCTATGTTGTGCGGACCTGAGCGTCTCCAACTCAATCTCCGTTAAGAAAATTAGTAGTGGGCCCCCCTAATTAATGTGGCATTGTGTCCTAGAAAGAGAGACCGATCGATGACTTAGTCTCCTTCTCTGCTTTGACTCAACCACCTAACATATCCAAAAGCTTGGTTGTAAATTGATCTCTGACCTTTCCGACATCATCCTTGCAGGATTGTTGCTCCCCTTACCTGTCTGAGACCGCTCAGAGTTCCTCTGCTGCTTGCTTGAATCCTTAAAAGAATGTTAGATGAATGCAGACCTTGTCAGCTATACTTTCCTGATTATATATATGGGGGGGAATGGACCTAGGGGAAAAGAGGCAGATCGCCTAATCCATTCCCTCTGATACCACCGGGGAATCTGAGTCTTCGCGCTCTGCTTCACTGACTGATTGATTAGGGATGTCTGAGGCCATTCGATCTTCCTATCCTATTTGGCTTCCCCTTCAGCGACAAAGCCTCAAGGGCAAGCCGGTCGCATCCTCCATTTCTTCTTTCCATGTGATCTCCTCTGACACATTATACACAGTAAGGACCTCACTTTGAAGCCTGACCGATTTGTCCTGACACTCAACTGTTGATAATCCCCCTCAACTCGATACTCTCTTATACTGCTTGGGAAATCGGTAAAAGACTTACCCTGTTAACACTCAATCGACTGTCAACTCTACCCGGTACCGCACTCAAGTCATTGAATTATGCCTCACTATATATTCATCTCCTTCCCGTATAAAATCTCCACTGTAATGAGAAGCACCTTTTGATGAGAGATACAAACAAGAGACTTCAAGAAAACTAGCATTTTATTAATTATATGAGGCTAGTAAGCAAAAAAGTGTTGTCACGAGGAAGGTAGCAGACCCTGCTCACATCCGATTAATAATAATAACAGCTTGGACTCAGCTCAAAATGCTCACTTCTCTTTGCGTAGAGGAGACTTTCTTTCATATCATAGATCATCAACTCTCTCTAAGAAACTCAGCAAAATAACCCCGTAACTTTGGGAGAAGGGGGATATCTATGTCCACAGGTTATCGAGCTAAAGATCGGTAGTTCTCGAAGGTTCGAAGCAGCTGAGCTATCCGAGATTCTAGTTGTGGGATCATTAGGATTGTTACAACCTCTAGTAGATGGTTTGAAATTGATTATAAAAGAACCTATTTCACCAAGTAATGTTAATTTCTCCCTGTTTAGAATGGCTCCAGTGGCTACATTTATGTTAAGTCTGGTCTTTCGGGTCATTGTACCTTTTGATTATGGTATGGTATTGTCAGATCTGAACATAGGGCTACTTTATTTGTTTGTCTTATCTTCGCTAGGTGTTTATGGAATTATTATAGTAGGTCGGTATAGTAATTAGGGGGGCGGCCCTTCGGACGCCTATGATCCCCAGACCTCTCAGTAAAAAATGGGTTAGTGCAGCATGTGTTGAATGATCTACTCTACAAAGTTGTGGGCTTACAGGTCCCGAGAAAGCCTTCTTTGATTATATAATTTTTTTCGTACACTAGAATCTTGTCCTATATATCTATATCTCGGGTCGTTGGTTGTTTTCCTGTAAAAAAAGTGATACTTCTCTTCGCACTTCTGATCAAGAGGAAAGGGGTCAACCACATGAACTGGGCAGGGTCTTCTTCGGCTATAGAATGGTTGTTCTTCTTTGTCAACTCCCAGGACGAGCCTATGGGCTCTCCTACTTGACTGATGAAAGTGCCTCAAAATAAAGAGTGATATAATATAAGCTTTTATAGGCAAGCGAGAAGCAATGCACCTTCACTCTTCCTCTCAGTTTCATACGATTCCCTAAGCATAATCAGTTGGCCCTATAATGACACTGGCCCTGCTCGGTTATATTTGATTTCGCTCAGTCAAATCCTTGCGCGGACCCATGGGTCATCCATCTTAATGACTCCGTCAAGGACCGAACCATCAACTGATGGATGGTCGAATAATTATTGAGGGGCTTGATTTAAAGAATCAGATCGGATTAAGCATATGGAATAAATAGAATAGATACTGAAAAAGATGGCCTTATGTCCTTTCATTGAATTCTCTATTTATCTAACTATTTCATCAAATGCTCCGTGGTTAACCATACGGAACCCCCCATAATCATAAGGCCATCGGGATAAAGAAACCAGCTCTTTTTTCCTTGCTTTCCATGTTATATACACTCCTCAGATCGATCGAGCATTGAATGTCTGGTGATTTCTCTATTAACAGGACCTTTTGATGGATTGGAGGTGGTCGTGAGCCAAATGGTGTCTACTGCATCTCCTATAGTTGCTGCTTCCTTCGAGCAGTTCGTATTCGACACTTGCATCTTGGACATCTCTCGCTCTCCAAATTGCGTAAAATCTTGATTGTGGTGATAATCACTCCACTCCTCAAAGAAGTTCTATGAAGTAGTACTATAGGAAAGACAGGAAGAAAAATGTACGATCACTTTCTGGAAGGGAAGAGGCTTCAACCTTGACCTGTCCCTACTGATCTCAGTCTAAGAGAAATGAGCCTTCGGTGTCGTAAACCCACATCCGAGGGTTCGCAAGTTTGGATCGTAGGCTGGTTCTTTGTCTGGGCCCTGTATTAGAGGGAGATGAGCCGGAGTCATGCCTACATTCTCGACAGTGCCCCATGTGTGTATGATTTCAATTTGATATTCACTCATGATTTGGCTTGACCTGGTCAACCCAATCATGATATTGAAGGATGGGGTCTTTTCTCGAAAAAGTCCTACTCCCGAGAAGTCAAATTTCATCCTTTACCCTGACTTTCTGAGAGAGTGGAAACATGCCCGCTCTCTGGACGTGTGAGCCTCGCTCTCAAGAGGCTGAGTCGTATCTATTTGACTATCTAGATTCGGCACCCCATCTTTTGATTGTTGTCATGGAGTTCTTTAATGTTCGATTCTACTCTATGTCCAAATATTTCTATTTCGATCTAAGTGGTCTTCTTCTGTGTCCCGTATTAGGAAGCATTATTCTTCTTTTTATTCCAAATTATAGAATACGACTGATACGATTCATTGGTTTGTGCACCTCTCTTATCAATTTTTTGTATTTCCTTGTTCTTTGGATACAATTCGATCCTTCTACAACCAAATTTCAATTTGTCGAAAGTATATTACACCTTATTGATCTTCCTTATGAACATTCATTTGTATGTGGGTATATAGACGGTATTTCATTATTCTTCATGATATTGACCACATTTCTGATCCCTATTTGCATTTTAGTGGGTCGGTTTGGTATTCGAAGTTGGCTCTTCCTATAGGGGCTACAATGGATTTTATGTTGGGGTGATCGATTTTTGTGGATAATCAGGTGATTTTATGAGCTCATAATGGATGTTAAATAGTTCTGTGTCTCCAATAGAAGAATGAATGTGGAATCCGCTCAAACTAGGCGAATATATCAAACTGACATGAGCAGGCTTCTCTTCTTATCCACTGGAGAGAGCCTGGATCATTTTCGAGTGAGGAAACAACTGTCTCGGACTAGGACTAGCGCTTTTTGTTTTTTGATAATCTCGAGTGCAACTGACTTATATCTGGAGCCCGTCGAGAGTGCAGTTTAGGGCATCAAGATCTTTCGTCGAGTTATTGAGACTTCATGACTTCAAGAGACTTCCAAGTTCGACAAACAACTACGACCGTGAGATTGACCCCCTATGGGAGGTGCCACTTCTGAGTTGTCCATTAGGTTGTTGTTCTCAACTCCGAAGAAATCCACACGAAGAGGGCATTTAGAATGTCATATGGAACATTCATGAGAAAACTGAAAAGGCTATCTTTCGAGTTTAGATATAGAGAAAAGAGCCTGGCAGAGAAGGAAATGCTCGGAGGGCTTGGGGAAAGATCTCAATTCACATTGCCAACTAGTAATATCAAAGCTCAACCACTAGGTCTAAGCTTCCACAACAATGCGGGCTAGAACAATGCGGGCTAGTTTAGTGGGCATTCACTAGCTAAGCATAATGGTAGAAACTAACCCAAATGGATCCTTTAATCAATTATGATTTGAATGAATTATCTAATCAGAATAGGAATATATACTTTTTTCATACAGAATTTGAAAGAATCTTCAGACCAATTAGAATCTAATTGGATCTCAATCTAATTGGACCTCAATCAGTTTAGATTCAAAATCATATCAATAAATATTTTCTACATGCACATGTTATAAATAGATTTGCAACAGAAAAGTTTGAAAGAAATCACTTTAATGGTGCATCTCCCAGGCTAAGAAGTCGGCGATCTTTATGATTCTATATCACTCTGATCTAATTCTAACAAATACTTAGGCCCCGTTCGGTTGGGGGGTTACCCCCACTTTGGGTGGGTAACCCCCCAAAACCCACACTTCTAACCCACTTGTGGGGCCCACTCCCTTCCCATAAAAAATATATATTATACCATCATATCATCTAAAAATCATAAAATACTCAACTTCTACTCACTATTCCAAACTTCAATACAATCACATCACAACAACTACCCACTTTTTCAAATTTCAATACAATCATACAATAATAACTAACAACTTTTTCAAATTCCAATACAATCACATCATACAAACCCTCCCAACCCTTAACCCACCAACCAAACACACAAACTCAAATCCGGGTTATCCACCTCTGGATAACCCAGCAACCGAACACCACCTTAATGGTTCTATATTATTCTAATTTATTTCTAGCATCAACTAGATGGGTGCTAACTCACTTCGGGACTAGTAAGTGTGAATGGGTCCTTTATTCACCTCCAAGAATAATAAATACCATCTTGAAAAACAAAAGGGAAGATGTGCTTCCCTCGGGCAAACATGACCTGAAATCTCGTACCAAAGCAAATGGAGGATCCCCCGCAACCTCTTCACGTATCTGCAGATCCATGTAATGTTCGCCCACGAAGAAACGCAATGAAGAGGAGTTTCCTCGCCACTTTTACTCAACATATGCATGTCACCTCAGTTGGCACTTCACTCATGCAGCATTTAAATGACCCCCTGATGCGTCCGTATAGGGGTGAAAAAAAAAGAGTGGAGGAGAAACCCCACAGTTGGGTCACCTCAACCCCGTGGGAAGGGGAGAAGATGCAAAGGCAAAGATATGCTCCCTCTTTTTAACCAAGTCCGGCTGCCACTTACCATCTTTGTGTAAGTTTTTTTACCCCCCACTTGGAGGCCATTGTTTTTAGGGTTTCTCTCTCCCTGCAAGGAGGAGAGGAAGGAGGAAGCGTTTGTGGAGATTATGGGTAGGGGGAAGATTGAGATAAAGAGGATAGAGAACCCCATCCAGAGGCAGTCCACTTTCTATAAAAGAAGGGATGGGCTCTTCAAGAAGGCAAGGGAGCTCTCCATACTCTGCGACTCCAATCTGCTGCTCATCCTCTTTTCCTCTTCTGGGAAGCTCTACCAATACCACTCGCCTCCTTTCTCTAGGTACGTACTCCTTTAATATATTTTTGGAAATCTTCTGAGGTTGTTGCCTGGTAATTTCTATATGCTTTGTTGGGTGCAGTGCGAAGGAGTTCATACTCAACTACCAAAGGATCACTCAGACACAGGTTTGGAGCGACGAGGAGGCATTGGTATGTTTTTTCTCTTTATCCACAGGAGCAGTACAAGTGAAGGAGATTTTGACATCTCTTTCTGTTTATTAATCTTCAGGTAAAGTATGAAGAGAAGGAGAAGATCGCACAGCTGTGTGAAGATTTGGAGAGGGAGATGAGGTGAGAAATTAATTCTGATGATTAAAATCTTTTGGTAAAAGACATCAGTATTTAAAGATTATTGCACATGGCACATGTAAACCAGATACATGAAGGTGGAAGACAGCGAATGCTACACTCTCCCTGCCTTGACTGTGCTTGAGCAAACCCTACAGGATTCCATACAGAGAGTGCGGACGGAGAAGGACATGAAGATCAAGGGAGAGATGGGAAGGTTGGAAGATATGGTATGGATTCCCCAATGTCTGAAACTCCGATAAAATCAGTACTCTTTTTCTATGTTCAAGCATCTGTGCATGTAGCTTATTCCTAACAATGCTTGCTTGTCATGTGATTCGGTGATGTGACAAGGTATGGAGGCGCCAGGAGGAAAGGCACAGTTTATGCGAGAAGGCAAGCAAACACCCATCTCCTCCTCCCTTTCTTGTTCCTAGAATCCTGCTTGTCAACAGGTCATTTGGTTTGACTTGTAGGGCAAAATCATGTACATGTCAGATGGCATTAGATCAATGGCATGTTTTTCTCAAAAATAAAGTTGAAGAAGCATTAAACTCCTCTCTGTCAGGAGGATATGCAGCTCATTTTGATGATCATTAATACTAACTCTTTTTTTTTTAAAAAAAAGCTGATGCTATTTTTCCGTGCTGTGATTGCAGTTAGCTTTCAGTCAAGTACCGAGGGATTCGCCTATGGGTTGTTCCTCTACATCATCTTTTGGCTATGGTCTAGACTTGAAGTTGGGTATGTTCCACATGGTTACCAAATTAGATGCAAATTCTCCCATAGATATTAGTGCTTTTTCATGCACTTGTTGATGCCATTGCAGATATGATCATACATGAGTACTTGTAAAAATATTTAATTATTTTTTAATAACAATACACACAACAACAAATTAGATCTATAGTAATGTTTATTTTAAGTCCATCACTAGATTGTCCGTTCTTGAATATATAATGACGAATATCGTCCACTGCTTGATAAATTTTCATATTGAATATTAGTGACGAAAGTATCCATTGCTATGTCACTTGCAACTCTCTATATATCAACTCTTATGTGTTAGCTATTTTTCTAAATTCGAGCTAATCATTGTTAAACTTTGAACCAAAATAAATGCAACGATTAGCTCAAGTTTTTTAAAAGAACAATAGATACGCATTGCTATACAAAGACTTTCTAATGATAGAAAGTCAAGTATGCCTTTCATCACCAATTTCAAATATAAAAATTAATTTCGCAACAAATAATATTTGTCACTATATATTTAACATCGGACAATACTATAATAACATCACTATAGACCCAGTTTGTTGTAATGGCAAATATTTATAAGGACTTGCATAAAAACATAAACATATATCCATTTATCAACTAGATAGATAGATAAAATAAGTATGGCGAATGCATTTTTTAGTTAATAATCATATAAAAATAGTCGGAAATGCAAAAACTTAGGCGTGCGTAGCTATTCCATTATTTTATATGTTCAAATTCTATGGACATTTGACTATAAAGATAACTGTATTCATTTGCTTTTTGAAAAAAAATCTAATCCCAGTCGCTTATACATGTGCTTTTTTTAATAACGATTGCATTCCTATCGCTAATATTCATAAGCATATTAGCAAATGATCACTATCACAGCCATCGGTACAGTTTTATTATTTATAGTCCGATATTCACACGCACAGTAGTAAAATAAACAGTAGATTATATAAAATTTCCTGAATTGTACAATTGATCTCAATGTCATTCATGAACTTTAAATATTAATAATGTGGTATCTGATATTTAATATTTGTTTCAAAGGTTACGAAGGTAAAATTATCAACTAAATTTCAACAACTAAAGACTAGATTAAGAAGAACAATAAAGATGGAATTGTTATCTTTTAAAGTTCAAGTACAGCACGGGTATAGTTTAGAGACTATGGTAGTCATCATTATGGGTCAAAATAGTGATGGTTATAGATTTGCAATGGATGTTCTCTTACACAATATGGAAGTTTGTAGTCGCTGTCAATAGAGAGTTCCAACAAACAAAATGTATCTATTTTATTGGTTAGTGCGGTAAGAAAAGTAATATAGTTTAATAATATTTAGTTTGTATGGTATATTTATCATTTCAAGGTACACTTTTTTTTCTTTCTAAAGGTGTTATTCTAGACAAATTGTTTGCTAATCGACGCTCTTTCTTTGCAGGGTTCAACTAATCATATGATATGTTTTGATCTTTGGTTTAAATGTCACTTGAGCTTCGAGGGGTAGAGTTTTATAACATGTACGCCTGCATGTATTAAGCGAACATTCCACTGTAGCCATTTAGGCAGTTCTTAGCTATTAGCTCTACATGAGAGAGATCTATAATTTCTTCATCAGGCGTATGACAAGATTTCATGTCATGATGGATAGCTTCGCTTCACTTTGCCTTGTGAGCTCATATATCGTCTATGGTAGGTAAGCCACTGCTATTACCATTGAAACACGTCAGTTCATCCGTACCGTTCAATTAAATTACAGCGTTTTTGTAAGGGGCGTTAACAAGTAATATTTGTTGCGGAAGTCAACAATCTAACTTTTAAATTCACAACTAACAACATATATAGGTGATGCTTTATCATTATCAGTGAATTGGTCTATCGATGCTTATATGTGGATTTTCTGGATTTTTTTCTTCTAATTGTTACTAACTTTAGCAATGCTTATTACATATTTTTATAGAGAAGTGTAACATATCTCTGAACCCCAATTTAATTTGAATTTGTTCAAAAATAATACATTGGTAAGAATTAATCACATGATTTTCATAACCCATCTCAAACTTGCACCCACTATATTAAACGAACTTTAAAAATAAGTGCACGCACTATTGTTATTTTGTAAAGTAATTTGTTTATATTATATACATTGAGAGAGAGTAAGAGAGGAGTGTTCATGTGGGAGCAAAAAGTTGTGAGAGAATGAAAGGAGTGATTCTAGACCACTAAGTGATTCTGGACCACTAGATTCTATCTTCTATCTCTCTCTTGGTCTTCTCTCTCCTGATTGAATCTAGTGGTCTAGAATCACTCCTCCCGCTCTCATAGTTTTTTACTCTCATAGGTCATTCATATATATATATATATATAGCATATGTTGCATATTAAAAACATTTATGTCTACTATAAGATATTTATGTGGAATATGTATTTTATATTTATTTGAATTACATTTTGATCGTTTATTTTGTACATATTTTAATTGATTCTTGTTTTATTTGAAGGAAGTTTGTAGCTCTACATTACGGAAACGTGAAAAAATAATAAATAATTTGCAAACAGGTAGAGTTCATCGTATGAACTCTGATACAAGCATAACAAAAACTAATTGTGAAAATCATATGGTATAGGAAATAATTTCCAAACCATTTTACAAAGTCACATGAGAATTAGGGTTACCTTTTGAAGCATAAGTATCTAAAGAAAGAGACCTTCCGAAGTGAGTCTGGTAAGACCTCTCGAATTTTGATATCAACTTCCTCTTGAAGTTGTCAATGCCAAGCGAAGATCAAGGTGATCTTTGTCTCCTTATTTTGTCGCACAAAATCATATGATATGAACGAAGAAGGATGCTTTCTTCTCTCATGAAGGGATGAACCAATGTGAGATGGTGGAAGCAATATGATAGACACTGTAAGGTTGTGTATGGAAAGGAGAGGGAACGACCAAGAGAACATCCTCGACCCTCTCTTCTCATTCTCTCTAGGATCTCAAGGTAATGAGGAATTGGTGGAGTGAATCATGCTACCAAGAGAGAGACTAAAACCTTCATATACTGGAGGGGGACGTTCCTAGAAGTCCTACTCCAAAAGTAGACATCCACCATATGAGCTCTTGGACGATGATATAAAGAAAAGGAATAAATCCTTTGCCTTCAAGAAATATGAGTATTTTTGTCCTATTAATTATCATCCAAAATAAATCAAGAGAACCAAAAAATAGGGGATTTCTAGTCATACTAGGACTCCACAGTGGACACCCCATGTAGAGCCTACATGGGACATCCACCTTGTCCTATTTTTATTGTAACCTCTTAATTATCATTCTATTATAATGATTTAATTATGAAAATCATACTACCTCATAAATTACGAATCTTATTCATAACCTCAAAATAAAAAGTAAATCTAATTTACATTTGATTTCCAATGTTAATCATATACCCATACATTCAAAAAATACCATGGAAAAGGTGCATGTGTCAGAAAGTTATCTATACATTGGTGTTGTCTTCATTTACCCATATATACACATACGCAAACAAACATGCATGTACGCACGCGCGCGCACGTGCGCACACGCGCGCGCGCACAACACACACACACACTCACACACACACACACACACACACACACACACACACACACACACACACACACACACACACACACACACACGCGCGCGCGCGCGCGCGCACACACACACACATATGCTACATGAGAGTAGCTAATTTGGCTACTCCCACCCTTTTTTTTCTTAATTTTTGTGATATTTAAAAAACTCTTGGGTGGATTTAAATCACATGTTGTCATTATGATGTTAATAAAATTTCATAACAAATAGGCACTCCTAACAGGTCCTTCTAGAAGTAGTCAAATTCAGCAATTTTGAGAACATCAAATTTAGAAAAGCTTGATAGATGGGATATAAATCTCGAACTTAGTCAAAATTTGAACGATAGTATCATGACAAAATAAGATTTATATCCCCTAAATAATTTTTAAAAATATTACAAAAAAAGGTAGGAGTGGCCAAGTTGGCTTCTCCCTAGTAGCATATACACTTTACCCTATATATATTAATAATTATAGGTTGATGGGGCTGCCCCGCCTCATTTTTGGGCAATTTTTTTATTTTTTTTGAAAAATATCATCATGTATAATCATCCCTATATCCCTCCTATATGTCATTCGAATTTCGTCAGAAACAGGAACACCTACGACCTCCATCCAGACAGGGTCGATTTAAAAAATCCTGCGACCGTTAAAAAAATGACGCCTGGATGGAGGCTGTAGGAGTCTTTGTTTCTGACGAAATTCGAATGACATATAGGAAGGATATAGGGATGAATATACATGATGATATTTTCACAAAAAAATAAATGTTTTTTGAAAAATGAGGTGGGGGCAGCCATGTTGGCTACCCATAGAGGGCAGCCCCATTTTCCCCTAATTATTATGAATCAATATTTATATTAATTAAATAATATGAAGCATATTCACAAACCCTAGATACACATGCCTATGATAAGAATAATTATTAATCATGTCATTAATTACAAGTCCTAATCCAATTAGGAACACAAATACTAGAAGATAATGTCAGGGAATTCATATTATCTACGTATAGTGACTTGAAATGTGGATAAGTATCCAATTTCAAGATTTAGAATACTTTGGTGAAATATGTCACCTACAAATTTTGAGCTTGAGTTGAAATGATTAGATCTCTATGGGAGCTCAACGAAACACATTACACTCTAAATGTCCTAAAAATGATCAGAGTGATGAACTTTGCTTCCAATTTCATTTCTAATCATTATCAAAACCTTTTGGACCTTAGAAATGAGCTCTAAAAATGAGTTCACCTCCATTTCCATTTCTATTTCAAATATTTGGACATTGAAATTGGAATTGGGACTAGAATTGAATCTAAATAAATGATACTTAATCCAATTAATTCTCATATCATTAAATACAATCACTAAAATCCATTCAGTTTATTACTCCCTCGGAATGAAGGGGTCATGGTAGAAGATCTATTAAGATAGCTTCAACTTTGAGTATTCTCAATACTCCATCATCCTTCATATTGGAAGACTTCGATATACCCAATGGTCAAACCCTTGTTTGATTGTCTCCTCCAGGGTATATAAGTAGATTTCTCAATTGGTAATTGAGAAATAAAATAAGATGACCATGCATGGAATCCTATGATCCCCATTTGTCTCTTGGTTCATCAAGTATAAACATGTATGATCCCTTTGAGATATATGATGCAACTCGATTTCATCATCATAATTTCCCATTATTAACCCCCTTGCTTAAACATATGTCAATAAAACCCAGCTAATGTCCTGTAATTAGCAGAGTCTCAAATAAATTAAAAACCACAAAAAATGGCAAAACAAAAATCTGTTGTATTTTTTTTACCCTTAAAAATATTTCGGGTCTTTGTTTGATGTCATTTCCAGTTTTGGTCAACATGAAACTTGTAGATCTCGTCAAGATCTCTAACTTTCATGTTTTGATTTTTCTTAAATTCGGCCAATTTAACCCCCAAAAATAAAAAATACCCTCGAATAAATCTGATTGGGCCACGTGGCCCGTTCTAGGTGCGCCACGTGGCCCGGCTCCCCTTGTCTCATCCGCCTCCATTGCCAGCCGTTGGATCACCCTCTTGATCCAACGGCCAGCTGCGTTCCACGCCTTCCTAATCTTCCTAGCCATCAGATCTTCCCCATCTTCAATCCGCACCGCTCGTTCGCGCCTCAAGCTGAGCGCGCCACGTGGCGCAACTTAGTCCGTTCAATCGCACCTTCAGCCATCCATCACAACCGCTAGTTTCGCAACCGCCTTCTCTGCATCGTGGCCGTCCTTTAGCGCCTCGCTCTCGATCCGACACGTAGCACAACCGATGCCCTTCGTTCGCATCGCCCAGATTCCATCCGCGCCGCTCTTTCGCGCCCAATTGTCAGCCGTTGGATCTCCAGATCCAACGGCCGACATTCTTCGTCAACCTCCAGCCTCCTCCTCGTGCCTACGTTCTCCACTCCGCGTGGACCTCTCCCCCTTCCTATTATCCCGCTGACTCCGAACACTATCTCCACTAACCAAACACTCTATGTTATCCCATCATCCACCATCCACGCGACACCTTCGTCAAACCATGAACCCCTCTCCAGTCGCCCCTTCTTCCCCGCTAAACCCACAACGCTACCACCAGATCTCCGATGCCCATCTTTAAATACGCCGCCCCCTCCTCCAATACTCTTGTCCACCTTTACATGGGGGTTCGCCCAGCCCTCCTCCGTCTCCCTGTGACAGGGGGAGGCGGAGGATCGAGCGAAGATGACGAGGCTCCCTGGTGAGACCCTCCGCCAAACAAGGCGGAGCCGCGGCGCCATCGCGACCGCTTGAGCTTCCTCCATTGGCTGGGGAGGTCAAGCGAAGACCAGAGCTTCGCCATGGAGCTCGCGCACAAGCCAATCCGCGCCGCCCGATCTCCGGTAAGTTCTTCTTCTCTTGTCTTTTGCTTTAATTTCTTTTAATTTTCTAGGCCGCTTCGTTCACTTTCGACCTCCATTAACTCCCTTTCAAGTTCGCCAACACCTCCTCTTCCCCACGACACTCTCCGATCATCTTTCCGATCTTCCACAACCTCTTTCACCTTCCGACCCATCTCCTCCGCCATTCACGGCGGAGGAGCTCTGAGCTCACGCCTTCTCCGCCCTCTGAGCTCCCACTTCACCTCCACTATGCACGTACCACAATTAGCACGCTTCGGCTTTTGGCCTAACACTGCAGGTCAACTAATCCTTCATTGGACAGAGACGTCGCCGGAGCGTTTTGACCGAGCATCGATCCCATACTCAGAGCTCCGATGGGCTGAGCAAAGGCGCCCGACTTCTTCGCCGAACTTCCCTCTTCATCGACACCCGTCCATGAAGCTTTGGGGAGGACGCCAGCAGCCGATGGAGAGCGGCGGAGCTGGAGCTCCCTCGCCGGAGCTCCAAACTCGCCGCCAGCCTTCGTTGGAGGAGAAAGCACAGGGACCGTCGGATGGTATTCTCTCAGTGACCATCCAACGGTCCAGACGAGGTCACGTCATCGACATCAGCAGCCGTTGGATCCTCTCGATCCAACGACCTTCAGTTCAGCCACGTCATCACTCCAGGAGCCCTTCGATCCTTGTGATCAAAGGGTCCACACTCAGCCACGTGGCGACGCCCAAAGCTTCCCCGAGCCTAGCATCCTCACCTCCAGGTTCGTATGCTCCGAGCCTTCGTCGAACCTGCATCGAGCCCAAGCCTAACGTCCAAGCCAAGCCGAAGCAAGTCCGAGCCTCTGCCGAGCCTTACCCGACCTCCGAGCCTAGATCGCACGTGCCTAGCACGCGCGCGTCTGGGCAATTTGCAGAGATGCCACGGAAATCTTCAATATTGCAAACAGGTCCTGAAGTTACGTGAAGCACCTGCGCGCCTGGGGTTATTTGCACTGATACCCTTGCAGGTTTTAATAATTGCAAATATACCCCACGCGTGAGGATAATTTACAGGGAATGCCTTGTTCTTAACTTTTATTGCATTTTAGTCCTTCCCAGAGACCTGTTTGTAGTTTTCTTTTCATGTTTTCTTTCAATTATGCCCTTGCTTTCTTTCATGCATATCTTGAGCCTCATATCTCCGATTGAGGTGATTTCAGTTTCATTTTAAAGCTTGGTTGATGAACTTTCTAATGGCATACTCATTCAAATCAAGTTGATCATCTCAATAAAATCTGAAATTGATTCCTTGTGTAGTTGGCTCATTATTTTGATTTAGGGCATATTTGGATTGCATTTACTTGTATTTACTTGCATAAAAAAATTAATTAAAAAAAATGTCTGTTTATTTTTAGTGCATTGTTGTCTCCTTGCATGATTTGACCTATATGTACTTTAACTCAACACTTAATTAGATAGATAAAAAAAATCGACTAATATGAGAGAGGCTCGTGTCCCTGAGTTCGACCTTGGTTTCTTGCCAAGTAAAATAAAATAAATCACGACCATCTCATTCTTATTTGACATATATCAATCAGATGGTCTCTTTGATGAGACCGAATTGGCTCGACTGCTATGACAATTCCAAGTGTTAAAAACACACTTTTAAAGGGTCGATTTTGCGGATCATCAAATGGCACCGTTGCCGGAGACACGGCTCATTTATTGTATTTTTGGATTTTTGTTTATTTAATTTCGTGTTTCTTTTATAGGTCAATTTGTTCATCCATTTTGCATCTAAAAATTTTCTTTTTTATTTTGATCTCTAACCTTCGTTTTTGTGGCAGGGCTCTTGATCACTCAAGGAGGCGAGGAGCTGGTGCTTCCCGCAGCGAGGAGCCGCAGAAACCTGCTTGGAGCAAATAGGGAAGAAAGGAAAAAATGTGTGTCTCGCATTTTATTTTTGCTTGTAATAAACTCGTCTTTTACAGCGGTCTTCGATCGAAGACTCGCGATTATAATCGAACGATCATGGTTGTGTGGGGATCGCCCCCACTTGAGTGTCGACTTAGGACTAGGCACACAACTCTTTGAGCGGTTTTTCATTTTTATCTTTTACGTGCTTGCTCGTAGGTAGGACACACTTTAAATAAAGACGCACATAATCTCGCCTCACTTAGCTAAATTTAATGAAAATCATTCACCGCTAATAGATGCATGATTAGGTGCGGCTTTTATTGACTTGCATACATATTGATTTTGGTTTTCATATCGGCCCAAGTTTTTCACAGAATTATCGCCAAATCACTGCATGATTTCTCGCTTAGCCTAGATTGCGGTTTTTATCGACTACATGTTTTTCTCGGCTTTCTTTTTCCTAACTTGATCACCTAGGATTAATGGAAAATGGGAATGAACGGTAGACGATGATTGCTTGATTGTGTTCTAACCTTAGTTCAGTGATAACCTTAAATAAAATTGGGACTGTTAATTGCAAGTCAACCTAAAATGGAGTAAAACTTTGGGTTTGGGAGAGCAATAACCTCGCTTATGCATTGATTTTCACTTCACATCTTTTCTCTGCATAAAAATCTAATGTTTTATCACCAATAAAACCGATAAGATAATAAACCAACCTCGGTTGGTTTCATGTGTGAGTTGGTGAATTTAAGGGTCTTGCTTGCTTGATTGAGCCTTGTTTGCTCCGATACTCACCCCAGAACCTTAGTTACTCCATTCATCTCCGCAGATTCAAACCTCTCACTTGTAAATTTATCCATCTTCTTCGTTCCCCTTGGGTCCCTCCCAACATCAATTTCCATCTTTATACTTGGGCTAATCTCAGCCTAAGTATAGGGAGGACCCGAGTCCCTGTGATTTCTCTACTTATCTTTCCTTGCCCTATACTTAGGTTATTTCTAACCTAAGTATAGGAGCCCCTCTTAGCTCCCGTATATTTCTCTATACTTAAATGGACCTATGGACTCGTATCATCTAGTGCTATGAGGACCTAGCAAAGTTTAAGGATGGGGGGTATACCGTATATACAATTTACTTACTTTTGCTATAATCTGAAAAATTTGAAAAATTTAAAACTTTTTGGCTAAAGTAAAATTCTTTGGACTAAGAGAACTTAAATAATTTCACAGCTTTTCTGTACTATGTTACATCATTTTTGATAAAAATATTTTTTAAAAATGAGATTTTTCTTGTTTTGAAAAATCTTTTGAAAAAATGTTTTGAAAATCTTTTTATTTGCGTGACATGGTTTTGAAAATTTTCTATCTCTTTTCAAGGAAAGTTGAGTCTAACCTGTGTTTTAACTTTTAATTAAAATCCATAAAAATGAAAAAATAAAATAAAAAAAATAATAAGAAAAGAAGAAAAGAAAAAAAATGTGTTTTTAAGGAGTTGGATTAATCCTCTACTTCTACACTTCCACCCGGATCTGAAATGATCAAGGAAACTTAGCTTTTTGAGGTCTTTGAGATTTACAGTTAACCGACCTTAGCCATCAGGGTCGTAGACTTAATCATCCACATTTCCCTAGGTCTCTAGATTTGCATGCTATATTCCATGCTTAGTCTCAGACTTAAAGAATATGATCAGCACATCACATACTCGACTGTGGTTTTAATGAGATGAGTTGACTTTTCACCCGAGGGATTGGGATGAGGGATTCAAGTCTGGATTTGATCTAGTGATGCTCGAGGATGGGATAAAATATTTGAAGGCTTCATGAAACCTGAGTGTCAGCAATATTAGCCAGTATGAGAACTTGGTTCTTATCCTAATATCTTGATATTTACCTAAGTGACAGGGTGTGATATAAATAAAAAATGTTGATCAGTGTGCGCCAACTCTAGGTAAAAGCAGTGGAGCTAGCCAAAAATTATACAATTCAATGAAATTCAAAGAAAAGCTCTCATTCCACAAAGTCAAATATCAAAGAGCTTCCACCAAAGGCGAGCGCTCCCAAACTTTTCAAAGTGTCCACTTGGACCACCGCTATTAGGACCAGGAGTCGGGCTTGCACCAAAAAAGGGCTCTACATCGTAAATGCTACAAGTCTGGGTGTCGAAGGTACGATAGGTACTCAAAAAAGACACACCCCAGTGTATTCCCAGGAAAACAAGTGCAGACGGCTCCAACTTCTCTTGACGGACGCACTGATCAACACCAAAAAAATGTTTTGCGTGAAAGGCACTAGAGAGAATCCTGGTTCCAATGAGAGGGAGAGAAGAAATGACACAATCCCATGCCCTCCATTACTGACCTGCCATATACATTTTCTAAGTCTGACAACTAAAGAGACGGTGGAATAGATGCAAGATTGGATTTATTCCCTAGTGTTGAGGATTGGGTCCTTAGAAGAATTTCTTGGACCAAGACTTTGGGTGACGATTTGACTCTACTCTCGAAATTGCAGTCAATACTAAACTTCATATCCTTTAGTTTATATGTACATCAGAGAGACTAGAGAAATAGAGGAATTGGGTACCTCTTGGTTAAGGCTGGGTTGAACTCGAGAATTTTGGATCTCTAAAATTGAGTCAACTTGAGCAGATTGGATCATGTATTCAAATGCACAGGGGGGTTAATCCAACTTAGTCATTCTCTTTGATGCTCGAGGACGAGCATGGTTTAAGTATAGGGGGGTGATGAAACTCGATTTCATCATCATAATTTCCCATTATTAACCCCCTTGCTTAAACATGTGTCAATAAAACCCAGCTAATGTCCTGTAATTAGCAGAGTCTCAAATAAATTAAAAACCACAAAAAATGGCAAAACAAAAATCTGTGGTATTTTTTTACCCTTAAAAATATTTCGGGTCTTTGTTTGATCTCATTTCCAGTTTTGGTCAACATGAAACTTGTAGATCTCGTCAAGATCTACAACTTTCATGTTTTGAGTTTTCTTAAATTCGGCCAATTTAACCCCCAAAAAACAAAAATACCCTCGAATAAATCTGATTGGGCCACGTGGCCCGTTTTGGGTGCACCACGTGGCCCGGCTCCCCTTGTCTCATCCGTCTCCATTGCCAGCCGTTGGATCGCCCTCTTGATGCAACGGCCAGCTGCGTTCCACGCCTTCCTAATCTTCCTAGCCATCAGATCTTGCCCGTCTTCAATCCACACCGCTCGTTCGCGCCTCAAGCTGAGCGCGCCACGTGGCGCAACTTAGTCCGTTCGATCGCACCTTCAGCCATCCATCACAGCCGCTAGTTTCGCAACCGTTCGATCCACGCCTTCTCTGCATCGTGGCCGTCCTTTAGCGCCTCGCTCTCGATCCAACACGTGGCACAACCGATGCCCTTCTTTCGCATCGCCCGGATTCCATCCGCGGCGCTCTTTTGCGCCCAATTGTCAGCCGTTGGATCTCCAGATCCAACGGCCGACATTCTTCGTCAACCTCCAACCTCCTCCTCGTGCCCACGTTCTCCACTCCGCATGGACCTCTTCCCCTTCCTATTATCCCACCGACTCTGAACACTATCTCCACTAACCAAACACTCCACGATGTTCTCCCATCATCCACCATCAACGCGGCACCTTCGTCAAACCACGAACCCATCTCCAGTCGCCCCTTCTTCCCCGCTAAACCCACGACACTACCACCAGATCTCCGACGCCCATCTTTAAATACGCCGCCCCCTCCTCCGATACTCTTGTCCACCTTTACATGGGGGTTCGCCCAGCCCTCCTCCGTCTCCCTGTGACAGGGGGAGGCGGAGGATCAAGCGAAGACGACGAGGCTCCCTGGTGAGACCCTCCGACGAACAAGGCGGAGCTGCGGCGCCATCGCGACCGCTTGAGCTGCCTCCATCGGCTGGGGAGGTCCAGCGAAGACCAGAGCTCCGCCATGGAGCTCTTGCACAAGCCAATCCGCGCCGCTCGATCTCCGGTAAGTTCTTCTTCTTCTCTTGTCTTTTGCTTTAATTTCTTTTAATTTTCTAGGCCGCTTCGCTCACTTTCGATCTCCATTAACTCCCTTTCAAGCTTCGCCAACACCTCCTCTTCCCGGCGACACTCTACGATCATCTTTCCGATCTTCCACAACCTCTTTCACTTTCTGACCCATCTCCTCCGCCATTCACGACGGAGGAGCTTTGAGATCACGCCTTCTCCGCCCTTTGAGATCCCACTTCACCTCCACTACGCACGCACCACAATTAGCACGCTTCGGCTTTTGGCCTAACACTGCAGGTCAACTAATCCTTCATTGGACGGAGACGTCGCCGGAGCGTTTTGACCGAGCATCGATCCCATCCTCATAGCTCCGATGGGTTGAGCAAAGGCGCCTGACTTCTTCGCCGAACTTCCCTCTTCATCGACACCCGTCCATGAAGCTTTGGGGAGGACGCCAGCAGCCGATGGAGAGCGGCGGAGCTGGAGCTCCGTCGCCAGAGCTCCAAACTCGCCGCCAGCCTTCGTTGGAGGAGAAAGCACAGGGACCGTCGGATGGTATTCCCTCAGACCATCCAACGGTCCAGACGAGGTCACGTCATCGACACATCGACATCAGCAGCCGTTGGATCCTCTCGATCCAACGACCTTCAGTTCAGCCATGTCATCACTCCAGGAGCCCTTCGATCCTTGTGATCAAAGGGTCCACACTCAACCATGTGGCAACGCCCAAAGCTTCCCCGAGCCTAGCGTCCTCACCTCCAGGTTCGTATGCTCCGAGCCTTCGTCGAACCTGCATCGAGCCCGAGCCTAACGTCCAAGCCAAGCCGAAGCAAGTCCGAGCCTCTGCCGAGCCTTACCCGACCTCCGAGCCTAGATCGCACGTGCCTAGCACGTGCGCGTCTGGGCAATTTGCAGAGACGCCCACGGAAATCTTCAATATTGCAAACAGGTCCTGAAGTCACCTGAAGCACCTGCGCGCCTGGGGTTATTTGCACTCATACCCTTGCAGGTTTTAATAATTACAAATATACCCCGCGCGTGAGGATAATTTACAGGGAATGCCTTGTTCTTAACTTTTATTGCATTTTAGTCCTTCCCAGAGACCTGTTTGTAGTTTTCTTTTCATGTTTTCTTTCAATTATGCCCTTGCTTTCTTTCATGCATATCTTGAGCCTCATATCTCCGATTGAGGTGATTTCAGTTTCATTTTAAAGCTTGGTTGATGAACTTTCTAATGGCATACTCAATTTTCATTTTGGATGTAGTAATCTTGATGTATTGTTTTATAGCCATGTGTCTTTTATTTCTTAACTTATGCCTTGTTCAATTCAAGTTGATCATCTCAATAAAATCTGAAATTGATTCCTTGTGTAGTTGACTCATTACTTTTATTTAGGGCATATTTGGATTGTATTTACTTGTATTTAATTGCATAAAAAAATTTAATTGAAAAAATGCCTGAATCAAAGAAACTCAGTAGTGGCCCTAGCTATTAGATTAGCATGGTATAGCGACCAGGGTCGGACTCAGGGAGCACGTGATGGCCTTGCGGCCTACGAAGTAGTCTAAAAAAAAGAAAATATAAACAAGCAAATTTTTGGTGGGTTTTTAATATTTTTATATTTTTTTTGATTTTTAAATAATGAAGAAAATAGGAAAACAAGAGAAATAAGCAACTTCACACAATTATTTCAACACTCAAAATTAATCCAAAAATTCAAACAAAAATATTTTTAGAATTTTTATATTTTTTACCATTTTTGGTGATTTTTTGGTATTTTTCTAATTTTTAGAGAATTTTATAAAAATGAAACAAGACAGAAAATACAAGACACTGTCTAGTCAGGCTTCTACAACCATTTAAAAATGTTATATGGTTGTTTCAAGGCCTGGAGGTAGTTTTCCTGTAAAGTACGAAATACAAGGAAAAATTAGGCACTGGATTTATTATTTTTGAAATTTTCAATTATTTATTAGAATTTTTCTAAGTTTTTCAATGTTTTTTAATTTTTATAATTTTTATAAGTACAAAAATGACCAAACTTGGTCAGAAAATCACACACAGCAAAACAAACAAAATCTAATGTTTTTGTAATTTTTAAAGATGTATTAATATTTTTTTGTGAATTTTATATCTGAATAGTAAGAAAAATGAAGTTTTTTAAATTTTTAAAAATAAAAAAATGAGCTCTAAAAATTTCCCAAAATTCAGTGAAAATTCTACACTGTGGCAGGGGCCATATGTCAAATTTTCACATAATTTGGATGATATTTGATATTTTATTTACAACAATAACAAGCCCACAGTCACATGGACTTATTTGTCATAAGGGGGCCTAAAAGTAACAATCCAAGAAACCCAGGGGGTCCGGTGCAAAATTTCCATGATCTCACGCGCCAAGCGCGTGACCTGAGCACTCAGTAACCTTTTGGTAAAAAAATTTAAGTCCCTGGACTAATTAATAACACGTACTAAAAGTCCAGGGGCAAAAGTATAAAATACCCACGATATTCAGCACATGTGGAAATAAAACGTTCACAGGGGTATATGTGCAAATAATAAAAAGATGTTTTCATTCATGAACACCTCAAAACATCAGGCCCATACATGCAATTATCCCAAGAAATCACGTGTCAAAGCACGTGTCCCACAACGTATATGGGTATAAGTGCAAATAAAATAAATGACAAGATCCTCTATGCAATTTACCAAACTAAAACAAAAGTTCTAAAATATTTACAGGGCTAAATATTAACAACTAAAAGAACAGGGGCCTAAGGGAAATTACCCCTTTATTTAAGCCGAGGGCTGAGATGGCGCCACGTAGCCGATCGAACGGCTGAGGACGATGGCGCCTCAACGAAGGGTTGCGGCTCGGATCTGACGGTTAAGGGTTAGCCATGTAGCTGATCGGACGGCTCATGTGCACTGTGGCTAAACCTCACAGATCTGACGGTCCATGTCCATCCTCTGATGATCGAACGACTGGTGCTGCTCCTCAAATGGACGGCTCGATGCGAATCTGGAGCTGGAGGGCTGGATGGATGGTCGGGGAAGATCCACGAAGAACAGGTGGCCGACGAACTTCACCGGCCCAGTGCGCACACGGTGGTCCTCCTCTAAGGCTACTGATGATCGACGAAGATGCGCCTGGGCCTCCCGCGTCTGAAAAGCTCCTCCGATGGTGCAACGGAGCTCCGGAGAGCTCAGGTGACACCGACGGAGCTAGAGCTGCTGCTCCTGAACAACAACCCCTCAGATGGGCTCATCTTGACCTGCAAAGCAACGCAACAGACTCTTGGGTCGAGGGAAAAGTGCCTCGACTCGGTTAGCGGTGGTGGGGATGATCGGTGCGTCGAGATGGGGGAGCTTCGGCGAAGCGACGGCGGTGGAGCCCCAATCCCAGTTCCTTTGCGAATTGGGTTGAACGAAGGGGTGGAGAATGTGCGTGACAGGAGTGCGAATGTGTTGGCCGAATCCGATGATCGAGAAGGGGGCGAGGGTGGTCAGAATCGAGGGTCGTCGGCGATGGGTCGATTTGGCCGTGAATCGAAATTAGCTAAGGAGAGAGAGAGAACTAGGGGTACCTGATGGACGAGGTCGACTGGGAATGAGACGATGAAGCTCTAGGTCCTAGCCTCGAGGGCCGTCGATGCCCGACGCTCGAGCACCACGTCTGGGCGGCGCACGGCGGCGCTAAGTCGCCGGATCAGTGGTCCGCTCGCTCCCTCCTCGCTGCAACACAACCACTCGCGAGCTGTCACTCAGGCGAGAACAATGGAGGTCCTGGGGTGGAGAAATGGGAACCAAAGATGCGTGAAAATGCGGTCGGAGCTGATGCATTATACGAGTGAAGGTCCGGGAAGAAAGGGTCGGGTCCGGCATGGTGAAGCACGGACCCCTAGGCAATGTGTCGGGCGAGGTTCCCGGATGTCTGGAGAGTGATTAGGACCTGGGGTTTGCGCAAATGGCAGGCGGATTGAGCGCGGATAAATGGGAGAAAACGGGTTCGGGCACAAGATCCGCTGGTCTGTGGTCCAGGGGGGGAGTTGACCGGGGGGTCAACATCCCCCGTGGACCAGTCAGAAGCGACCACGTGGAAATTAATTGCAAATTCAATTTAAAATAGAAAATGGCCGATTTAAGGAAAACTTAAAACATGAAAAATGTTCCTTTTATTTTAAACTATTTTATTTTTTTGTTATTTTTAATTATTTTTTTGAAATATAAATTAGGTATTTACAATATAGTACTATATACTTAGGTATATACAATATTGATTTTTAATTTTTGATTTTTAATTAATTATTTGTGTACATTTTTATTCCCATTTTATATTTTATTTATAACATAAAATTAGGAATAAAAAGGTATTTTTATTTTTATTTTTATTATTTATTTACAAGGGTAAAATAAATAGCTATATACATTTATATATGGTATATATACAATGTTTCTTTTGGTTTTTATTTTTGTTCTTTTTAATTTTTGTTTTTATGGTTTTTATTTTATTTATTTACAACATGAAATATATAATATATACATGTTTTATGGGATTTTGATTTATTTATTTTACAAGGTAGAATAAATATAGAAGTGGGTTTGTGTACATGGTGGATATACACAAGGAAGGGTATTTTTATTTTCTTTTTAATTTTCTTATTTTTATTTTGATTTTGTATTTACAAGTGTATACAAATATTTACAAGTAAATATGTCCCATTTTTATTTTTATTTTTAGAGGAAAATATTTATTTTTATTTAATTACAGGTATATGTACACATGAGCTTCCTTATCTCTCTCTACTTTGACTTTTATGCGGTCAGGCCCATGGTGAGCCCTCCCTTGGGATTAGGTTGTTCAATATTTATTCTAAATATCTCCCTCTTTTTCTTTTATTTCTTTATTCTTTTATTTATGCACAAAACATGCTAATTATTTAATTTTATACAATGCATGCTTTTTGATAATTATTTGTATTTACATGAATGTACATGTGTTTGCAAAGGTTTTCGTAGCTAAAATATAAGAATAAAGAGTGATGAATGGGTATTCATCACCTCCCTATACTTAACTTTGCTAGTCCCTTAGAAAACACTTATTTGAAAAAAGAAGTGAAAAGGAGAAAGAAAAAGAAAAAGAAAAAGAGGAGAATATACATGGATTAAGGTTGATTATTAAACTTGCCTTCATTAAATTGAAATATGGAGCTCGATCAGATCTTTGGATTATTAATGTGTCGGAACCTTATTTGGACTTAAGCTTAAAACTCAACAGCCTCTAAGTTCCACCAATCTATGGGCAAGACTCCTCAATAAACCAGATCAGAACAAGTCTACATACACAAACTCTAATGACCATGAATCTTTCCATGCGGTGTAAGTGATATGTAGCTCCCCACCTCAGAAGTAACAAAGAAATAACCTCCCCCAACCTGGTAACTCTAATGCCTCGGTCTAGCAACTCTTTCCTCGAGAAGCGGGGTATTCCCTTCTAAGTTCAAGTGCAACCGGCTCAAGAAGAGGGGGAAGAAGATGAAGAATGGACCATGGCCAGTGCAGCCATGTATCCTTGGGAGCTCAACCAGTGTAGTTGAGTCTCCCGCTGCAAGCTTCATGAGATGTAACATGTATACCATAAGCTTTTGCTTTATTTGACTATATACACTCCGGTGGGATTGTTAAATTTTCAATCCGACCCACCACTTTTTTGGAGTTCTTTTCTTTTTGCACATTTTTTTTCACGTGCAACTGTACAACATATCTACATGGTGCAGCATATATACAAGGAGTTTTTCCTCTTGAGCCAATAGACTATCCCTCTTTTGAAGCTTTATTGCAACCCACAACTTCTGTCTTTAGACTTCATCACCACCAGACTAAGTTGAGATGCAGTTCCTTCACTAGAAGAAGAAGAGAGGTTCCGCCTAGAAGTACTACCCTCATATGCTACCCCAAGCCAAAGGAAACTGCCTCCTCACCACCTCATCCGTGGAGAGCTATGTGTAAAGTGCTGGTGTAAATCAAGCCATTGTCTCTAAGAGTCATGCGTGTGTTGTTAAGTGCTCTACTTAGGCTCATTAAGATGACATATGCTCATAGCCTAGTGGACTCAAAGAATTAAGTCCCAATGGACCCGAAAAGCCTTAACCCTAAGCCCCATAAGGTTCCTCTTAGAATTAGGTGGATTAAGATCTTAATCAAGCTCCATTTCCCAATTTAATTCCAGGCTAGTTTAAATGTCAACTATGATCAAGGAAAAACTATAAAAATATTTAAAAAGATGCTATTTACAAATGTGCACTTTACAAATATTTACAATCATGCAAAATTTTTGAAAAATGTTTGAAAACATGGATGTATGCATGAATGCGAAGTTTTGCAAAATCTTTACAAACATTTACACAAGGTTTTTGCAAACTTTTTTGTTTTCAAAACATTTTGGAAAAATTTTGTACTATATACATAATTTTGGTATGCAAATATTTACAAATCCTTTGCACAAATCATTTTACTATCATTTGTACAAAAATAATTTGTATAAATAAACTATATACATAATTTTGGTATGCAAATATTTACAAATCCTTTACACAAATCATTTTACAATCATTTGTACAAAAAAATTTGTATAAATAAATAGGTATGTGCAAGATGAATTTTATATACAAGGAAATTTTTTTAATTTTTATGGCTTTTTAGCCATTTTTATTTATTCACACACTCACACAATGTACGAGTTATGGCTAAAGTATATATGAAATATATATACAACCCCCTATACTTAGCTCGAACGATGTCCTCAGAGTGATCAAGAGCGATGAAGAAGACATAACTCGTGCTTAGTATAGGGAAGTGAAAAGGAATGACTAGATACAGAGACGAATGAAAGAATAGAATGAGGTGAACTCGGTGTTTTCCCCCTATACTTGGGATCAAGTAATCCTAAGTATAGCAAGCTGTACATGAAGGGAAATCCGAGTGAAGGATGTACAGAGTCTACCTCTCCTATACTTAGGGTGAAATATCCCTAAGTATAGGCAGCAAAACAAGGGTAGAAAGAATCAACATAATACCCGAAGGTCCTACATCCCACCTATACTTAGGGTAAAGTACACCCTAAGTATAGCATAATCATAAGATAAGAAAAGGGATGTGGGACTAAAGAATAGAGTGATATGGACAACTGGATCTATACAGGTCGGAAGAACAGTGATAATCAGGCGTGAGATGCAATAGTTGTGAGTCAAGAGACCACATCTCATGCAAAGTAAATAGGGGCAACATCAGCGACCCGCAGGTCATGATCTAGATATGGCTTGAGACGCTGGCCGTTCACTCAAAAGGTACTCTCAGAAGACAACTCGGATATGTCAATACTCCCATTGTCGTGTACCTTTCTCACCAAATATGGTCCCTTCCATTTGCTCTGTAGCTTCCCTGGGAATAATCTAAGCCTAGCATCAAACAGCCATACTCTCTGTCCTGGCTCAAACTGCTTGTGGCTGATATGAGAATCATGCCACTCCTTCACTCTCTCCTTATAATGTAGGCTGTTTGAAAAGGCTGTATCTCGAAGCTCCTCTAGGGTTGCTAACTCTGCCCTCCTCTGATCTCCTACACTATCTGGATCCAAAAGTATATCTGTGACTGCCCAAAGTGACCCGTGTCTCAGCTCAATGCTTGCCATAAACGAGGTGAAAGGGAGATGTACCCAAAGGAGTCTTGAAAGACGTCCGATATGCCCACAAGATCGAGTCCAAAAGCTATGACTAATCCTTTCGGTCAGGGCGGATGACTTTATGCAATATAGTCTTGATCTCCCTGTTCGACACTTCAGCAAGACCATTCGTCTGAGGGTGGTATGGAGTGGCAACTCGATGGTCTATGCTGAACTCGCTAGCAAGGGCCTTTACCTTGACGTTGATGAAATGAGACCCCCCGTCTGATATCAACACTCTAGGCACCCCAAACCGTGAAATGATATTCTTCCTCAAAAATCTGCAAACAGTCCTAGCATCTGCGGTTCGGGCAGGGATGGCCTCAACCCAATGACTCACATAATCAACGGCTAACAGAGTGTACTCAAATCCCTGACTCTTAGGGAATGGACCCATAAAATCGATGCCCCATGCGTCAAAAACCTCACAAAAGTGAATGGGCTGCATCAGCATCATATCACGCTGTCCACAAGTGCCCATCCTCTGACAGTCAGTACATCTCTTCACGAACTCATCAGAGTCCTTGAAGAGAGTGGGCCACCATAGGCCGGATTGGAGCACTTTCTGTCCGTTCTCCTCCCTGAGTGATGTCCTCCTGCCTCAAGCTTGTGGCAGTAAGTAAGGACGTTGTGATGCTCCTCCTGAGGAATGCACCTACGCCAGATACTATCCCCTCCCTCATTGTAAAGGATGGGATCCTCCCAATGGTAAAACTTGGCCTTCGCGAGGAAGGTCTCAAGTTTCTACCTGGGCCAATCTTGTGGAACTTTCTTGGCGATAAGATAGTTCACAATATCGGCGTACCATGGGAGCGAGGCGATAGGAAGGATCGCCTCATCTGGAAAGGTCTCACAAATAGGGTCAATCTGCTCAGAATCCTCAAGATACTCCAATCGGGATAGATGATCCGCCACCACATTCTTGACTCCAGGCTTATCCTTAATCTCTATGTCAAACTCCTAGAGTAGAAGGATCCATCTAGTCAGTCTGGCCTTGGCATCCTTCTTTGCCATGAGGTACCTGATGGCGGTATGATCAGTATACAAGGTCACTCTAGATCCAATAATGTACGATCTGAACTTATCTAGGGCAAAGACTATGGCTAGCATCTCCTTCTCTGTGACTGTGTAATTCCGCTGCGCGGGAATCCAATGTGCGGCTAGCGTAGTGGATGGCAAATGGAACTCCGTCCCTCCTCTATCCTAGCACAGCCCCCACGGCAAAATCGGAGGCGTCCGTCATGATCTCGAATGGGAGAGACCATTCGGGTGGCTGAAGGACATGAGCCTCTATCACACATATCTTGAGAGTCTCAAACGACGAAAGACACTTGTCATCGACATGGAACTCGGTGTCTTTCATCAACAGATCAGTCAACGGTGGGTCAACTCTACTGAAATCACGAATGAATCGCCGGTAGAAACCAATGTGCCCCAAAAAAGACCGTAACTGCTGCAAGTTGGACGGTGGTGCAAGTTTGCTAATGACATCCACCTTGGCCGGATCAACCTCCATGCCCCTATTGGAGATGATGTGGCCAAGCACCATCCCTTGAGTCACCATGAAGTGACTCTTCTCCCAAGATAATACCAGACGAACCTCTATACATCGTTGAAGTACTCGGTCTAGGCAGTCAAGACAGGAGTCGAATCCGTCGTCGTAAACCGAGAAATCATCCATGAAGACCTCCAAGCACTCCCCTACCATGTCCGAAAAGATCGACAGCATGCATCTCTGAAAAGTCGCAGGGACATTGCATAGCCCAAATGGCATGCGTCGGAAGGCGTATGTGCTGAAGGGACAGGTAAAGGTCGTCTTGTCCTGGTCCTCGCGAGCGATGGCCACCTGGTTGTAGCCCGAGTACCCATCCAGAAAACAGTAGTGGCTCTCCCCTGCCAGTCTCTCAATGATCTGATCAATAAAGGGCAGGGGGAAATGATCCTTCTTGGTGGCCTGGTTGAGTCGTCTGTAATCTATGCAGACCCTCCAAGAAGTGGGTACTCGTGTAGCGATCTCCTCTCCGGACTCCGTAACCACTGTAGTGATGCACGTCTTCTTGGGCACCACATGTAACGGACTGACCCACTTGGATTCGGAGATGGGATAGATAAAATCGGCGCTCCACCACTTCGAAATTTCCTTCATGACAACCTCTCTCAGATTCAGGTTCAACCGCCGCTGGAACTCACGCGACGGCTTTGCCTCATCTTCGAGATAGATGTGGTGATAGCACAGAGCCGGACTGATCCCCTGGAGATCCTCTACGCTCCATCCTATCTCCTTGTGGTTCTTTTCAAGAACCCCCATCAGACGGGATTCTTGCTCTCCAGTCAAATCGGCGGAGATAATGATTGGGTACATCTCATGCTCACCCGCAAGGAACCTATACTTCAACGATGCAGGTAGTGGCTTCAGCTCTGGACAAACTGGTGCTGGCAAATCTGGCTTCTGAAGAATCCGAGTGTATGCGGCCAAATGTTCTCAGGAAAATGGGAGCTCTCTCTCGCAAACTAGGTCTGGAGAAGGCTGCCCTGCTAGACTGTCTCTTCTCTGCTCGGCATCTACCTCCTCCCTAACTGTAGGCTCAGAAGAAGTCAGATCTGGTAAATACCCATCAAACTCTGCCCAATCAAAATCTGACTCCGAGGGTTCTGTATCGTCCATGGTGGTCTCAGTACCACCATCATCAGAAAACAAGTCTGTCTCGCAGTCACGAACCGGCTCTGCTGCCTCAAAAGTATCCTGGACCAGGAATGTGCTCTCCAAGCTGTCCTCTGCTGGCGTCTCTGCATCGGCGATCTCTGAAGCTGAGAGGATAGCCTGTGCATCAGGATCTGCCCAAACCGCCTCATCATCTATAATCCCAAAGTCGCAATCCTGGTGGATGTCTGGCCCAACATCTGTCATCTGCTCTGTATCGGAAGTAGTCTCTGAGCAGGATCTGTCTCTGGCTCTGCTGGTCCTCGACCGTCTCTATTTGTACACTTTCTCCCTCGACGCGAAAGTATACCTTCTCGCTATCATGGTCGGTCACTGCCTTGGCTGTGGCCAAGAACGGGTGACCTAGAATGATGGGGGTATCGGTCACTGACTCATGGATCTCCATGTCCAACACTACGAAGTCCATGGGGAATTGCAGGCTCTGAATCGTGACGACAACATCTCTAAGCAACCCCTTCGGCCTCTTGACAGATCGATCAGCAAACTGAAGGACTGTCCTGCTCTGTCTGAGAGTGCCCAACTCGAAGCGGTCGAGAAGGGCTGCCGGAAGTATGTTGATCGACGATCCGCTGTCTAATAGAGTACGGTCGAACCTCTGCTCTCTGATATGACATCTGACATATGGGGCTCCGGAATCTGGCCTCTTGGCCGGCAAACGATTCTGGATCGCGAAACAAGTGGCTCTCGTCAGCACATGAATCTCTGAATGGTGGTTCCTCCTCTTCCTCCTGACTGTGGTCCTGTCTCTAAGTGAACGCTGGAGTAAAGGAATGTGCTGTAAAGCCTCTTGAAGAGTCAGCTGAATGTGAAACCGATCTATCATCTGCTAGCTGAACTCTTCCTGCTGCCTCTTTTTTGGATTTTCATTTTTCTTCCCCTTCCCCATCTGAAGGGCTCTAGGGAAGGGGATCACGGGGTCCTTCTCAGATGAAGGACTAGGAAAGGGTCTAGATGGCTCGACGGCCGGATCCACACATACATCATGCACCACAGTGGGACCGAAGAAAACAAACCCTTTCCTTTATTCACAGAAGTGTTCCGAGATACATCAATAACAGTAAAAACAACAGGAATCTCAAAAGAACTGGTGGCATCAGCACCACCATCGGCTGGTAGACGGGCGGCCTCAGTACCGCGCTCTAGCTCGGCAACATGGGTGGCCTCAGTACCACCTCCTCCAACTGGTGAAATGGCAGCCTCAGTACCGCCGGTGGGATCTGCATTCGTGGTGGCATCAGTACCATTGTCATCATCTCTAGCGGCCTCAGTACCGCTCTCCTCCTCGTCTGGCGCTCTGGAAGTGACCTCGTGGTGTAGCTCAGACGAGGCATCGCCTGCTGGCATCCTACCGCTCCTAAGTGTGACAAAATCATTATCAAAAAGATATGCAGACATTTCACCAAAAGTATCACTCGGAGTGGCATACTCAGTAAACTAACTGCTCAGATTTCCTCTTCAGGTTGTTGGGGTTCGGCTCTATCTGGGCAGGGATGGAAGCCTTCCCTCTCACGATGTCCCGCATCTCCTGGCGGAAATCATCCATCTCCCGTCGAAATGTAGCCTGCTGATTTGTGAGAAGGCGGGCTATGTCTTCCAAGGCGGGGTTCTCATAGGATGGCCCATGAGAACCCGACGGGTAGCCTCTCTGGTAGTGAAACTGCTGGTGCTGTGGCTGAGAGGGGTAAGAATGGGGCTGATGCTACGGCTGATGAGGCTGATCACGCCTCCAAGACTGTCCCTGCTGATAGGGACGAGGACCATATTGTGGTGACTGCTGTGGCTGCTGCTGTGGGTACACTGGGGGCTGCTGCTGGTGATCTCTCTGATGGATGTACTGGCCACCCTAACCTGACGGCTGTTGCTGAGGTTGGGCACCTTCGGCCGCCCAACAGAATCCGGGATGGTCTCGTCGGATACCGGGCTGGGGGCGGTCATACCAAATCCCGTTGACATCCATCAACGGCTCTGAATCGTACTGGGGTGGTGGGAGCACTGCCAGAGGCTGATCCGGCTGGTATACCACCATCTGTGTGTCAGGAGATGGTGGCGCCTGATAGGTGAGTTGCGGCTGCTGGTACGGCTCCGCTTGTACAAGATGGACCTGTCTAGGCTGCTGGTGAGAGCTGGAGTGCTGGGACGAGCTGCTGCTGCTACTCGGATCGCCTCGTGCCTGAAGACGAGGTTGTGAAGCCGTCTGTGCCTCCTGGAGACACATGAGCTGTGGCTTCAGGTCACTCAGAGTCTGTGCCATCTGCTCCATCTGCGTGATGCCCTGGCACTGCTTCTTCTCTATAGTCTCCATCCGGTCCAGCTTCTCGCTGATGATCCCCATGTCTGCGGTAGAGGACTCAGCCTGTGCAGCTGCTACCGCTGACGAACTGGATGGACCGGCATCGACCCATGCTATCCTCTTGTACTGCACGGTCTGTGGCTGTTGGGGTCTGCCATGTGTGTACAATTGGGTCTGGGACATCACCATATAGTTCTCGGCCATCTCCTCGTAGATGGCTCAGACCTGATCGTGATCCTTGGCGAAGTAAGACCCGCCACAAGAAGCGTTCACCAAGCCCTGAAGCTCTGGTGTCAGCCCGCTGAAAAAGCTATGTACAAGGTTCGGCTTGGAAATGTCGTGGTGCGGGCATCTATCGGTCAGCTCTCGAAACCTCTTCCATGCCTCGTGAAACTGCTCGTTGGGGAGCATGGAGAAGTTGCTGATCAGGTCTCTAGCGGTGTTCGTCCGCCCAAGTGGATAGTACTTATGCAAGTACTCGGTGCGGAGCTGCTCCCAGGTGTAGACGAACTTCCCCAAGTGCTTCAGCCAGGTGGTTGCTCTGTCTGCTAAGGAGAAGGGGAAGGAAATCATCCGTATGGTATCCTGGTCCACCTGACGGTCGTGGACTATGCTGCAGATCATCAGAAACTCCTGGAGGTGGAGATGGGGCTCCTCTGTGGCTAGCCCATGGAACCGGGGGAGGGGCTGCAAAGTGTTCGGGGGGAACTTGAAGTCCCCCACGATGGCTGGTAGAACAACCCAATGATGCATCAGTGTCGATCCGGGGTTGTGTAACTCCCGCATCGGTCTCGGAGGTCCTGTTGCTCCTGCTGCGGTGGCGGCTGCGACCGCATCGTCGGGTCCTCCCCCTGGGCCATGCTGCTCACGGTCATCTCTCATCTGCTCCATCTCGTGCCTCATCTCTATCATAAAAGCTCCCTGATCCCTCAACTGCTGTTGTACTGAGTCCAGGGAGGCGATCAGGGTGGAGTTGATCGCACCCTGGTCCAGGACATAAGTCTGCTCTCCTCGGAGACCTGTGGTGCAGTCGTCACTACTGCCGGCCATAGTCTCTGCAAAATCAAAACATCCAAACTCAGGTGCCGATAAATCATCTGTCTGTCTCTCCTCTGGCACTGGTATCTCGATCTCAGAAGAAGGGGGATCGAGGGGGAACAGGTTGGAGTCGTACTCGGGTTCAGAGAGCGGGTCTGAGCTCCCACGAATCGACCTAGATGAGTGGGCTGGAGTACTAAAAAGCGGTGCAGCCAGAGGCTGCCTAAGAGACCTCCTGCCCATCATCGTGATCTGGCGAGTAGTGCGGTTGGGATCTGGCAACAACTATGATCACAAGCAAACCCCCGATTCACAAACGCAACGCGAGCTGAAGACCGTGAAAGCTCGGTGAATTATCTTGTCAAATTTATTTTGGTGATCAGTCAGGATAGTAGAGCGATTACGTGACCTGTTGGGTTACCCAATATTTTCTCAACCGACTGTCCCGTACAGAAAGAGCCGATAATCAAACGAGAAGAATATCGGAGGGCTCTACCTAGTGTTCGGGGCCACTCTCTCGCACAAGCAAACCAGACAATGAGGGGGTTGCTCTCCCCAAGACAAATTTTTCAGTGAGCGTCTTTTAGGGTCAATAAAGTTAGCAGTCCCAAATTTTATTATTTTTCTTTTTAGGTGTTTTTCAATAATCAAACAAATCCCCTAACGAATTTTTCGGTTCTCCTGGTTATTAATTTCAAAACAGGGGGAGAAGACGAAAAAGCCGATGCGCGATGAAATCAATGATGCATGCAGAGTAAGAAATGCGTACCTGACTCCAGCAGTCTACATGCAAAATGAACCGTGCAGAATTGAAAGACATAAAGTAAACTACCTAAATGGTGCAAGCGGAAAACCGAGTCCCTAAACAACAGTGCTACTCGAAAGAACAACTACCTGACCACCAACCTCCAATCCAGAGAGTCCGGTCTAGACCCACCCCTCCTCTTCTCGACATGTCGAGTTCAGGAGTAGCGCTTGACGGGGTGGGCTCACGACGCCTAGGCTTGAAGGTAGTGAATCAACTATTTTATTAATCTTTTATTATAGGTCCAATTACCGAACTATAGGAATATGCAAATGTATTACGGTGTTTGGATCCTATGAATTACGTCACAATCAAGCAGAAAATCCTAAAGCTAAGGGCTCGAAAAACCGCGAGAAACCAAATAAGCAGTAAAGGAAACAAAATCGTGAAAAAGCCGCGTAAAACCGAAGGTCCCCCGAGCACACCGGTGCTCGGTGAAACAGACCCCGAGAATCTCTCAAGTCCAAGTGTCTCAGTCCTATCCCTGTATTATTATTACAAATAATAAATGGTCTGAAAAGTAAATCTAAACTACGCTAAATTAATCCACGGCTAATCCGCGGCTCCCACACTCCTGCTCGCTCCTCGCGTCCTCCTACGGTTCTGTAGAGAAGAGAGCCGCCTCCGACTCCCGCGGTTGCTTCGGCTTCCCCAGAAATCCACCTCGGTCCTCAGGCCCTCGCAAGAAAACAAACAGAGTGTCACAGACTAGATTATTATATATAAACAGGTCAGATAAAATCTATACAAAAATATCTACAGAAAACCGCAAAAAATAAAGCCGCGGAAAAATCAAATGCGACTACTAAGCCGTGCTCCCCGGCAACGGCGCCATTCTGATGAACCGAAAATTGATCAATCCGGATCAGATAAAAATAATCACTCTCGGGTCGTTGCGACCCGGATCGATAGATCAATCAGCTCAGCAAGAAAAATGAAGGATTATACCACCAAAACAAGATAAAAATCAAAGAAACTCAATAGTAGCCCTGACTATTAGATTAGCCTGGTATAGCGACCAGGGTCGGACTCAGGGAGCACGTGATGGCCTTGCGGCCTACGAAGTAGTATAAAAAGAAGAAAATATAAACAAGCAAATTTTTGGTGGGTTTTTAATATTTTTATATTTTTTTGGATTTTTAAATAATGAAGAAAATAGGAAACCAAGAGAAACAAGCAACTTCACACAATTATTTCAACACTCAAAATTAATCCAAAAAATCAAACAAAAATAATTTTTAGAATTTTTATATTTTTTACTATTTTTGGTGAATTTTTGATATTTTTCTGATTTTTAGGGAATTTTACAAAAATGAAACAAGATAGAAAATGCAAGACACTGTCCAGTCAGGCTTCTACAACCATTTAAAAAAGCTAAATGGTTGTTTCAAGGCCTGGAGGTAATTTTCGTGTAAAGTATGAAAGGAAAAATTAGGCACTGGATTTATTATTTTTGAATTTTTGAATTATTTATTAGAATTTTTCGAAGTTTTTCAATGTTTTTTAATTTTTATAATTTTTATAAGTCCAAAAATGACCAAACTTGGTCAGAAAATCAAACATAGCAAAACAAACAAAATCTAATTTTTTTTGTAATTTTTAAAGATGTTTTAATATTTTTTTGTGAATTTTATATCTGAATAGTAAGAAAAATGAAGGTTTTTGAATTTTTAAAAATAATAAATGGGCTCCAAAAATTTCCCAAAACTCAATGAAAATTCTACACCGTGGTAGGAGCCACATATCAAATTTTCACGTAATTTGGATGATATTTGATATTTTATTTACAACAAATACAAGCTCACAGTCACAGGGACCTATTTGTCATAAAAATATACTTTGGGGGCCTAAAAGTAACAATCCAAGAAACCCAGGGGGTCCAGTGCAAAAGTTTCAAGATCTCACGTGCCAAGCGCGTGACCTGGATACTCAGGGACCTTTTGGTAATAAAACTTAAGTCCCTGGACTAATTAATAACACGTACTAAAAGTCCAGGGGCAAAAGTATAAAATACCCACGATATTCAGCACTTGTGAAAATAAAACATTCACAGGGGTATATGTGCAAATACTAAAAAGATGTTTTCATTCATGAACACCTCAAAACATCAGGCCCATACATGCAATTATCCCAAGAAATCACGTGTCAAAGCACGTGTCCCACAACGTACAGGGGTATAAGTGCAAATAAAATAAATGACAAGGTCGTCTATGCAATTTACCAAACTAAAATAAAAGTTCTAAAATATTTACAGGGCTAAATATTAACAACTAAAAGAATAGGGGCTTAAGGGAAATTACCCCTTTATTTAAGCCGAGGGCTGAGATGGCGCCACGTAACCGATCAAACGACTGGGGACGACGGCGCCTCAACGAAGGGTTGCGGCTCGGATCTGACGGTTGAGGGTTAGCCACGTAGCTGATCGGACGTCTCCTGTGCACTGTGGCTAAACCTCACTGATCTGACGGTCCATGTCCATCCTCTGATGATCGAACGGCTGGTGCTGCTCCTCAAATGGACGGCTCGATGTGAATCTGGAGCTGGAGGGCTGGATGGACGGTCGGGGAAGATCCACGAAGAACAGGCGGCCAGCGAACTTCGCCGTCCCAGTGCGCGTACGGTGGTCCTCCTCTGAGGCTACTGATGATCGGCGAAGATGCGCCTGGGCCTCCCGCGTCTGAAAAGCTCCTCCGATGGTGCAAGGGAGCTCCGGAGAGCTCAGGCGACACCAGCGGAGCTGGAGCTGCTGCTCCTAAACGACAACCCCTCAGATGGGCTCGTCTTGACCTGCTAAGCAACGCAACAGACTCCTGAGTCGAGGGCAAAGTGCCTCGACCCGGTTAGCGGTGGTGGGGATGATCGGTGCGTCGAGATGGGGGAGCTCCGGTGAAGCGACGGCGGTTGAGCCCCAATCCCAGTTCCTTTGCCAACTGGGTTGAACGAAGGGGTGGAGAACGTGCGTGAGAGGAGTGCGAATGTGTTGGCCAAATCCGATGATCGAGATGGGGGAGAGAGTGGTCGGAATCGAGGGTCGTCGGCGATGGGTCGATTTGGGCGTGAATCGAAATTAGCTAAAGAGAGAGAGAGAACTAGGGGTACCTGATGGACGAGGTCGACTGGGAATGAGCCGATGAAGCTCTAGGTCCTAGCCTCGAGGGCCGCTGATGCCCGAGGCTCGAGCACCACGTCTGGGCGGCGCACGACGGCGCTAAAGTCGCCAGATGAGTGGTCCGCTCGCTCCCTCCTCGCTGCAACATAGCCACTCGCGAGCTGTCACTCAGGCGAGAACAATGGAGGTCCTGGGGTGGAGAAATGGGAACCAAAGATGCATGAAAATGCGGCCGGAGCTGATGCTTTATACGAGTGAAGGTCCGGGAAGAAAGGGTCGGGTCCGGCTTGGTGAAGCACGGACCCCTAGGCAATGTGTCGGGCGAGTTCCCGGATGTCTGGAGAGTGATTAGGACCTGGGGTTTGCGCAAATGGCAGGCGGATCGAGCGTGGATAAATGGGAGAAAACGGGTTCGGGCACAGGATCCGCTGGTCTGTGGTCCAGGGGGGAGTTGACCGGGGGGTCAACATCCCCCGTGGACCAGTAAGAAGCGGCCATGTGGAAATTAATTGCAAATTCAATTTAAAATAGAAAATGGCTGATTTAAGGAAAACTTAAAACATGAAAAATGTTCCTTTTATTTTAAACTATTTTTTGTGATTTTTAATTTTTTTTGAAATATAAATTAGGTATTTGCAATATAGTACTATATACATAGGTATATACAATATTGATTTTTAATTTTTGATTTTTAATTAATTATTTTCGTACATTTTTATTCCCATTTTATATTTTTTTTATTTATAGCATAAAATTAGGAATAAAAAGGTATTTTTATTTTATTTTTATTATTTATTTACAAGGGTAAAATAAATAGCTATATACATTTATATACATGGTATATATACAATGTTTCTTTTGGTTTTTATTTTTGTTCTTTTAAATTTATGTTTTTATGGTTTTTATTTTATTTATTTACAACATGAAATATAGAATATATACATGTTTATGGGATTTTGATTTATTTATTTTACAAGGTAGAATAAATATAGAAATGGGTTTATATACATGGTGGATATACACAAGGAAGGGTATTTTTATTTTCTTTTAATTTTCTTATTTTTATTTTGATTTTGTATTTACAAGTGTATACAAATATTTACAAGTAAATATGTCCCATTTTTATTTTTGTTTTTAGAGGAAAATATTTATTTTTTTAATTACAGGTATGTGTACACATGAGCTTCCTTATCTCTCTCTACTTTGACTTTTATGCGGTCAGGCCCATGGTGAGCCCTCCCTTGGGATTAGGTCGCTCAATATTTATTCTAAATATCTCCCTCTTTTTATTTTATTTCTTTATTCTTTTATTTATGCACAAGAACATGCTAATTATTTAATTTTATACAATGCATGCTTTTTGATAATTATTTGTATTTACATGAATGTACATGTGTTTGCAAAGGTTTTTGTAGCTAAAATATAAGAATAAAGAGTGATGAATGGGTATTCATCAGTGACTTCTCCGAGATCTTTCATCTTAAAAGTAGAGGACAACCAGATCCTAACATTGGTCATCATCCCAATATCATTCCCAATTATAAGAATGTCATCGACGTAAAGCACAATGAACACTACGATGCTCTCATTGAGCTTCTTGTACATACATGGCTCATTAGGATTCTTAATGAAATCATAGTTATTTATGGTCTCGTAAAATTAGACATTTCAACTATGAGAAGATTGTTTGAGACCATAGATGGATTTCTTCAGCTTGCATACTTTGTCTTCCTTAACTAAGAAGATAAAAAATGCTCCAAAGAGATATCCTCTACAAGGTATCCATTGAGGAATGATGTCTTGATATCCATCTGTCATATTTCATAGTCAAGATGTGCGTCTATAGCTAGTAATGCTCTAATGAATATAAGCATGGTTATGGGAGAGAATGTAATGCTATAATTGATGCCTTCTCTATTTGTGTAGCCCTTGGCTACAAGCTCTAATTTGAAAGTCTCTACCTTCCAGTCAGGTCCCCTCTTTCTCTTGAAGATCCATTCGTACCCAATGGATTTGGACTCTTATGGTGGATCTTTGATGGTCCATACACCATTCTTGTGCATGCAGTCTCATTCAGACTTCATTGCTAGCATCCAATTATGCATGACATGATCTCCCAATGCTTTATCATATGAAGTCGGATGATCACCAGACTTTCCTGATACATGGAATTTGTACCTTTCAAGTAGTCTTACCACCCTAGAACCCTTTTTAAAAGGTATCGTCGTGTCATTTCCAATTATCTCTTCAATTCTGGGGAGGAAACTCCATCGGTCTTACTAGACTCAATTAATGCTTTGATTTCATTATAATCTTGACTTTTAAGAAATTCATATTCCAAAAAATTGGCACCTCTAAAAATAAATACATTTTAAGTCTGAGGATCATAAAGTAGATATCCAATGACATTCTTTACATATCCAATTAAGTAGAACTCTTTAGGCAAAGATTCCAACTTGCTTGCATACATGTTTTTTTAGCATGAACCAAACAATCCCAAATTCCTAAGTGACGTACACTCGGCTTGGTACCATTCCAAAGCTCATGAGGGGCTTAGGTACATATTTAAGTCTATTTAGATTATAAGTTGTAGTCTCTATTGCATGTCCCTAGAAACCAAGTAGTAAGTTTGCTTTACTCATCAATGATCTTACCATGTACCACATGATCTTGTTATGTGTCTTTGTAACTATGTTGAGTTAAGGAGTACCTGGAGGAGTGAGATTGGAAATAATTCCTTTCTCCTTAAGGTATTCTTTGAATTCATATGAGAGGTATTCGTCACCTCGATCAGACTGATTCATTTTATGTTCCTTCCGATTGGTTCTCAACTAAAGCCATGAAATGTTTGAACCTTTGAAAAATTTTAGATTTCTGATGTAAAAGGAAAATAAAATCAAATTGTGAATAATGAAAAAAATCACATAGTATTGATGTCTATTACAAGTTGAAGTATGAAAGGGACCACATACATTGGCATGTATTAGGTCAAGTATACATGCATCTTTCACCTTTCTCAGAGAATGGTGCCTTGAAAATTTTTCCTCAAATACAATGTTCACATATTGGTAAATTACAAACTTTTTGAAAATCCAAATGTCTATCCTTTATCAATTTGTTAATCCTAACAATAAACATGTGTCCAAGTCTTTGATGCCATATCATAGTTAAATGATCTCCAACCCCCTTATCTTTTAGGGATTTTTTTAAAAATATTATTAACATTCATGACACCACCATGCATGTTCAATTCATAGATTCTACATGTTATTAGAGAACCATCCAATATTAAATTATCATAACTGTTTATGATAAGTTTATAACAAAAATGGAAATTATATCCATGCCTAACTATCTTAGATATGGATAGTAAGTTCCTTCTTACATATAGTCCATAGAAACACTCTCTAGTATCTAGTATACTCCCACTAGATAATGATAGTCTATAAGTTCCAATGATGATTGATGCAACAGTTGCATCAGATCCCATCTGGATGAATATCTCACCATCACCAAGTTTTTTGATTTCTTAAAACATATGCACCCAATTGCATACATGAACAGAAGCACCAGATTCAACAATCCAACTTCCTTCTCATCCTATGAACAAGTTGGTTCCAATTAGGAATGGAGATTTCTTACTTGCCGGAGTTGTACCTTTTTCATTCTCTAAGGAATTTATGTATTTTGGTTAGTTATTCTTCCAATATCATGGCTTATAGTAGATATGGTAGACATTCATCTCCATGGATGTCAGATGTGTTGAAGCATTAGAAGATTGGTCAACAGTTTGACCTTTCTTCTTTTTTTGGACCAGGCCCTTATGAGATCCATGCTTCCTACGACGCTTCCCTCTATCCTGGCAACGACTACTTTTCTAGAGGGATATTCTTTCCTCATAATGTCCTCAATGGACCTTAATGCAGAAAGAGTGCACTTCACATCTCCATACATATCCTTCAAATTCGGGAGGATATCCCAAGCATATCTAATAAACTCAAGATTGACATGTCTTTCCTGTCAAGTTCCTAACAAGGCTGGAATGACAATCGCTGCAGCAATAAATCTCAAATTTATCAATAATAAACCCACGATATGATGAATAAATCAATAAATGTGAATGTGTGATAAAATTTATTTTATTTTAACTCTACCAAATATGTGTATAGTGACAAGCGGTAGAGAGCATTGAATACATGGAGTAAATTGTATAGATTGAGAAATTAATTATTGCTAATTAATATCATTTATTATTTATTTTTTCGTCTTTTTAATTATTTTTGTGGGATTTTTGTTATATTTAATTTTTATGAATTTTTAATGGTTTTATATTTTATTTTTATTTTTTTAATTTTATTTTTGGAAAGTTTATTTTTTTATTTTAAATAAAATATATTATTATATATAATAATAATAATGAAATTTTAAATAATATAAGTAACATATAAGGTATATATTATATATGGTATTATATTTTTAAATATATCAAACTATACTCAAAATATAGGAAATAAATCATTTTTATGATTTTTATATTTTATCAATTTTGTTAATTTTATTGATTTTTTACTAATTATTAAGTATTTTTAAAAGTATAAATATGCTAAAATAGTTTACAAAAGAATTATCTAAGATTATTTTAGGTTTAATAAATATAAATTAGTTTAAAATTAATCTAAAACTAATCTTAATGTATAATATGTATTATATAGAGAAATGAGAAATAAAAGATATATTTTTATAATTTAATTTATTTAATTTTTATAAAGTTTAGAGTTTTGTGATTTTTAAGTTTTATATTTTGTAATTTTAGTGATTTTTTGGTAAGTGGTCGTATATAACAATATAGATATTTTTTGGGGGGAATTTAAGAGAAGTTCTTCTATTTTTTATGAAATTTATATTTAGACATGAGAAAATTGAATATTTTTTGGATTTTAAATAAATAGGATATTCAATTACAATTCCAAATAAAAATCAAGCATGCACAAACATCATGTCAAACATCTACATTAATTTTCCTACAATTTTTGAAGTAATAAAAATATTTAAAATGATGAATACACACAAAAAAAGTCATAATTTAGAGGGACCTAATTATAATTTAAATATATTTTTAGTTCATTAAATAACAAGACATAAACTTCAAGGGTTCTCATGCACAACACCTCGCATGGGACAACAAGCAATATAGAATGGCCTTTTCACAATAACAGGGAAGTGCATGGGTCCACTTGCAAAATAACCTAAAACTATTTCATTAGTTAAATATTTACAAGATTACTTTAAAATATAAAAGAAGTTGGGATTGAGTGTAATATACCCCTCTAGGCGCATGCAGGAGGCGTGTGCTCTGATCTTGTGACTACGGTAGGACCACCTGTCATCACATAGGATCCGATGGCTGAGGGCGTGTAAATGTTCACCTCTAATCGAGCAACTAGCAATAGATCTAAGGTGCCTCCTTGATCGGATGATTGTTGGGGCTTCTCCAAGAATGGGGAAGAATAGTACGGGGTCTGATAACTAGGGTTTTTGCGAGAGATAATTAAAGTGTCAGTGTAGAGAAATCCGCTCGAGGTCCAAAAGCCTAGTTGATAAAACAAAATTCCAGATAAAATAGGAGAGAGAGAGAGAGAAAAGATGAATTCATCTAAATTGGATGCGTCATTTAAATAAAATAAATTATTGAGTGATTTCTGTAAATGATTTTTAATTAAATCCATGAATACTATTTTTGCATAATTTAAGGTCTCCTGGAATCCTCATTTAAATAACTATTTTAGATAAATCGTTCTCTGAATAATTTTATTTCATGGATTAATTAGGAATTAAACACTCACAATCAATCTGCAGTAAAAAAATTCAGAAAAAACCATAAAGTGTCAGAAAATTCCAAAAAAATAGTGTATCTTAATTTTGTCATATTGCACTTCTGGTAAATTTTTCATAATTTTTGCATATCTTTGCACGAAAAATTGATTAAAAACCCCCCAAAAAGTTTGCATATTTCATTATTGCATTTTAACCCCAAAAACACCAAAAAATACATTTTGCATTCATCATTAGATTAGGTTTCTAGGAAAAATATAACTTGGTTGATTTGACTTAATTTCAAATTAATATTAATTTGGCTAAGTTGTGTGTTTTCTGGTTAACTTAATTCAATCGTATTTTGCATTTCACATTTTTTATTGCTTAAAAAATTACAAAAAATATCTCTTGGAAAATTGTGAGCTAATTGATCTAACCTTATCCGAAGTTGTTCCTTTGCCTCCTTGAGTAGAACTTGGGGCTTGCTTAGGTTAAAAAAACATCAATCTTCACATTAATTAATTATTCGATTTGTGCGGTTATTTTTTGATCGATCATGATTGCCCGACTACAACAAAAATGACACATATATTTAATTAAAATGGCAATTTTCGAAGACGTCAAATGGCACCGTTTCCAGGGAGGCGCACAACTTAGGATCACTTTAGAATTTGAATTTTCCATTCACTCGGGTAGTCTGACCCCCGAGCCACCTTGTAATTATCCATTTTTTCTCTCTTAATTATTTTTCTGATCAGTTCTATATATATTTTTATATCTCTCTGACATAAAATTCCATCTTTTTGTGCGAGGGCCCGGTGGACTTGGAGCGGCTTTCTTGAAGTAGACGCATCTCGAAGAGCAACAGAGGCTGGCGATTCGTAGATTGAGTTGATTGTTGAGACGCCAAAGAGATCTTTGAAGAGAGATTTTAACTCGTAATAATTGCATATTTAAAGCGATTCCCGTTTGGGTTCTCGCGTGTGTAAGTGATTAATAAAAAGAGAGTCTTTGTTTTGTGTGGTTGATTGACGCCGACTAGGACTTGCACTCACGGTACTTAGAGCTTCCTAGGACTATTTGTGCTAGTAATATTTAGGATCACACTTCACCATCAAAAGATGTACTTAGATTGCAGAACTTAGTAAAATTCAAATTTGTTCTTCACTCGCTAATAGAACTGCCTGTCTAGGTACGACTTTTCAGTGATTGTATTCATTTAGTGTAAAATTTCAATTTAGCATTGCATACCGCATTGTAGATAGTTGGAGGCACTATAAGTCATCTTCCTCAAGCATTCATCATCGTTTCTCGACTGCATCGGCTTTTTCTATTTCTCTCTCTTAGTTTTTCGAACCTAGGATAAAGGAATTGAGACTGGAGGGTAGACGTGATTGCTTGTGTGGGTTAATTACAGTGACAACTAATCTCTAAAATCGGGACTACTAATTGAATTTGATGAAAAAATGACTAAAATTAACCCTTGTTTGCAGGAGAGTAACCCTGACATTGATTTCAGGTTGAGTGAGGGTACAGAGTGTGTGTGCACACCCTAAGGCAGAGCCAAAATCCCTGCCTTCCATATCACATACCCCGATCCTAGCAAATATCACATGCTAAATTCTTATAGGTTCAACTGACCAATGCCAAGTAGCTTGTGCCTGTTTTGGTAGGTAGATAGGGGCGAAGCAGCGGTGCACCACGATAAGTTGCTAGCGACCCTTCGAGGCGAAGTTAAAAGCCTTGTCAGCCTCTGTCTATTTCGGTAGGTAGATAGGGGCAGGTCCTTGAACTTCTCGGCTAGGGATATGAGCAAAGAAAGGAAGGGCGTTGGTATTTTAGGCAACATGTTAAACAGGAGAGATGCATCTGGCTTTGAGCTGACTTCTCTATAAGCCACGTAATCCTTGATATTTGCATGAAAAAAATCACGCTTAAAATAAACCAGATTAATTGGACCCGGCTTCATGTCCTCCAACATGTTGAATGTGAACTCAGGGTTTTCTCTTGCGTTTGTCGTTGTGTCTGTCAATGTGTGTTATCCTATGAAATTACAAGTTTTCTACCTCGATCTTCTTACATTCATCCTTTCCTCTTCAAGACGTTGGGATGTTGGTTTCCATACCCCGAGACCTCTGGTCATTCCTCCTCGACCATGTACCGTTCATCTTTGTCTTTTCCTTCTTTAATTATCCTCCGCCATCTATGGGAGAGCCTTACCCATGGTCGGTTCCACCTTGACCCGATTATGAAGTCAGAACTTCGACTAACTTCTCCACTTCTTTACATTTTTCACCTATTCCATATTCTAACACTCTGGATCCACTTACATCTTGGGCTAACTGTCCTTATTCTCGAGAGCTTGCTGGAATCAAAGAACCGAATGAAGAGCAATTCACTGCTGAAACAGATGATTGGTAGAATTATGTACCCCCACATACTTCATTCTCACCTCAAGTAGGGACCAGACAACAATTTACATATACACATCCCAACTTGACCTTAAGGCATAACATGGTCGATCAAACATACTGAATGAAGAGCATGCACCTAATGATCTTCCTGGCTTGATTGATCTTAGTAATCAAGCCTACATTGACCAGCCTTCATATCACACATTCAGAGAGCCTATACATTCATAGGATTGGACTCATGGATTCAATCTAGGAACCCCCTCTTTATTGACTCCATCATATGAGGCTCCGACCAATAGCTGCCATTCAGATGGTCCATACTCGACCCAACATTACATGCCAGAGTCTAGATATGTTGAGTATGAGACCCCAATATCTCAGTAGTATCCTCTAATTGAGCAGAACTCTCCCACGTTTCGTCATGAGAATTTGTGGAGGATGACATCTCTAGACTTATTGATAAAAATGAATCATTTGGTAACAAGTTGATAGATGTCATGGAAATATTCCATTCAGCTTGGGAATGAAAGTGGAAAAGGATTTGAGTAGTTTTGAGGTTGAAAACCGATCAAACATTAGGGAACCCACACAATCCGTTATAGCTGGAGTCTATTCTATCTCCCTCTTCTACTAACACTTATCCTCCAATCCAAACTCTGACCATTTGCCCATCAAAAACATTTAAAAATTGAAAAACCAGAAAATCTCATAAAAATAGAAAATGAAAAAGACATAAAAAAATTGGATCATGTCCAAAGGGAAGCACTCAATGAAGAATTGATTTTTAATCTTCCCTTAATAAAGGTCATAGATTACTTCCCCGACCTCAAGAGATTTGTAAGGAGTAAATTGATGCCCAAGAGGTCGGGTAATAAGAGAATAAGGATGGAAAAACACATAGTGTCTATGGCCACCTCCTTGGTGATGGGGAGAAAGACCAAGAGCCGCAGAGTGAAGCGATTGCCTCGAGTTGAGTGTGAAATCAAAGACACTATTTTTACCCATGCAAGAATCGATTATGACTCTCTGATAAATATCCTCCCGACCTCTGTGTTTGATAAGCTCAAACTCAGGCCAATCAGAAAGTCGAGAGAGATTGTTCAAATGGTAGATCAATCTATCAAACGGTCAGGAGGAACCATTTCATTCATCATTACTTTCCAAGGTGCTCTACTCTAGGTAGACTTCACTGTCATTGATATTGAGCACTGGGGAGAGTTTACCAAGTCTTCTATTATTCTCAGGAAGCTGTTCTTAGCTTTGGCTAAGGTGAATAAAGATTGCGAGACTCGGGAAATCGATTTTACAACATTGGAAGCACTTAGATCCGCATATCTGCAGACGATCATTACCACCGAGAGATAGATGAATCCCGTCTCTCTACTACACCTGAGTTACCGACTGTCCGGGTGACTGTTGGTTCAGAGACTCCCCACACCTCCACTTCACCAACTTCTTGCACCATCACCGTTATAGCTTCTAAGGAGGACTCACGCCCTGAAGCTATCATTGAGTCGGACATGACTTTTACTAATTGCTTTGACCATTTTGATGATCTGACACAAGAGCCCACTAATATCGAGGCAACTGAGATCACTAGCACCTTCCCGAGACGAGTGCTGACCCTTCACTCCCGACCTCTGTGTTTGATAAGCTCAAACTCAGGCCAATCAGAAAGTCGAGAGAGATTGTTCAGATGGTAGATCAATCTATCAAACGGTCGAGAGGAACCATTTCATTCATCATTACTTTCCAAGGTGCTCTACTCCAGGTAGACTTCATTGTCATTGATATTGAGCACCGAGGAGAGTTTACCCAGTCTCCTATTATTCTCAAAAAGCCGTTCTTAGCTTTAGCTAAGGTGAATATAGATTGCGAGACTCAGGAAATCGATTTTACAACATTGGAATCACTTAGACCTCACTCATTCTTTGATACTCTTTACACTAAGGTGACCCGCATATCTGCAGACAGTCGTTACCACTGAGAGATAGATGAATCTCGTCTCTCTACTACACCTGAGTTACCGACTGTCCGGATGACCGTTGGTTCAGAGACTCCCCACACCTCCACTTCACCAATTGCTTGCACCATCACCGTGACAGCTTCTAAGGAGGACTCATGCCCTGAAGCTATCATTGAGTCGGACATGACTTTTACTGATTGCTTTGACCATTTTGATGATCCGACACAAGAGCCCACTAATGTCAAGCCAACTGAGATCACTAGTACCTTCCCGAGATGCGTGCTGACCCTTCAGGAATATTACAATCTATATGGTGACTCGTATGATGAGGAACACATGGCCAGCACCGCACCACAGCCCGGACCTTCAAAGCACTCAACCAAGACTAAATTGACTCCACATAAAAATACAGTTGCTCCCTCCTATAGCCAGTTACCTAGTGAGAGAAAGTCGAGAAATGATTCCTTGAGGAGTTCTCATGAACCCCTCAAGGCGCGTTGCTCCCCACTCCCTCTCAATGACTCAGGTTCAAGAAAATCGACTAAGAAAGTTTCCTTCAACATTATGTAGAAGAAATTTTTGAAGTAATCCTCATCGGATCCGGATGAGGTGAATTATATGAGTGAGCTCAGTTCGGCTGTTCTTATGCCCTATTTAAGCAAGCAACTGTGTGTCGAACCTTGTTGGACGATCCCTACACCTCATTATTATTCATCTGAGGACGATTATGATAGCGACACATATGTATATTATCCACATCCTCGCATCCGTAAGAAGGCTCGTCACAAACCTTCTTAATCCTTGTATATTCTTACTCTTTCTTGTATATACTTTCTCTCCCTCCCTCCCCAGCGATTCGAATCACTCTCCATGGCTCCATATCTTTTCACTTTATGGCTATACTTAGGATGACCAGATCCTAAGTATAGTGGGGAGAGTGACCCGAATCCATTCACCATTTGTTGTACATCCTCCAGATCCCATCGGTCCTCATACCCATTCTTGTGTTATACTTAGGTTGACCAGAGCCTAAGTATAGGGGGGACCGATGGCAGCCCTGTGTATACTCATCCATTTCCCCTCTTAACCTCGCCCGCCCCATTTTTGATCTTCTTCTACACTTAGGCTGCCAAAGCCTAAGTATAGGGGGCGGAGCGACTTCAACACTTTTTGCTATGTAGTTCTCCTACGCTTAGCACGAGCTTTGTATTTTTCCTTACTTTTCGTGCTCTGAGGACATAACACACGATAAGTATAGGGGGATGTGTATATATTACATATATACTTTACCCATAGCTCGTACTTTCGTGTATTTTCACGTATTTTTGTATATATTATGCAATAATTACAGAATGGGTAAAAATTGAAAAAAAAAATCAAAATACTTGTATAACATGTATATTGTATAACACTTGTAAAATTTTATAATACTTATGTATAAATTTGTAAATTTTTGTAAATAATAGTTTTGTAAAATTTGTTGTAAAATATGATGTATACCAAAAAATCTGCATGTATATTGGTATAATATATATTGTTTACAAGTTGTATAATATGTGTAAACTAAAAAAAATGTTGTAAAATTCTTGTAAAAATTGTTGTATACTATAAAAAATGAAAATAAAGGCTTCTTATTTACTCTTGCATATCATCCTTGTATTTTAAAAAAAGAGTCTTACATTTCATTCATCTCTATAGCATGTTATCTGTATCTCATCTGCATATCTTGCATATGCAAATTGGAAAGCTAGTGGGTTCTGAACCAAGTTATGAATAGATGTTGAGGATGAATTTGATTTGACCTTAATCTAGCTAATTTCAAAGGAACCTTATAGAAATTGGAGTTAAGATTTCTCAGGTCAAGTGACTTAATTCTTGAGTCCACAAGTCTATGTTCACATGTCATCTCCCAATAAGGTTCCGCCACACTATTAATCCAAAGGTCGATTCAAGCTTTATTTTCAACTTTTGTTCATGACCTTGGTATGGAACCAAAAATCACTTCACTTTTGCATTTCATTTTAGTTGCTCGGGGACGAGTAAGGTTTAAGTATAGGGGGTTGATGAATCTGTGATTCATCACTCTAAAAGTTGAAAATAAAGCTTTGCTCCTGAGTAATTAGCTGCATATTTCCACTTATATTGCATAATTAGCATTCATGCATGTGTAAATAATATCTGCATTTTAGCATTCATATTTGCATTAAATAAGGAACTGTGACTTATAAATATTCACTTGTATATTAGCTAAAATACCATATTTGTATATATTTTATACTAACTCCAAATCAATAAAACCAACTCCATAGTGTATATATTACTAACAATAATAAAGGAAAAATATTAGAAAAATACTAACTTGTAAAATTGTCCAATAAAACCCAAATCCAAGTTTGAAACTATAATCCTTAAAACACGCATATCTCTCTCATATAGTGTCCGATTTAGGTCTACTTACTTTTAATAATATACATTCAAAGACCTTCAAAACAACACCAATTTCATTAAAATCGGAGATCGTATGTGAAACTTGGGTTTTGGTCCCATATTGTATATTATACATATTGACCATTTTGCCCTTGTATTTTATCCTATGTTTTTCTTAATTATTAAAAATACAAAAAAATAGATTAAATTGTATATTTTCCTATCGTATTTTCTCTGTTTTTATTTCTATTTTTCTCTTATTTAAAAAATGAAAAAAATGCAAAGGACAAAAATATGGTATTTTATACCTATAAGGTACCACCCAAAAATACACTTTGTACATATGATTTCATTTGATTTTGAGACCCTCACAAAAGTTATAGATCTCATCGAGATGAGTAACTTTCATGTTGACCACTTTTTAATTTAACCCATTTTGTTATTATTTTTTATTTTTCTTTACATATAATTTTTGAATTTTCTAGGAGCGACACGTGGCTGCTCCTGGAGTCACCACGTGGCACATCATTTTTTTTATTATTTTCAGATTTTTATTATATTATTATTATTATCATTTTACTTTTTTATATTATATTATTATTTTTAGTAGACTACTTATATTATTTTATTTATTTATTTATTTTCCCCTTTTTACTTCTTCTCCCTTTACTTGTCCTCCACTCCAAGTCACCAACTCCCCATTCTTCCCACTATATCCACATATTTTCTAACTTCCCTCTCCTCTTTTTTATTCCCATCTCCTCCATTCATCTTCATCCGTCATTTCTTCGATTGAGAGGGAGAGACCACCAGCCCCCGAGTGTTGTCGGTAACAACTTCAACATCCTTCAATCGAGCAACAACAGTCGCAAAGGTGAGATCCACGAGGGCTCTTCCTCGTGTAGTTGTGCATCTCTTCAGGTCACAACCAAGCTTCTTTGATTCTTCGCTGAATCAGATCGAGGCGACAACAGGAGACGCACATCGCAGCTCCACCTTCAGGCGAATGACACAGGTAATATTCTTCTCCTTTCCTTGTCAATTATTTTCTCATCTAATATTTTTTGTTACTATTCTACATCATCATCACCAAAACATTTTAATCATCCACACAGTTATCATCATACGCATTCACTATTTTAATCCATCAACCTATTACCACAAAAAAGCATCTCATCGTCACAAATCACATTGCAATCACCACCTGCGCCACATTTTCATTCTCAATTTATTTTTTTTACAAGAAAAAAAATTCAAAATAAAGAGAATATGAGCAGAGGAGTCGACCACCGATTCCTCCTCCATTGCCGGGCATGCTACTCCGTCGGCGCTTCACCACCTCTTACCGCCGCCCAGCCCACCGTGCGCAACCCCGTGCATGACCGCCACCCTCCCATCTCCTCCAACCATCGTGTGCCCCACCAACAGCAGCGCTGCAGGACCCACCCGCGCCACAGTCCTCCATGCCTACCAATCCTCCTCCATGCCTACCAGTCGCGAACCACCCCCTGGACCTCCTTATGCTTCGCGCCACCGACTTCCGCCCCTGGAGACGCTGCCCCCACACGCGTACTCCATCTCCACGCCGCACGTCCACGCCTGCGGATCCGCCTCGTGTGCCGCCCGCACGCGTGATTCCCACGTCCTCCACACACGGCACCAGAACCACCGTCCGCTTCACCCTCACGAAGCCCAGAAGGCTGCCGCATCCATGCAGCCCCGCTGCCAGCCACGATCGCGGCACTCCACCGTCCCTTGCCAGTAATCGCCTTCCTCCCCCACCAACCAGTCCGTGCCACCTCCTGATCGCACCCACCTTACGTGCCGCCGAGTCCTCCAAGCCCTAGCCGTGCATGGGTTCTAATTTGGGAACCCACCTCCGAAGGAGAAGGTCGATTCCCTCCCTATTTTTATTTTATTTTTTTTTGGAAAATTTGCATACTTAATACATCTAGTTTCTTTTATTGCAACGGTCCCTTGTGCACATTTTGTCTGTTTATTTTTATTCCTGTATTGCAAAGACACCCTTGCATTATTGTTCTAATTTGGACATTGGTTTTGCATGATTTTTAATCAAAAATAGAATTTTGTAGAGCATTTAAATCTTTATATTTTGGCTATTTATTTACATTTTTGTGAGCATTGGATAATTTATTAAAAATCAGAGTTTGAAATTTAGTAATATTTTACCCATTTAAGCTTTGAAATTTGCAAAAACGTATATCTTGCTCCAAAAATTATGCAAAAATGTAGATGATGCATGTAGTTGTGTTTTAATTACTGTTCAAATTTCATCTAAATTAGATGTGTCCTTTGCATGAAATTTTTTTGAGTGATTTCAGTAAATGATTTTTAATTAAATCTACGAATACTATTTTTGGACAATTTAAAGTCTCCTGGATTTCTCATTCAAATATCTATTTGAGATAAATCATTCTCTGAATAATTTGATTTTGTGGATTAATTAGGAATTAAATACTCATAATCACTATATTTTCATTAAAAAATTCATAAAAAATCATAAAGTGTCAGAAAATTCCAAAAAAAATAGTATAGCTTAATTTCATCATAGTGCACTTCCATAAAATTTTCATAAATTTTGCATATCGTTTGCACGAAAAAATGCATAAAAACCCCAACAAAGTTTGTATTTCTCATTATTGCATTTTAACCCCAAAGATTACAAAAAATACAATTTGCATTCATCATTGGATTAGGGTTCTAGGAAAAATATAGCTTGGCTTATTTGACTTAATTTCAAATTAAATTTAATTTGGCTAAGTTATGTGTTTTCTTGTTAACTTAATTCATTCGCATTTTGCATTTGACATTTTTATTGCATAAAAAATTACAAAAATCCTGCTTGGAAAATTGTGAGCTAATTGATCTAATATGATCTTTGTGACCCCCCCCACATCAATCCGCACATTAATTGATTATTCGATTCGTGCTGTTATTTTTTGATCGATCCTGATTCCCCGACTACAACAAAAATGACACATACATTTAATTAAAACGGGCAATTTTCAGAGACGTCACTGGTCTGCAAGGGGCTTCGACCTGGAGATGAATGAACATTGTAGCATGGTGGTGAGGGCCCTGCAGCATGAAGGTACGCAGGTCGAGGCGAGGTGCATCATCAACAATGATGCAAGCAACGAGAGAGGAGCTCATTAGCAACCGGAGCGGTACAATATGTGTCCTGTGTGGCGAGGAGCGGGGCCGTAGGCGAAGGCAAAGCATCCGATGCAAGGTCGTGGTTGAGAAGGAGGATGAACAAAGCTCTAATCGAAGTGGGGGGGGGGGGTTGTATCTATGGAGGGTTGCGTAGTGAGAATAAGAATGCGGAGAGGTCAAGGGGATGATGACGAATCAGATCTGGTGGCGGATGGTCGAGAAGCGGGTCAAGGCAGTATACGACAAAGGAGGGTGGGGTTGTGGTTAACGTAAAGATGGACCGAGGAGAGGGATAACATGGGAAACGAAAGAAGTAGGGGATAGAAGAATAGAAAGGTGAAGGAAGAAGGAAATCAAGGAAGGAATTACTAGGTTGGAGGAGGATCTCCTGATGGTGGCCGACATGAGTCTCAGTCGTTATTATCTCCTTGAAGAGCTCGAAGGTCAAGAGGCTCTAAAGCTTCAAAACTACTAGATAAGAACTTTAGCAACGAGGCGGAGAACTCACTGGATCTCTTCGACAGGGAGCACAATCATCGCTCAACTATGGACTCCTTCCCTTGCTGTCACCAAGGAAGAAGTAGAGCTTGGTGCCCTAGCGCTCAAAGTGGCAGATGATGTTGATGTGGGATGGTAGTCGTCTATTTGAAGGAGGTTGGGAAATGGCGTAGAGGACGAAAGAGAATGGAGGTCATGGGCGAGCAATTGCTTGAACTACTGGGTGCAGTTGCGGTTGGCCGAGTCGCGTGCGACGCATGGGATGGTTAGAGAGAGAGAAGCGGAGGGGAGAGGCGTGCATGTTATAGGTAAAGAGAGGATGACAGGGGGAGGTAGAACGGTTACATGCATGGGAGAGGGTCATGGGAGTTGGTTTGCATGTGGAGAGAGAAGCGCGAGAGGGGAGAGAGAAAAAGAAGAAGGCGGAGAAGAGGGAACTATTAGGGCTCGTTTGGTTGCAGGGTTGGACAGGGTTGGCTTGGCCCAACCCGGGTTGGCCCTGCAAACAAACAGGGTTCTCCTCCTCACAGTTTACTATTCACAGGGGTACCCCTGCCCAACCCAACCCTGTCCAACCCAGCAACCAAACGAACCCTTAGAGAGAGAGTGAAGGGTGACATGGGAGGTTGGTTGGCTGTATGGGGTAGAGAGAGAAATGGAAGAGAGAGATGGAGATAAGAGGAGAATAGGATGTGGCTTGCATGATTTTGCATGAGCATGTTAGAAAGAGGGACAAGAGTGAGGGAAGAGAGACAGAGAGGAAGAGGGTGCCACGAGGCATGCGAGGGCACGACCATGTGGTAAAAACGTTGTAATAAGAATTAACATTAAATAATAATAATGAATATAAATAAATAATAATAAACATAAATAAGATAATTAATTAGTTAGAATAAAATAAAATAATAATAATTAAAATAAATGAATAATAATGAAAGTAATAAATAAATATATAAATAGAAAATAAAAATAATAATGTAACATAATAAATCATTTAAAAATAATTAGTAAAAATTGGGGGGTGAAACGTGGCAGCTCTAGGAGCTGCCACGTGTTGCTCCTAGAAAATTAAAAAATTAAATGTAAATAAAAATGAAATAACAAAAGGGGTCAAATCAAAAAGTAATAACCATGAATGTTGCACTTCTCGACAATATTTACAACTTTTGTGAAGGATGAAAAATAAAAAGAAGTCAGCTGTACAAAAAGTATTATTAGGGGTTCGTTATAGGTATAAAATACCATATTTTTATTTTTTGCAGTTTTTTTGTCATTTTTAAATAAGAGAAAAATCAAAATAAAATTATAGAAATATGGAAGGAATATTTACAACTTAGTATTATTTTTCTCTAATAATTAAGAAAATAAAAGGATAAAATAAAGGGTAGTTTTGTTAATACGTACAATATACAATAGGGGTCCAAAGCCCAAGTTTCACATACGAACTATGATTCTTTTGAATTTGGCCTTGTTTTGAATGTAATTGAATGTACATTAATTCAAAAGTGTGTAAGGGTCCCTAGGAGACTGTATGAGAGAAATATTCACATTTTAAGGTCCTTAGTCTCAAACTAGGATTTAAGTTTCATTGGTTAATTTTATGTGTTAGTATTTTTTTGATATTTTTTCTTTATTAGTGTTGGTAATATATACACTATAGAGTTGATTTTATTAGATTTGAGATTAGGTGAATTTAGCTAATATACAAGTGAATATGTACAGGTGAATTCAGCTCCTTATTAAATGCAAATATGCATGGTAAAATGCAAACATTAATTCTAAATGCATGAATGTGAATAATGTACCACTTGAAGTCACTCTATTTCCATTAAAAAATCTATAAAAAATCATATTTTGACATAAAATTCCAAAAACAATTATTGTAGCCTCATTGCATCATGTGTATGTTCCGGTAAAATTTTCATAGTTTTTGCAATCTTTTGGTGTTTAAAATTGTGTAAAAACCCATAAAAAGTGTGCATTTTTTCATTGTTACATTTTAACACATAAGATTCCAAAAAAATATGTTTGGCATTCATAACTATATTAGGTTTCTAGGAAAAATATAATTTGGCTAAATTGAATTAATTTTATATTAGAATTAATTTGGCTAAGTTGGTTATTTTCTTATTAAATTAAATCACTGGCATCTTGCATTCACATTATTTTTTCATTAAAAAATAAAAAAAAATTCGCATTAGAAACCTAACCTAATTTTTGTGATTTAACCCGAAGTTGTTCCTTTTCCTCCATGTGTTCGACCCCGGACTTGCATGGGATATAAATTAAAGTTGAGACACTCTTCGCGGAGTCTTCTCTCTATTCTGCACGAGTCACTAAGTACTCGTATTACAACGAGTACAAGTTATATCACGTATTTAGTAATCCGTCACATATGAAATGTTTTTTTTTGATGAAGTACTCATGAAGGAAAAAGTTATCCTTATTGTATGGAGAGTACAAAATCTTTCCAACTCAACATGGCAAGAATCCTTTCTTTTTTTATTGTCATAGGCATTTCTTCCAAAAGACCATTCGTATAAGAGACAGAAACAAGCATTTAAAAGTAATACTATCAAGATATCCGAGCCTCCAATAAAGGAGATAGATGATTTGTCACTATTAGAGTTCGAAGAATTCGAAAAGTTTATCCTCCTTACTAGAGAGCATACTCATCCATTATAGGTTTCGATGAAACTCGTAATTGGATAAAGAAGAGTATTTTCTGTGAGTTTCCTTATTGGAGTAGGCTACTGATTTGACATAACTTAGATATTATGCACTGATGAATCTCGGATTCATCACTCTAAATCTCATTTATTAAGCTCAAATCCCTCAAAATCAACAGCATATCTGCATCTATTCTGCATAATTAGCATTCATGCATGTTTTCATAAGAATTGCCATTTAGCACTAATTTCTGCACAAATTAAGAAGCCAAAAATCCAAGCCAAAATTGACCTGTAAATAGCCTAACATCCCTGATTTTTAACTCATTCATGCTAACTTCGAATAATCCAAAACCACTTCCACTGTGTACATATCATTAACAAGAATAAAAGAAAAATACAAAAAAATAACTAACCCAAATAAGTGGACCAAAAACCCAAACCCTAGTTTCAGGATTTCCGGACCAAAAACCTCATATCTTCCTCATCTAGTGTCCGTTTTAATCCTAGTCACTTTTGAACTAATGTACATTCAATTACCTTCAAACACAAGACCAACTTAAAGTAAATCGGAGCTCATATGTGAAAGTTGGGTTTTGGGCCTCTTTTGTACATTTTATATTTTAGCGGTTTTTGATCTAATATTTTATGTACATATTTTATCAATTAATAAATATAGAAAAAAATTATATTAACAAGTAAATATTTATATCTGATTTTACCATATTTTTCCAAATTTTTATCTGGTTTAAAAATGACATAAAAATTATAAAACCCAAAAACTCAAGGTATTCTGTGTACATAGGATACCCCAAAAATATCACTTTTTGCAATTGATTGATCTTGGTTTTGATGTCTTCATGAAAGTTGTAGATCTCATCGAGACGAGCAATTTTCATGAAGAAACCTTTTCAATGCGAGGCCATTTGCTATTTATTTTTTATTTTACAAACTATTTATTTTTCAAATTTTCTGGTGTTGACATGTGGCAGCGCCTGGTGCCACCACGTGTTAGCCATTTTTCACCCTTTTATTAGTCGTTTTTTTATAAAAAAAATAAATAAAAAATAAAAGATGGCACGTGCACGACACGTGCCTCCCAGGCACGCGCCCCGCACGTGCAGCGCCCTCAACCCCCTGCCACGTGTCACTTCCATGGTCGTCCGATCTCGGCCGATCGGACGACCATCCACCTTAATCTTCTTCCCCCTTTCCCAATTCGGCCGGGCACTGCCTCCCCCCAAATCTCCGCCGCCGCGCCGCCCCGCGATCTCCGCTGCATATCTCGCGACCGCCCTTCGTCGTCGTCGCATCTCCAATCAAAGATCTGATCCCAATCGAATCCCCATCTCTGCGATTTCCTTCTCGCGATCTCCTTCCAAAATCGGTCGAGCACCCCTCCACTATAAAAGAAGCTCCGCCATCCCTCGTCAATCTTCATCCATCATTCAACCTCTGGGGAGCACCTCTCCGGTAGTGACAGTCAGAGAACCTTCCTTCGGCGTGATCCGCGGACTACCCTCCTCGTATCCTCCTTCCTCCGCTCCATCTTTCATCTCCCCAACCGTCGCCATTTCCATCTCGATCATCACGCTTCGAATCCCATCTCCAAAACTTCACCATCGATCGCTCGCCTCGCTACGACACCGCCTTCGACCACCATCGCCATTCATGCCGCCACCGACTTATTCTCCGACAACTCATCTGCTCCACCTACCTCCGTCGAGAACAATGACGCTACACCTTTGCCTTCTCCTCCTCGGCATCGCTACCGGTCGTCGCCCTTCAGAAGAACTCCCCCACCGTGCAGCTACGCCTTGCCACCCCCTTGGCCGTGTGTTGGGCATGGGATGGCCGACGACACTCCTCCTTGACCCTTCCGCTCCAGGAGGACCATAGGAGCACCACCCTCGACACTCCTCTCCACCAACTCCACCAGGACGACCTTCAGGAGCTTGCCGCACCCCCCTCCGCCTTGACCGCCTTGCCTTAGCCGTCAACCATCCACGCCAACGACGGGGCTCCGAACCGAGACCCCCGCACGTGCGAGGCACGTGCGTGGCGGGACGTCCGCCCATTATCAACCCCTAGGTCACGTGCATCGCACATGACCATGGGAAAATTGCGTAGAACCCCCCAGCCTCCCTCGTATTTGCACAAAGATCGACAATGACTAGGGTCACATGCTTCTGACTACTGGGAACATTTGCAAAAGACCCCCGGCTCTCCTCAGATTTGCGCATCGGCCCCTTCATTCCAAGGTGCGCGCGTGCCCCTTGCACAATTTGCAGACTATTCCCCATCAGTACTGGTAATTAAATTTAGGTCCCCCCTGTATTGTTTAAACATCTTTATTTTATTTATAATTATTGCATCTGCACCCCTATCTTTATCCTTCATTTTAGACTTCAACATTTCATCGTCTACTTATCCAAAAATAGCATTTCGTTTGATTATTTACATTTTGACATATTGTGGACATTTTTGTGATGGATGGTTAATTAATATTTAATTGTTTTGTGGAAATTAGCGTATTTTGCCCACTTGGTGCTCTTTAATTTATATTTGATTAAATGTTGCTCTAAAAATTCCCTAAAAATCACATATTGTAGAATTAATTGTGCTTGACGTTATGCCCAAAAATATTTGCATTTGCATGCATAAATTGCCTTGTAAAAATAATTTTGCGTATTTCAGTGTTTGATTTTTAATAGGTATTGAAATTAGGATTTTCGAGGTTTAGACTTTTTCTCAGATCCATTACTAAGTGATAGATCTTAGATAATTTTGTTCCTTGAAAATAATTAGGTTTAATATTTATTATAACTAAATATTGAAATTCATTCTGTTTACATTGAAAAATTCAAAAAAAAGTCATATTGCATACAAAAATTCCAAAAAAAATTTATAGTGCATTCATTGCATCATATTTTACCTTGTGGTCAAGTTTTATAATTTTCTGACATCGTTTGAGCATAGTTCACATTTCAGTCCCTAGTATAGGCCGAATTTACATTTTGCATCTTTAATTGCATTAAAAAATTCCAAAAGAAGATCGCCTCAAAAACCGCGCACGAATTTTGATAGACATAATTCTAGGTTGTTCCTTTGCCTCCTTGTGTTCGAACTTGGGACTTGCGCAAGTAAAATAAATATAAAACCGCATTGATTAAAATTGACGAATATTCTGTTTGGTTATTTTCTTGACCGATTCCGATTGCCACCTACAACAATCAATAAAATCAAATCATTTTTTTACGAACAGAGAATAAAAACATCTTTTTAACAAGCGGATTTCGGACCCGTCAGATGGCGCCGTTGCCAGGGAGGCAAACGACTTAGTTTTGTGTTTTGAAAAGTTTTCGTTCGATTTTCCGCATCCGGGTAGTCTGACCCCCGAATTGTTCATTGTAAATTTCATTTTTTTACTGCATTTATTTTTAGCATTTATTTTTCTCATTTTATTTTTTTTATTTTTGAGTCACTCTCTTACACAAATCTCTCTTATTTTTTTGCGAGGTACTCGGCATACGTGGAGCGATTTTTCAAGAACCCACTAACTTCATCGAATTCCAAAAAGCTACAATTAAATTAAGATCGAGTCGAGTTGTGAGAGAGAGTAGAGTCTAGGTTTTAATTTCTGCAAATTTTAAATTTCTGTAATTAATTGCTCTTTTACAGCGGTGTCCGTTTGGACTCTCGCGTGTGTCAAAAGACTCTGAACATTCTTCTGTGGTGTGTCGTGGCCTGTTTCACTCTCGGTGAGAGTGGGGCCCGACTTGAGTGACGATTAGAATGGACCTGCACATACGACTCTCAAAGTATTTTAATTTTTGATTGTGCTCGTAGGATTAAGCCAGACTGCACTATTAATTAAGATGCACATATATCGTTCAATTTAGCCGAAAATTTAACTCAATTCTTCCCCGCTAATAGAACTTTCTACTTAGGTGCGGTTTTTCATCGGCTTGCATTCATTTTGAATAATCTTTCAATTTCTGTCTAGCATCCCACATGGAGATTGCGAGGATTCACTTTAAGTCTTCTAACTGAGCATACATCATATTTTTTCGTGTGCATCGGCTTTTCCCGAATTTCTCCCTCCTGTTTTCTCACATAATTCTAAAGAAAATTGGGACTGGATGGTAGACATATATTTGTGCTCATTTGAATTCTTCAGTGATCACCTAATCAAAATTGGAACTGCTAAATATAGTTGATTTTAAGAACCCATAAAATCAAGAATTCTTGCGGGAGATCAACCCCGACATTGTTTGTTTTTATCTTGCAGCGAGAAGAGAGATGAACACTAGGATAGAGCCAAGTCAAGATTTTCATATAGACTACTGATTTTAAAAACGATTAGCTACTTCTCAGTGAGGAATACGGGTAGCCGGTAAATGTTCCGGACTTCCTTAACAGGGTGGGTGGTTTAAAGGACACTGCGTAAGGCTCCGTCCTTAAGTAACACGGGTAGCCGTTTTATGGTCCATACTTACGCCTATACTGGCTGAAAGTAGATGCAACTAGTCGTACGAACTCAGGACAGTCTTTAAGAAAATTTCGGCACCTAACAGCTCGTTAAAGGGTTTGCAAGACTTGAATTCTCACCAATTAAAAATCAACAAGATAACTGACCAAACTCTTACGGCCTTCACTGAGTGAGTTAGTGAAACCAAACTTTGAATTGTGTTTGATTTGTTCATAAAACTTAATTAATCATCGAATACCGCACACTTGTGCCTAGATCATGAACCGTACACCTCTTGTTGATCTTTTGAAATCGAGAATGGAAGATTGTGGTAATTTTTTTCGAACTCCGCGAACCCTTCTCTGACCGCCACAAACTTTCTAGTCTCAAAGGTTCAGAGGCACTCTTACTCAAGACCACCTTGGGTTCAGGGACACTTCTCCCGTGAATCCTCCTCTTATGATTCTTTCAAAACTATTGACTCCGATTTTTCACAATCTGAAGGTGAAAAGAAGAACTCACAAAAGATGCCTCCTAAGAAAAATAATCATGAAGATGAACTCAATGAAGATCCAATGCAAATGATTCTTGCAAGACTAGCTGCATCTGAGCAGCAGCAACTTTTACTAAGAGAGCAGCTAGAACAGTTGAATGCTGGGGGAGAAGAGCCAATGAAAGCCACATACAATCCTGGGCAATACAGAGTTAGAAACTACTTGCAGCCACCTCACCATGAGGTTCATCATGAACTGAAGCCACACTTTTTAAGTAAATTACCACAATTCCATGGTAATGCAAATGAAGAACCATATGAATTTTTGCGAGACTTGGAGCTGATATGTTCTAATCAGAGGTACCTGCAAGTCAACCAAGACTACATTTGTCTCACTGCACTACCTTTCGCCTTGAAAGGGAAGGCAGATTACTGGGTGAAAAACTTAGGAGTGACTGTGACTACCTATGATAGGTTCAAAAACCTATTCTTGAAGAAATTCTACCCTCTGAGTCGGACCAATCAAATGAGGACTCGCATCACCAGTTTCTCTCAGCTGCCTAATGAACCACTTTGTGATGCATGGGATAGATTCAAAGATCTGCTGCAAAAATGTCCCTGCCATGACCTGGATAATAACATCCTAGTTCAGTCATTCTATTCCGGTCTCAACTACGAGAATCAGGGTTTAGTCAGCGCTGCCTGTGGAGGCAGTTACACATCCCGAGGAGCTGAGATCGTCTAGAAAATACTGGAGCAGATGGCGGAGACATGCCATTCACAAATCGCCAGTAGAGCTTACATTGATTCCCTGAACACCTTTTAAGCTAAAGGAGGAAAGCAAACTGTCACAGAGATAACAGAGGATTTGATTTCAAACATGAACATCATCGCCGATAAATTAACGGTAGTGGATCAAACTCATAAGAGGACGAACGACATCGACAATAGGATTTTCCAATTCCCAAAGAAGATGGAGGAGCTCACTGAGAAGGTAGCCAAGATAGGGATACCTACTGCACCTACGACCTCGATCTATCATGTGCAGTATGTCCAAGAGCAAGCAGGATTAGGATAAAAGCAACCATGGGCCCAGGACCAATCCTATGCCCAACCTTCCCAGCAGTCTCCTCCACCAGTCGAAACTGTTGAAGAATCCCGCCTCTAACATTCGAAGTAAACAACATTTGGTACACATAGGACACTACCCGACAGGGTAATATGGGGGACCATCAGCAACATCAACGTCCGCCCACTTTCTATGATGCCGCATTCCCCTCAGCTCCACAGCACACTCAAAACAATGTTGCATTCCAACACTCAAAGCTGCAGTAGCCACACAACCGCCAAAACCAACCTCAGCAATATCGTCAGCAGTATGCAGCTTCAAAGCAAACATCTCAATCCTCAAACCCTCCAGAAGAATCAGTAGATATCCAGAGATAGGTGCTTGAAGAAATTCGAAACTTCTGAAATGAGCTGTACGATCTACGGGCTGATGTTAATCGTTTATCCCATTAGAAGGATGAATAGACAGCCCCATCCACAACCATTTCCGCCCAAGTTCAAGCTAACCCCAATAACTTGAACAGATCTCAGTCATCTCAACACAATGGCCAGGTATACTATTCAGATTTTTCCACATCTGAACATGAGATCCTTTCGTTTGACAATATCAATGCCATGTCACTTAGGAGAGGAAGGACCATGGTCATACCTGACCGGGCAAGGGAATCGGACCATGAAGACTCGGAAGATCAACCGGAGGATGCTTCTGAGGACGAAGAAGAAGGATGCCTCAAGATCCCAGCATTAGATAAAGGAAAAGCATCTATGGAGTCTGCAGAGGACTTGAACCTCTAGTTGCTGCAAAAATACCTTTGTCACCATTTCAGCAAAATGATTATTATCAGAAAACTTATGATTGTAATAAGAACTCCAAATCTAATAAAGATAATCTTATTTGTGATTCTGGCTCTCTTTCTCCTGTCTCAAATGCTTCCATTCCTTTCCCTCATGCTCTGAAGAAAGGAAAACAAAAGAAAAACATTCAGGATGACCCCGTGATGTAAAGGTTATGCCATCAAAATATCACAGTTAAAGTACCCTTTGATCAGTATGTGGCCAGTAATCCAGCATTTCAGAAGTACTTAAAAATGAAATGCACTCCCACCAGGACTCGTACAAAGAAAACAAGTCAATTTGTGGAGACTCATATTCTGACAATTTCCACTACCAAATGTGTCAAAAATCAGCATTTACCAAGGAATAAGAGGGATCTGGGTGCTCATTATGTGGAGAGTCGTATTGGCGGTATTGCGTTCGCACGCACACTTCTCGACAATGGTTCTTCCATCAATCTTCTACCCTTAGCCTTATATTACAGATTGGAGTTAGGTCCTCTCCAAAAATCATTATCTTTACTCCAATTTGCTGATAAATCCACTAAAAGACCTAAGGGAGAAGTGAAAAATGTTATCATCATGGTCGAGGGTATGGAATACAAAGTGGACTTTACTGTCCTTGATATGGAGACCCCGAACCATTGGAAGGAATCGCAAATCATTCTTGGAAGACCATTCTTAAGAACCGCCAAAGCTGTATTCGATTACGGCACCGGAATGATGAGATTCCGCTCCCCAGGTGGAGAAGTGGATCTGGAGATGAAACAAACAAAGTGACAAAGACCAGATTCCGAATCCACCACTAAATATACCGAAACATCCGAATGTAATCTCATCAGCACTACTGGGTCGTGGACCAACTGCCAGACCTTCAGATTGGTAACACCATAGCAGAAGAAGAAACAGTGCACCGTGCAGTTTGCGAGATATTGCCAGACATATCTAGACACTCAGATGCTTATAACCTTGATGACACAGAAATCCTTTCGGATTTGTCAGTCCCATCCTCTTCAGGAAAATCAAGAAATATCGATGACGAATCGGACGCGGCTTTGGCCGAATTACCACACTACTTTAGCGATCTGACTCACCTTCCTTCGGAATTAGTGGCTAGCATATCACAGAATGATTCACCGCCAACCAGCACAGAGCCAGATTTAAAAGACATTCAGCCAGACTTGATTGATGATTTAGATTTGCCAGAGCTGAAACCTCTCCCTCCCACACTGAAGTATGCATTTCTTAATGGACCCAAAGAAAAATTTCCTGTGATCATTAGCTCATCATTAACCATGGACCAAGAATCTAGACTACTCGAAGTCCTTTAGAGAAATCAAAAAGCCATCGGTTGGACTGTATCAGATCTCGTAGGACTCAACCCCGCTCTCTGCTCGCACCAAATTTATGTTGTAGATAACGCAATGCCTTCCTGTGAATTTTAAAGAAGATTAAACCCCAATCTTCGGGAAGTAGTTAAGAAAGAGATAGAGAAATGGTGCAAAGCAGGATTTATATACCCCATTTCTGACTCCAAGTGGGTCCCCCCCCTTCATGTCGTCTCGAAGAAATCGGGAATCCATATGGTCACCAACGAGGAGGGGGTAGAGATCGCGACCCGAGTGCCCACGTCGTGGCGTGTCTGTGTCGATTACAGGAGCCTGAATGCCGCGACTAAGAAAGATTACTTTCCTCTATTATTTATTGATCAAATCTTTGAGAGACTTGCAGGGAAAGCATTCTTCTATTTTCTTGATGGGTACTCTTGCTACAATCAAGTAGCTATCGCTCCTGAGGATCATAAAAAGACCACATTTACATGTCCCTTCGGTACCTACGCATTCAAGCGCATGCCATTCGGGCTTTGTAATGCCCCAGGCACATTTCAGCGGTGCATGATTGCCGTATTTGCCGAAATGGTGGGTGATTTCCTGGAAGTCTTCATGTATGACTTCTCGGTTCATGGTGATTCATTTGATACATGTTTAGCGCACTTGGACCGAGTCCTCAAGAGATGCAGGGAGGTTAATTTGGTACTCTCCTGGGAGAAGAGTCACTTTATGGTGACTGAGGGTATCGTGTTGGGGCATGTCATCTCCAAAAAGGGAATGGAGATCGACCCTGCCAAAGTGGATGTGATCAAGAAACTTGAGCCACCAACCAACGTCAAGTCAGTGAGGTCTTTTCTAGAGCATGTTGGATTTTATCGAATGTTTATCCTTGATTTTTCAAAGATCGACCGCCCACTGACTGAGCTCTTAGGAAAAGACACCGAGTTTATTGTAAATCACAAGTGTCTTGAGGCCTCCGAGCTCCTGAAAAAAATATGTGAATCGTCGATATTACAAGCTCCCGACTGGTCCCTTCCCTTTGAGATCATGACCGATGCATCGGATTTTGCTGTTGGAGCTGTGCTTGGACAAAGACGAGATGGAATTCCTTATGTGATTCACTACGCGAGCAAAGTATTAGATCCTGGATAGAAAAATTATACAATGACTGAAAAGGAAATGCTCGCGGTTGTTTGGGCCCTTGAAAAATTCAGATCATACATATTGGGCTCCAAGGTGACAATTTTCACTGATCATACGATAATTAGGTACCTCATGGATAAGAAAGATGCCAAAACATGACTTTTGAGGTGGATCTTGTTAATCCAGAAATTTAATTTAGAGATCAAGGATAAACCTGGAATGGAGAATGTTGTTGTTCCTTACCTTACCTGAATTGAGAAAAATGATTATCCTGACACTGGACCAATTAAGGAGACTTTTCCAGACGAATCAGTTTGCGTTATTCATTCAACCCCATGGTATTCCAACATCATGAACTATCTTGTCTCCAAGAAGGTTCCCTTTGGTTGGACCAAGAGAATGATTGATCAACTGAAGTCAGATTCGAGAGAATACCATTGGGATGATCCTTTCCTTTCCTATGAAGAAGCGGATTGTGTCTCGCGAAGATGGATTCCTAAGGAGGAATACCAGAGTGTCCTCACACATTGTCATTTTCTCGAGGCTGGAGGACACCATTCGGTAAAGAGAACTGCACACAAGGTACTCCAATGTGAATTTTACCGGCAAACCTTATTTCGATAAGCTAATGAATTTGTACGATCTTGCCCGATTTGCCAAAGGATGGGAGGGATTGTTGGTTATAGAGATGAAATGCCCATGCAACCAATGATTTTCTGTGATGTTTTCGATGCATGGGGGATTGATTTTATGGGTCCCTTTCCCAATAGCAATGGATTTGAGTACATCTTGTTAGCGGTTGATTATTTATCTAGATGGGTAGACGCTATTCCAACCCGAACTGCAGATAGGAAAACCGACTATAAGTTTATCAAGGATAATATCATTGCAAGGTTAGGGATACCAGAAGTTTTGATTTCTGATGGAGGTAGCCACATCGTGAATAAGGAAATGAGATCTTTAGCTAAAGAGTATAAATTTGAGCATAGAATAGCCAACCCATATCATCCACAATCTAATGTCATGGCAGAGATTTCTAATAGAGAGGTAAGGGGTATTCTTCAGAAGTTGGTTTGTCCAGATAGAAAGAACTGGTCGAAATTGTTGGACCATGTTCTGTGGTCCTTTAGGATAGCCTATAAGACTCCACTCGGTACTTCACCTTTTAGGATGATCTATGGCAAGCCATGCCATCTACCTGCAGAATTTATTCACAAATCAGAATGGGCGATCAAAAAGTTAAATAGGATTTGTCACCATGTGAAATTATGTCGAGACTTAAATATGAACGAGCTAATTGAAATCCGAAACCGGGCATATGACAACAGTGTGATCTATAAGGACAAGGTCATAAGATGGAAAGATAGACATATTCGAGATAAAACCTTTATCCCCGGGCAGAAAGTGTGGTTGTTTAAGGCTCTGTTAAAGATTTTTCATGGGAAACTAAAATCAAAATGGATGGGTCCCTACGTTGTCATCAATGTGCATACCAATGGAAGTGTGGATATTGCCGATCTCAAAGATGATGCACAACATTTCTTAGTGAATGGACAATTGCTGAAGCCGTATATAGAATCACCCAAAGAGCAGACAGTTCAAGTTGAGGTCATCTACTTCACGCAGAGCAAGGACATTGAAGATTTATCAATTCAATCCCACCCTCCCTCCCGACCACATCGATCGCCTCGTATAGCTTCTTCCTCTACTTAGGCAAGGCCTAAGTATAGGGGGGACCGACGCCATCTGTACTTACCATTCTTCTCCTATCTCTCGATCACACCATTTCCACCCTTCTCCTATACTTAGGCTGACCAGAGCCTAAGTATAGGGGGAAGCGATGCCCATCTGTATATACTCTCCTCATTTACATATCCTGACTGCCTCTTGTGCGCTCTTCTTCTATACTTAGACTGTTCTCAGTCTAAGTATAGGGGGCGGACCATTGCATATCAAATTTTTACTCTCTTAGCTTAGCCCGAGCTATGTCTTCATTACGCTTCTTGTGCTCTGAGGACACAACACTCGCTATGTATAGGAGGGTCTGTATATATACTATGTATATATTTTAGCCATACCTTATACTTTCGCGTAAGTCTATATGTATTTACGGGGTGGGTAACTAATTTAAAAAAATAAAAACAAAAAATACAAAATAAATAAAATACAAAACAAGAAAAAGAAAAAGAGTTTGCTACTAACACTGACTATGCCCAAAATTTTTGAAAAAAATGGCTTCTTATTCATTTTTGCATAAAAAAAATTCAAAAATCCCTTGCATAAAAAAATGTGTCTACATTTCACACACCTACACTTCATCCAGCATCACATTCATTTGCATCTATGAAAAGTCATCGGGTTCTGAACTGAGTTATGAGCCGAAACCGAGAGTGGTCTGGACTTGACCTTAATCCACCTAATTTTCAGAGGAACTTCACCGAGAAATAGGATTTTAGAAGCTTCAGGTCTTTGACTTAATTCTTTGAGTTCAACATGACAATGTGCAGCGTTTGACTCTTAGTGTCTAACATGGTCTCTTCATTCTGGGTACAACTCTGGAATAGGGAATTAATTTGTACTCTCGCACTATGCACTTAGCTCAGCTCAGACGGGATGTTGGAAGACTGTGTGGGTTTCTTTTATGATAGCGTGGAAATCTAAAGACCAGAGTACGGATTGAAATAAAGCTTCGAAAAAGGGATGGATGATTGGGCACATATTTTTCTAAGACCCCAAAAAATATACGGAAACAAAAAGATTCTATATCCGTAGGGGCACAACAAGATCTAAGTAGAGCCACCAAAAATTCCAAATACAAAGAAGCATTCTAACAAATAAATATCTTACCAAAACGGTCCAAGCTTCAAGAAACCTGCAGATCTTAGTGGAAACTCAGCTACACTGGCCAGCTTCACAAGGAGAGGTGACTACACTGGCCACCCTCCAGTTCTTTTATCCTTCTTCTAACTTCTCCCCCAATTCAATTGTGAACACAATGCGACAGACCTTAGAAGGAAATACCAGACTCCCCGAGGACGAGTTACTGGAGAGGAGGTTTGCACGGTAGTCCGGCATTCTGGATGGGAAGAGCTAAAACCATTCACACACATGAATCGATTGTTCAATGTTCATAGGGTATGCTTTGGGAAGAGGAATTATCTAAGATGACTTCTTAGCCGAAATTGTGACAATGATGTGTAGAACTTGAAGGCTGCTGATATTTGGAATTCTAAGTCTCACAGAAGTTTCGCCAAACTATTAATCCAAAGATCGAGTCTAGTCTCATTTTCACATTCAACTCATGGTCTTGGTATGGAACCCAATCTCATTTCACCTCATGGTATTTCTTTTTGATGCTCAGGGACGAGCATGGTTTAAGTATAGGGGGATGACGAATCTCGGATTGATCACTCTAAATCTCATTTATTAAGCTCAAATCCCTCAAAATCAACAGCATATCTGCATCTATTCTGCATAATTAGCATTCATGCATGTTTTCATAAGAATTGCATTTTAGCACTAATTTCTGCACAAAATAAGAAGCCCAAAATCCAAGCCAAAATTGACCTGTAAATAGCCTAACATCCCCGATTTTTAACTCATTCATGCTAACTCTGAATAACCCAAAACCACTTCCACTGTGTACATATCACTAACAAGAATAAAAAAACAAAAAATAACTAACCCAAATAAGTGGACCAAAAATCCAAACCCTAGTTTCAGGATTTCCGGACTAATAACCTCATATTTTCCTCATCTAGTGTCCATTTTAATCCTACTCACCTTTGAACTAATATACATTCAATTACCTTCAAAACAAGACCAAGTTCAAGTGAATCGGAGCTCATATGTGAAAGTTGGGATTTGGGCCTCTTTTGTACATTTCGTATTTTAGCGGTTTTTGACCTGATATTTTATGTACATATTTTATCAATTAATAAAAATACAAAAAAATAGATTAACATGTAAATATTTATATCTGATTTTACCATATTTTTTCCAAATTTTTATCTGGTTTAAAAATGACATAAAAATTATAAAACCCAAAAAATCAAGGTAATCTATGTACATAGGATACCCCAAAAATATCACTTTTTGCAATTGATCGATTTTGGTTTTGATGTCTTCATGAAAGTTGTAGATCTCATCGAGACGAGCAATTTTCATGAAGAAACTTTTTTTATCCAAGGTCATTTATTATTTATTTTTTGATTTTACAAACTATTTATTTTTCAAATTTTCTGGTTCTGACATGTGGCAGCACCTGGTGCTGCCACATGTCAGCCATTTTCCCCTTTTATTAATCATTTTTTTATAAAAAAAAATAATAAATAAAAAAGAAAAAATAAAAGACGGCACGTGCAAGGCACGTGCCTCCCACGCACACGCCCCGCATGTGCAGCACCCTCAACCCCCTACCACATGTCACTTCCATGGCCGTCCGATCTCGGTCGATCGGACGACCATCCACCTTCGTCTTCTTCCCCCTTTCCCAATTAGCCCGGGCGTTGCCTCCCCCCCAAATCTCGCGCCACCGTGCTGCCCCACGATCTCCGTCGCATATCTCGTGGCCACCCTTCACCGTCACCGCATCTCTAATCAAAGATCTGATCCTAATCGAATCCCCATCTCCGTGATTTCCTTCTCGTGATCTTCTTCCAAAATCGGCCGAGCAACCCTCTGCTAAAAGCTCCGCCATCCCTCGTCAACCTTCATCCACGGTTCAATCCCTGGGGAGCACCTCTTCGGCAGTGACAGTCGGAGAACCTTCCTTCGATGTGATCCGAGGACTACCCTCCTCATCGCATTGCCGCTTCCGAGCTGCCGCTTCACTCCGGCCCTGCAACGTCGTCGAGCTCCATCTCCTGAGGTATCCTCCTTCCTCCGCTCCATCTTTCATCTCCCCAACCGTCGCCATTTCCATTCCGATCATCACGTTTCGAATCCCATCTCCAAAACTTCACCATCGACCGCTCACCTCGCTACGACACCGCCTTCGACCACCATCGCCATTCACGTCGCCACCAACTTCTTCTTTGACAACTCATCTGCTCCGGCTACCTCCGTCGAGACCAACAACGCTACGCCTCCGCCTTCACCTCCTCCGCATCGCCACCGATCGTCGCCCCTTCAAAAGAACTCCCCTACCGTACAGCTACGCCTCACCACCCCCTTGGCTGTGTGTCGGCCAGAAGACGACCGACGATGCTCCGCCTCGACCCTCCCACTCCATGAGGACCATAGGAGCACGACCCTCGACGCTCCTCTCCTCAAACTCCACCAGGACGACCTTCAGGAGCTCGCCGCCCCCCCCCTCCGCATTGACCGGCTTGCCTCGGTCGTCAACCATCCACGCCAGCATCGGGGCTTCGACCCGAGACCCCCCGCACATGCGAGGCACGTGCGTGGGGGGGGGACATCCGCTCATTATCTGCCCCTTGGTCACGTGCATCGCATGTGACCGTGGGAAAATTGCGTAGATCCCCCCGGACTCCCTCGTATTTGCACAAAGATCCACAGTGACCAGGGTCACGTGCCCCACACGTGACTACTGGGAACATTTGTAAAAGACCCTCGGCTCTCCTCAGATTTGCGCATCGGCCCCTTCATTCCAAGGTGTGCGCGTGCCCCTTGCACAATTTGTAGACTCTTCCCCATCAGTACTGGTAATTAAATTTAGGTCCCCCTGCATTGTTTAAACATCTTTATTTTATTTATAATTATTGCATCTGTACCCCTATCTTTATCCTTCATTTTAGACTTTGACATTTCATCATCTACTTATCCAAAAATTGCATTTCGTTTGTCAGTTAATTCTTTACATTTTGACATACTGTGCACATTTTTGTGATCAATGGTTAATTAATAATTAATTGTTTTGTGGAAATTTGCATATTTTGCCCACTTGGTGCTCTTTAATTTATATTTGATTAAATGTTGCTCTAAAAATTCCTTAAAAATCACATATTGTAGAATTAATTGTGCTTGATATTGTGCCCAAAAAGATTTGCATTTGCATGCATAAATTGCCCTGTAAAAATCATTTTGCATATTTCAGTGTTTGATTTTTAATAGGTATTGAAACTAGGATTTTCAAGGTTTGGAATTTTTCTCAGATCCATTACCTAGTGATAGATCTTAGATAATTTTGTTCCTTGAAAATAATTAGGCTTAATATTTATTATAATTAAATATTGAAACTCATTCTGTTAGCATTTAAAAATTCAAAAAAAATCATATTACATCCAAAAATTCCAAAAAAATACAATGCATTCATTGCATCATATTTGCCTTGTGGCCAAGTTTGATATTTTTCGGATATTGTTTGAGCATAGTTCACATTTTAGTCCCTAAAATAGGCCGAATTTGCATTTTGCATCTTTAATTGCATTAAAAAATTCCAAAAAAAGATCGCCTTGAAAACCATGCACGAATTTTGATAGACATAATTCTAGGTTGTTCCTTTGCCTCCTTGTGTTCGACCTTGGTACTTGCCCAAGTAAAATAAATATAAAACCGCATTGATTAAAATTGACGAATATTTTGTGTGGTTATTTTCTTGATCGATTTCGATTGCTGCCTACAATGAACAACAAAATAAAATCATTTTTTTACGAACAGAGAATAAAAACGTCTTTTTAATAAGAGAATTTCGTACCCGTCATGGACATCAAAAAAAATATTTTCGATAATATATTTTATACATTTTTGAATGTTGTCGGATGTCCAAAGGATTCCACCAATTCTCGTCGTGATTTGAAAATACTATGTAATCGACTGGAGTTGTATATTAGAGTATGATAATGGAAGAATCGAGTCTCCAGAAGTAAAGTATATACTAGACAAAGCTCAAGTGAAAAGTGTATGCGAATGGAACAGTCATTTAAAGTTTCCGATAGTTACACATCCAATCTTTCAAATTTGGTTGGTTTCAAGAAGTTTTGTTTTGAAGAAATGAAGAGTCGTGACTGCCATGCCGTTATGGAGAGACATTTGTCAATAGTGTTTAGAGGATTGTTCAAAAAATATTGTAGATGTTCTATCAAATGTTAGTAGATTTTTCCAGATTATATATCCCACAAGGCTACATGTTGACGAAAAGAGTTATCTTGAAAATAATATACCATTTATAATGTGTAATTTAAAGAAGATATTACCGCCAATATTTTTTGATTCAATGGAGCATCTTATGATTCACTTATGATATGAGGCTAAAATTGGTGGATTGGTCTGGTGCAGATAGATGTATATATTTGAAATGTAATGGTAGATTATTTGTGGTTTTATAAATTATTATATTTAATTAATAGACTTTTGATTGAGATTATATGTGGTCATATGGCAAGTTTATGTTCATCTTGAAACGTAGAGTACGAAATAAAAGTTGGTTGGAGGGTTTGATAAGTTTCCAATATATACGAAGAAGTAACAACCTTCTCTGCAAGGTATTTTCCTCAAGAAGTGGAGACAATCCACAATTGACCAATTAGAAATAAAATCAGACTTCCATACGCAGACTATCACATAAGCATCTTTTGTCCATCAGCTCAGCAAATAGGAAAAGAAAGAAAACTTTTGATGTCAAAGAAAGAGAAAGAAGCTGTTGAGTTATATACTTTAGACAATTATGATGAAATAATACAATATATCAAGTATATTATTTATACTAATTTTTTATTTATATTTTTTTTCTAACGAAAAAATAATATTCTTCATTTAGTATAAAATAGGGAATTCAGAAAGAAGATTGATGAGGAGAATCTATCTTGGAATGATTATCAGATTGTTAATAATTATCGGCTTAAATTTTCGATGTGGTTTAAGAACAAGATTGAAATTTTATCAGACAATGACGAATAAATGAGGACGCTTAAACATTTTTCAGAAGGTCAGATTTATCGGGTACTCATACAATTGTTGTTGTATTAATGGTCATCATTTCCATACGATTACCTCACGCAGAAATCTAAGTGCAAAATTATGGGGTAATAATTCACTGATCTTGTTACGAAGATGATAGTATCGAATACTATATAATTATAAAATAAGTTTTGTACATCGAGTACAATATTCCGAGTCTTAGCAATACATTTTTATTTCTATGCGATTGGTATGACCCGAAAGAGGGTATAGTTATTGATAAACGAAATAATGTGGTTGGTGTGATTGCAAGAAAATATACACGAAGATATGAACCATTTTTCCGAGCTACACAAATGGACCAAGTATGTTATCTTCCTCAAATCTCATGAAAAAGGAAAATTACTTAATATTTAACAATTGTACGAATAATTCACAAATTTACATAAGGAGGACGACAGTATGTATAAAGACGGAGATGAGGCCTTCATGCCTCATTACAAACTTAATAATATTATGGAAGTTATCCCAGTCATTGATAATATTCCATTAGCAAAAAAATTCTTATCTAGTGTTGATCTAATTGAATATGTGGATGATATAAATGAAGATTCATTTAATGAGGAAAATATTGAGAAAAATAATGATATTTCACAATATTTAAGTAGTGAAGATTAAGGTATAAAGTTCAACAAAATATAAATGTAATTTTTTTGACTTCTATTAAATTTCATCCATGTTTTATATAAACATGGTTGATTGGACGTGGATGTCCACATGGATCTCAATGATCCATTCGTCCGTCCTCATTATAGTCTCCTTCACCTTCAGGCTTGTTTCTGATGAGATGCGCTAACTCGTGATGTATTACCAGTCTTTTATTGTTCCAAACTTCCTTCATACGGAAGTTTTTTTGGTGAGTTATCTTCTTCAAAAGTTCCTGAGCCCTGTCCTATCCTGATTCCAGCTTATCCTATGGATTCGTCTTCTCATTCTTCAGTGTCAAAGCATAGTTGTGTATGTGCCACATGTAGGAATTCACTCTTCTGAGTCCTATATAGATTTTAGCTGATTGGAGGTAAATAGCATCCGTAGTTCAAATTTTATTAATTTTTTCATATAATTTTTTTTAATATAATTCTCATGTATGCAAGGATTCCTGAACAACAACAAGGTTGCTAAAGAAATAACAAATATTGTTAAGGCATGTATGGCTTGCATTGAGTTTCGGTGGTGTTGTATTCCCACTATTGAGTAAGAGAGGTTGCTCGACTTATTTTTGGTAAGAAATTTTAATTTACAAGGTAATGTATTCTTATATGTATTAGGTTATATGGCATTTATTTGTAATTTTGCAAGATAGGTATCGTTTTGCTTCTAGTTTAGGGTATGAGTCCTACCGTCTAGCCTTCACTCTTACAATGAAGAAGAGAATGAGCGACATATTTTCCAAGTCTAGAAGGGATTCCATTACAAAGACTGGCTTGGAAGATGAATTTTGAAGAGATGAAGAGATTTCCTCCAGCTTTGTGCATCGAGGGCAAGTATTTTTCTAAAAATGATAAACTATTAAATTTAGATTATATCTAAACCTTATTCTGATATTTTTTATAGGTGGATTGGATTTTGTGACTCATTCAGTTCTGAGGCTGAGTTTTGGAGGAGGTTGGTAGTGGATAGATAGAACCACCTAAAGCAAAAGATTAGATTGAAAAGTGGCTCTAAAAGCCATAATCAGATATGTGTTGAAATGGTATATAACTTTAATAATATTATACAAAAAATTGGTGTTTATTTCTGACGTATGTAATACTTATTATATATTTTATATTTTGTTGGAGAAAACCATCCGTTGATTAATGGTCATCGAAGACACATAAGCGAGGAAGATGGTGATTTCGATTAGTCTACGCCTGAGGTAGGAGAAGTGATTGTATTTGTTGTAAGTGAATAGCAGAATTAAAATGGTATTTAATGAGCATCCAAGCAAATCGGGTTAAGTATGAAAATAATCAAAGGTCGTTGTGACCCAAATAACTCGGCTCAATTAATGAGAAAAATAAACCACTCAAAGATAAATCAACTAAATGTAAGCGATCACGATATTTTATTTACCTGGTGTAGCGACCAAGGCCGAACACAATAACTACGATTTAAAAACTAAGTAGTCAAATTTCTAAGAAAAACATTTTTTAGTGGTCTTTAATTTTTCAAATTTTTAATTTTTGAATAAAAGGCAAGCAAGCTCAATACACACAAGACACAGACAACACTCTTTTTGTATTTCTCAAAATAGTAAAAAATACTCAGAAAGTCAAAGAATTTTTTTGGGTTTTATAGGTTATGAAATGTTTTTAGTAAATTTTATGGATTTTTCTGATGTTTTTCTGAATTTTTAAAAATCAAACATTGCTAAAAATGCAAAACAGTGCACAACCAGGAATAGTTTGCAAATTAAACATACTTAAAGTGCCCAAAATTCTAGATGATAATTTTATGATAAAATAGGAGTAAAAGGCTACAAACAGATTGAAAACACAATTTTTCGATTTTTCTTTGATTTTATACAATTTTATAAGATTTTGGGTCTTTTGAATTTTTTAGGGTTTTAATAAGGAATTTTAAAGCAAAAATTATACTAGAAGTACAACACAACAAAAGACAAGTACAAAAATTTTTGTGTAATTTTTCAAGGCTTTTTATGATTTTTATATTTTTTTACTCAAACATGGCTCTTTTGAGTGATTTTTCAATTTTTAATTATTGAAAATCAACCAAAATGGCAAATTAAAATTACCACATCAATAGTAAGCATACAAGAGTTAACAAGAATTTTTGTAGAATTTTTTGAACCAATTTGCTATTTATTTTGACCAACAAAAATAGAAAATTAAAAACATTTCACACAGGGACCCAAACTTAAATACTTTAACTTTTAGTACCAAATAAATTATAAATGTTAACACTCTAGGGCCAAAGCTGAAATAATTCACTCAAATCATGCACCACACATGATCCAGCCTCACAAGGGTACAAATGTAATTATCAAAACTTAACTTTCATTCAATAAACAATAGAAAATTCAAGGCACAAGATGCAAATATCCCACCAAAGCACATGGGGACACACGTGATGCAGACCTGGAAGGACTGAAGAGAAAAAAATAAAAAGGAGAGGGTCTAATCCGTACATGTTTTTAACTACAAGTTGTATTTACTGGACTAAAGCAAAATAGGGTAACATGTAGGGTAGAAAGGGAAAATACCCAGTAGAGAAATGTAGCGCACACTCAAGGAGGAAGAGGTCGATGACTTTGATATTCTCATGGAAAGTGATCTGACGGCTCTGCTCTTGTTAGGGACGTGCATGCCAGATGCATAGGGATATGATCTAACAACTTAAAAGTTGCATTGTCGGTCAGCTTTGATTTGATCTGGCAAAGGTCTGCTCATCCAACGGGAAAAGGGTCTACAAGAACATCTCGCTGGGAAACTCCGACGCGTGATATCTGGAGATTGGGTGGTCGGATTGAAGCTCCCAAGGGTCCAACTTCGTCATGAAGCCCTTCCGCATCAACCAGGATGCTTGCATGGAGGCGTTGGCGGTTGGATGGTCCAAATGGAGGTGCTTCACCTGAAGTTGCTCCATCGGCACAACTGGGGCTCCAAATGGGCCTCCAACACGAATCAAAACCTGCAAGGGATAGGGTGACTTGGAGGGAATTCTCGATCATATTATTGCATAGCAAAACAAGGGAAGGCGATAAGGAGTGGGACTTGGGTTTTCGACGAAGGTGGGGAAAGGAAACCCAACCTTAATTTCGCTCTAAAGAGCGAGCCTAAGAGGTAAAGGTTGTGCTGAAAGATGAAGGGCGAGTCGTAGGGTCGATCGGTGCGGATGAATGTGGGTAATGGGGCTCTGACTTGGTGGTCGGAGCTGGTGAACTACGACGGTGATGAAATGGAAAGATTGATCGAAATGGGAAGTGTAGGTGATATAGACAGTACCTGAAGCTTATGAGGAGCTCAAAAATGTCAGGCGGTTGTGCAACAAAGGTTGTGGCCTCAACCGGACTGAGACTAGCCAAGGAGGCCAAACGTGGCATAGCTCCGGCACGTAGCTTGAGCTTTGTCGATTCAACACCAATCCACATTGCAAAGGACGCTCCAGGTTACTGTCACTTAGCTGGACGTGGTTAGGGGCCAGAAAGGTGGATAGGAACGAGCAAAGGAGATGGAGCGGATGAGAGGATTTATAGGAGTGACCAAGGGTTTAGAAGGATCGAAGTAGAACACGGAACCTTAGGCGATCTGGCTTTGCCTAGGGATCTGCGAGGATCGTAGATCTTACGGCTTTAATCGGATGCAAGAACTGAGGGTAATGGATGTATGAGTCGGGCTCTAGTAATTGGAGAAGTAGCTCTCGCAAGACACGTGCGGACCCGACCCGGCTGAGAGATGATGTTGACTGGGGTCAACGTTCAGATGTGGACCAATATGAATTCAAAATGTAAAAAATGAAAGAATAATGAATATAAAATAGTAAATGGGTTTGAAATAAAAAATACATAAAAAATGTTTATTATTTTATAAAATAATTTTCTATTATTTTTAATTATTTTTATGAAAAATATTAATAGGTTACGTACATTATTAATAGTTATATATAGGTGTATTATACATATGTATTATGTACAAATATTTTTTATTTTATTCTTTTGAGAAAAATAATACTTATTTATATTTTATTTATTTACAATAGAATTCAAGGAATATAAAATATTTTTATTTGATTTTTATAAATCAATTAGGGTTGTAAAGTAAATAGGCATTGTGTTATATACATGTGTCTTTTGTACAAGGAATTGTTGACTTTATTTTATTTTATTTTTCTGACTTTTATTTTTATTTTTATGCTATTTCTAAGGTTATATATAAGTGTATAAAAAGAATAGGATATTTATATTGTTTTCAAAAATAAATGAATAAATATTTTGTACAAGAATAGGTGATATGTACAATACCTAGTGTACCCTTATCTCTCTACTTATTTTCTTTGTGATCAGGTAAAATTTTTGACCTCCTCTTGCAGTTTGTGTCACTTTGTATTTATTCTAAATACATCCTTATTTTTTTCTCTTTATGCTTTTATTTTTGCAAAATAGGTGTTAATTATGAGATATTAACATAGGTATGCACAGAGTTAATTTATTGTATTTACAGGTACTTATAGATGATTTTGCTACGAGAAAAATAAAAGAATAAAGAATGAAAATTGTAGATTCATTACCCCTATACTTTACCTTTTCTAGTCCCTTAGCAAACATTTATTTGAAAAAGAAATGAAAATGAGAAGAAAAGTAAAAGGAGGAATCAAGGTTGATTATTAAACTTGTCTTCATTAACTTGGGATATGGAGCTCAGTCATGGATTATTAGTTTGGCAAAACCTTATTGGGAAATAGGTTTAAGACTAAACATCCTTTAAGTTCCACAGTTTTATGGTTAGGACTCCTTCATAATAAGTTCAGAACAAGTCTACATACACAAACTCTATGATTATGAATCTTTCCTTGTGCTATGTAAGTGATATGTAGCTCCTCACCTCAGAAATGGCAAAGAAAGAACCTCCCTCAACAAGGTAACTCTAATCCCCCAGTCTAATAGCTCTTCCATGAGGAGCGAGGTATTCCCTTCTAAGTTCCAGTACAACCAACTCAAGAAGAGGGGGAATAAGACAGTGGACCGTGACCAATGTAGCCATGTATCCTTTGGAGCTTAACCGGTGTAGCTAAGTATCCAGCTGCAAGCTTCCATGAGATGAGATGGTGGAATACATAATCTTTGCTTTATTCACTATATACACTCCGACAGACATTTTATTTTCAATCAAGCATGTCCCCTTTTTTTGGAGCATATACATAAGGAATTTTTCTTCTTGAACCACTAGACTATCCCTCTTTTAAAGCATATTTCAGCCCATGGACTCCTGTCTTTAGACCTCAATGCTACTAGATCATATTGAGGCGCAAATCCCTCCTTAGAGGAAGAGAGAGGTTCCGGCTAGCAATACAACCTCGTATGCTACCCAAGCCAAAGGATTCTATCTCCTCACCACCTCCTCCATGTTGAGCTACGTGTAAGGTGTGTTCCCAAGTCAAGCCATTATCTTTGAGAGTCATGCATGCATTGTTAAGTGTTCTACTTAGGATCATCAAGATGACACGTGGACATAGCCTAGTGGACTCAAAGAATTAAGTCACTATTGACATGAAAAGTCTTACCCCCACATTCTATAAGGTTCCTTTGTAGTTAAGTGGATTCAGGTCTAAACCAAGTTCCATTTTTCAATTTAATTCCAGACTAGTTTAAATGTCAACCATGGTTCAGAAGAATATAAATGCAAGAATAAGCAAAACTCTTTTTTGTTAAAATTTTCAAAATTATGCAAATTTTTTATGAAGATTTTGAATGCAAGAAAGAAGGAATAACTTTGCAATATATTTTTGAAACATTTACAAACAAATTTTTGCAAACATTTATTTTCAAACTTTTTTCAAATATTTTGTAATATATACATAATTTTGATGCAAAAACATTTGCAAAAAAATTTACAATCCAAAACATTTTTACAGAGGTTTGTACAAAAATACTTTTTACAAGATGTTTTTATAGACAATTTTTACAAATAATTTTACAAACCTTTTTACGAAAGAGTTTACAAACATTCATGTAAGATATGAAAGAAACATTTTAAAACTTTTGTGATTTTTTAGCCATAATATTTTGAGCCATATTATTAGTACACAAAGTACGAGTTATGGCTAAAGTATATATACAATATATACAACACCCCTTATACTTAGCTCGAACGATGTCCTCAGAATGATCAATGGGAGATGAAAGAAGACATAACTTGTATTTGAGTATGGCGAAGTGAAAAGAATGTTATACTACAAACACGAATGAAATAATGTAATGAATAGGAATCAGTGATCCCCCTATACTTAGGATCAAATAATCCTAAGTACAAAAGTCTTTACACAAGGTAAAAATCAAATAATTTGATGTACAAGTGTTACCTCCCCTATAATTAGGGTAAAATGTCCCTAAGTATAGGTAACAAAACAAAGGTAAATATAATAAAATGAATAATCATAGGTCAGATACCCCCCTATACTTTGGGCAAAGCACACCGAAGTATAACATAATCATAAGATGAAGATGGGGTATCAGACAAAATGAATGCACGATATGGAGAATCTGAATCTTTACAGCTGCAGAGAAGAAGTGATAATCAAGTATAAGATGTAAACGATGTGAGTCAAAGACCACATCTCATACAAATGAATAGGGCAACATCAACGATCAGTGGATCGTGATCAAGATATGGCTTCAGGCGCTGGCTGTTAACCTGAAAGGTGGAATCAAATGAAAACTCTTATATATCAATGCTTCAGTTGTTGTACACCTTTCCGACCAAATAGGGTCCCTTCCATTTGTTTTGTAATTTTCCTGGAAATAATCTCAACCTAGCATCAAATAGTTGTACTTTCTGATTCGACTCAAATTGTTTATGGCTGATATGAGAATCATGCCATATCTTCACTATATCCTTATATTGTGGGATACTCGAAAAGGTTGGGTCTCTCAACTCCTCTAGGGCTGCCAATTCTGCTTTTCTTTGATCTCCTACACTCTTGGGATACAATAATAGCTCTGTAACTGCCCAAATTTACTTGTGCTTGATTTCCACAAGTAAGTGGCATGGCTTGTCATAAACGAGCCAAAAGGGAGATGTGCCCTAAGGTGTCTTGAAGGAAGTCTTATAGGCCCACAAGACCGAGTCCAAAAGCTGTGTCCAATCCTTTGGGAATGGGCGGACAACCTTCTGCAATATAGTCTTGATCTCCCTATTCTATACTTCATCAAGACCATTGGTCTGAGGGTGATATGGAGTGGCAACTCGATGGTCAATGCTGAACTCGTTACCACGGGTCCTTATCTTATCGTTGATAAGTGAGTCCCCCCATCTTAAATCAAGACTCTAGGTACCCTGAACCATGAAATGATATTTTTTCCTAAAAATGTGCATACGGTCTAAGCATTAGTGACTCGGGCGGGGATGGCCTCAACCCAACGACTCACATAATCCACAGCAAGCATAATGTACTCTAACCCTTGACTCTTAGGGAATAGACCCATGAAATCTATGCCCTACGCGTCAAAAACCTCACAGAAGTGAATGGACTGCATCAACATCATATCACATTGTCCGGAAGTGCCCATCCCTAACACTCAATTCACCTCTTCACAAATTCATCTGAATCCTTGAAGAGGGTAAGCCACCAAAGGTCGGTTTGGAGAACTTTCTGTATTTTCTATCTCCCAGAGTGATGTCCTCCTGCCTCAAGCTTGTGCAGTAAGTGAGGATGTTGTGGTGCTCCTCTTGAGGAATACATTGATGCTAGATACTATCCCCCCCTTCATGGTAAAGGTTGGGATCCTCCCAATGGTACGACTTGGCCTTCGCAAGGAAGATCTCAAGTCGCTGACTAGGCCAACCTTGTGGAACTTTGTTGGTGATAAGATAATTCACAATATATGCATACCATGGAAAAGAGGTGATAGCAAGAATCACCTCGTCTGGAAATGTCTCTATAATAGGTGTGCTTGGATCATAATCCTTAAGGTTCTTTAAGCGGATAAGGTGATCCGCTAGCACATTCTTGATTCTATATTTATCCTTAATCTCCATATCAAACTCTTGGAGTAGAAGGATCCTTATGGTCAATCTGACTTTGGCATCCTTCTTTTCCATGAGGTATCGATGGTAGTGTGATCTGTGTATATGGTCACTCTAGATCCTATAATGTAACATCGAAACTTATACAAAGCAAACACTACACCTAGCATCTCCATCTCAGTCACGGTGTAGTTCAACTGAGCGACATCCAAAGTTTGGCTAGCACAGTGAATGAAAAATGGTAATCCATCCCTCCTCTGTTCTAGCATAGCCCCTATAGAAAAATTAGAAGTGTCCGCCATGATCTCAAATGGGAGAGACCAATCGGGTGGCTGAAGGACAGGAGCCTGAACAACTAATCCCTTGAGAGTCTCAAATGATGCCAGATACTTATCATCTACAATGAACTCGGTGTCTTTGGTCTGCAAATCAGTAAGCAGACATGCAATCCGACTGAAATCACGTATGAATCATCGATAGAAACTGACATGCCTCAGAAAAGACCACAACTGTCACAAATTAGACGTTGGATTGAGTTTCTTGATGATATCCACCTTGATTGGATCAACCTCCATGCCCTTTTTGAAGATAATGTGGCCAAGTATAGTCCCCTAAGTTATCATGAAATGACTCTTCTCCTAATACAGAATAAGGTTGACCTCAATGTAGCACTGAAGTACACGGTCTAGGCAGTCAATACAAGCATTAAACCAATCTTCATAGATCGAAAAGTCATCCATGAAGACCTATAAACAGTCACCCACCATGTCCGAGAAGATGGAAAGCATGCACCTTTGGAATGTATCCTGGGCATTACATAAACCAAAGGGCATCCGTCTAAAATCATACGTCCCAAACGGATATGTGAATGTCGTTTTATCCTAGTCTTCGGGTGTTATGGCCACCTGATTGTATCCCGAGTACCCGTCAAGAAAGTATTAGTGACTCTTCCTAGCTATCCTCTCGATAATCTTAAAAATTAATGGTAGCAAGAAATGATCCTTCTTAGTTGCATGATGCAATCGTCTGTAGTCCACACAGAACCTACAAGAAGTAGATACTCGGGTAATTATCTCCTCTCTAGACTCGACCACAACTGTGGTGATACCCATCTTCTTGGGTACCACATGTAATGGACTAACCCACTTGGAGTCAGAGATGTGGTAGATAAAATCGGCTCTACCACTTCGATATTTTTTCATGACCGCATCTCAAAGATTCCGGTTCAGCCTTCGTTGGAACTCACATGATGACTTGGTGTCCTCTTCAAGATAGATGTGGTGGGAGCACAGGGCAAGACTTATCTCCTGGAGATCAGCTACGTTCCATCCAATGGCCTTGTAGTTTCTTTCAAGAACCTCCATTAAATGATATTCTCCGTATTCAGTCAAATCTGCTGAGATAATGACTCTGTCTCATCCGCAAGGAATCCGTACTTCATACTTTGCGACAAGGTCTTCAATTCTAGACAAGTGGGAGCTAGCAAATCTGATTTCTGAAATGTTTGCGTGAAGGCTACTAGATCTGTATATGAGAACTCTCGCTGCATTAGTAAATCTAACGAAGATGGCCTTGCTGGTATATCTGTCAACTGATCTTGCTCACTCTTCATCCTAGCTGTGGGCTCGGTAGGCACCAAACACAATTATTAATCTTTGAAATCCTACTAATCAAAATCAGTGTATGTGTTTGAGGGATCTGAATCTGAGTCACAAGAAACAAATTCCTCCTCGCTATCCTGACCACGATCATCTTCCTCTAAGGTGTCCTGTGCCATGAGTGTGCTCTCCAGACTCTCATCAACTATCATCTGTAGCTATGTAGTGTTTGAAGTGGTGAGACGAGAGCTCGTGCTACTGGATCTGCCCAAACTGCTTCATCATATCTAATCACAAAGTCACACTCATGGTGGATGTCTATATATGCATCTATCATCTGCTCTGAGTCTATAGTCTACTCTAGGCAAGCTGAATCTCTGTCTCTGGTCTCCTCGATAATCTCTATTTGTACGCTCTCTCCCTCGATGTGAAAGTACACCTTCCTGTTATCATGATCGGACATTGCCTTGGCTGTGGCCAACATCACTCATCCTAAGATGATGGGATTATCGGTCATAGACTTAGGGATATCCATGTCAAGTAGAACAAAGTCCACAAGGAATTTTAGGCCCTGAATAGTGATGACAACGTCCTTCAGTAACCCCTTCGGCCTCTTGACATATCTATCAGCAAACTGAAGGACTATCCTGCTATGTCTAAGAGTTCCAAACTTGAATTCACCGAGTAAGGCAATCGAGAGGAGGTTAATAGAAGAGCCTCTGTATAGCAGAGTACGATCGAGCTGCTACTCACGGATGTGGCATCTGACATAAGGAGCTCATGCATCAGGTCTATTGGTTGGCAACCGATTCTGAATAGTGAAGTAAGTGGCATGAGTAAGCACATGGATCTCTGCATTGTGGTTCCTCTTCTTCCTGTGGACGTTGGTCTTCTCTCTCAATTTTTTCTGGAATAGAGGAATGTCCTCTAGTGTCTCATGTAGAGTCAACTATATCTGGAATCTGTCTATCATCTTCTCGTTGAACTCTATCTAGTGTCTTTTTTTTAGATTTTCTATTTTTTCCCATTTCCTAAGAAGAGTGCTTGAGGGAAGGGGATGGAGGGACGCTCTCTAGAGAGATGAGGGTCGGGAGTAGGTTTCTGTGCATGCAATAAGGCAGAATCCATGCACTGATCATCAAGAAACATAGATGGAATCACATATGATACAAAAACCATTCCTATATTAATATTTTTGTTTTTTTGTTTTTAAATTTTTTGTGTTTTTCTATAACTATCCTCAGGTAATAAACAAGGCAACACAACATAAGGTAATTTTGTGGCATCAGTACCACCGACTACATCTGAACTTGCGGCATCAACATAACACTCTAGCCTAGCATATGGAATTTTGGTGGCATTAGCACCACTGTATGCAACTGGAAGTATGACGGCCTCCGTACCATCGTCTGGATCAACATCCTTGGTGGCTTCAGCACCGCCGTCATCAGCATCATGATAGGCATCATCAACACGACTTTCGTCCTCGTCTGGCGCTCTGGTATCTGCACCTGGATGTCGCTCAGGCGAGTCTCCGCTGGTTGGCTTCCTATTGCTCCTAAGTGTCACAAAATCAACATCAAATATATAAGAAGCATTATCCAAAATATCAATAGAAATGGTGGTCTCTACAACCTGTACCTGTTTATATTTCCTCTTCAGACTGTTCGGGTTGCTTTCAAACTGAGCAGGTATGGCGACCTTGCCCTTTATTATATCCCTCATTTCCTACAAAAACTCATCCATTTCCCCCCGAAAGGATGCCTGTTGATCAGAGAGAAAGCATGAGAGGTAATCAAGGGTAGGGTTCTCATAGACTTGTGAATAAGAACTGGATGGGTTGCTTCACCGGAAATGAGGCTGAGACTGTTGTTGTTGCTAGTAGTACAGAGGAGGCTGGGAGTACTGTTGAGGCTGCCTCCACTGCTGTCCCTAATAGTGGGACGAGGACCCTGCTACTGCTACTGGTGGGAATGTTGGGATTGTTGTTCCTGGCTGCTCTACCCTACCTATGCTGGAGGCAGCTGCTGAGATGAGATGCCTCCAGTGGACCATCGAAGCCAAGATGGTCACGACGAATCTCGAACTACGATTGGTATTGGGAGTACCAGATCCCATTGACTTCCATCAACGACTCATATTGGTCAAGATGGGGTAGGGGAAGGGCTTCTAGGGAATGATCCGATTGATAAACCACCATCTGAGTATCTAGAGATGGTGGCGGCTGCTGGTAATGCTAGAGCTGCTGGATCTGCTCTACCAGGATGTGATGGACCTGATGGTATGAGGTAGATGGCTAGTTGGAGATACTCCCTAGATTGGCCCGTGACCTGAGATGGGGTTGAGAAGTCATCAGTGCCTCCTAAGGACACATGATTTGGGTCTTCATGTCACTCAAGGTCTGGGCAAGATCATTGAGCTTGTTGAGCTTGTCCATTCCTTGGCTCTGCTTCTTCTCTATAATCTCGATCCGGTCCAACTTGTGACTGATGTGCCCATGTCGGTAGCTGAAGACTCGACAAGTGCTACTTCTAACGAAGAAGTGGAGGGACCGATGTCGACACATGCAATCCTATGATATGACACCACCTGCGGGAGAGGCTTCCCCTGAGTGTAGATGCATGTCTGGTACATGACTGTGTAGTTCTCTGTCATCTCCTCATAGATGGACCAGATCTATTCTTTATCCTTAGAAAAATATGAACCTCCATGTGAGGCATTAACTAGCCCCTGCAGCTCAGGTGTCGTCCCACAAAAGAAGCTCTATACGAGGTTAGGCTTGATAATCTCATGGTGAGGACACCTATCTATGAGCTCTCTGAATCGAGCCCATGCTTCATGGAACTGCTCGTTTGGGATCATGGTGAAGTTGTTGATCATGGATCGTAATGCATAGGTCTGACCGAGTGGATAATACTTATTCAAGCACTCGGTCTGGAGCTGTTCCCATGTGGTGACTATCTTCCTCAGGTGCTTCAGCTAGTAGGTTGCTCTGCCAATGAAGGAGAACGGGAAGACAATCAACTTGATAGTGTCCTCATCCACAAATCTGTCGTTGACAGTGTTGTATATCATTTCGAACTCCTGCAGATGGTGTTGGGGCTCCTCGGTGGCTAGCCCATGGAACTTGGGCAGTAGCTGAATGGTCTAATGCGGAGCTCAAAGTCGCCCAGGATATCTGGCTTCTAGATCCATTTATTGTGAGGGTTGCACTAGGGTTGTGCAACTGCCTCATTTTCCATGCTGGTCTGGCTGGCTCCTGCAGCTTGTCTGGACGTCTGTCTCCTCCCTCAGCTCTGGGAATCTCTCCACCAGCTAGTCTTTGTAGCTCTTCTCTGCCAGCTCTCATCTGCATGAGCTCTTTCAATAAACCTCTACCATGAATACTCCTTGGTCCTGAATCTAGCACTGCATGGTCTCCAAGGAAGCAAGCAGTGTGTTGCTGATGGCAGCATGGTACAGTACATATGATGAAGTCTGGGGCTTCTCATCAGTGTGGTTCTCGCTGCTGGCCATATCTCCAATCTCTGCAAAGGAAAAAACCCCAGCTCAGGTATTGTAAAATGAAAAATAGTTGTGCTCGCCTCTGCTCTGATACCTCAGGTATAGAAGAAGGGTGGTCAGGGGGGAATAGGGTGGTAGTGAATTCAGGTTTAGAGAGCGGGACCGATCTCTATGAAGCCACCCTAGATAAATGGAGAGGAGTGTTAGAAGGCGGTGCTGCCAAAGGTAGTCTAAGGGACCTCCTTCCCATCATTGTGATATGGGGATTTATGACGAGTGGATATGGGACACAAACAAGATGACCAATCAAACCCCCATTGACCTACTCAATGCAAGCTGATGATCGTGAAAGTTAGGTTGTTAATCTTGTCAAATTTTATTGAGGTGATAATTCAATCTATAAAAGAGATTAAATGAGTTGTTAGGAGCCCAATTCTCCTAGGAGACTATCTCAGATCCTAAGAACTAGTTTTTCCCAGCTAGTGTGGGATGCGGAGCGTTGACCGGCTACCTGATCTACCCAATCTGCTAAGGAAGTCCCGGCCTGTTTACCGTCTACCTGATGAAATTCTCACTGGAGAACTACTAATCACAAGAACTAGTAGTATAAAGAGAGTTCGCGCGTGGCTATGTCCTAGAGTGTGGGTTGAAGTATATAGGACAAATCCTCAAGCGCATCACGGAAGCGTGAGGATCGCATCGTATGCGATCAAGAGCGACTAGTCGCACTAGTTGCTCGAGGCAGCGGAAACTAAATTTTTTCATGTGATGAAACCACATGATCCAAGATTAGGTCTTTGGTTAAAATTAAAATTTTTCATACGATATAGGTCTTTGGTTATCTCGATCGTTAAGTTAACTCTTTGACCTAACTAATCTGACACCTCTGAATCTCTATTCATATGTAGAGGACCTGCATTAAGAGGTCGGTCAGATATCAGCCTATGTGAGAAAGGATTGCCATCTCCTACTTAGGCTGGAGATCATCTCTTATCAATCATTTGATGGTGCTTGATGAGTCCTCAATCTAACTCTTTAGATATTCATCCAAGCACCGGCCTCTATGATTCAATAATTGAATCAACAGCTGTATGATCATTAAGATGGCTATGGTACATAACCCTAATTGTACTAAGGGACCTATTATGCAAATTAGTTATTCTTCATTTCAGATCAGGGAATGATATCCACAATAACATTTATTTCATAATGGCTCGTCGTGGGCTCGCATGTCCAACAATCTCCCACTAGCCCAAAGAGCCATTAGTGGGCTAATCATTTAAACCCACGCTCATGTGACAATCATAGGCTATTTAGAAAATATCTAGGTAAGCTGATCAGTCACTCTGTTCCCGCAGGACTGCGCCAAGACCTTTTACGACACTTGCATATCTCCAGTAACAGTGCTCGCATCTAATGCAAATGTTGCATCTTATGCAACTAATACTCAATATTGTTAGTTATAGTGTCCTTGACACTAAAACGTAATAATTATCATAACCAATATTTCCATAATCCTTATCAGAATACCCTTATTCCTGAAGATCACTATCTCTTAAGGTATCCACAGTTAAGACCTTTTAGATCTCTATCTATAAAGTCTTAAGTTTTTGAAGATAAGACTTTGAGATTACTATCTCAAAAAATCTTGTCATCTATGAAGATTTTTGTTATTACTGTAATCAAGTGTTTTCTCTCCATAGTAGGATTAGCAACACTTTACTACTCTCACTGCATGGTAGATATCTGGCTTTTGTACACATCTATCATACACTCAGCTTCTCGTAATTGATGCACAAGTGCAAGTAGTTCTAGCATTCACTTCCTCAACCCTTTGAGGTGTTATCCCTTTAGGGTACCCTAAACCGCATACTTAGAGTATAGACAGTAGAATGATGACACTCATCATGTCTACATCCATCTAGACTCTTAAAACATTGGTTTAGGTAGGTATTAAAACATTTTGAATACATCATCTCTTATAGAGCTACCATTCTTCATGATGCAGTGAACCATGTCATTCATAATAAATGTCAAGAGCACATATGTATGCCAGAATATCTTCTTAGAATTTTATAAGGATTAATTGACAATTACGATCACCATCGACATGTCACTTCCAAAGTACATTTGATGATATCAAGACTATAGAGCCATACAAATCATAGGGTTATAGATCTATTGTCTATTTAATTATCATTCCTCATTATTATGAGGAAACTTGCACATTGCAACCACATACATTATGTGTCCAATTGCAAGTACAATATCTAGATCTTAAGTCCAATCCATGATATTTTACTGGTTATTATTGAGTATAACATTGAATGGGTTTAATGAAGGATTATCTGAAATAAGAAATTTGCATAAGTGTATATATATTATATATACATATTTTACTTTGATTTAGGAGTTTTTATATCAAAGTTGTCTTGCCTTGTCAACACTGAAAGTTCATTCCCTTAATCATTTTCAATGTAAGAGATATACTTACCATTACATCTCAAGCAAGATCTGGGATCTCCTTCCTTATCTTTGTCACATCCCAATAATATGAGAACTTGTGACTCCGATAAAAAGAAGCGGGAACACATTCCGCCTTGCAAGTCCAACTTGCATCTCCCAATTCGGTCTTTAACACCCAGGCCCACCACCCCTAAGGTGATGTTGACCCGTTGTTAATTGAACCAACCATCAACATGATTAGAACTCGCTATGCGCAATCCATATTTCCCCAACAATATGAGGACTCGATATTGGGGTCACTACGCATACAGCCTTACTCTTTCGAGAAGCAAAGAGCCCGATCCAGACACGCTTGCATACAGGAGCTGTCACTTCGTACAGACATCTCCTACATACAATCCCTGGTGACGGAACCCTCGCCTTGACGGGAGACCATGGATGTCACTTATGTGATCCTCCATATCACATTCAAATTCTAATTAATCATCATGAATCACATTCATTATGATCAATTCTTCCAAGGGAAATAACACGTCTATTTATAATAGAGTGTCTTGATTTTAATTGGATTCCAATTAATCTAATCATATTAAATTAATGATACAATAAATATCCAACAAGCATTTTTAGTTGTTACTTGAATTATTGTATTATCTCAAATACGTATTATTTTGAATTTTAATAATTAGAAATACTTCATGATTTCTTAAGCATTATACCAACCCTACTCGTTGTCATGGCCAGTACCGACGGGAGTGGGTTAGACCACACACAGTGCAACCTGCTACCCCAACGCTTCCTGACTAGGCACCTTATCTGCCTCGGGAAAGGATAATACAAAATAGATCACTTTGTACTTGAGATGATCATCGGTTTTTCAACCGAAATTATACCATATAATATTCATCAAAACCATTTTGATAATATTATAAGGAGATATGCTAAACAAATCCCCAATCCTATTCAAGCAACAAGGTTTTGCATGTAAAAGTTGTCCTACAACTATTGTAGGATAAACTAGAGTTATTCATGAAAACAATGTTTGTTGGAAATTTCATATTAACCAATTGTGATCAAGATCTACTATCTTATCATTTTGGTTAATGCAATGTAATTCAAGGAAACATTTATCATTTTTAAATATTTCATAAATATTTATCAATAATTATTTCAGAAAATTAACAATTAATTTCCATTAATTTATTTGAATGACAATCACAGGGTTCATGATCAAGTTTGTTAATTTCCAGCAATGACCCCAACTCACTAAAATTAACATAAGTCGATCAATTTAAATCCAATTAATGCAAACTAAATTTATTTTGTTTGCTAATTTGATTTAAAACAGAAACCAAGTTTTAATTATATATTTCCTTATGCTTAGGATCCGTAATTTACTCTTTAATTACGTCACTAATCACCGTCCCCGAAACAGTGGACATATGGTTATTAAAAAGATCATATCTTGAGTTATCGGATTCCAAATCACGCAAACTCAAATTCCATATTTCCTTAATTAATGGGGAACATTATCCAATTTAAAATTTTGTGTTTAAAGATTTTAAACAGGGCCGAAATTTTATCACAAGACAGAGCTGCGAAAATTGAAATGCTAAAATCTTCATGAACCCAAACGAGCCCAAATCTTCGTAGATTCATGGATCTAATACAAAACCTTCGACAACCTGGATCTGATACCACTTGAAGGATATAGGGAAAATCCTCAAGCGCATCACGGAAGTGTGAGGACCGCATCGTATACGATCGGGAGCGACTAGTCCCACTAGTTGCTCGAGGCAGCGGAAATTAAAATTTTTCATGTGATGAAACCACATGATCCAAGAACACTTTTCGAATCGTTTCATCTAAACCACAAACAAGTAATAGGATTCCCTCTTGAAGCGTGGTTGCGATCGAGTCTCTAAACGAAGAGACCTCCTATTTCAAGTCCGATCTGTTGAGGAGACGCTTGTGAGCGTGTTGATGAGACACGTCCTTCTCGCAATTCATGTTGAAGATCCAAGCCACGGATCTCATGATTTCGACAAACGAGATAAAACGTTTTCTTCATGAGAAAGGCACGCCGAAGTAGATGAAGATCCACGTGCAAACGATCGGGCAGTATAACGACGACGCTGCGGCGATGGAGAGTCTCTCTAGGGCATCGATGATGGACGACCACATGAGAGAGATAGAGAGAGTGGGCGTATATAGAGAAAGAGAGAGAGCATTCATTAATCATATCACTTGAAGAGCAATGGATGCCTCTTCTTATATAGGATTTTGGGAACTCATGGATCCCAATCCATGGGCAAGACATAATCAATGGATGAGATTGATTTGTGTTTCTTTCAGTGGCTAAGATGTTGTTGTAAAAACACAAAAACTAATGATTTAATTTAAATTAATTTTCATTGATAAATCAACAAAATTAATTTCAAATTAAATTATCTTTGATAAGAGAAAAGATAATGAAGAGAATAAACCAATCTCCTCAAAAGAAGGGACGACTACTCTTCTCCTCATGGATAGTTGTAGACGTCCACTCTTCTTTGGTGGAATTGGTCCATCTCCTCTAATTATCATGAGATCTCATTTTCTCATGATATATATCATCATCTCTTGTCAACAATATTTTCACCAAAAAATAATTCCAAATTATCTTATGAAAAAAAACAATCATGCCATTGAAATTATGTGAATCTTATTCACAACCCAAAACAATATGTAAATTATATTTTAATTAATCATCCAATGTGAATCCAATTCATATCAATAATTAATCAACAAATATAAATCATAAATAGCCTTCTCTTATATAATATAAATCACATTTATAATATATATGATTAATATGGATAGTGCTATCCATATTATCCATATCCATGATAATTAAATCGTATTTAATCATCTTGGATCTCTATTCTCATGTGTCAAAATAATATGAATCAAATTCACATTATTCACATCTTTGATAATTAAATCACATTTAATTATCTTAGATAACTCTCCTTATAATATGAATCAAATTCATATTATCCATGATAATTAAATCACATTTAATTATCAATTTTCTCAATGCTCGGATACACATATCAACAATGAAATTATCCATAAACTCTTTCAAGGATAATGCGCTTTTTCTGCATATACTTGGAGATAAGGATGGGGTGATTGTATTGTTCCACGTATAGTGACTTGGATATTGATCACATCTCAAATCTAGATATCGGGCCTCCCATAGATGCTTTATTAAATCAACACCACAAATCTAATCTTCTCATTGCATCTGAATCACATTCAGATCAATGTCCGACATTTGGACCAAGATCATATTACTTCTCTGCTGAGAGGAGTCATTAAAATCTAGATCTGTTTCATCACTCCCTAGGAATGGAAGCGTCATGGTTATACAATCGTTTATGATCACATCACCCTCAGGTATTCCCAACACCTGTACATCCTGCATACTGGAAGACTCAAAATAAACCCGAAGTATTATATCAACTTTATACTGTCTATTTCAGGGTTTTATCAGTAATTTGATCATTGGGAGTTGGTATCGATCATATATTTTCCAAAAGAATATATCATACCAAGGTGTTAAACGAGATTTTTCACAGGTCTAAAGTAATCCACACAAGGCGGGATCACAATGTCGCTGAGGTGACCCGCGAGAAATCCTAATTCAAACAATAATTAACCCACAACAATCAAATAAGGAAATCAAAGTGAATGTGCGGAGTTAAAATTTATTATAACTCTACAACAAAGATGTGTATAGGTGCAAGTATGTGTAGAGGTCGAACACAGTGAGCAAGCACGATAGAACGGGGCAAAATGCACAAGTGTGTAAATGTGATCAAGTGTCTATTTGTGCTATTTTTTGTGGGTTTTTATTTTTTTTAATTTTTTATTTGATTTTTAATTTTGTATTTTTGTATTTTGATTTTTAATTTTATGTTTTTATATTTTCTTTTTATATTTTATATTTTTTATACTTTCTTTTTTAATAAGTAGGAATATATATACAATATAAGAGAGAGAGAGAATGAGATATTTATAAAAAATAAGTACAAATAGTCAAAAATTAGGAAATAAAATGTTTTTGGCCTTTTTATATTTTTCTACTGTTTTTGTGATTTTTCTATAATTTTATGAATTTTTTGGTATTTTTAAAGGCAAAAATGCTAGTGAACAGTAAATAAAGTTGCTGACTGAGATTAAAATGAGGATGAAAAATATCAAATGATGTACAAAATTCCTCAAATTAATTTTAGTTGAAAGATAATAAAGTAAAGAAAGTATAGAAATGGAATTGTATTTTTAGGATTTTTGTGGAATTTTTAAGATTTTTGTGAAGGTTTTTGGGGTTTTCTAATTTTTAGGAGTTTTCTTTTGTATTTTTTAATGATTTTTGGTCTGGAGCTAAAAGACACTAAAATACACAAAATATATTTTTTTGGGAATTTTCTGGAGTGTTTTCTATTTTTTGGTATTTTCTAATGCAAACAGTAGCAAAAATGCATGTTTTTGATTTTTAATAAATATTAAAATGCAATAAATATGAAAAATAAAAATATGTCGTGGAAGCACAAGTCAGCAGGAACTTAAATCTATTTTTTTGAGAATTTTTGGGGTTTTATAGATGCATCAAATAAATAGAGATCACAGCAAGAAAGTACACACAAGCCAGGGGCATAATTATAAATAGCAAAAAGTACGGGCTAAATTGCAAATTATACAGAACAAAATAGACTTCAGATGAATGCTTTGATTCCTAAATAAAAATTACACAAAATGGCGGGGGAAATGGCGCAACATACCCTCACCCAGGGCGATCGAACGACTGCGGAGGAATGTGGATGAACTCGCTAAGAACAGCCTCTCGGCGAGTTTTGGCTCGACTACGTGATCTCCTACAACCTGGAAAGTCCCAAGTTGGCTGAGAAGCTCCCGCGAGGCTCCCCTATCAACTGGCGAACTCAAAATGACGGTTGCTCCGTCGGGGCGTCACCACGGCGATGAAGAACGGGGGGAAACTCCAGGAGGTTTGGCCTGCGTCAAAAATGACCCCCCCCGATGGAGTCCTTCGGCCTTTGGACCTGAAAATGAAGAACGAGAATCACAGTAGAGGGTCCCAAGGGCCAACGTGTGGAGTGGAGAAGGTGGCGAAATGGCAAAAATGGCCGGAGCTCGTGGAGCTCCGACGAGGAGTTTTATTGCGAGATCGGGGTGTTTTAATCGATAGAGTGACCAACTAAATGCATAAATCAAAGCCTAAAACTAACAACAAACTAAACAACGAGAAAAAAGGACAGAAAACGACCTCAAGCGGTGATGTACCGCGAGATAGGACCTCGCGACCAAGGGCCGGAGATGGGGGTGGATACGACTCCGCACCGCTCCTCCTCTCCTCCTAACGGCGTCGTGAGGTTGCTGTCACCTCCCTCTAACCTCAGCACATGAAAGAAGGGAGTAAGAAGGGGGAAAAAGAGTTCAAAATTGAAATGGAGGAGGAGGGTTGTTTTTGAAGATGTGGCTCTGGAGGCGTGAAGATCGAAGATTATCGGGTGAATCACGGGTCCAACGGCCAAAATAACCCTGGGCGTGTATCCTTGATAGTAGGTCTACAAAAGTCGTGAAGGTTGCAATGCCAAATGGTGAAAGACGCGCTCTCCAAAATTCAGAGAAAATGTCAAAAAAACGCAGTCTGACAACTTTCAGAACGTTGGGCAGAGAGATGGTCAACCCGGCCCAAAGGACGAAGAAAATAAGGCACATACTTAATCCAATGCTCAATATTATGCCTGGGCATGTATAAGGGATATATGGGGATAAAGAGTCGTGAAGGACACAAGGGAAAATAATGAAAGATGCGGCCTTGAAAAATGGGAGAAAATGGCTAAAAAATACAGCTGACAGGCTGCAGGCGCAGACCTGGGAGTTGACCAGCAGGTCAACTTCCACCTGGTTGGTCCACGTGGACCAACCAGGAAAATCCATGGGAAAAACATTGCTAAAATCAATTAAAAATAGAAAATCAATTTATTATTTTTTGGTTATTGAATAAAAAATATTTATTATTTTATAAATTATTTTATAGTGATTTTTATTTATTTTTATGGGGTATGTAATTACAAGTTATCATTTATACCCCTTGTAGGTATCTATATCTATATATTTAAGTATTTTATTTTTATTTTATGTCTTAATTTATTTATTTTTGTTTATTATTTTATAAATTTATAGAATATTTCTGTATATTTAAATATATTTTTATTTTATTTTTTGAAGAGTTTTATACACTTAATAAAAATGTGAATTATGCAGGTATGTATACAGGTATTATACCTATGTACAATATATACAAGTATTTTCTTTTATGTTTTCTTTGAGTTTTTATTCTGATTTTAATGCACAAATATATTATAAGTAATATTTACAAAATTATAAAAATATAATATTATAAAAATAATGAATAAATAATAAAACGAATATTTTAATCTGTACAAGTATACAATAGGGGCCCAAAACTCAACTTTCAAACCGTAACTTCGAAAAATACGAAACCACCTCCATTAAATAGATTATTTTATGTTATATACAATTAAAAGTGAGTTTGGTACATTTTGAGTTTTTATTTGCAAGATACAGGTATGGAAAGTTGGAGTTCTGGAATTTTATTCAGACCATAACTTTATATCTTTACATTATTTTTTAGTGAAATCAATTTTGTATTTTTATTTATTTAATTATCTACAACTTTCATGTTCAAAGTTTCTTTATTTGATGTATAAAAAGTGGAACCAAAAATAGGTCCCAAAATAAATAAAGAATGAATAAAAAGAATAGGTATTTTTGTTGTATTTTAACCCTTATCTCCCCCTACTTTATTCCTTGTCGACCTATTCATCAAGATGCCTAGGTCTCGGGGTTTCGGGTCATAAAATATTTACAATATTTTATTCTTTTTCTTTTCTTTTCTTTATTCTACAATTTTGGCTTTAAAACCCGTATTTAATACACTATTTACGCAATGATGCATGAATGCTAAAATACCTGAATTTAGCCTATTTACATGCATTTACTAGGGTTTTTAAGGCCAAAATGATAGAATAAAGATGATGAAATGTAGATTCATCATCCCCCTATACTTGCCTTTGCTAGTCCCTGGCAAACACTTATGCAATAAGTGCAGAAAAGAGAAAACAAAGAAAAGAAAAAGAAGAAAATTGGATTAAATTTAACACTCAAACTTGTCTTCACAAAAATCAAAGTTTGGAGCTTAAGTCGGGCCTTTTGGAATTTAAGTGCGGGCGGAACCTTAATGGGAACCGGATTTGAAGTCCAACAGTCTCTGAGTATCCCAAAACTCTGCTCAAGTCTCCTCAATAGCCAGGTCAGAAATATTTCAACTCATACGCAAACCCTTACGACTATGAATCTGACTCGTACAGTATAAGTGATGGTGGCTCTCCCCAACTGAAATGACAGAGAGACTGACTTCTCCAATATGACAACCCAATGATTCCCCAATCCAACAACTCATCCCTCAAGGAGCAGGGTATTCCCTTCTAAGTTCAAGTGGCAACCAGCTCAAGAGGAGGGGGTGAAGAGAAGAATGGACGGTAGCCAGTGTAGCTACCTATCCTAGGATGCAAGACCATTGTAGTCAAGTCATCCAGCTGCAGGCTCACATAATCTGTCTTTGAAGCTCAAGCTTGCTTATTTGACTTTACACATATGTACACTCCGGCAGGAATTTTTATTTTTATTTTTGTACAGGCCTGTCCACTTTTTTGGAGTTTTTTTTGAAATACTATATACAACAGCATTTACATAAGGAGTTTTTCCTCTTGAGCCAGTAGACTATCCCTCTTTTGAAGCTTTATTGCAACCGACGATCTCCTATCCTCGAAATTCATCATTACTGGACGGGTTGGGGTGCACTTCCCTCCCTAGATGAAGACAAGTGCTTCTTATATACACAAGAAGTGGATTTTCAGAATTTACAAGGGTAAGTGGTCAATTTTATAAGTATATACATATAAAGAATTTTGGTGAGATGTATGTATTCCTCAAACTTATTTAACACAGGTTTTTCAAACAATTTTGAAAACTATACTCCAAAATAATTTTTACAATCATTTTACAATCATGTACACACATTTTAAAATCATTTTGCAAAGATTTTCAAAACAGTTTATATAGATTTTTCAAATATTTTTGCAACCATTTTTCAAACCATTTGCAAATCATTTTTCAAACATTTTATTTCACACAAAGAAAATAGGTTTTTACAATCAAACTGTTTTTACAAAGGTTGAAAACATGTAACAATACGTTTTCAAAATAGTTTTCAAAATAGTTTTCAAAAAAAATTTCACAAGGATTTTCAAACTATTTTTCAAACATTTTGCAAAAAATATTTTAACCTGATTTATTAATCAGTAAGTATGAAAAGAATTTGAGGAATAAAACTACTTTTTATTAAGTGTTTCTAATGAATTTTAATTTTATAAATAGCCATAGTTATTAGAAGATACGAAAGTACGAGTTATGGCTAAAGTATATACATAGTATATACGACCCCCCTATACTTAGCTTGAGCTATGTCCTCATAGATCAGAGAGAAAAAAGAAGACATAATGCGTACTGAGTATAGAAAAGTCTAAAGAATAAATGAATAAGAGATGAAAGAATAAACGAATGAGAAGTCGACCGTCCCCTCTATACTTAGGATCAAATAATCCTAAGTATAGCAGACTGTACACAAAGCAGGGAGGGTCAAGGGTGGGAATGAACAGATCATACTCAGACTGTCTCCCCCTATATTTAGGGTAAGATATCCCTAAGTATAGACAAGAAGAGGAGACAATGGAGAGGATCAAAGAATAGAATCAACTCGGGGTGCACACCCCCCTATACTTAGGACAAAGTACGTGCTAAGTATAGAAGACTGACAAAAAGGGAGGCACCTTTTCGGTAGATGAGGAAGATAGAAGAGGAAAAGAAGAAAAGAAGAAAAGAGATCAGAAGGTGAGAGAAGAGATCGTGAGAATATACACATCACTCGCCCTATACTTAGGGTAAAAGAAGCCCTAAGTATAGGCAACAACAAGAGTAATGAAACGGGACGACGAATGAACACTTGGCTCGTCCACCCCCTATACTTAGGACAAAGTACGTCCTAAGCAAGGCAAACACGAGGATGGGTGGATGAGCAAAACGGGAGAGAGACTGCGATGAACAAAAGTGAATATACAATAGAGATGGATATACAAATGGTCAAGAAGGTTGAAAGCGAACCTTCTTGCGGGACCGTTGAGGAATGGATCTGGTGTGGTGCAGGTCGACATCGGGGTCCTCAGATGACACAAACCGATCAGGGTCGACAGGGTGATGGTCCTCAATGGCCCTAGGGTATGAAGGCACAGACTGGTGAGTGGAAGAAGTATGACTAGGTCCGGCCTTAGGGGTCTCGCTGATGTCAAAGTGAAAAGGGACAAACTCCTCATCATCGGAAGTAGTGTAATCAGAGTCTTCCTGCGAGGTCTCGTCCAGGTCAAAACCAAAAGGAGCGAACTCATCAGTGGAAGTAGTCGAACTCTGTTCATCCTCAATAATCTCAATCGGATCATCTTTCTCATTAAGAGGACCGAATTCCCGAATAAAAGCAATAAAATCAAATTCGGCCTTTGTCTCATTTGTGTCTGCGTGAACAGGAGCGGACTCATCAGCGAAAGTAGTCGAGTCATGTCTGTCCTGTCGAATCTCTAAATCTGCCCTCCGCTCAATGGTGTCGATCGTGTAAATCCCGCGGATGTCATCAACACAGCACCAAGTCCCAGAAGAAGGAACTCCGAGGTCCATGCTTTCCAAGTCTTCCTCCATGGAGAGGAATTCTTGGGTCTCAGTGGAATCCAATAAGCAGCAAAATTCTCTAATAGTCTCATCAAGGTCATGGTCCTCAGGGTCAACCAGGATAGGTGAAGTCACATCAGGTGCAGGTCTCCGGTCGGCAGTGGGTGCAGTGATCGACGCTTCACTCTCGTCAGCAGGACGGAAGCGAATCTCTCCTGATCCATAATAAAAAACAACCCTCGCAGAGGCGAGGAATGGTCGTCCCAGGATGATTGGAGAGTGCTCCCCTGTGGAGGTCTCCATGGGCAATACGACGAAATCAACATTGTGGCTCGTGCCCTGAATCGAAATGACGGTGTTTCAAGGATACCCTTCGGCCTCTTTATTGATCCATCAGCAAACTGAACGATCATCCTGGTCTTCTTGAGAGGCCCTAAGTGAAGAGATTGTACCAGCGAGAAGGGTATAATAATACTAATCGAAGCACCGCCGTCAAGGAGAGTGTGATCACATGTGTGGTCAGAGATGGTGCAGCTAATGAAAGGTATGGCAGTGTTCTTTTTCCTAGAAATGGGACGGTGTGTGATGGCGTGGCCAGTAGCCATGGTCAAAATATGATGCTCAGATCTGCTCCTCCGCTTTCTCTTCTTGTAAAGAGGAGCAGATAAATCAGTCATGGCCTGCTGAAGTGGGGCACGGATGATCTCATGAATAGTGGCCACCACTTCGGGTTCAGTCAACATTTTTTTGAATTTTTGGACCTCCTCCATACAAGGGAGGAAGTCGGAATCAACATCTACATGAGGCATGCCAAGAGCAGTTTGTACAGCGGCATCCTCGGGGTCAAAGGTGGGACTAGGGGTGAAAGGCTGTGTGGTCAAAGGATCTGGCAAGTGGGCACTCTCCTCACAGTCCGACTCAATCATGTGTCTCCCGAAATCTTTTTGGATTTTTAAATTTTTCTCATTTTTTGTATTTTTGGCGATTGCAAGCTCTCATGGAAATCATCGAATGAACCCATATCATCAAATGGTGGAATATCATGGTCGCTCTTATTTGTGCTAGTGAGGTGGTCAATCCTCTATCTCATATGATCCATCATCTGGGTCAAGTGCTCAAGGGTGGATTCCATGAAAGGTGACTCCGACAGATCAGTCTCGGGTGAATGTGAAGGTGGAAAATATGGAGGTGGTGGTGGGTGTGGGTAGAAGTCTGAGTCCTGAAACTGCGGCTGAGGCGGATATGTACAAAAGTCAGGAGCAAAGTCCTCCTGGGAAAAAGGAGGTGGACCGGCTGGAGTGAACGAGGGATCTGCAAAGTCCGGATAAAATACGCTCCAAGGGTCCATCTCAGAAACAAAAGACAATGATCGGGAGAGCACGATGGTCAAGTCAAGAGAAGTGGAGAAAAGGCGCAAATGCGCAGAGGCGATCTAGAATGCACACAACAGTCACAGACAAAAATAAAAACAAGACAAACCCTTAATTCACCTACTCAACTAGGTAGAGACCACAAGAGCAGTCTTTTTATCTTGTATGTTTTAGAGTTAGATGAGAAGTCCAATAGTTGCACAAACACTTAGGGGCTCAATGGGATTTGGGCACTAATCCTTAGTGTGTGCGCAAGCAAGTAAAAGCGAAGACAATGAGGGGATTACTCGCCCCAATACAAGATTTTTCTTTTTAGTCTTTTTTAGGGTCAACTAATATTAGCAGTCCCAATTTTATTGTTATCACTTTTTTTTGGATTTTTAATTAGAATGCACGAGCCTATCGAGGAGTTGATTCTTTTAAGCACCTAGGTGATCAAAATCAGAGGTAGAGGAGCAGAAAAGCAATGCAAGCGGCAAAACAATGATGAATGCTAAAGTATAAATGCTCACCTTGCCTCCAGCACTCTACATGCAAGGATGCTCAACAGAATTGAAACTTAATCTATATGCAAATGCAAAGCCGATGAAATCGCCCTAAGTTTTAGAAATTGCTATTATCGTGAAGAACCACAAGTCGGTCACCGATCCTCAATCCAAGAGTCCGGTCTAGGCTCACCCCTCCTCTTCTCGACACATCGAGTTCAGGAGTAGCGCTTGACAGGGTGGGCTCGTGGCACCTAGGCTCGAAGATGATGAGGCGACTGTTTAAATTTGACTAAGTCCAAAACGCACTATAGGTACATGCAAGATATTAAGTGTTTAGCCTTAGTCTATCGCAAGCAATCCTAAAACTAGGGGCTCAATCACACAAAGTAAGGAAAACTAAACCGGAAAACAAAATAAAAAAGGCGATGAAAACTGTAAAAACCGCGGCGAGCCCCCAAGTGAACAAACACTTGGAAATTAGGCTCAAGAGTCCAAAGTTCGGGGGTACCTGTATTATTACACAATAGAGTCTCTCTCTCATTGAAATTACACAAATAAATAATGCACAAAAAATGCACAAAAATGTGCTTGTCTTCTCAAATCCTCCAAGCCTCCTTTGATGTTAGGTCGGCAACCTGACGCCGGCTTCACGTGCGTGCGTAGGCGCCAAGGGTAGAGCGCCTCCCTCGATCCGTGGTTCCTCGCACAAGTCAACAAGAGAGGGTGATTAAACAAGTAAAACAATTATATCAAATAAATGAGCAAATGAATAAGGCAAAAATCGGCAAATAATCACAAACACAAGCAAAAACCCGAACTACGCACTGTTGCTCCCCGGCAACGGCACCATTTGTTAAACAAGATTTTTCACAGGTCTAAAGTAATCCACACAAGGCGGGATCACAATGTCGCTGAGGCGACCCGCGAGAAATCCTAATTCAAACAACAATTAACCCACAACAATCAAATAAGGAAATCAAAGTGAATGTGCGGAGTTAAATTTTATTATAACTCTACAACAAAGATGTGTATAGGTGCAAGTATGTGTAGAGGTCGAACACAGTGAGCAAGCAGGATAGAACGGGGCAAAATGCACAAGTGTGTGAATGTGATCAAGTGTCTATTTGTGCTATTTTTTTGTGGGTTTTTAATTTTTTATTTTTTTATTTGATTTTTAATTTTGTATTTTTGTATTTTGATTTTTAATTTTCTGATTTTAGATTTTCTTTTTATATTTTATAATTTTTTTATTTTCTTTTTTTAATAAGTAGGAATATATATACAACATAAGAGAGAGAGAATGAGATATTTATAAAAAAATAAGTAAAAATAGTCAAAAATTAGGAAATAAAATGTTTTTGGTCTTTTTATATTTTTCTACTGTTTTTGTGATTTTTCTATAATTTTATGAATTTTTTGATATTTTTAAAGGCAAAAATGCTAGTGAACAGTAAATAAAGTTGCTGGCCGAGATTAAAATGAGGATGAAAAATATCAAATGATGTCCAAAATTCCTCAAATTAATTTTAATTGAAAGATAATAAAGTAAAGAAAGTACAGAAATGGAAATTGTACTTTTAGGATTTTTGTGGAATTTTTAAGTTTTTTGTGAAGTTTTTTGGGGTTTTCTAATTTTTAGGAGTTTTCTTTTGTAATTTGTAATGATTTTTGGTTCGGAGGTAAAAGACACTAAAATACACAAAATATATTGTTTTGGGAATTTTCTGGAGTGTTTTTATATTTTTTGGTATTTTCTAATGCAAACAATAGCAAAAATGCATGTTTTTTTATTTTTAATAAATATTAAAATGCAATAAATATGAAAAATAAAAATATGCCGTAGAAGCACAAGTCAGCAGGTACTTAAATCTTATTTGTTGAGAATTTTTGGGGTTTTATAGATGCATCAAATAAATAGAGATCACAGTAAGAAAGTACACACAAGCCAGGGGCATAATTATAGATAGAAAAAAGTACGGGCTAAAATGCAAATTATACAGAACAAAATAGACTTCAAATGAATGCTTTGAGTCCTAAATAAACATTACACAAAATGGCGGGGGAAATGGCGCAAAATACCCTCACCCGTGGCGATCGAACGGCTGCGGAGGAATGTGGATGAACTCGCTAAGAACAGCCTCTCGGTGAGTTTTGGCTCGACGACGTGATCTCCTACAACCTGGAAAGTCCCAAGTTGGCCAAGAAGCTCCCGCGAGGCTCCCCTATCGACTGGCGGCCTCAAAATGACGGTTGCTCCGCCGGGGCGTCACCACGGCGATGAAGAACGGGGGGAAACTCCAGGAGGTTTGGCCTGCGTCAAAAACGACCGCCCTGATGGAGTCCTTCGACCTTTGGACCGGAAAATGAAGAACGAGAATCACAGTAGAGGGTCCCAAGGGCCAGCGTGTGGAGTGAAGAAGGTGGCGGAATGGCAAAAATGGCCGGAGCTCGTGGAGCTCCGGCGAGGTGTTTGATTGCGAGATCGGGGTGTTTTAATCGATAGAGTGGCCAACTAAATGCATAAATCAAAGCCTAAAACTAACATCAAACTAAATAACAAGAAAAAAGGATAGAAAACGACCTCAAGCGGTGATGTACGACGAGATAGGACCTCACGGCCAAGGGTCGGAGATGGGGGTGGATACGCCTCGACACCGCGCCTCCTCTCCTCCTAACGGCGAGGTGAGGTTGCTGTCACCTCCCTCTAACCTCAGCACAGGAAAGAAGGGAGGAAGAAGGGTGAAAAGGAGTTCAAAATTGAAATGGAGGAGAAGGGTTGTTTTTGAAGATGTGGCTCTGGAGGCGTGAAGATCGAAGATTATCGGGTGAATCGCGGGTCCAACGGCCAAAATAAACCCTGGGCGTGTATCCTTGATAGTAGGTCTACAAAAGTCGTGAAGGTTGCAATGCCAAATGGTGAAAGACGTGCTCTCTGAAATTCGTAGAAAACGCCAAAAAAACGTAGTCTGACAACTTTCAGAACGTTGGGCAGAGAGATGGTCAACCCGGCCCAGAGGACGAAAACAATAAGGCACACACTTAATTTAATGCTCAATATTATGCCTGGGCGTGTATAAGGGATATATGGGGATAAAAAGTCGTGAAGGACACAAGGCCAAATAATGAAAGATGCGGCCTTGAAAAATGGGAGAAAATGGCTAAAAAATGCAGCTGACAGGCTGCAGGCGCAGACCAGGGAGTTGACCAACAGGTCAACTTCCACCTGGTTGGTCCACGTGGACCAACCAGGAAAATCAATGGGAAAAACATTGCTAAAATCAATTAAAAATAGCAAATCAATTTATTATTTTTTAGTTATAGAATAAAAAATACTTATTATTTTATGAATTATTTTATAGTGATTTTTATTTATTTTTATGGGGTATGTAATTACAAGTTACCATTTATACCCCTTATAGGTATCTATATCTATATATTTAAGTATTTTATTTTTATTTTATGTACTTAATTTATTTATTTTTGTTTATTATTTTATAAATTTATAGAATACTTTTATATATTTAAATATATTTTTATTTTATTTTTCTGAAGAGTTTTATACACTTAATAAAAATGTGAATTATGCATGTATGTATACAGGTATTATACCTATGTATAATATATACAAGTATTTTATTTTATGTTTTCTTTGAGTTTTTATTCTGATTTTAATGCACAAATATATTATAAGTAATATTTACAAAATTATAAAAATATAATATTATAAAAATAATGAATAAATAATAAAATGAATATTTTAATCTGTACAAGTATACAATAGGGGCCTAAAAATCAACTTTCAAACCGTAACTCCGAAAAATACGAAACCACCTCCATTAAATAGATTATTTTATGTTATATACAATTAAAAGTGAGTTTGGTACATTTTTAGTTTTTATTTGCAAGATATAGGTCTGGAAAGTTGGAGTTCTGGAATTTTATTCAGACCATAACTTTTTATTTTTACATTATTTTCAGTGAAATCAATTTTGTATTTTTCTTTATTTAATTATCTACAACTTTTATGTTAAAAGTTTCTTTATTTGATGTATAAAAAGTGGAACCAAAAATAGGTCCCAAAATGAATAAATAATGAATAAAAAGAATAGGTATTTTTGTTGTATTTTAACCCTTATCTCCCCCTACTTTATTCCTTGTCGACCTATTCGTCAAGATGACTAGGTCTCGGGGTTTAGGGTCATAAAATATTTACAATATTTTATTCTTTTTCTTTTCTTTTCTTTATTCTATAATTTTGGCTTTAAAAACTGTATTTTATACACTATTTACGCAATGATGCATGAATGCTAAAATGCCTAAATTAAGCCTATTTACACGCATTTACTAGGGTTTTTAAGGCCAAAATGATAGAATAAAGATGATGAAACGTAGATTCATCACTAGGTCTTGATCATATACTTTCCAAAAGTATATATCAAACCTACAAATTTAATCAATCTTTCAAAGTAAGACGACCGTGCACAGAATTTGATTCTTCCCAATTCTCATGAGTGAGCTCATGTCTTCCGGTTCAACAGGGAACCTGTATGATCCCTTTGAGAGATCTCATTCATATGCCCTTATATGCACACCAGCGTGTTGGTGTGTAGACCTTGGTTAGGTCATCAACCTATTGGTCTGCCAGATATACATATTCAGACATATAGGAACACATCTATCTCCGGTCAGAGGATGCTTGCCATACCGTGATAGCATACGATACTCGTTAAGTCAAATCTTTGACCTAACTAATCTGAAACCTCCAAATCTCTATTCCTATGCAGAGGATCTGCATCAAGAGGCTTGTCAGATATCAGCCTATGTAAGAAAGGATTGACATATCCTACTCAGGCTGGAAATCATCTCTTATCAATCATTTGATGGTGCTTGATGAGTCCTCAATCTAACTCTTTAGATATTCATCCAAAACCAGCCTTTATGATTCAATAATTGAATCAACAACTGTATGATCATTAAGATGGCCATGGTACATAACCCTAATTGTACTAAGGGACCTATTATGCAAATGAGTTATTCTTCATTTCATATCAGGGAATGATATTCGCAGTAACATTTATTGCATAATGGCTCGTCGTATGCTCGCATGTCCAACATGGGTCGCTCTCTTGTTGCAGATAAATTAAACAAGGAGGGGGTGACTCTCCCCAAAACAAAGATTTTTAAGTGAAGTGTAGTTTTTGGTCAAGTTTGCTTTAGCATTCAAAAATTTTATTGGTTATCACTTTTTAGGTATTTTTCTGATATAATACAACATCTAACGAGTTTTCCAATTTGCTTGGTTATTTTAATCTAATAAAATTGTGGGAGGAAGTCGGAGAATCCAATGAGCAATCAAATAAAATGATGCATGTAGAGATAAAATTGTGAACCTTGCTTCAATGCTCTACATGTAGGGTGATCCGAGCATAAAATTAAGATAGAAATAAAACTACTTATATGATGCACGATCGAATCTTCCTTAGATGAGCAACTTCTATTACGTGAAGAATGTTAGTTAACTAATCAGATAAAAGACATGAGTCCGATCTTGCGAGTCACTTGGATTATTTACAACAATTGTTTTTTTTGCAAAAATGAATAAATCTATCTACTATAACAGCCTTCTAACCTCCTCTGCTCCTCCTCGAATGCGGTCTCCTCCAAAAGCAAATCGAGTCATCCTCGGACGACTCCTCGCACAAAAAATGAAATAGAAGAATGTCATAAAGCAGTTATAACATATAGATAAAAATAATAAAAAGCTGAAATCTAACTACTCTGCCTTAATCTTCCACAACGGTGCCATTTTGATGAACGTCCAAGTGACTCGGGAGTACGAAAATAATCAAAGGTCGTTGTGACCAAAATCACTCAGCTTGGTCAACGATAAAAATAAACCAATCAAAGATAAATAAAATAAATGTAAGTAGTCTTGCTATTGTATTTACCTGGTATAGCGATCAAGGTCGAACACAAGGAGCACGATTTAAAAACCAAGTAGTCAAATTTCCAAGAAAAATATTTTTTTAGTGGTTTTTCATATTTCTAATTTTTGAATAAAAGCAAGCATAATACACACAAGACACACACAATACTCTTTTATATTTTTCAAAAAAGTAAAAATATTCTGAAAATCACTAAGAAAATATTTTTGGGTTTTATAGGTTTTGATATGTTTTTGGTAATTTTTGTGGATTTTTGAGATGTTTTTTTTGAATTTTTAAAAATTGAACAGTGCTAAAAATGCAAAACAGTGCACGACCAAGAATAGTTTGCAAATTAAAAATACTTAAAGTGGCCAAAATTCCTGGATGATAATTTTATAATAAAATAGGAGGAAAAGACCACAAATAGAGATTGAAAATAAATTTTTGGATTTTTCTTTGATTTTACACAAATTTTATAAGATTTTGGGTCTTTTGTAATTTTTAGGGTTTTAGGAGGAATTTTCAAGCAAAATTTATAGTGGAAGTAGAACACAATAAAAGACAACTATATAATTTTTTCTGGAATTTTTCAAGGATTTTTCAAATTTTTATAATTTGTACAACTCAAATAGGTCTATTTTTTAGTGATTTTTGAATTTTTAATAATTTTAAATACAACCAAATTGGCAAAAAAATTAACACATCAATAACAAGCACACATAGTTAACAAGAATTTTTGCAGAATTTTTTGGAACCAATTTGCTATTTATTTTGACTAATAAAGACAGGAAATTAAAAACATTTCACAGGCACCCAAAAGTGAATACTTTAACTTTTAGGATCAAACAAATAACAAATGTTAACACTCCAGGGTCAAAGCTGCAAACAATCCACTAAAATCATACACCGCACGTGATCCAACCTCACAAGGGTATAAATGCAATTAATAAAACTTAACATTAATGCAATAAATAGCAGAAAAATAAAGGCACAAGATGCAAAAAAACCAGCAAAGCACATGGGGATACACGTTACACAAACCCAAAAGGACTAAAATGCAAATATAAAAAGGAGAGGGTCTAATTAGCAAATGATTTTAACTACAAGTTTTATTTACTGGACTAATGTTGTGGCGCACGCCCGAGGAGGCAGAGGTGGATAGCTCTGATATTCCCCTGGAAAGTGAACTGACGGCTCTGCTCTTGTCGGGGATGTGAGTGGCAGAGGCGCCGACGATCTAATCTAACGACTCAAACGCTGCACCTCGATCAACTTTGATTTGATTTGGCAAAGGTCTGCTCATACGACGGTGAGAAGAGGGTATGTAAGAATAGCTCGCTGGGGAATTTCGACCTGCGATATCTAGAGCTCAAGTGGTCAGATCGAAGCTCCCAAGGGTTCGACGTTGTCGTGAAGCCCTTCTGCGTTCACCAAAATGCTTGGATGGAGGAGTTGAGGGTTGGATGGTCCAAATGGAGGTGCTTCACCTAGCGTTGCTGCGTCGGCACAACTGGGGCTCCAATTGGCCTCCTTGCGTGATCAAAACCTGCAAGGGATATGGAGACTTAAACGGGACTCTCCAGTCACATTATTGCATAGCGAAATAAGGGAACGCGACAAGGAGTGGGACTTGGGTTTCCGGGCAAAGGCGGGGGAAGGAAACCCAACCTCAATCTTGCTCTGAAGAGCAAGCCTAAGGGGTAAAGGTTGCGTTGGATGATGAAGGGTGAGTCGCGGGGTCGTTTTATGCAGATGAATGTGGGTAACGGGACCCGATGGTCAGAGTTGGTGAACTACGGCGGAGATGAAATGGAATGATCGATCGAAATTGGAAGTGTGGATGATATAGACTGTACCTAAAGCTTCTGGGGATCTCAGCATTGTTAGGAAATTGTGCGATGAAGGTTGTGGCCTCAGCCGGGCTGTGACTAGCCAAGGAGGCTAAACGTGATGGAGCTCCGACCATGTAGCTTGAGCTGCATCGATTCATCTCCAATCTACACTCCAAAGGTTGATCTAGGAAGATATCACTCAGCTGGAGGTGGATAGGGGGAAGAAGGGTGACGAGGTACGAGCTGAGGAGCTGGAGGAGCGGATGAGAGGATTTATAGGAGTGACCAAGGGTTCAGAAAGATTGGAGCAGAACATAGAACCCTAGGGTGATCTGGTTGTTCCTAGTGATCAAGGATTGTGTATTTTAGGGATATAATCAGGCGTAAGAATCGAGGGGAATGGAGGTCTGACTAGGGCGCCAGAAATTGGAGAAGAAGCTTTGATGAGACACGTACGGACCCGTCCAGGCTGAGAGGAGACTTTGACCGGGGTCAACGTTCAGATGTGGACCAATAGCAATTCAAATCTACAAAAAATGAAAGAATAATGAATATAAAATAGTAAATTATTTTAAAATAAAAAGTGTATAAAATAAAAATGATGTATTATGTTATAAACTATTTTTCTATGATTTTTAATTATTTTTTTATGAAAAATATAAATAGGTTATATACATTATTATGTGTTATACAGAGGTGTATTATACCTATGTATTATGTACAAGTATTTTGTTTTATTTTTTTGCAAAAATAATATTTATTTTATATTTTATTTATTTACAAAATAATTTAAGGAATATAAAGATTTTTATTTGATTTTTATAAATTAATTAGGTTTGTAAAGTAAATAGGCATTATGTTATATACATGTGTCTTTTTGTATAAGAAATTGTTGATTTTATTTTTATTTTGTTTTTCTCATTTTTATTTTATTTCTAAGTCTATATGCAAGTGTATAAAAAGAATAGGATATTTATATTTTGTCAATTATCAAATAAATAAATATTTTAAAGTATAGGTGATATGTACAATACCTTGTGTACCCTTATCTCTCTACTTATTTTCTCTGCGATCAGGTTAAAATTTTGACCTTCTCCTAGGGTTTGGATCACTTGTATTTATTGTAAATACATCGTTCTTTTTGTTTTCTCTTTATTCTTTTATTTTTTTCAAAATAAGTGCTAATTATGAGATATTAACACTTGTATGCATAGAGTTAATTTATTGTATTTACATGTATTTATAGATGGTTTTTCTACAAGAAAGAGCTAAAATAAAAGAACAAGAATGAGAATCATAGATTCATCAATATTAGATATTTAATATCTTATAAGTTATTTTCAATTTCAGGAACAATATATGGCCCTTAATGTTGAGAAGTGGCCAGTACTCCGTGAGACCAACGCCGCCCATTTGATAAAACCTTAGGGAAATATGTAATTCAACATAATTTTAAGACTAAATATGTATACCTTACATATTATATGGTTATTAAATTTCACTATAGATTTTGGATGAGAGGGACATTGGTTTTGTCAATAGGAAGCAGACACTTGGTGGTCTTCCTCCATATTATGTGGAGGAACATCAACACTCTTACTGTTCTTATGGCCAACCATCATATTCCCAACCTCAGCGATCAAAGCAACAATCACAATCAATGGTCTCAGATGGCAATGATGGTGAACCAAGTAACCATGCTGCAATAAGATTTCACTACATACATGATCTAAGTGTATTCTAAATATTCAATTTTCTTCTTTACTTGATTACATTTATTAAATTCTGATAGATCACAATGATCACCAATGTTTCAAGAGGATAATGAAGAAGAGAGAGAGAGACAGAGAGAGAGAGAAAGTGAGAGTGAGATAATGGAGGAAGAGACTGATCTTGAAGAAGAAACACGGATGTATGCATGGTTTAAAGAAATGGAAAAAAAAGAAAAAGAAATCAAAGCAGAGTCTGATTTCTAAGATCTTTCGGGCGAAAAAGAAGTGAATAAGCTTTTCTTGTTAGTATAATAGAGAATGATTTTTCATTTATATTAACATTTAAATGGTGTTTTATGTATTTTATCTACGTACAATAATTTTATGCTTTCCATTGATTTTTTATCTATTTAATTCGAAATAATATTGTTGAATATTTGTTTCTTATAAATTATCTTTGATGTAGACGATGCAGTATATACAAGATCTAATCATATCTTGGATATTCAGCCACTATCCTGGGTGTAAACACCAACAATGGTTTAGAGTAGGTAGTACAAATTCGACGAGGTTTCAAAACCTCGAGGAACCTGTAATTTTTTTGCAGTTTTGTTTTGGGCGAGCACGGATGCTCACTAAAATCTCTCACCCATTGGTAACTATAATATCACTTAAGATGGGTTGGGCGAGCACAAGGGTGAGTACATTGTGCTCGCCTGTTTTCACTGACGATGACTGAGAATGCACATGTGCTTGCACGTTCCAGATTGCATCTAGCCATGTAGCATGCACAAAGTGAGCAAGCACATGAGCCCGCCTAGTGTTTTAGCGAGCACTTTATGCTTATGTATTGATCACTCATCGTGAATAAACATGATCGCCGATACTACGTTTTTTGTAGTCTATACAGAGATGAAAAAACTATAAACCAAACTTCAAAGATCAGTATATTCTTTATATAAACTCATATTGAACCAAACTCACGTCCATTATATTTCAAATTAAATTATCTATCTAATGAAGGTGGTTCATTAAAAATGGAGTTAAGATACAAAATATATATTTGTATATAATATTAATATATTTTATTATTTTTATTTTCACTCTTCTTATGATTTTAAATAGTTGTATATATTATTCAAAACATACTAAAAACATAAACATAAATAAAAATAATTAAAAGACACTAAAATAAATAATACAATATAAAATATAAGTATAGCATTTCTATAATGTGTGTACATACAATTATTTATGCAGATAAATACAATCATCAAAATAAAATAAAAATATATAAATATGTATTTAATAATATTATAAATATATAAAATATTCAAATAACAACAACAACAAAGCCTTTTCCCACCATTAAGTAAGTTCGGCTACGTGGATTCTTCGCCTCCATTCAGATCTATCTTGGGCCAATCTTGGGCTTATATCGAAAAAACTAAGATCCCTTCGTATGGTCTCTTTCCAACACTTCTTGGGCCATCCTCGCCCTCTCTTAGACAGCTCAGCATCCCAACACTCGCATCTCCTAACTGGTGCATTAGTTGATCTTCTTTGCAAATGTCAAACATCTTAAGCGGTTTTCTCACGTCTTATCCTCGATCAGAGCTACACCAACTTTCTTTCTGATAGCAGCATTCCGAATCCGATCTTTACGTGTGTGTGTGTGTGTGTCCATACATCTACCTTAGCATTTTTATTTCTGCTACATTCATTCTCTACACATGTCTATGGTTCACAGGCCAACATTCAGATCCATAAAAGCATAGCAGGTCTCACGGTTTCTTTGTAAAACTTTCCTTTAATCTTTAAAGGAATTTTCTTATCACAGAGAACAACAAAGGCTCCTTTCCACTTTAGCTAGCTTGCATTTATTCTATTAATAACATCTCCATCAATTTCCCCATCATGTTGCACTATAGATCCCATAGATCTAAAGGAATCTCTCTTCTGAATGTTATCATCACCAATCTTCACCTCGATTCCTTCACCATTGCTTCCATCAAAGGTGCACTCCATATATTCCATCTTAGCCCTTCTTATATAAAATCCTTTACTCTCGAACTCATGTCTCTAGACCTCAAGCTTCTCATTTACTCCATCTCTATTCTCGTCAATTAACACAATATCATCAACAAATAACATACACCAACGTAACTCATCCTGAATGTGACTGGTCAACTCGTCCATAATCAAAGTAAAAAGAAATGGACTCAAAGCAGAACCTTGATGTAAACCAATGTTGATGTTAAAATATCCAGTCTTCCCACACGGGGTCCTTACACAAGATAAAGTGGTATCATACATGTCCTTTATGAGGTTAATGTTAGGATAGGTATCTGTCTTTTCTCCAACACTCTCCACAATATTTCTCGTGGGACAAAATCATAAGCCTTCTCCAAATCAATAAAGATCATGTGGAGGTTCTTCCTTTTAGCTCTATAAAGCTCCATTGTTCTCCTAAGCAAATGGATGGCTTCAGTCGTTGAGCGACCTGGCATGAATATGAATTGGTTTTCTTTTACATTGAAAATTTACCTCAACCTTCTTTCGATCACACGTTCCCAAATTTTCATAGTGTGATACATCAGCTTGATACCTCTATAATTTGAACAATTTTGAATGTCTCCTTTATTCTTATAAAGAGACACCACGATACTCCTCCAATCTCAGGCACTTTCTTGCTTTGCCAAATAACATTGAATATGATAATAATATTAAAAGTATAAAATAAAAATAAAATATGTAAGATATAGATATAAACCTATAAATATACATGTAAAAATTAACACCTGACAAATAACGTTGTAAAAATAAATAAAAAGCTTAGAAAAATATTTTGAAAAATAATACACATTTCCATGTTTTAAGTTTACTTAATAAAATTGTTTACTATTTATTATTGAATTGATATGGGATTTATATTAATGAGAGCATTTGTTTTGTTGACCTCCCAGTAAAGTATACCAGCCTACCATCTGACCATGTCAGAATGATGACCTACTCTCTTCTCCAATTTTTACACCATCTCACATGCCTTCTTCTACCTCGATTTCATCACCTTTCTGATCATTCCTCAACCATCTTCCACTCCATGCCCAATGGATCCACCAACCTCTTCTCCTTCACACTTAACACCCCTCATGGGATCGCCAATTTCCACATGTATAAAGTCCACCCTCCACCTCCATTTCGCCTTTTGATATATTCAGCTCCACCGTAAGCCCAAGGAAACCCCTCTGAGTTGAATCCTTGGTGACAACAAGTGGTTCCTAGGTGGTTCCATCGACGAGGACAAGGTGGTTATGATGTTGATCCAGGTGTTCAACAAAGCTTCTCAAGGAAGGCTTCTTCGCTTCTAGTTATTCCTGATGAAGCATAGGAGCGATGTAATTTATTGTATTTTCACTTCTTAACTTAGACATAGTGTCAATTTAGTTGAATTTCATGTTAGTTAGCTTTGATTTATCAAATATATGTTCGTACGAGCATTAACCCTCGGTCATTGTTCCACCGTGATCCACCTTGTTTCCGCCCCATCAGAACATCCCAACATCCTCCCATCGATTCTTCATAAAAATCCCTCTTCCAATTCAACCTAATTTTGTAAGAATTGGTGAATTAGATCTACATCTCCGTCGCTCAACAGAGATTGCTGCTCCCCTTTATTCTTTGTGTGTAGAACCATCATTTTCTATCGAGATCCTATCCCTCAAGCCACTTGACGTTTTTGTGCAGGAATGAGAACCCGGGAGATCACATGAAGCTCATATTGGTCGAAGGACCTTCTCCAAGGTTTCCTAAAGAAAAAAAAGACTCCAAGCCTTTTTCGATGAATCTTGGACTAGACTACCCCCCCCTATAGTTGTAGGAAGGTCCCAGGAGAGTAATGGACTGATCAAAGGTGGAAGAGAATACCAAATCAAGGAGGTAATAGGGACTGAAGTTCTTGAGGGAAGAGCTTCTTCTCTGTTCTTCCAGGCTATCTTCTCACCGTTGAATCAAGAACATCGGACTAGATCTAATTTGGGCCATCAAATTTAATCAAAACGGTGCCCACTCCATCATCGTGAGACTCACGTAGTGCCACATGGAGACCCATGGACCACACGTCTCTGCCCCCGCATGCCCGTCACATGTTCTCCTAGGTATATTGCATAAATCCCCATAAAGTTTTTTAATATTTAGTCTTGTAAAATAAATTTTAAGTTTATTATTTTTGTATGAATTGCAGCTGGACCCCCAAGTTCGATTGTATTTACACTCAGATCCTCTTGCCTCAAATATTGCGCGACGTTAGGCATTGTAAAATTGTTGTGTACCCATATATTATCTAGATCTCTTCTGTAATGAATTTATAGTTTATTAAAATTGCAAATTGGGTCCTTTGTCTATAACATTTTTCTTGTTTTTTGTGCATATTAAATATTTTATTGTTCTAAAAACAATAGGAAAATTATGATAAATGACTGAAATCATGATTGTTCGTGTATAATTTTGATGTAGACATTTAGCTATCTTCTTATTTTCCAAAAATCCAAGAACATGCATTTTCTCCCTATCAAAATTTAAAAACCCATAAATTTATAAACCTTTTAAAAAAATTCCAAAAAACTATTATATATATATATTATTATATATTTTACTACACATCCAAAATCATAAAAAAGTACAAAAAATAAAAACATAACAATCACAAACCCCTAAATCCTTAAAAATAGGAAAAGTTATATAAAAATCCAAAAATATATCTTTTATTTGTGAATTTTCTTCGTTACGTATGATATATTAAAAATACTTTGACGTGAACTTTGAACTATTATATATTTATTAAACCTAAAATTATGTCAGATATTTATTTTATACATTGTTTTTTATATTTAACTACTTTAAAATAAATAAAAATCGGAAAAATATTCAAAAATCTTCAAAAATAGAGAAAAATATATAATAAACAAAAATGTTTTATTTTTGAATGTTTTATATATCTTTACTTAATAACAAATATACAAATGAGGCGAAGGGCCGACCATTGGTGTTGGATTGGAGACCAGCTGCTCGACAGTTAGGCATGAGGGATAGGAAGGGATGAGGCATGGGGAGGCATGGTCAAGAAGAGTGAGGCTAACGTCAGCCCCCTGGGTGTTGACGTTAGACTTCATCCCCCTGGGTGTTGATGTCAGACATCATCCCCTTTTTGTTTTTTTAAAAAATCTATTGTATATAATAAATGAGATGGGCTTTTAGACCATTGTGACCTACAAATAAAAAACTAGAAACTATGAATGTGATTAAAACTCAAAAAAATAAAGATAACTTGTTAGTAATTAAATATATTTATTTATAAAGATAATGAGAGGAAATGAGCATCTTCAAGAAGTGTCCTTTTATTTTATTATTTTATTATTTTTTCAACTTTCATTATTTCCTATTTTTATCACTTTTTAAATGTAAATGATGTGAAAAGATAAAAGTAAAATTATGCACAAAATGATGTGAAAATATGATAAGATGAACTCAATATTTTGCTTAGTTCTGACATTTTAATATTATAATTTGGTGATTCATCATACCCCCATGCTTAATCACGCTAGTCCCGAGAAATACAAATATTTGCTAAGAGAAATAGAAAATGATAGGAGAATGCAAAACGAGTATTTACAGCAGACACACCCACAAAGTCTTGAGTTTTTAAGCCATGTTTAACAGATAACAAACATAGACTGAGTCAACCTTTAAATTAATAATGTGTTCAAGCTCCCATTATATTTGAGTATTCAATTCAATAGACCTCGAGTTCTATCAACTTTAGTCGGTTCCACCTTATGTCAAAGTCAGATCATTCTGATCAACATATATTATGTTGATTTTGATTTGTGTGTGAATGTTATAGCTCTTCCCAACTTGCGAGACAAGTACCCCATGAAACCTTAAGCAAGGTACCATGAGATTCACAAAATCTAAAGATTATATTATCTCTAAGTCTAGGCTTATTATCATTTCACCTTAATCTGTCAACAAAAGAAGATGGATGCAAATTGTAGAGATCTCGGATTTTTTGAGGGTTTTCCATAGACCGCTTTGGTCGGTTGCTCTCATTTTTTTCCAAGTATAACCCAGTGCCTCTTTAGTCTCTTTTAAACTAATAGCAAGATTTGTCTACTACTTGGCCAATTTTGTAGAACCAGGATATTTGACTATATTTTTCTTTGGTAGATCTTTGCTTTGCTTTTGCATTTTTGGGAATAGGCGACCGTTATTATTCTTTATTTTTTATAGGATTTTGTGGAATTTGGTATCAAGAGTTATCTATATAAAATGTGACTTTCATATACATGTAGAAGATAAGTTTGTTGATAGACCCTGACTAATAGAGAATAAGTGGTTCCTAAACTTAGATCACTAAACTTTTCAAAATCCAAGATTCAGAGTCACTCCCTTCCCTTTCTAGAGATTGAAACAATCCCTTGTACAATCAAACTAAGTTGAACTAAGGTGTAAGTTGTAGTTTGTTCAAAAATCAATCAGGAGTAAAAGAGTGCTCTAGCTATCAAGATGATCTATTTAGACCTCTATTTTGGTCATCACATAAAATTATCAAAACTCAAGGAATTAAGTCTAAAATGCAGCTGAAGAACCTGAATACTTAAACCTAATGAAATGTTCCTAATTTAAGTGTAGTAAAGTCTCCTTAGTCTAAGTACGAAACATGTAAAAAAATAAGCTTTACATCCCAAAATGTTAGGAAAAATCAAAGAAAATATTTTTGGAATTTTGAAAAAAAAGTTTGTTTTTTCAAAAAAAATATTTTTGGGAATTTTTGCAAAATTTTATGAGATTTGGTTATATCAAAAACAATTTTAGAAAAATATGAAAAATGATGCAATGTTTTTTTGAAAATGGTAGAGAATTTTTAAATTTCTAAGTTTTTTTTGAAAATAATGCAATAAGAAGAGAAATATTTTTGGATTTTATAAAAATAAAAGAAATGTAAAACAAAATGGAATGCATGAAATTAAATGAAATGTATTTTTTTAAAAGTGATAAAATTGAAATGGCATGCATGAAATGTGATGCATCCCCATGCTAAGAATGAATCATGTCCCCATGGCGATAAAACGTCAAAACATAGAATGTGTGACAACACAAGTGGAGAGAATGCAAGTTGCAAATGATCAAAGATGCTTTTTCATTATTTTGTAATTGATTTTGCACTTTTTTATGGGGTTTTTCTCGTAATTATGTTGAGCAATAATTGTGAGAAATGAAGTATAAAAAAATGCAAGATGGAGAAAATACTTGAAAGATAACTGTACGTTTTGTTCCACGATGTGTGTTGGTTTTAACACCCCTATTTGGGCTCCAGGATTAGTAATACATTGTGTCTCGAGAGTATGTGTATCATCCGTGTTTAGAAAACAATGATGATGTACAGAACTTGGCTCAATGAACAATGTGGAAATGTGGTTACCTTTGTGACGCTTGTAATTGATGGGTGGGACCAACAACATGAGGCTTGGGTGAATGATTGATTTTATTGGTATGAGAAATGACATAGTTGATTTCATGTGAAGATGTGAGCGAAAAGGGTGGAGTTGATTTTGAAAGAAATGCCTCCGATCGGTATTTGGGTGATGTATAGGAGGGGATAGTTCAGACAATATGTGAGTCATCAATCGAGAAGTAGTATGATAAGTTATTATCAAGATCTAATCGGTAAAAATTTAGTATATCAATGTTTGTCATATAAGGTCAGTTATCAGTTATATCTTGTTCCTCAAAAACATTTGATAAATCTATTGTATATCCACCCACGTGATTAACATGATTTTTCCAAATGGCATCCTTTTTATTTAGATAATCAATGATATGTCCATGTTGTTGAGTGATTTCCTTAGAATCATTAAGAGAATCTAAGGGCGGGTTGGTGGGCTCATGTTCATTTTTCCTTCAACAGTTTCTCTCGCTTATGATGAGTTTGATTATCCTCAATATCATCTGATCCCAAAGATGAAATTAATTTGGTAGTTGGTTAATCATCCTTAATTTTTCTAATCTTCCAAATTTCAAAAAATGTGGTGATGTTAGATGAGGACTTAGGGTGAAAGACCAAGCAGAAAGGGTCATCTTTCCCGGAGGTCATGGTATCGGAGTGGGAAATTATGTGTTTGCCCCTACGAGAGTCATAATGGAGGACTTCCAACATCTAGTCAGGGGTAAATGGGGAACATGTAGCCGCAACTCAATCTGAAGCTCTTGATCAAAACTCACATTAATTTTAGTCTTGTCTTTGTCCTTAAATTCAATTTTTCATTTTTTTAGCAAATTTGTAATCAACATCATCCTCATATTATTTCTCAAATAGAAATTTATCCTCAGATTCATCATCAACCTCATCATCAGATCTATCCCCAATATTAATTTTGATTTCATTATTGAATTCTTCTAACAAATCATCGTCATCATCATTAGAATCTATGCCATTATCATTATCAGAATAAAATTCATTATTATCCTCATATTCATCCTCAACGTCATCTGGTTCATCTCTTGATTTATCGTCCGCATCATAACTCATTATCCAAGAACATGAATTCAAAATTAAAATTTTGGCAGACAACTCGAATACTTCAATCTCTATTTCATCAGATTGAGGAGGGGTCATGATAAGAGTCTCATCATGAGACTCGTTATTGTCACCATTTATTTCAACCATTGGAATAACAACATAATCAATAATTTTTTTAGACCACTCATCATAAGAACTTCCATTGGAAAAATCATTATTCTTTATCAAAGATTCAAGTTTGATGTGTTGTTCGATAGGAATTTCAATTAAAACTAGGTTCAAACAATGTGCCAAAGGGATCACCTTGATGACATAATCATTTCACTCAGGGTCATGTTGAGCCAAAGGCTAAAGAATGGTATCCAAAATTATTCCTAAAAAATGTTCATTGAAATCCTCGATTTAATGTGGTTCTAAAAATTTTTGTATTTAGTCCAACTCTATATTTTTCTCACCAAAATCTTCTCATATTGTCCTAGAAAATTTTCCTCATACTCAGGTTGATATGTGATTGTGTTTTCCAATTCATCCCAAGTTGAGTTATGCTCGAGAATTCCTTGATAAAAAATATTCCTATTCTAAATCATTGTATCTGAAACCTTGAGTTGGTGGCAAATAGGTGTTCACGGATTTTAGTTAATGGACGAGTATTCTCCTCTTGTTGTATTTCAATATTCATCTCAAATTTTTCATTAAATTCAAGAGGTATCAAAGCACTCAAACATTATCTCGTCAACCTGGTTGGTAAGTAGGGGTGCTAATCGAATCAAATACCTTCGAATCCACCGGGATTCTAATTCAATTCATTAAAAAAGTTTCGAATCCGAACTTGAATTGAATTTAAATGAATTTGCTAACTTAAATTCAGATTCAATTCATTTTGAGTTTATGAGATTCAAATTCGATTCATTTTATTTAGAATTTGAAATATTAATTGATGTTTTAGACTTTATATAAATAATATTATATGAAGAATAATATAAAGATTTTATTGTTTTATTCTAATTTTGGATATATATTACTAAGATAAATTGAAAAAACTATATAATTAAGGAAAATATCAAACCAATACAGTACAATCAATAAAAGTACTAATTTTTACAATTATTACCTCTCTTTTACAATATAAATCTACTCTGTTTTCTATGATGAAGAAATATATATATATATATATACAATATAATTATATGTGCCTATCAAAGAGATAAAATATCAACGACAAAAAAGACGAACGCATTACAATTACCATTGCATGTTAAAGCAAGACAAGATCAAACATATATAGAAAGTTGGTATAAATTAATATTATTATTTGAAATATTGGGAATAGTAAAAGATAAGTGCGAAAAACTATTCCATGACAATGAAATATACAATATTTTTGGCGTACAAACGAACTTACATTATGGTAAGAACTTGTACATTACTCATGTGATGATAAATGCCATCGTGATAATGATAATCAACATGGATTTCCATGTAAGGAAAATCAAAACAACAAAAAAGCAGAGCAAGATATCTAGATAAATTTCGAACCACGACAAATATTGAGGAACATGAAATAGTAAAACCATCATTTTCACATGCTAGGAGAAAGGCCGCCATAATCTATCATGGGTTTTTGTGATCTTTGGTAGATAATGAAAAGGGTAATGGAAAAGATAGTGCAAGAAACGTGAGAACATATAAATAAATGTGTGGTGACGAATTACAATAACAAACTTAAACTTTTTATCTTTCTTTATAGATTTTATTATAAATATTTTTACTATTTTTATTCAATATTTAATCTGAATTTCCTTCTAATAGGACATAGTCCTTCCAAACTTCAGGAATTCCATTAGTAGAATATGTATACAATTTATATTATAATGTGTAGTTTTAATGTTTGTATTATAATGTGCAGTTTTGTGTGCGGTTGTAATAGAAATTGTATATGTATTCTACTAAAGTGTTGTGTTTTCTACAAAAAGAGGTTGACCTTCATAAACTTAGAAAGGGTGCATCCTATTAGAAGGACACCTTATTTAGTCTTTTACTAATAAGATTACATTACATGCATGCATATGCATACATATTAATGTGGGTATGGCTTAGAGTGCTTTGTGGTCCTCTTAATGCCTCAAAATTTTGAATAGCATGCGAAGATTGATTATTGTACTTATACAAAGTAACTGACACCTAATCTATTGTCAGTAGGCTAAAATAATAAGTAAAGGCGTGAAATTAGATGTTTAGTATAACCGATGCATGAAGGATCCACATCTCTGACTCGTAACATATTTCAGAGCCAAAATACTTAAGCTTAGTTATAAAGGAGAAAGGAAAGAGATCTAATCTCACTAGGGAGCCTATGTTGCATATACACATCATGCATTGACAAGTCAAGTCGATTTAGAGTGAGAGTATGGAAATCGTAGCGGTGAAATCTGAACAATGATAAATCATATCATTGGAGCCTATATATGGTTAAAAGTTTAAAAGTAACTAGTTAATCACTATAGTAAGTTGGTTTGAGAGTATCTTTAAATGCTTGCACGTGTTATGCTTAGTGATATAATGCAAATTCTAAATCTTTCAATGTAAAGGAGCGTCTTAACTTTTCTAATACATATTCATATGTTTTATTCTGCATCTATTTACTTACAAACAAATTCAAAAATGGATGTAAACCTTTTGATGTAATTATGATATCATTTCTTGTCCAAGAATATTCAGACAGATCTGAATTGACCTAAAGTGGGGTTGTTACATTTATGGATATAAATATGTGTGTATTATATGTATGAATGTATATACTATGTATAAGAATATAAATCATGGATACATACACACGTATGTATTTTCATGTAAATATCGAATCGAATTATTATCGAATGAATTCATGTTAATTCAGATTCGATTCATTTGGAAATCGAATCCACAAGTTAAATTCAAATTCAGTTCATTTGAATTCGAGCCGAACTTTTTTCGATTTTTTATCGAACGAATCCTAATCGAATCCGAATGATTCAGTTCAATTAGCAGCCCTATTGGCAAGAGGTTGAGGTGGACAAGGGGTGCAATAAGTTAATGATGTATATCCATACCAAGATTCGGATTGGTCATACATCACCGAGTTGTTAAATTCAACACTTGGGTAGGAGAATAATTGAGATTGTAAAGAGAATTGAATTTATCGGTATTTGAATCATTTGGGTTGACTTCTCCAATTGGGGTTGGGTTGTATCCTTAAATTTGTTTGTGAATTGATGTAGATCGAGTAATCTTCCTGATAAGATGATTGATATTGTGAAGAGTAGTTTGAATATTGCGATGCAGAGTTGGTATCTAACATACTCTTCATGTAGTCATAGATTTGTTTATTAGGAGTCATTTCCAAAGAGATCACAAAACAAACACAAAAAAACATCGATTCACCAACACATGAGTTGTCGCAAAATCGATTATCTTCTCAATTTTTTATTGCAATTCAAAGCAAGCACAGCAATAGTCTTGATGAACCTAATTATGAATATTGATTGACCTAAATTTTTTTGACTAGTTGTGTCTACTTCCAGTCAATATGGGTACAAGTACGACCTTAAAATGGCTACATGTGTTACTTAAGGATAACGCCTAAGGTGGTGTCCTTGAACCACCCAATCTGCTAATGGAGACTATAGTTCCCTCAGTGAGAAGTAACTAGTCGTTTTATAATTAAGTAGTCAAAAATTTGACAAGGATTTGGGCTCTGACCTAGGATTCATTTTGTGCATGTGAGGTTGTGTTCAATATGAAACAAGCAAACACTTCATATCACTTTAGTCTGAGTTGCACGGTGATTTTTGGAACTTATCTGATTAGGCGAGCAACCCAATTGTGATATTGTTTAATTAGTGAGCAAAGAGAGAGGCCACAAAGATGACTGCATGAGGAAGTTGATATTTTAATTTTCAGAAAATTTTTTAATGCACAAAAATGCATGCACAAAAAAATGACTAAGTGATTGAAATGATTTTACAGTGTACAGCTTGGTGGATCTAGAATTTGAGCAAGAGATAATAAGAGAGAACAAGAGAGTGTGAGAGATCCAACCTTTTTTTGGATTTTTTACATGAAATAAAAGACAAATGAAATTAATTTACAAAATTAAAATAAAAAGATAAAAATTCCAAAATAAATTGCATAAAGTTGCCTAGTCCCCCCAGGGTGCCAAAATGAAACCATGATTTTTCATACACTAAGAAGTGTGTTTTGCAAGTGCCATTGTCTACATGCATGAAAACTGAGAGAATTCATGTAAAATTTATTCAACTACAAGCCAATATATATCAAATAATGTATAGGGAAAGTAGAGGATCAATCCACAGAGACTCGGACTTTTTACGGGAATTTTTATTCTATTTACAAAGGAATTTTTCATTGACTCAAATTGAATCATATATTTACTTTGATCATGGGAACATAAGTTGTCACAACAATTTCGACATCTTAAGGATCGTACAGGAATCATTTGGGAATTTTTCAATTTTTTCTGTATTTTTGGTGATTTTGTAAGTACGAGGGGCCTGAGTGGACTTTTCAGAAAGTTAAGGGTACGAATGCAAATAAAAAATAATTATAATGGTAGAATTTTAATTATAAAATTGATATAATAGAATTGAAATTTACTAAATTTCAAAAAAAAAGATTAATGTATAAATTGTAGAAGAAAATTGAGAAACTTTAAGAAATTGTAAAAAACGTCCCTTGATAACATAAATGAAAATAAAATTATGTTGAAGGATTTTGCGATGGTCTAGAAATCTCACAAGGAAATCCAGTTGATACGTTGACCGCTCATAAAACCCTATTTCAAACAACAATTAACCCACAACAAATAATCAAGAAATGAAATAAAAGTGGTGAGTTAAAATTTATTTTATTTAACTCTACAACAAGATGTGTATAGTGTGCAAATATGTCTAGAGTGTCGAATACAAGGAGCAAGCATGATAAATTGGGCAATGAAGCACAAATGTGATTGTGAAGTATCTCTCTATGTGTTCTTTTTGTGGGTTAAATTTTTTATTTTAAATTTTTTTTTCATTTTTATTTTTAATTTTTATTTATATTTTCTTTCTATATTTTTATATTTTTTCTTTGTATAAAGATATATAATATATATAATGCAATACAGTATATATATGTACACAATATAAGCTAGGATGGATATAAATAATAATCAAAATAAAGAAAATAAAATATTTTTGGGGTTCAAATAAATTTTAGTTTTGTTATTTTTTAGCAATCTTTTCTAATGTTTATATATTTCTGAAGTCAAAAATTCCCTAAAATATGTTTTAATTAAAATAGGCTAAAATTGAAATCGAAATTAAAATTATAAAATGATATCCAAAAGTTTCTAAATCAATTTAATATGATAAGGATAACATACAGATAATGCAAACACAGAAAATATAGTTTTTGGTATTTTTATATTTTTAAAAAGATTTTAGGGGTTTTTAATTTTTAAGCATTTTCTTTTATAATTTTTAGGAAGTTTTGGTCTGGGTTTATAAAATAACTAATTAAATATAAAATATATATTTTGGAATTTTTCAATAACCTTTATATTTTTATGGATTTTCTCATGTAGACAGAGACAAAAAAGGATTACTTTTTATTTTTAAAAATATTTCATGAGTCCTCAAAATGCAATGTAAAAATATAGCATGAATCAACACATTAGCAAGCACCCTAATTTTTTGGGATTTTTTAGAGCAAAATTAATATTTAAAAAAATAGAGATAATAAAGATAAACTACATTACTAGTAAAGGCATTTTTTGTAAATAATAGGGGCCTCTATGCACTTTCACCAAACATACATAACTAGATTTCAAAGTTCTTGGGCCAACCACAAATATCCAAAACTACGAGGTCCCCTTGCAAAATGCATGCACCTCACGGATGCAACACGTGAGGTAACGTGGTCAAGACCTAAATGCAATTATTAGAAGCTCAGGGGCCTACATGCAAACTACACAAAAATATAATCATGGTAGAGAAATGTTTATGGTTTAAATATTAAATACAAAAATCCCCTGGGTTAAGAGTGTAAAATACCCGAACAAATGAGGCATCGAATGGCGGATATTATTCCACTTGACACGTGTCCATCTCTTGGTGAGCGATACCCCTTCATAGATACTCGACCAGGATTAGATGGCCTCAGATGATTGGACAGTGCAAGAACACTGGTGTGATCTGGGCTGAGGCCTTGATCTGACAACGGAGAGCTAAGTTGGAAGAACAAGGACAAAATCCATGGAGGCAAAATTTTCCGATCTCGATCTCCCTCCTTTGATGGTCCTTTGAGCTTCGAAATGGCCCAACCACCTCCTGTAGGACTCCTTTATCGATTGGAAGCTTCAAAATGCTTCGGTGATCACCGAAGTTCCCCTGGGAAGAAGGAGGAGCCCTAAGCTCCAGGTATCTCCAACGGGATATCAAAACGACTCCATATGCGTCCTTGGTCTCCCAACCTATACAAGAAGCAAACCCGGGTTGACGGGAAACTACCTTGACCCACTTAGAGGGGAAAGGAAGCGAGGGGAGATGGGTGAAGCTGCTCCGGTGATGGTGACGGAGGTGGAGCAGCCTAGAACCTGCTCCAGAAGGGAGCATGTTGAGTCAAAGGCTTCGGGGCGTAGAGAATCGACATGTGAAGAACATGAGGGTGAGAGGCAGAGCGAAGAACTGGCGGGGCACATGGAAAGGGTTCGCTGGAGCTCTGCTTCGACGAACTATGAATGGGGGTGAATTAATCTAACTACACGATTAATGCATAAAATAAATGCAATAATTAACCCAAGGGCTAAACTAAGCTAAGAAAGCAAGTAAAATGGTGTTACCTCACTAGTATACTCGGAAGCAAGACCTTAATAGAGGCGCTCCGCTGGAGGTGGTGGAATACACCGCCAACCTCCCCTAACACGCTCAACTCAGACGGAGGGGAAGCTATCACCATCTCTGGTCTAGGGCACAAGGAAAGGGAGCCAAGCTTGGTCAAATGGGGGGTTCAAAATGGGGAAGAAGGATCAGGATTGTTTTGTACAAATGGACGAAGTGGGAGGAAAGATCGAGGAAGATGGAGCGAATTAGTGATCCACGAACCAAGGAATTGCTTGGGTGTGAATTACCAATGCACGAGGAGGAAAAGTCATCAAGGTCTCGATCGAAAAAGACGTAACGAGCGGGCTACAAAAATTGAAGAAAGTGGAGAGAAACGAGGTTGTCAGAGGATGCCAGAGCAAGTCATAGAGTTGACTGGGGTCAAATCTTTAAGAAACCTGGTTTTTCCGCATGGATCAACTAGGAAAATCATCCTGGAAAATGTTGAATAAAAAAATTTATTGATTTAGGTTATAAAATAAAAAAATTATTATTTTCTAAATTATTTTATTATGATTTTTATTTATTTATTATACATATATAATTAATTTTATTTTTAGGGTTGTAAACTTAATTATATTGTATTATAATTTTATGATATAGTTTATACACTTATATAAACAGGTACATTTATCTATATGTAATTCATATATGTATTTTCTATACATATTTTATTTTGATGTTTTCTTTATTTTTTCATTCTTGTTTTAATATGAATATATAATATAAATAATATTTACAAAATTATAAAAATATAAAAATATAAAAATAATAAATAACAAATAAAATGATTATTTTAATTGGGTAAACTATACAATAGGGGTCCAGAACCAAACATTCACACCTTAGATCCAAAAAGTATGAAACCACCTTCATTAAATATATTAATAAAAGTTACAAATAATTAAAGGTTATTTTGATATATTTTGAGTTTTTATTTGAGAGATATGGGTCCGGGAAGTTGGGATTTCAGAATCTTACTTAGACTGTAACTTTTATTCTGTATTTTATTTTTGTATGTAATAAATTTTGTATTTTTCTATATTTTATTATATACAACTTTCAGGTAAAAATTTTCTTTATTTTAGGTATGAATAGTGGAAAATAAAATAGGTACCGAAATTGAATAAAGAATGAATAAATAAATGAGAATTTTTATTGTATTTTGGCCCTTATCCCTCCTAGTTTATTCCTTGTCGACCTAATCATCAAGACGCTTAGGTCTCGGAGTTTAGGATCATAAAGTATATTCAATATTTTATTTTTTATTTTCTTTTCTTTAATATATGATTTTGGTATTAAAAACAATATTTTATACAGTATATGAACAATAATGCATGAATGTTAATTATGCAAATTAGACGTATTTACATGCATTTACTAGGTTTTTTAAGGACAAAATGATAGAATAAAGGTAATGAAATAGAGATTCATCACATAATCAGAATATGAGTGCATATAAATACCAAATTGGAGAAATTAAAGAGGATAATAGAAAATTTTTTAAAATTACAGAAAGGTTCAAAATACTTAAAAACTAAAATTACGAAAGGGTACCTATGGACCCCTTTTTCCTTGTGTTGAGGGCAGCAACAAGAGGAGGTTGGCGAGGAGTGGTGCGGAACATAGCAATGAGGGCGAGGATCCACGGTGGTGTTATACCAGGACGACGATTACTCCCAACGGTGGAGTGATAGTGGTGGAGCTGAGCTAGGCCACGTGAGGAGAGCAGTGGGTGATGTATCTTAAAGCTCTGGTCATGGCCCCTTCAATGGATTCCTCCTTCTCCTTGATATAGAGGTAGAAGGAGAGGAGATGGAGGGATGATGTAGCGGCAGATGAAGAGGAGTTGAAGGGCTAGCGGTTGGTGTTGGGCTGGAGGGTAACTGCCCAGCAGTTGGGTGAGCGGAGAGGAAGGGGCGGTGCACCTAGAGGCATGAGGAAGAAGAAAGGGATTGAGGCCAGCCTTGGGTACTGACGTCATCACCATTTTGGGCCATTGTGACCTGTAGATAAAATAAAAAATTAGAAACATTAAATGGTATTATAACTTAACAAAAAATAAAAAAGCAGTTGATTAGTAATTAAATACATTAATTTATAAAAAAATAAAAATAAGTGAAAAATTTGAGAAGTGTCCTTTTTTTCTTTTATTGATTGTTTAAACTTTCATTACTCTTTATTTCTATCAGTTTTAAAATGCAAATTATGTGAAAGTGAAAAGTGAAAGTATGCATAAAATGTGGTGAAAATGTGATAAGATGAAGTCAAGGTTTTGCTTAATTATAACATTTCAATATGATAAATTGGTGATTCATCTCTGGAGTTGGATTTACTATTTTAGAAATATATGGGGTCACAATGAATTTTAAGTATGCATTACACGAATCCTTTTAACTTGAAGTGTAATGGTCAGGACTTGCAAATTTGGAATCATAAATCATCGAATGTTTGTTTGTATGTATGAAAAAAATTAGAATGACTATTTATTTCATATTTCTTTTGTTTATTTTTGCACTTGATTGATTGTGAATCAATTAGGAATTGAGAAATGACTTAGTCAATAAGTTGCAATTAAATCCTTTCATATTTAGTTGAAATCAAGATTAATTTGTTGACTAAAGGCCATGATTGAAAATATGGTTAACTAACTGACACCTTACCATATTTAATGAAGAGTTCCAACCCTTCTTTCTACATGACTTGGCTGAAGAGATTTTGAGAAAGATTGAACTTGAGTAGGTGATATGGTGATCTTATAAAAACTAAAGAAGATTATAATTATGTGCATAAGTTGATTGCTTCCATTATTTGATTGATCGTTCTAGTTTCTAATTAGACTAAAGCTAAATAGTAATCAAGCAAGTTTGCTTGTAAGTTACCGTATAAGAATAGTCATGAGAATATGATTTGAAACTATTAATCATGAATTTAAGCAAGATATGGACAAGTCATATAACGACATTCATGGTCTTCCATCATTGCGAAGAACTTCATCGCCATGTGTTGTACTTTTGGAGATGCTCGTACATAGTCATGAATCTAGAATACAAATTAGCATTTATCCGATTCTTCATTTCTCGAAGAGATAGGCTATATATATAGTGACCCCAATTCTATTCCCCCTATTATAGAGGTGGTATTGGATTGCGCATAGAAAAATATATAAATTTTCTCATTGATAATTGGTTTAATCAATAACATGTTAACTTGATATATGTAGGGAATATGTGTCGAAGATTGAACCGAGAATACAAGTTGGATTTGTAAGATAGAATGAGTTCCCACTTCTTTCATTGTAATTGCTTTTTCTCATATTATTGGGGTGCAAAGGAGATACGGATCTCATACTGAGTCCTTTGGGTTAGTCTGTCTCATGCTCTGAAATCTTGTGAGAGAAAGACTTCAAAGTACAAAATTGTGGGAGAATTTTAATTTAAAATAATTGATCACTTTAATAAAGATTAATTAAAGTGTAAAAATAATAATTCCATATAAAATCTCACAGTCCCTCAACAAACTACTTGAGGTCAATCAGTTGGGCCCATGCATTCCGCCACGCCGACAGGAATGATTTGGCCCAAATTATTTGGATTGGATTCATAATTTGGAACCCATATGATGAATCTACGATTCTCAATCTTTATTCTTTTATTTTAACCAAATTTAGTAAAACTATCTATAAATACTTGTAAATATAATAAATTAACTCTATGCATGCCTTTGTTAGTAATGCATAAATAACACTTTTTTGTAAAAATAAAAGAATAAAGAGAAAAGAAAAAGAAGGATGCATTTAGAACAAACACATAATGACCCGAACCCTAAGAGAAGGTCAAGACTTGACCTAATCACAAAATAATAAGTAGAGAGAGATAAGGGTACATTATGTGTTGTACATATCACCTTTACTTGCATAGATTATTTATTTGTTTATTTTTGACCACATATAATTATTTTATTTTTACACACTTGTAAATAGCCCTAAAAATAACATAAAAATAAATTAAAATCATTAAAACAAAATAAAAATAAAAATAAAAATAAAATCTAATAAATCCTTATATAAAAGACATATCTAGATAATACATTAACTATTTATTCTAAAACTTTAATTATTTATTATATAAATAAATAACATTTTACATTCCTTGAATTAATTTGTAAGTAAATAAAATATAAAATAAAAAGTTTTTTTAAAAATAATAAAATAAAAATCTGTGTACATAATAGGTATATTATACTGCATATAATACTATATATTGTATACACCTTGTTTTATTTTTCACAAAAATAATTTAATAACATAAAATGGCTTATAAAATAATAAACATTTTTTTATATTATACACTTTAATTTAAATTATTTACTAATTTAAATTCTATTTTCTTGTATTTTTGTAAATCCTTATTTCTCATTAGGCCACACATGACTGTTAACCTTGGTCAACATCTCCTGCTAGCCGGGTTAGGTCCTCCCTTACATCGTCAGAGCTCCTTCTCGAATTTCTCTTGATCGAATCCGACCTCTAATTGCTTCGATTCCTGCACCCAATTTAAGTCCTAATATCCATGATCCTCGTGGATCCACAGGGACCTCCAGATCGCCTTAGGGTTGAAGGATATTAAGTATTCTTAAGCGCATCACGGAAGCGTGTCGATCGCATCGTATGCAATCGGAGCAACTAGTTGTACTGGGTGCTAGATGCGGCGGAAATTAAAATTTTTAAATTAAAGATGAAACCACATGATCACGAGAAGACTTCTCGGATCGTTTCATCAAACCACAAAGTATAAGGAATACCTCTTGAGGCGTGGTTGTGATCGCGAGATCCCAAACAAGAGATCCTCCTATCTCAAGTCCGACCCACGAAGAACGCACTTGCGGGCACAATGATGAGTCGTGTCCTTCCCGCAATCTTTGACGAAGATCCAAGCGTCGAGGCGAAGGCAAGATGCTCTCCTTCTCAATATGCAAAGTGGACGGCCACTTGGATATTAAGAGAGAGCCTAGTCGAGAATGAGAGAGAGAGAGAGTAGTAGTCTTCTACAACTCTAGATGATGTACCTTGGAAGGCTACCCTAGCCCTCCTTTTATATTAGTTTAGGATCCAATGGATCTCAATCCATGGCACACATGGATCCAACGGCCATGCTTGGTCGATGTAAAATCAATGGCTATGATTGTTGTTGGTTAAAACCAACAACATCAATTTAAATTAAAAATATGTTGCAACATTATCAACATAATTTAATTTAACTAATTAAGAGATAATGTGATAACAAAAAAGGGAGTCAACCAACCACCCTTGAATTTAGGGGGCATCACCTATGAATAATTCATAGGTGACGCCACCCATGAATTTGGTGGTTATTTTGCCTCTTTTTATTTTATCTTATTATTCCTTAATTAATTTTGTAATAACAATTATCACAAAATTATTCACCAAATTAGTTCCAAATTAATTTGTGAATATTTGAATTATGCCATTGAACATTATGTGAATCATATTCACAACCCAGACTAATTTGTAAATTGCATTTCTAATTAATTAATAAATGTGAATCCAATCCACATTATTAATTAACAAATGCTATTTACATAAATTCTCTTATATATATATATTATAAATCATATTTATAATACACATATATCATGGATAGTATTATCCACATTCTCTAATCCTTGATAATTAAATCCTATTTAGTTATCTTGGATAATAATATGAATCATATTCATATTATGCTTGATAATTAAATCTCATTTAATCATCAAATCCTTCTTGGTTGGATATGCATTTCATCAAATGAATTATTCTTGTACCCTTTCACAAATAATGTGCTTTCTCCGCTGATACTTGGAGATAAGGACAGGGCGATTGTATTATTCCATGTATAGTGACTTGGATATTGAGATCTTATCTCAAATCCAGATCTTACGAACCTCCCACAGATGCTTGATTAAATCAAGACCGCAAATCCAATCTTCTCATTGAATCTGAATCTCATTCAGACCAATGTCCAACACTTGGGCTAAGATCGGATTGCTTCTCTACTGAAAGGAGTCACTAAAATCCAGACCTGTTTCATCACTCCCTCGGAATGGAAGTGTCATGGATATACAATCGTTTATGATCACATCACCCTCAGGTATTCCCAATACCTGTACATCCTGCATACTGGAAGACCCATGATCAACCCGAAGATCAAGATCAATTTTACATTTTCTTCTTCAGGGTTTGATCACTAAGTTTCTCAATCTTGGTCATTGGGAGTTGGTATCGATCATATGCTTTCCCGAAGCATATATCATACCTTCAAATTCATGTCATGCTTCCAAAGCACGATGACCATGCATGGAATTTGATTGGTCCCAATACCTCATGAGTGAGCTCATGTCTTCCGGTTCACAAGTGAACCTGTATGATCCCTTTGAGAGATCATATTGCTCATATACCCTTATATGCACACCAGCTCGTCGGTGTATAGACCTTGGTTAGGTCATCAACCTATTGGTCTGCCAAATGTACATACTCAGACATATAGCAATACATCTGTCTCCGGTCAAAGGATGCGTGCCTATGCTGTGACAGCATTCAACATAGGACTTAGGTTATCTCGATCTCGTTAAGTCGACCCATTAACCTAACTAATTTGACACCTCTGAATCACTATTCCCATGCAGAGGACTTGCATCGAGAGGTCGGTCAGATATCAGCCTATGTGAGAAAGGATTGCCATCTCCTACTCAGGCTGGAGATCTTCACTTGACAATCATTTGACGGTGCTTGATGAGTCCTCTATCTAACTCCTTAGATATTCATCCAAACACCAGCCTCTATGATTCATTTAATGAATCAACAGCTATATGATCATCAAGCTGGCCATGGTACATAACCCTAATTGTACAGAGGGACCTTATAGTGCATTCATTCATATAATTTCAGAAAGGGAGTGAAACATCAATAACTTTTAGTGATAAATATAAATATTACAATAATATTTATTACAAGAATGGTTCGCCAAGGGCTCACATGTCTAACAATATCCCACTAGCCCTCAGAACCATTCAGGTACAATCCGTAAACCCATACTCATTACATGCTAGTCAAAAACCTTATGTGTTAGAGGTTTGGTAAGAGGATCGGCAATGTTGTCAGCAGAGGCCACCTTTATGATGATGATATCACCACGCTTTTGAATCTCCCGAATGATGTGGTATTTCCTTCCCACATGCTTGCTCTTTTGATGGCACCTTGGCTCCTTTGCTTGGGCAATGACTCTAGTGTTATCGCAGAGTAACGGGACGGGAGTATCAGAGGAAACTACGCCATGCTCCAAGATGAACTTGCGCAACCACACCGTCCTTTGCAGCATCTGATGTGGCAATGTATTCGGCTTCTGTTGTTGAATCCGTCATAGTGTCCTGCTTCTTATTTCTCCAGCTCACAGCACCACTGTTCAACAAGAATACAAACCCTGATGTCGACTTTCGATCATCAATATCTGACTGGAAGTCTGAATCTGTATATCCCAAGGCTTGGAGATCACCATCACCATAGACCAAGATGTAATCTTGCGTCTGTCTTAGATATTTGAATATGTTCTTTACTGCATTCCAGTGTTTTTCTCCATAGCAGGATTGGTAACGACTTACCACTCCCACTGCATGGCAGATGTCTGGCCTAATACACATCATGGCATACATCAAGCTTCCTACAGCTGATGTGTAAGGACATCCAGCCATGGCCTTCCTTTCCTCAACACTTTGAGGAGCCATCCCTTTGGACAGATGGATATCATGTCCTAAGGGGAGGAATCCTTTATTCAAACTATCCATATGGAATTGTTCAAGAATCTTCTTGATGTATCCATGTTGTGATAATCTCAGTATTCTCTTTTCTCGATTTCTGAACAACTTCAGGCCTAAGATGTAAGAGGCTTCTCCAAGATCTTTCATCTCGAAGGTATGGGATAGCCAAATCTTCACACTGGTCATCACTCATGTATCATTCCCAATGATAAGGATATCATCTACGTAAAGCACGATGAACACAATGGCGCTCCCACTAAGCTTCTTGTACACACAAGGTTCATCAGGATTTTGCACAAAATCATAACTCTTTATGGTTTCATCAAATCTGATGGTCCAACTACGAGAAGCTTGTTTGAGCCCATAGATGGATTTCTTCAGCTTGCATACTTTACCATCCTCAGCTATGAAGCCCTGGGGCTGCTCCATGTAGATATCCTCCTCGAGGTATCCATTGAGGAAAGCCATCTTGACGTCCATCTGCTAGATGTCGTAGCCAAGAGATGGAGCTATAGCTAGGAGTGTCCTGATGGATTTAAGCATAGCCACAGGAGAGAACGTCTCATCGTAGTCGATGCCTACTCTCTGTGTGTATCCCTTGGCTATGAGCCATGCCTTGAAAGTCTCTATGTTCCCATCAGGTCCCCTCTTTCTCTTGAAGATACATTTACACCCAATGGGTTTTATCCCTTTAGGTGGATCCTCTAGGGTCCATACACCATTCTTATGCATGGAGTCAATCTCTGACTTCATTTCTAGCATCCATCTATCCATGTCATGATCCGTAAGTGCTTCATCAAATGAAGAAGGATCAATGTCAGTCTCACCTGACACATGGAATCCATACCTTTCAGGTGGTGCAACCACCCTCGAACTCCTTCGAAGAGGTATGGGTGTTTCATCTTCATTTATCTCTTCAGTTTCTGGTTCAGGAATCTCAGAATCTTCAGGGGATTCAATGAGTTCCTCTACTTCATTCTTGTCTTGACATTTAAGGAAATCATCCTCCAGAAATTTCACATCCCTAGATACAAAAACCTTTTGGGTCTCAGGGTCATAAAGCTGGTATCCAATACCATCTTTAACATACCCAATGAAGTAGCACTCACGAGTGCGAGATTCTAGCTTACTTGCGTCCATGTTCTTTGCATGGACCAAGCATCCCCAAACCCTCAAGTGTTTAACACTAGGCTTGGTACCATACCAGAGCTCGTGAGGAGTCTTTGGTATAGACTTGCTAGGAATCTTGTTTAGGATATATATTGCAGTCTCTACTGCATATCCCCAGAAACTAAGAGGTAAATGTGCTTTGCTCATCATTGAACGGACCATGTCCATGATGGTCCTGTTGCATCTTTCAGCAACACCATTAAGTTGGGGAGTTCTAGGAGGAGTGAGATTGGAGACAATTCCATTCTGTTTGAGGGATTCCTTGAATTCATCTGAGAGGTACTCACCACCTCGGTCAGACCGAATCCGTTTGATCTTCCTATCGGTTTGGTTCTCAACCAAAGCCTTAAACTCTTTGAACTTTTCAAAGGTTTCAGATTTGTGACGTAGTAGGAAGATAAACCCGTATCGCGAATGGTCATCAATAAACGTCAAATAATATCGATATCCATTTCTAGTCGCGGTACTGAAGGGACCGCATACATCAGTATGTATTAGGTCAAGAATACCTTCGCCTCTCGTAACCTTGTTACGGAAAGGCATCCTGGTCATTTTTCCTCGAATGCAATGTTCACAGGTAGGTAAAGATTGAACCTGCAGAAAATCTAAAGGTCTATCCTTTATCAATCTATTGATCCTATCAACCGAAAAATGACCGAGCCTTTGATGCCAAATCACATTCGAATGATTTCCATTCTCCCTGGATCTCTTAGGGTTTTTATTATCAGTGGTAGTGACATTTATGACACATTCATCATAGAGTCCACCAGAAGTCAGAACACCTTCCGTAGCAAATTTATCATATTGATTAATGACTACTTTATTACAGAACAGGAAGGAGTACCCATGTCTAACAAGCTTAGACACAGATATCAAATTCCTCCTGACCTCAGGTACATAAAAACACTCTTTAAGTACTAGGACTCGACCACTAGATAATGACAGTTTGCACGTCCCGATGGCGACTGCTGCAACACTTGCATCAGATCACATCTGGATAACTATCTCCCCTTGCTCCAGATTCCTAGTTTCCTGAAACAAATGCATTGAATTGCATACGTGAACAGAAGCACCAGAATCTATAACCCAACTTCCTTCTCGTCCAACGAGAAAACTGGTTTCAATGATGAAAGTAGATTTCATACCTGCTGGGGCTTTACCTTTGTCAGCAGACTTCAGGTAATCTAGGCAATTACGCCACCACTGCCCCGGCTTCTTGCAGTGGTGACAGACATCGGTCTTTTTCGATGTCATCAGTGTGGAAGCACTAGAAGATGAACCAACTCCTTGATTCTTCTTCTTTCTCTTCGGGTCCGGACCCTTCTGAGAACCTTGCTTCCGCCCGCATTTTCCTCTCACATGTGCAACCATTGCACTAGCAGAGGGGTCATCCTTTTTCATGACGTCTTCTGCAGACTTCAATGCATCTAACAGCCCAGCGTTTGTGAAGTCACCTTTGTTCATGTGGTAAGACACAACAAAGTTGTTGAAAGACTTAGGGAGCGACAGGAGAATGAAATCAGCTTGCATTTCAGAATCCAAGTAGGCTCCCAGGGTTTCCAGCTTAGAGAGGTACCCAAACATTTTGAGTACGTATTCTCTGACAGAGGTCCCTTCCTGCATCTTGCAGCGAATAAGCTCTTTCATCACATTGTAACGTTGTGTGCGGTTTATGTCACCGAACATCTCCTTCAGATTTAGCATAATCTCTTGGCAATGGTTTATTTCCACATGTTGCTTCTGAAGCACATTGGACAATGACCCAAGGATGTAACACCTTGCCAAATTATGGTCTTCATCATATTTTTCATTATATGATTTATCTTCAGCAGTCAGAGGGTTTGCTATCTTGTCCTTGCTAAGCACATAGGAGATGCGCTCTGCAGAGAGGACAAGATCCAAATATCGGATCCAATCCGAGTAATTTGGTCTGGTCAACTGGTTGACCTCCAGGAGCCTGCTAAGTGGGTTCATGGACTTCATTTTCTGAAATTAAGAATGCACTATATTAGAATATATTAAAGAAATATATATATTCATTTTAAGAATTATTTGATTAAGGCATTTTAAATCAAATTCATCTTGCTATGTCAATTTTGAAAGATTATTCCTAATTGTCTTTCAAAATAAGAGATATACTTACCGCTATATCTCAAGCAAGATCTGGGATCTCCTTTCCTATCTTTGTCACATCCCAATAATATGAGAACTTGCGACTCTGATAAAAAGAAGCAGGAACTCATTCTGCCTTGCAAGTCCAACTTGCATTCCCAATTCGATCTTTAACACCCGGGCCCACCACCCCTAAGATGATGTTGACCCGTTGTTAATTGAACAAACCGTCAACAGGCTTAATACTCGATATACGCAATCCAATATCGCCCCAATAATATGAGGACTCGATATTGGGGTCACTATGTATACGACCTTACTCTTTCAAGAAGCAAAGAACCCGATCCAATTAAATCATGTACAGGATCTGTCACTTCGGACAGGCGTCTCCTATACACAACAACTGGCGACGGAATCCTTTACCTTGACGTGAGACCATGGATGTCACTTATGTGATCCTCCACCTCATATTCAAATTTTATAATTAATTATCGTAAATCATATTCACATAATTAATTCTTCCAAGGGAAATACACATCTATTCATAATAGAGTGTTTATTGGATATAATTAATTTAATCACATTAAATTAATCATTAATCTAATCATCAATCAACAAACATGTCTTTTACTTGAATAGTAGGTATATTCTCAAAGTACGTATTATTCGAATTTTAATAATTAGAAAAATACACATTGACTTTCTCCGGCATTATACAGTCCCTACCCACTGTCATGGTCAGTACCGACGAGAGTGGGACGGACCACATACGTTGCAACCCGCGACCCCAATGTCCTCCGACTAGGCATCACATCCGCCTCGGGAAAGGATAATACCAGATAGATCATCATGTACTTTGAGATGCTCATCGGTTTTTCAACCGAAATTATACCATATAATATACATAAAATCATTTTTGATTATATTATAAGGAGATTTGCTAGACAAATCCCCAATCCTATTCAAGCAAGAGGGTTTTTCATGTAAATATTGTCCTACAACTATTGCAGGATAAACTATGGTTTTTCATGAAAGCAATGTTTGTTGATGAACCAATGATCAAGATCTAATATCTCATCATTGTAGTTTAGGCAAATGTCATTCAATGAAATAATTATCTCTTTAAATATTTCACAAATATTTATCACTAATTATTCCAGAAAATTAACAATTAATTTTCATCATGATAATTAAATGACTTATCACAAGGTTCAAGATCAAAAATGTTAATTTCCAGCAGTATCCCCCAATCACTAAAATTAACTTATCTTGATCAATTTAAATCCAAAAAATGCAAACTCAGTTTCCAAAGATTGTCTATTTGATTTATTAAAGAATTAAAGTGATAATTCATGCATTTAGAGGCGGATTAAAACCGTAATTATCTCATTAATCACGTTTAGATCCGCAGTTCTCGCAACAGTGAATATAGGCATATTCAAAAAGCCATATCTTGAGCAAATGAAGTCCAAATTTCACAAACTCAAATCCTATGGTTTCCGTAATTAATAGGGAACAAAATCCAATTGAAAATTTCGTGTTTAAACATTTTAAACAGTACAGAAAAATTCAATTAGACAGAGGTGCGAAAATTGAAATGCAGTAAAAATTTCGCAACCCTTTCAAGAACCAAATCGTCTAAGGTCTATGGATCATATCCAAAACCTTATTCGACCTATGGTTCTGATACCACTTGAAGGATATTAAGTATCCTTAAGCGCATCACGGAAGCGTGTCGATCACATCGTATGCACTCGGAGCAACTAGTCGTACTAGATGCTAGATGCCGCGGAAATTAAAATTTTTAAATTAAAGATGAAACCACATAATCACGAGAATACTTCTCGGATCGTTTTATCAAACCACAAAGTATAAGGAATACCTCTTGAAGCGTGGTTGTGATCGCGAGATCGCAAACGAGAGATCCTCCTGTCTTAAGTCCGACCCACGAAGAACGCACTTGCGAGCACGATGATGAGTCGCGTCCTTCCCGCAATCTTTGACAAAGATCCAAGCGTCGAGGCGAAGGCAAGATGCTCTCCTTCTCAATATGCAATGTGGACGGCCACTTGGATATTAAGAGAGAGCCTAGTCGAGAATGAGAGAGAGATAGAGTAGTAGTCTTCTACAACTCTAGATGATGTACCTTGGGAGGATATCCTAGCCCTCCTTTTATATTAGTTTAGGATCCAATGGATCTCAATCCATGGGACACATGGATCCAACGACCATGCTTGGTCCATGTAAAATCAATGTCTATGATTGTTGTTGGTTAAAACCAACAACATTAATTTAAATTAAAAATATGTTGCAACATAATTTAATTTAATTAATTAAGAGATAATGTGATAACAAAAAAGGGAGTCAACCAACCACCCTTGAATTTAGGGGGCATCACCTATGAATAATTCATAGGTGACGCCACCCATGAATTTGGTGGTTATTTTGCCTCCTTTTTATTTTATTTTATTATTCCTTTTTATTTTATCTTATTAATTTTGTAATAACAATTATCACAAAATTTTTCATCAAATTAATTCCAAATTAATTTGTGAATATTTCAATCATGCCATTGAACATTATGTGAATCATATTCACAACCCAGACTAATTTGTAAATTGCATTTCTAATTAATTAATAAATGTAAATCCAATCTACATTATTAATTACCAAATGCTATTTACATAAATTCTCTTATATATATATTATAAATCATATTTATAATACACATATATCATGGATAGTATTATCCACATTCTCTAATCCTTGATAATTAAATCCTATTTAATTATCTTGGATAATAATATGAGTCATATTCATATTATGCTTGATAATTAAATCTCATTTAATCATCAAATCCTTCTTGCTTGGATATGCATTTCATCAAATGAATTATTCTTGAACCCTTTCAAGAATAATGTGCTTTCTCCGCAGATACTTGGAGATAAGGACAGGGTGATTGTATTATTCCATGTATAGTGACTTGGATATTGAGATCTTATCTCAAATCCAGATCTTACGAACCTCCCACGGATGCTTGATTAAATCAAGACCGCAAATCCAATCTTCTCATTGAATCTGAATCTCATTCAGACCAATGTCCAACACTTGGACTAAGATCGGATTGCTTCTCTACTGAAAGGAGTCACTAAAATCCAGACCTGTTTCATCACTCCCTCGGAATGGAAGCGTCATGGATATACAATCGTTTATGATCACATCACCCTCAGGTATTCCCAATACCTGTACATCCTGCATACTGGAAGACCCATGATCAACCTGAAGATCAAGATCAATTTTACACTGTCTTCTTCAGGGTTTGATCACTAAGTTTCTCAATCTTGGTCATTGGGAGTTGGTATCGATCATATACTTTCCCAAAGCATATATCATACCTTCAAATTCATGTCATGCTTCAAAAGCACGACGACCATGCATGGAATTTGATCGGTCCCAATACCTCATGAGTGAGCTCATGTCTTCCGGTTCACAAGTGAACATGTATGATCCCTTTGAGAGATCATATTGCTCATATACCCTTATATGCACACCAGCTCGCCGGTATATAGACCTTGGTTAGGTCATCAACCTATTGGTCTGCCAAATGTACATACTCAGACATATAGCAATACATCTGTCTCCGGTCAGAGGATGTGTGCCTATGTTGTGACAGCATTCAACATAGGACTTAGGTTATCTCGATCTCGTTAAGTCAACCCATTGACTTAACTAATCTGACACCTCTGAATCACTATTCCCATGCAGAGGACCTGCATCGAGAGGTCAATCAGATATCAGCCTATGTGAGAAAGGATTGCCATCTCCTACTCAGGCTGGAGATCTTCACTTGATAATCATTTGATGGTGCTTGATGAGTCCTCTATCTAACTCCTTAGATATTCACCCAAACACCAGCCTCTATGATTCATTTAATGAATCAACAGTTATATGATCATCAAGCTGGCCATGCTACATAAACCTAATTGTACATAGGGACCTTATAGTGCATTCATTCATATAATTTCAGAAAGGGAGTGAAACATCAATAACTTTTATTGATAAATATAAATATTATAATAACATTTATTGTAAGAATGGTTCGCCCAGGGCTCACATGTCTAACAAGGGTTTCGCTCCACGCTCTGATCTTCTTGGACCCTCGAACATCTTATAAATACCCTCTTTTTCTCCTCCAGCTCTTCAACTCGTTCCTCATGCCACCACAGACCCCTAGATACTTTCAAGAGAGTGACAACTCCTTGAAGGTGCCCTTGGAGCGTCATTTGGAGGCTCGAATGAGCGCAGCTCGTCGCGTTGCCAGAGAGCGACGGGAGAAGCCTCTCAGCATGTTGTAGCTCGATTGAGGCAATAACCCAACCATCAACCTTTGCCCAGAGTTCCATCTTTCGTCAGTACCTTCAAGCATCCATACGCTCTGCACTTCCCATTTTGATTCTTCTTTGCACTCTGCCGCTGCCACCAATTCCTCTACTCCGACTAGATGGTCGGAGCCTCGTAGCTCCCACCTTTCTGCAAGGATCTACCCCTCGACTCAACCCTCACCTTCTAACGCAACCTAATAACCCTTAGGCTCGCCCATCAAAGCAAGATTGAGGTCCATACCTTTTTCCCCCGCCTTCGTTGGAGGTCGAGCACCACTCCCCATCGTTTCCCTTGTTGTTATGGTGAAATAACCCTTGCCGAAGCTTCATCTTCGAGAATAGAACCCTTTGTAGGTACTAGTGTGCACAAGGAGCCCCTTTTGATAGCCCAGCTGCTCCGGCAGAGCAGCTCTAGGAGGACTAGTTGAGTCCCGCCCATCCGACCGTCCTCCCGATAACCGGAGTAGCCCACTAGACGCAGAGCACCCTCGCAATTTTCTTGGACTTCTCTAGGTATTCATCGGAGCCTTGGATCACTCTCCACACTCCGAAGAAGTTTCCTAGCCAGGAGTTTGTCCAGGACCTCTCCCATTGTTCGATTTGGGGCCACATCCTAGATTTGATCTGAGCCCTCCATTCACGAACTTTCCTGTCGCTTGGATTCTTTCTTGGCCCCTCATCTGAGTTGCTCGACACGTCATCACTACAGACCGTTGGATCAAGTATGATGTAGCATATCTGACATGCACGTCCGCGACCATTCTTGAGCCATCAGATCACTTTGCAGGAGGCGATCAGAACTGTCAGAGCTACCACACGCGCCTCACGTGCCTCAGCGTATATTTAATAGTTTCCCCTGCATGTTTCTCTATTTTCTTGATTTTAGTAAATAAAATGTTTAGTTAAAGGCATTTACAGTTTGACCCCTATACTTTTTAGTATTTGCAGTTTAATCCTTCTAAGTTGGAGTCACGTGTGTCCCCACGTGGTTGTCTGGATTACTTTCATTTTATGTTCTGAATGTTTTCTGTTGTTATGAATTGAATGGAATGTTTTAGAATTTGCATTTATGCCCATGTGAGCCTCAATCACGTGTTGTGTGTGTTTTAATTGGACAAATTACATACTTAGCATGAGCTTCATTTTTTGTTATCTGATTGGTCCTAAAAGTTAAAATATGTGTGTCCATGTAAACTGTATTTAATTCTTTGAATTTTATCAAACTTACTAAATATTAAATTAACTCTAAAAATTACCTACAAATTACTAGTAGCCCCTACTAGTGTCTAATATTTATGGTGATTTTCGTGGGTTAATTTTTTTCATTTTAAATTATCAAAAATTGAAAAACCCTAAAAAGTGTCATGTTTGAGTTGTAAAAATCATAAAAATTTGAAAAATGTCTAAAAAACTCCATAAAAATTCATGTATTTATCTTTTATTATGTTTTATCTCTAGTAGAAATTTTGTTTGAAAAATCTTTATAAAAACCCTAAAAATAATAAAACAACCAAAAACTTATAAAAATCACACAAAATAAAAGAAAAATCCAAAAATTGTATTTCAGTCGTTGGTTGTAGATTTTTGCCTATATTTTATCATAGAATTTCTATCCACGACCTTTGGGCACTTCAACTATTTTTAGTTTGCAAATTGGTCCTGGTTGTGCACTGTGTTGTGTTTTTATCATTGTTTGATTTTTAAAAATTCACAAAAACATTTAAAAAATCTAGATATTATCAAAAACACTTTAAACCCCTTAAAATAAAAAATATTTTTACTTTATTTTTTAGTATTTTTGGCTATTTTGAAAAATCCAAAAAAAGTGTTGTGTGTGTGCTTTATATTTTGTGCTTGTGTGTCTTTTTATTAATAATTTAAAAAGTTGAAAAATTAAAAACCACTAGAAAATGTTTTCCTTCGAGATTCGACTACTTAGTTTTAAAATCGTGCTCCTTGTGTTTGACCCTGGTCGCTATGCTAGATACATAAAATAGCGAGACCGCTTACATTCCTTGTCTGATTTCATGAGGGGTTTATTCTTCTTGTGACCAGTTTGATTGATTAGGGACAACGACATTTCTTATTTATTCCAACATAGTCGATCGGATTTTTTGCTCATCAGGATGGTATTGTTACTGGATAGCACGACTTAGTAGTCGTATTTCATTTATTATTATTTTTTGTATCTATTTGGTATAATTGTTTCTGACATTCTTCGGTTTCGCTTTTTGTATGAGGAACCGCCCGAGGGGCACTTCGGTTTTCATTTAGAGGAGCTCGTATCCGAAGAACAACAGAGGGAGAGAAAGTGGTTATAGTTGATAGATAGCTTTTATTTTTAGTAAAAAACATCTATTGTAATAATTAGACTCTCTTAAGACTGTTGGACACTTGGACAATTTAAGCTATATTTCACCGAGTACTGGTGTACTCGAGGGACCTCACCATAGTTTTTCATAGATTTTTCTCTTTTTATTTTTATTTGATTCTCGAGGGACCTCACCATAGTTTTTCATAGATTTTTCTCTTTTTATTTTTATTTGGTCCTTAGATCTAGGACTTTTATCTTTTTGTGCTTGTAATTAGCTAGGTACCAACACCTAATTTCTTATATATTCCTATAATCGTAATTGGACTTAGATAAAATAAATCTCAAAAGTTATCTTGATTAGATACGAGACCAGGTGTCATGAAGAGTCAAATACGCTAGTAGGAACCATTATGGCAGGCATTGATTGACTCCCAAGATCGGACTCAGGTCTTATATTTGATTAGCAAGCTATTGTTCTTCACATAACAGAAGGTTCTCATCTAAGGACAGTTTCCTCATGCATCATATAGATAGTTTTATTTCAGTCTTTATTTTAAACACGGATCACCCTGCATGTAAAGTGTTGGAGCAAGGTATGCATTTCTATCGATGCATGCATCATTGTGTTTGATCGCGCATCGACTTTTTCGACTTCCTCCCCCTCCTTGTTTTAGACTAAATCGTTAGGCGTAGGATTATTTCAGAAAAATACCTAAAAAGAGACAACCAAATAAAATTGGGACTGCTAATGCAAACTTGACCTAAAACCGATCTCACATAAAACATTTATTTTAGGGAGAGTCACCCCCTCCTTATTTGATTTACCTACGGTGATAGAGCGACCCATACAATAGGATAGAGCCATGTATGATCTCTCTTTAGACTACTGGTCTTACGATTAGTTGTTCTCCAGTGAGGACTTCACTGGGTAGCCGATAACTGGTCCGGGACTTCCTTATCAGATTGGGTAGATCGAGTAGCCTATAAACGGTTTGCACCCATATTGGCTGGGAAAAACTAGTTGTGGGATTCGGGACAGTCTCCTAGGAGCATTGGGCTCTTAACAACTTGCTTAATCGCTTTGATAGATTGAATTATCATCTAAATAAAATTGGACAAGATTAATGACCGAACTTTCATGGTTATCAACTCGTGTTGAGTAGCTGAAAAGGGGGTTTGATTTCTCATCTTGTTTGTGTCCCAGATGAATCTTCATAAATCCGTAGACCACGATAATGGGAAGGAGGTCCCTTAGGCTGCCTCTGGTAGCACCGCTTTCTAGCCCTCCTCCATTCATCTAGTGCGACTTCAAAGAGCTCAGACTCTCTCTTTGAACATGAGTTCACTACCATCCTCTCTCCCCTCGACCAACCTTCTTCTTTACCTGAGGTGCCAGAGCATAGGACAACATAGTTATTCGTACATTTAACAACACTTGAGTTGGGGTCTTTTGCCTTTGTAGAGACCAGAGAGATGGCCAGCAGTGAGAACCATACTGATGAGAAGTTGCAGAATACTTCCTATGTGTTAGACCAGGCCGCCAACAATAATATCTTGCTTGCTTCCCTAGATACCATGCAACGTCAAATTTGAGACCAAGGAGTTTTTATGGCTGAAGTGAGGAGGGAGCTCACGCAGATGCGAGCCGGTAGAGATGAGCTGTAGAGACCAATCGGTGGAGAGATACCATACAAGGAGGGTGGATACGGACATCCCTAGGAGTTAAAGGAGACAGCAAGATAGCCACGGACGATGAGGCAGTTGCACAACCCTTGTGCAACACTCACACACAGATGGATCCAGATGCCAGAGATCCTTGGCAACATCGAGCTTCTCTCCCAGACAATTAAGCTACTGTTCAAGTTCCATGGGCTAGCCACATAGGAGTCGCACCTCCATCTGCAAGAATTTAAGATGATATGCAACACTATCCATAATAGATTTGTGGATGAGGACACGATTAAGTTGATTGCCTTCCCTTTATCTTTGGTTGACAGAGCAGCCTACTAGCTGAAGCACTTGGGGAGGGTAGTTACTACCTAGGAGCAGCTCCGGACCGAGTACTTGAATAAGTACTATCCACTCAGTCGGACCAATGCAGTGCGAGCGATGATTAGCAACTTCACCATGATCTCAAATGAGCAGTTCCATGAGGTTTGGGATCGATTCAGAAAACTCATTGATCGGGGACCACATCATGAGATATCCAAGCCCAACCTTGTTCAGAGTTTCTTCTGTGGGCTAACACCGGAGTCACAGGGGCTAGTGAACGCCTCGTGTGGAGGATCCTATTTTTCCAAGGACGAAGACCGGTTCTGGGCCATCTATGACGAGATGGTAGAAATCTATACTATGATGTCTCAGACCCGTGTCTACACTCAGTGGAAGCCTCTCCCACAAGCCATTTCATATCAGAGGATTGCATGTCTCGATGCTGGTTCTTCCACTTCATCACCCGCTGTAGCACTTGCCGAGTTTTCAGCTGCCTACATAGGAATCATCAGTTAGAAGATGGACCGGATTGATATCATTGCGAAGAAGCAGAGCCAAGGAATGGATAAGCTAAACAACCTTGATGAGCTTGCTCGGACCTTGAGTGACCTGAAGACCCAGATCATGTGTCTCCAGGAGGGACAGACGGCTTCTTAGCCCCATCTCAGGTCACAGGCCGATCTAGGGAGCAGCTCCACCCAACCATCTGACTCGTACCATAGGTCCATCACATCCAGGTAGATTTGTCCCAACAGCTCCAGCACTACCAGCAGCCACCACCATCTCTAGATACTCAGATGGTGGTTTGTTAGTCGGATCAGCCCCTCGCAGTCCTTCCCCCGCCACACCTTGAGCAGCATGAGCCGTTGATGGAAGTCAATGGAATATGGTACTCCCAGTACCAATCTTAGCCTGAGATTCATCATGACCATCCTAGATTTTGATGGTCCACTGGAGGAATCCCTTCCCAGGAGCAACCTCCAGCTTAGGTAGGGTAGAGTAGCTAGGCTCAACAGCCCCAACACTCCAACAGTACCAATAGCAGGATCCTCGTCTCCACTATCAAGGACAACAATGGAGTCAGTAGCAGTAGCCTCAGCATTACTCCCAACCTACTCCTCACTACTAGCAGCAAAAATAGTCTTAGCCTCATTTCTAGTGAGGCAACATGTCTGATTCTCATGCACTTGTCTATGAGAGCCCATCCCTTGATGACCTCGCATGTTTACTCTCTAATCGACATCCATCCTTCTGACAAGAGATGGATGAGTTATGGAAGGAAATGAGGGATATAATAAAGGGCAATGCTGCCATTCTCGCTTAGATAGAACCCAATCCGAACAATCTGAAGAGAAAATCAGAGCAGGTACAATTTACAGAGACCACCACTCCTAGTGATGTTTTCGATGATACTTCTTCCTATGTGTTTAATGATGATTTTGTGACACTTAGGAGTGGTAGGAAGTGTAAAGCCTTGAACTTGGCATATCTCAGATCCTATATAATAAGATCCAGCTCTTCAAGAGAAAACCAACGAAATTTGTTTCGTGTGAATCGAACTTCATTTCGAATTGTTATGATCTTCGGAAGAAAGAGAAGGAAGGCTAAGATGTCATTAACCCATAATGACTGTCATTAAGACTAATTAAACATGATTAAAGAAACTAATGACGGATTGAAAATCGCTAATGATCATTAGCAAACACTAATCAATATTTAGTAAAAGATAAGCGTAAGCCGCGAAAGTCAAATCATGATTAGTGAAAGTTAATCACGATTAGTGTTAATTAAGTGTCATTAGAGAATCTAGAATCCTCTAGAATGTTCTAACTTAAGCCCCAAGCTTGGGATAAGTTTTGGCTAAAATCATGGGCCAAAATCATGGGCCATTAAACCATGGTTAAGGTCTAAACCATGGTTTTCTAACCATGGTTAGTGGATTTCTGGGGCCTATAAATAGACCCCCCTACCCATTCATTCTCTACGACTTCCACTACCACCACCACCCCAAGGGCTAGGGTCGAGAGGTCGGGAGGAGGAGTGGGAGGTGAGGGAGGAGCGCTAGCGAAGCGCTGCCAGGAGAACGAGGAGGAGAAAGGTATGATCCTCTCATAGTTTGCTTCATAAGCTAGGTTTTCAATTCATCGTCTTGTTATTTCAAGTTTTGTTTGATTCATCTTTCTTTCCGATTCGTTTTCCTGTTGTGGTTCGAGGAGAAATCTGTGTAACACCCTACTTAGGTAAGGGCGGCTATGCACGTCAGTGACCCTGTGATTCGTTACACGTTCACTCATCTAAGACGCGTGGTATCTACCGATTCTCCATAGTTTAGGTTTATATTCTTTCTATTATGCTTTTATAATTATTTTGATGGAGAAATTTGTGTAATACCCTACTTAGGTGCGGGCGGCTATGCACGTCAGTGACCCTGTGATTCGTCACACGTTCACTCACCTAAGATGCGTGGTGTCTATCGATTCTTCATCTCTTGTGTTTGAGTATATTCTTTCTGTTTTGTTGTTATTTTCCTCTCGATTGATTTTATAGAGGAAACTCTTTTCATTTTTATTTTGAAATATGTCCCGATATAAGTGGAAACTCTGCCGAAATATTCTGAGAAATATGTCCCGATATAAGGGGAAACTCTGCCAAAATATTCTGAGAAATATGTCCCGATATAAGGGGAAACTCTGCTGAAATTTTAAGAGAAAATATGTTCTTGGCATTCTTCGTGTTCTTCGCGTTCTTTGTTCGTTCTTCGTGTTCTTGACACGTTTTTAGCATTTTGATACGAAAATGAAATTCGATCTTTTCAAGAGCCTTAAAATAGCCTTTCTAAAAACAAAACACGATAAAACCTTGCATACACGACAGAGAGAGCTCGATTAGGTAACGAAATCCTTCCTTTTGTTGTTGGGTTTTCAAATGAGATTATTGAAATTCTTGATTTTATGTTCTGTGCTATAAAGAACCCTAATTTTGGCTGTTATTGAAAAAGTCTGAACAGTTGCTTTGTGATTCCCACTAAAATATGATTTAATCATCAAATCAATGCGGTGGCTTTGAAAGTTAGGGTTTGGGAGTTAAAATAGGCATAAATACGAGTATATATGCATATGAATAATATATATGTGTGTCTATACTAATTATTAATGATTATGCAAATCGAAGACTTAACGAAAGAATTACATCATGGGAATTGATGTGGTTTGAGTGGGATCCTGAAAAGGATTGTGTGTGTCACGTTAAGGATGACTGGGAGTAGAACTACAGGTCGGGCATGCAACATGTAGGTTTGTCGGAAGGAACCGTATTGGCGTTTACATACCTAGGTGGTACACGGTTGCCCTGTTATGATAAGTACGCACGAAATGAATGTTTTGCAACGTGTGGTACTGGGAGCCAATATCTTCAAGTTGAAAGACGGAAGATGTGGTCGTACCATGTGGAGGCACGGGTGGTTCAGTAGCGGTTGGGTCACGATAATATGTATTTAAAGCTGCTAGGTTATATGATTGAATGTTAGCCTGACGTTTTAAGCAATCGAGTCCTCGAGGACGGTGTGCTCATTTGTTTTTCCAGGCTGAGGGTTGAGACCCTGTTTAATAAAAGAAAATTGTCAGGGTAGTATTGGAGGATTGGTTGAGGGGACGTGCGGCGGCATAAGCTTACCAAGATCAACGCAATCTCCAATCCCAAAGTGTCGACAGCTTCGGAGTCCTTATAGTGGTGAGGTAATTCCCCTAGATCCCTGACATGGAATAGAAAGGAATAGGACTTAAATTAACAAGAAGGAATGGAACATTTTGTGATAACAAGTTTTGCAAAATTACATAATTTGTTTGCTTTTCTCTTCTTCGTTACTTAGCATTCGCTAATTTTTATCCTATGAATTATGGAAAACCCAACAGGTGTCGGTGAGCTATCGGAAGGACTTTAAAAAATCATCCAGCTTACATACTAGACATCCAGCCAGCCACAGTAGCTTTACTTTTTAAGGTAGTTAGTAATCTTTTGTATATTTTCCTTTCAAGCTGATGTACATGTAAATGGTTATAGTGGGACAGTGTATCATCTAAACTTTATTTTGTGAATGGAAAAGTGTTGAAATACTTTCTTCTGAGTATTTTTTTTGCAATCTGTTTCTTAATATTAGTTGTGATTACTGAATAAATTATTATCGAGTAAACAGATCCAGATATGGGAGGATCCGACGGCCCGAGAATCGGGGTCGTGACAGATTGGTATCAGAGCCGGGTTACTCGGTTAATTTATTTAGTAATTAATAACTATGAGCGGTATTCAGAAAATAAGATTGTATTAAGATCTTTTGATCTTAATAATTGACTGCAATACCAATCACAAGTCATTGTCCCTTATGTACATCATGCTAAGACATATAGGATCTGACCTTTGACCTTGACTGATCCCAAGATCATGGCAGACCAAGATGTGTCTAGGCAATTAGCAGCTATGATGGCAATGCTCCAAGAGATGGAGCAAAGGCAGCGAGCATTGGAGGAGAGGCTCAACGCATAAGCTGAGAGACCCGAGGCATCTAAGCCTGCGGATGCTAGGATTGAAGGTTCTGTCCATCTTTCTGAGGAAGAATCAAGTTACCATCCTTCAATTGAGTCTGCTCCTACCCCAGTTGAAGGAGCAATGGAGAAGTTCCTTCTTAGACACCAAACACTATTAGATAATTATTGAAAGGGAAGGATTCCTCGATTTAAAGTCATAGAGACACCTGCTGAGGCAGAACTATGGCTTGATGACATCAGAAGGATGTTGAGAATAATACATGCACCAACAGATACTTGGGTGCACATTGCTGATTACTCCTTAGCATACTATGCAAGACGATGGTGGAGAACTATTTCCAAGAAATTATCAGATCATGTTCTTGGGATGTTTTTGAAGAGAGGTTCCGAGCCCACTTCTGTCCCTCCCATTGGGAAGAATTGAAGAGGAGGGAGTTAGCTTCTTTGACCCAAGGATCCAAGAATGTATGAGATTATCATATTCACTTTACAGATCTACTACGTTACTCCCCAGCTTTAGAAGCTTCACCAGAAAAGTGTCTTACCAAATTTGTTAGCGGTCTTCAGGGAGATTTGAGAGAGAAGCTTGCAGGTTTTAGAGCTACCACTATAGATGAAGCCATGGACATCGCCTCTCGTATTGAGATGGAGAGGGATGAAAACCGCCAAAGAAGAAGCTTTCACTTTACTAGTGGACCATCCAAACGTAAGGTGAATTATAATCGAAGAGACAATCGTTATCATCAAGTCGGTTCCAATATAAGCTCACCACAGACCTTGGGCCAGGAATTATCAGAAAGAGGGGGTTTCTCTAGACCTCCACTATACCCCCGTAACTCAGCACCAGGAACTAGTACCTCTGTGGTTGGGTCTTCATCTCAAACAAGAACACGTGCATGTTATCACTGTCATCAAGAAGGTCACATTAGGAAAGACTGTCCACAGTTGAGAGGTTTAGGGTTTAAACCAACTCCGATTAACAGTATAACATCCACCCTGAGCAATGGAGCAACACGCGGAGGAAGACATGGTAGAGTTCATGGCTCGCAAGGAGCATCTCCTACACAGCAGCCACCACAAAACGTTGCGGGTTCTAGCTTGCCTATTCCTAATGGCCAGCTCAATGCAATTAATAAAGAGCAAGCCTACAATTCAGGCACAGTCATACGAGGTATCGTTATTATTCATGACTTTTCAGTACATGCCTTATTTGATTCGGGTGCTTCACATTCATTTATTGCTCGATGGTTAGTACCCACTTTAGGTAAGATACCAGTAGAAGTACAACAGTCTTATCTGATCAAGGGACCAGGAGGACAAGTATTTATAATCCGAGAAATCTTGGATAATTGCATAGTAGTGATAGCGGGACATCAGTTACCTGTTTCACTACTACTAATAGAAATGGAGGACTTTGATCTTATCCTAGGGATGGATTGGCTAGAAAGGAATCATGCATGTCTTGACTGTTTTCAGAAGACAGTAACATTTCACCTTCCTAACTCGATAGAGTTCCAGTTCATTGGAAAGACATCCAATGCTAATATCGAATATATCTCTACATTGAAGGCACAACAGTTATTAGAGCAAGGGTGCCAAGGTTATTTAGCTTATGTAACCACTACATCATGGTCAGATAGAATGATGGAAGATATACCTATAGTGTGCGAGTTTCCTGATGTATTTCCAGAGGAACTACCTGGATTACCACCTGAGCGAGAGATTGAATTTGAAATCTCTCTCATACCTAATAATCAGCCTATCTCTATCCCTCCCTATAGGATGGCACCAGCTGAGTTATGAGAGTTAAAGGTACAATTGCAATAACTGTTAGATAAAGGATTCATTCATCCTAGTACTTCACCATGGGGTGCACCTGTCTTATTTCTTAGGAAAAAGAGATGGGTCAATGCGGTTGTGCATTGACTATAGACAACTAAACAAGAGGACAATAAAGAATAAGTATCCACTGCCAAGAATAGATGATCTCTTTGATCAGTTACAGGGTTCGACTGTGTATTCCAAGATTGACTTAAGATCTGGATACCATCAGTTGAAGATAAAAGATGCGGATATCCCCAAGACAGCCTTTCGAACTAGATATGGACATTATGAATTCTTAGTTATGCCTTTTGGACTGACAAATGCCCCAGCTCAGAAGGATTATTCAAGGAGTTCTTAGATCACTTTGTAGTAGTATTTATTGATGGTGTGCTTATTTACTCCAAGGATAAGTATCTGCATCAACACCATCTCAGGCGGGCACTTGAAACTCTAAGGAAGAACAAACTGTATGCCAAATATAGAAAATGTGACTTCTGGCTATCTGAAGTATCTTTCTTAGGCCATGTTATTTTTGGGGAAGGTATATCAGTTGATCTTACAAAGGTTAGTATGGTGATGAGCTGGGAATGCCCAAAGACTGTCATAGAAATACGATCTTTTCTGGGTTTAGCTGGATATTATAGAAGATTCGTGAAGGACTTTTCACGAATAGCATTGCCAATGACTAGACTAACTCAGAAGGAGGTCCCCTTCTTATGGTCTGATACATGTGAAGCTAGTTTTCAGACACTGAAAGAATGCCTAACATCTGCACCAATCCTTACTCTACCCTCTGGGAGTGAAGGGTTCACCGTGTACACTGATGCGTCTAAAGAAGGACTTGGGGCAGTTCCTATGCAACATGGTAAGATAGTAGCGTATGCATCACGACAGCTCAGGACACATGAAAAGAACTACCCAACACATGACATTGAATTAGTTGTTGTAGTTTTTGCTTTAAAGATATGGAGACATTACCTCTATGGTATTACTTTTGAAATCTTCACTGGTCATAAAAGCTTGAAATATCTATTTGATCAGAAGGAACTCAATATGAGACAGAGACGGTGGCTAGAGTTGTTAAAGGACTATGATTGCACTATCTCCTGCCACCCTGGTAAGGGGAACGTCGTAGCAGATGCCCTTAGCAGAAGAACTTATTCACCTGGGTTGATGAGTGTTATCCACTTCTGGGGTTTACTATCAACGTTAAGTGAATGGAAACCATTTGATAGTAGTGATGATACTATAACTATTCCTCACCAATACAAACCAGAGATCTGGGATAGAATAAAGAAAGGACAGGAGGATGATCCAGTCCTTAAATACATAAGACAACAACTTGAGAAGAATGAGATAGAGGGATTCCAGATACAAGATGGGTTACTGTATAACCATCAAAGAGTTTGTGTACCAAACACACCTGAACTAAGGAAAGACATCTTACGAGAAGTGTACTGCTCAAGATTATCTATTCATCCAGGAATTACAAAGATGTATAAGGATCTTCATTCATACTTTTGGTGGTCGGGAATGAAAAAGATGTTGCTGAGTTTGTGAATTCATGTTTCACTTGCCAGCGGGTAAAGGCTTCACACCAAAAGCCACCCGGATTATTGCAACCCATCCCTATACCTGAATGGAAATGGGAAAGCATTTCCATGGATTTCGTTACTGGCTTACCTCAGACGATTGGTAGTAAAGATAGTATCTGGGTTATAATAGATCATCTAACAAAGGTAGCGCACTTTATTCCGATAAGTTTATCTTTCACTCCAGACCAGCTTGTTGAGTTATATATTACACATGTGTTTTGCCTCCACGATGTCCCAAAGGAAGTAGTTTCCGATCGAGATTCACGATTCACCTCACACTATTGGGAGAACTTCATGAAAGCCTTAGGTACATAGTTATGCTTAAGCACAGCATATCATCCACAAACAAACGGTCAATCAGAACGTACGATTCAGACACTAGAGGATATGCTACGAGCATGTGCCTTAGAATGGAAGGGATCGTGGATTAAACATTAGCCTCTTGCAGAATTCACCTACAATAATAGTTACCATACAAGTATTGGCATGGCACCATTTGAAGCACTATATGGACGAAGGTGTACTACTCCTTTGTGTTGGTAAGAGATCGAAATAAAGAATTATTATGATTCAGATAGACTTCAGAAGACATTGGAAGTTGTAGAGCTTGCTAGAAAAAGACTATTAACTGCCCAGAGTCGCCAGAAAAGTTATAGTGATACCAGGCAAAGAGACGTTGAATTTGAGGTAGGTGACTTTGTATTTCTCAAAGTATCACCAATGAAGGGTTTTCATAGGTTTGGCTTACGTGGGAAGTTAGCACCTAGGTTCGTGGGTCCCTTTGAAATTACTCAACGGATTGGAAAAGTTGCCTATAGACTTGTGCTTCCTCCACGTCTTTCGGCAATACATGATGTATTTCATGTATCAAATCTGAGAAAGTACATTAGGGATCCAGAGCATAAGATAAGTTATGATGATTTACATGTTGAGACAGACTTGACATACCAAGAGATACCAGTGCAAATACTTGAAAGGGAAATCAAGAAGTTGAGAAACAAAGAGGTGCCTCTAGTTAAAGTATTGTGGCGGAACCAAGAGTTTGAAGAAGCCACATGGGAACCTGAGGCAAAAATGAGAGAGAAATACCCGTACTTGTTTGAATGATAACACTATGTATTATGTATATGTTCATTATAAATGAAAGGACGTTCATTCTCTTTAAGGTTGTTATGGTTTCAATCTTCTTTAAGGTTGTTATGCCTGCATTGCTAGTCTCGAGGACGAGATTTTCTTTAAGGTTGTTATAATTATAAAGCCTTGAGCTTGGCATATCTCTGATCCTATATAATAAGATCCAGCTCTTCAAGAGAAAACCAATGAAATTTGTTTCGTGTGAATCGGACTTCGTTTCGAATTGTTATGATCTTCGAAAGAAAGAGAAGTAAGGAAGGCTAAGATGTCATTAACCCATAATGACTATCATTAATACTAATTAAATATGATTAAAGAAACTAATGACGGATTGAAAACTACTAATGATCATTAGCAAACAGAAATCAATAGTTAGCAAAAGATAAGCGTAAGCCGCGAAAGTTAAATCGCGATTAGTGAAAGTTAATCACGATTAGTGTTAATTAAACATCATTAGCGAATCTAGAATCCTCTAGAATGTTCTAACTTAAGCCCCAAGCTTGGGATAAGTTTTGGCTAAAACCATGGGCCAAAACCATGGGCCGATAAACCATGGTTAAGGTCTAAACCATGGTTTTCTAACCATGGTTACTGGCTTTCTGGGGGCTATAAATAGCCCCCCCCCCCCTACCCATTCATTCTCTACGACTTCCACCACCACCACCACCCCAAGGGCTAGGGTCGAGAGGTCGGGAGCAGGAGTGGGAGGCGAGGGAGGAGCGCTAGCGAAGCGCTGCCGGGAGAATGAGGAGGAGAAAGGTATGATCCTCTCTTAGTTTGCATCGTAAGCTAGGTTTTCAATTCATCCTCTTGTTCTTCCGAGTTTTGTTTGATTCATCTTTCTTTCTGATTCGTTTTCCTGTTGTGGTTCGAGGAGAAATCTATGTAACACCCTACTTAGGTGCTGGCGGCTATGCACGTCAGTGACCCAGTGATTCGTTACACGTTCACTCATCTAAGATGCAAGGTGTCTACCGGTTCTCCATCGTTTAGGTTTCTATTCTTGTTATTATGCTTTTATAATTATTTTGATAGAGAAATCTGTGTAATACCCTACTTAGGTGCGGGCGGCTATGCACGTCAGTGACCCTGTGATTCGTCACACGTTCACTCACCTAAGATGCGTGGTGTCTACCGATTCTTCATCTCTTGTGTTTGAGTATATTCTTTCAGTTTCGTTGTTACTTTCCTCTCGATTGATTTTATAGAGGAAACTCTTTTCATTTTTATTTTGAAATATGTCCCGGTATAAGGGGAAACTTTGCCGAAATTTTCCGAGAAATATGTCCTGATATAAGGGAAACTCTGCCGAAATGTTCCGAGAAATATCTCCCGATATAAGGGGAAACTCTGCCGAAATTGTAAGAGAAAATATGTTCTTGGCGTTTTTTGTGTTCTTTGTGTTCTTCGCGTTCTTCGCGTTCTTCATTCGTTCTTCACGTTCTTAGCACGTTCTTAGCGTTTTGATACGAAAATGAAATTTGATCTTTTCAGGAGCCTTAAAATAGCCTTTCAAAAAACGAAACACGATAAAGCCTTGCATACACGAGAGAGAGCTCGATTAGTTAACGAAATCCTTCTTTTTATTGTTGGGTTTTCAAACGAGATTATTGAAATTCTTCATTTTATGTTTTATGCTATAAAGAACCCTAATTTTGGTTGTTTTTGAAAAAGTCTGAATAGTTGCTTTGTGATTCCCACTTAAATATGGTTTAAGCATCAAATCGATACGGTGGCTTTGGAAGTTAGGGTTTGGGAGTTAAAATAGGCATACATACGAGTATATATGCATATGAATAATATATATATCTGTCTATACTAATTATTACTGATTACGCAAATCGAAGACTTAACGAAAGAATTACATCATGGGAATTGATGTGGTTTGAGTGGGATCCTGAAAAGGATTGTGTGTGTCACGTTAAGGATGACTGGGAGTAGAACTACAGGTCGGGCATGCAACTTGTAGGTTTGTCGGAAGGAACCCATATTGGCGTTTCCCTACCTAGGTTGTATACAGTTGCCCTGTTATGATAAGTGTGCACGAAATGAATGTTTTGCAGCGTGTGGTACCGGGAGCCAATATCTTCGGGTTGAACGACGGAAGATGTGGTCGTGCCATGTGGAGGCACGGGTGGTTCAGTAGCGGCTGGGTCACGATAATATGTATTTAAAGCCGCTATGTTATATGATTGAATGTTAGCATGAGGTTTTAAGCAATCGAGTCCTCGAGGACGGTGTGCTCATTTGTTTTTCCAGGATGAGGATTGAGATCTTGTTTAATAAAAGAAAATTGTCAAGGTAGTATTGGAGGATTGGTTGAGGCAACGTGCAGCAGATAAGCTTACCAAGATCAACGCAATCTCCAATTCCGAAGTGTCCACAACTTCGAAGTCCTTATAGTGGTGAGGTAATTCCCCTAGACTAATCCCTGCCATGGAATAGAAAGTAATAGGACTTAAAGTAACAAGAAGGAATGAAACCTTTTGTGATAACAAGTTTTGCAAAATTACACAATTGTTTCCTTTTCTCCTCTTCATTACTTAGCACTCGCTAATTTTTATCTTATGATTTATGGAAAACCCAACAGGTGTCGGTGAGCCATTGCAAGGACTTTAAAAATTCATCCAGCTTACATACTAGACATGCAGCTAGCCACAGTAGCTTTACTTTTTAAGGTAGTTAGTAATCTTTTGTATATTTTCCTTTCAAGCTGATGTACATGTAAATGGTTATAGTGGGGGTGTATCATCTGAACTTTATTTTGTGAATGGAAAAGTGTTGAAATATTTTCTTCTGAGTATTTTTATTTGCAGTCTGGTTCTGAATGTTAGTTGTGATTACTGAATAAATTATTGCTGAGTAACCTGATCCGGATATGGGAGGATCCGACGGCCCGGGAATCGGGGTAGCGACAGGAAGCCCATTGGTGGAAACTCATCTGAGCGTCATCCAGACGTTGATTCTAGGGTGCCAGACAAGGATAGAAGCGGTGTTTATGCTTCTTATGATGATGATGACTATGGTGTTGGAGCCACCAAGGATGTTGATCTAGCCGAGAGTACTGAGGCCATCATGATTCCAATTGCAGGCGGTGGTGTTTCTGCCACCATGATTCCAAATGCTTGGTCAGAGTGTGGTGCTGATACCGCAAGTTCAGATGCAGTCGGTGGTACTTATGCCACCAAATTACCTTCTTTTGTGTCTGCTTGTTTTTTACTTGAGGACAATTATAGAAAATCACAAAAAATGGAAAAACAAAAATAAAAAAATATGAATAAAGGAAAGGTTTATGTATCTTCTGTGAGTGCATCTACTTTACATGATGATCATTGCATGGATTCTATCTTGTTGCATGGATAGGAACCTACTCCTTACTCTCATCTCTCTTGAGAAGGTCTTTCCATCCCCATCCCTTAAGCACTCTGCTTGGGAAAGGGGGCAAAAATAGTAAATCCCAAAAAAAGACACCAGATAGAGTCAACGAGCAGATGATAGATAGATTCTAGATATAGCTGACTCTACAGGAGGCACTAGAGCACATCCCCCTCTTCCAGAAGAACTTGAGAGAGAAGATCACCATCCGTAGGAAGAAGAGGAACCACAATGCAGAGATCCACGTGCATACTCGTGCCACTTGTTTTGTTATTTAGAGATGGTTGCCAACCAAGAGACCAGATGCAAGAGTTCTATTTGTCAGATGCCACATCCATGAGAAGCAGTTCGATCGTACCCTATTAGACAACGTCTCTTCGATTAACCTTCTCACGGCTGCCTTACTCGACCGATTCGAGTTTGACCTTCTTAGACAGAGCAGAACAATCCTTCAGTTTGCTGATAAATCCACCAAGAGATCGAAGGGGTTACTGAAGGGCGTTGTCACCATGATTCAGGGCTTGAAATCCTCATCGATTTTTTTTACTAGACATGGAGATCCCTGAATCCGTAACTGATACCCTCATCATTTTAGGATGACCTTTCTTGACCACACCCAAGGCAGTGTCCGATCATGATAGCAGGAAGGTATACTTTCATGTCAAGGGAGAAAGTATACAAATAGAGATGGTTGAGGAGACCAGAGCTAGAGATTCAACATGCTCAGAGTAGACTACATACTCTAAGCAAATGATCGATGCAGAGCTATATATGCGCTAAGAGTGTGACTTTGTGATTACAGGTGATGAAGCAGTTAATCAGATCTCGTATCATGAGCTCTTGGCACACCTTCAGACATTGCAGATTCACAGATCATATTAGATGAGAGTTCAGAGAGCACACTCATGGAATAGGATACCGTGGAGGCTGATGATCATGGTCAGGATAGTGAAGCAGATTTTGTTTCATGTGCTTCAGATTCAGATCCCTCATACACATACCCTAATTTTGATTGGCAGGATTTTGATGACTATTTACAGTGTCTTATGCCTACAAAGCTGACAGCTAGGGCGGAGAGAGAGAGAGCCAGGACAGATGACATATACACTAGCAGGATCGTCTTTGTCTGATTCACCGGTGCAGCGAGAGTTCTTACACGCAGATCCGGTAGACTTCACTCAGACATTTCAGAAGCCAAATTTGCCGGTCCCAGTTAACTAGAATTGAAGACCTTGCCACATAGCATGAAGTACAAATTCCTTGCAGGTTAGCCAGATATGTTCCTAGTCATTATCTTAGAAGATTTGACTGAAGACCGAGAATCTCATTTGATGGAGGTTCTTGAAAGAAATTGCAAGGCAATTGCATGGAGTGTAGCTGATCTCCAGGGGATAAGTCTGTCCCTGTGCTCCAACCACATTTATCTTGAAGAGGACGCCAAGCCATCGCGTGAGTCACAGTGAAGGCTGAACCTAAATCTTTAAGATATGGCCATGAAGGAAATATCGAAATGGTGGAGCACCGATTTTATCTACCCCATTTCTGGCTCCAAGTGGGTTAGTCCATTGTATGTGGTACCAAAGAAGACAGTTATAAACGCAATTTTGAATGAGTCTGGAGAGGAGATGGCTACCCGGGTACCCACTTCTTGGAGGGTCTGTGTGGACTACAGACGATTGAATCAGGCCACCAAGAAGGATCATTTGTTGATGCCATTTATTGACCAGATTAAGAGGTGATGATGCGCCCAACAACTAGGGTTATGTAAGCAAATAAGATAATGTTGTTGTGACCCAAATCACAAGGCACGATGAACAAGAAAATAAAAACCACTTCAAAGAGAGATCAAGCAACCAATAACTATCAACGGTTTGCTATTTTTATATACATGGTATTTCCACCAAGGTCGAACACAAGGAACGTGATTAAAGAACTATAGTCAAATTTTGAATATAAAACTATTTTTAGTGGCTTTTAATTTTTCAAATTTTCATTTTTTTAATAAAGGAAAGCAAACACAAATGCTTAAAATACACATCAAACACTTTTTTTAAGTTTTTAAACTACTCAAAAAATACTCAGAAAATAAAAATTAAAAAAAAATTATGTATTTTCTAGTTTTAACGTGTTTTCGGTAATTTTCTATATTTTTCAAATATTTTTGTGATTTTACAAAAATCAAACAAGGCTCAAAACTCAAAACAGTGCTTAGTAAGGACCAAATTGCAACTTAAAAATATTTAAAATGCCAAAAGTCCTGATTAGTAATTCTATGAGGAAACAGAGATATAAAGCTACAAACAGAAACTGAAATCACATTTTTTTATTTGATTTTGTATGATTTTTTTAAGATTTTGGTTATTTTGTAATTTTTTTAGGCCTTTTAAAGGGAATTTTTAAACAAAATTAATATAGAAGGTAAAGCATACAAAAAGGAACAACATGAATTTTTATGGAATTTTTAAAACATTCTTTGAATTTTTATAATCTTTATAAGGCAAACAAGGAATTTTTAAGAGGTTTTTGGATTTTTAAAATTAGAAAAAACAATTAAATCAACCCACAAAATCCATAATAAAAAATACACTCTAGCAAGAGTTAATAATAATTTTTACATAATTTTTAGAATTAATTTAATAATTAATAAGTCCAATTAAAGGCATGCAATTAATCACAGTTCACAGGAACCTATTCGTAAATATTATAAGTTTTGGGACCAAACAAATAACACTCAAGAAAAACCCAGATCAATACTGCAAAAAGCCCACTTAATTCATGCACATGCTCAATACAACATGCATAGGGGTATAAATGCAATTTCTAGAAAACAAACACTCATTCATTAATAGTATAGAAGGCCAAGGAAGAAAGAGCAAATAACCCTAATACTCATGAGCACACATGTGCTTCAGACTCAGAGGGACTAAAATGCAAATACCAAAAACTACGAGGTCAAAACTGTAAATCTACTTAACTGCAACATTTATTTAATGGACTGAAGCAAAGTAGTGAAACGTGTAAGGGAAAATATGCAATATACCCTGAGGGGCCGCAAGGGCAGGTTGTGACATAGGGCTATGATCATTCCCTGCTCAACATCTGACAACTTAGAATCTGCCAGTTGCGTGCGTGTTAGATACGCTTGGGGGTCCAGATCTAACAGCCAAAAGGCTACACGGTCAGGCAGATGTGACGTAATCTGGTAGAGGGGGAGCTTATCCAATGGTGTGAAGAAGGTCTGCAAGAACTCGCCCAAGGAGGACTTCAATCGAGCCAGGGAAGAGATCCATTGGCCCGATGAAGGGCCCGGAAGCTCCGACAGTAGGGATGCAAACGAACGAATACGAATGCGAATTCAGGTCATACCATAACCATATTCATTTTATATTACGAATACGAATACGAATACGAATGTTACACGAATGTAAAAAATCAAGATCCATATCCTCAAAATACGAATACGAATATGAATACGAATCTTTTACGAACGAATACGAATATTGCAATAAAAAATTATATATAAAAGCGTACCTGATTAAAGTGTTTTTTAGCATCTTCCAAATTAGTCCTCCTTCTCCATGGATGGGTCGGTATTCATTATTTTTCTACAATCAAGCAAGCATATTCCAATAAGTTTCATAAACAAAAACATTCCATACGTTCCATACGAATCTTCTAATAACATCAAATATATTCTAATTCTTTCTAACAAAATAATCCATACATAAAAAAACATTACAAGAATATGAAATTTACCAGAGATCGATCGTAAATGGAGGCGCAGGAGCAGGGCCGCAGTCGGGCTGGGCGGAGGGGAAGGAGGGGGGCTGCGGGCCTGCTGCAGGGGGGGCGGCAGCCGGCAGGGGCGGATCTAGGGAGCGGCTGTGGGGCGGAGGGAGGCCGCAAGAGGCTGGGCGGCGGAAGGGAGGGTGAAGGGGGCTGCAAGGAGGGGCGGAGGGCTTTGACTGCCTCTAGGCTTACACCTTATTCAGGAAAATCTCATTGATCTACTCTTCATATTTTAAAACCTTGGACCTACTTTAAAGGACCTGGCTTACGTAATGCATACTTGATATGTATTCATCTCAGTAAAACATACAGTACAAGCTGTATATTGACCCATTCACATCCAACTCTCTAACAATGGCAATATGAGACTAAACACAGATTCTCACACTACAATAGGTGAATCTTTCCACAATATCTAATTAACTAATTAATGCAATCATTCGTTATTCTCAATGCAAAAACACTACTCCAGATATTATAACTTTAGTGTGAAATTAAAGATGTGATGTTTTAGTTATAGGCCTTCAGGAAAATATCTTTTTATGCAAAAAGGGGGGAACATGTAGAGGTGTCCATGCCAAATGGATCAATTAAAAATCAGGAAAATACTTTTGATATTCAATTCAGAGAATGATCTACAATCTCTATTTATGGAATGATTTACAAGTGTAAATAATCGTTTGCTATCTTATAATAATCCGATTTGAGTAAGTTATGATATTCAGATAATGCATGCTAGTAAGGAGTAAAAATTAAGGGCTCGGACAGAGCACAAGTATGAGATTTTATGAGGGAGTTGCTCACAACCTGAAAGATTGCCTTGATCAAGAAAGAACGCTGAAATGAAAACTAGGGAACCTTTTCCTTAAAATTGAATTTATTACTGAATTTACAAAAGTAAACTTAGTAGTGATCGTGCTACTGTTTATGCAGGCAAAAGGAGCAATGACGACTTACAAGTCCGTCAAGCTTGTAATATTTCCCAAATCCTCAGGTAGCTCTCCTGCGAAGTCATTGCAAGACAACAGTCTGCATTTCAAGATATCCATCAGATGAGTTGCAAGCCCATGAAACTAAACAAAATTTTCTCAACAAGCACAACATTACAATCTACTCAAGTTTCTGAAGCAACCAAATGAGGCGGAAGGGGGCGGCGGGGGGCGGAGGAGGGCGGCAGGAGGGGCGGAGTGGGACGGCAGGTTGGCGGAAGGGGGGCCGCTGGGGGCGGCTGGGGTGGAAGAGGGGGCGGAGGGAGGCCGCAAGAGGCTGGGCGGTGGTAGGGAGGGTGAAGGGGGCCGCAAGGAGGGGCGAATGGGGATGGCAGGGGGGCGGAGGAGGGCGCAGGAGGGGCGGAGGGGGACGGCAGGGGGACGGAAGGGGGCGGCGCGCGGCTGTCGAAGGGGAGAAGAGGTAGGCGTCGGGTAGGCGAGTGGGAGAGGGATTAGTGTTGGTGAAGAAGCCCTAGGTATTAGGTAAATAACTTAAATAAAATAATTTATTTAGTAACGAATATTCGTATTCGTAATCGTATTCGTTATATTTTTCGTATTCGTATTCGTATTCGTATTCGTTAAGTAAGGATTCGTATTCGTATTCGTATTCGCAAAAAGTTTGTTTCCAATATTCGTATTCGTATTCGTATTCGCCAGTTTTAGGAAAACAAGATCCATATCCTCTTAAAAACGAATACGGATACGAACGAATACAAATATAACCGCATCCGTTTGCGTCCCTATCCGACAGTGTCATGGAAGGGTTCCGTGTAAGGTAGATGGCTCCGATGGAGATGATTAGATTAGTATGCTGGTGAAGCTCCTCCCGAAACTGCTCCGCCCGAGAGCTGAGGGATCAGAGTGTTTCCAAGTGCACGGTAGTACCTGCAATGGGTCCTATGCTCGGATACGAAGCTTTGACATGGTTTATTGGAGCAAAAGAGCAAGGAAGCGGGGTGGTATGCTAGTTCGATCTCCGGCTTAGGCAGGGGATGGAGATTTGGGCCTAATCTTGACCAGATGGAGGAGCCTTAGGATGATAAGCTTGCACGAGAAGATGTGTGGTTAGTCGAGGGTTGACCGAAACGATGGGAGTGGGCAGCGGGGCTCCGACTAGCTGGTCGGAGCAGAGGTGACAATGGCAGCGTGAAATTGAAAGAGGGAAGTGAAATAAAAATGCGAGGGGATAAGGGCGCTACCTGAGGACTCTGACGAGTTTAGAAGCTCCTGACGAAGCAGAGGAGGGGGTTATGGCCTCAACCTGGGTGTGGCTGGTCGAGGAGGCTTCTTGCGGTGGCTCTCCGGCGTCGTGGCGAGCTTCGCTCAAGCAGGCCACCAAATGACACTCCAAGGGCACCTCTGGTAAGCTGTCACCTTCCTAAAGGAGGTTAGAGGTCTATGGTGGCACGGGAAAGGAACTCCCAAGCGCAGGAGGCAGAAGAGGCATTTTATAGGCATGGTCAAGGGTCTGGAAAGATCGACGAAGAGCTCGAAGCCCTAGACAGATTCGGTTGTACCAAGGGATCCGCGAGGGTCTTGGATGTTTGGAACATAATCGGGCGTAGATATTGAGTCGAATGGAGATCGGGTTCGATCGAGAAAATGGGGAGAAAGGGACTCCAACGATCATAATTGGGTCGACCCGGCTAAGGAGAAGGCGTTGACCGAGGTCAAGATTCCAATGTGGACTAATGAGAATTCAGGATTAACATAAATAAAAAGAAAGTGAATATAAAATAATAAATGTTTTTAAAAAAAAGTGTAAAAATGAAAAATATTTATTATTTTCTAAACTATTTTTATGTGATTTTTAATTATTTTATGAAAAATGAAATAATGTATATAGTATTATATACATGTATAATATACATATGTATTATGTACAAGTATTTTTATTTTATTTTATTCCACACTTTTTTATTTTTTATTTTATTTATTTACAACATTACTTTAGGAGCACAAAATAATTTTTATTTTTTTATATATTATTTGAAGGTGTAAATAAATAATGGGTGAAGTGTGCTTATGTGTATTTTGTACAAAGGGTTTGATGATTTTATTTTTATTTTTGCTTTATTTTTTCTGATTTTTATTGTATTTTTATATTATTTATAATTCTATGTACAAGGGTGTAAAAAATAATATAATCTCATTTTTAAAAATAAATAATATGTACAAGTATAGGTGATATGTACAATACATAGTTAACCCTATCTCCCTATACTTATTTTCTTTTACGATCAGGTCAAGTTTTGACCTTCTCTTGGGGTTTGGGTCACTCTGTATTTATTCTGAATATATCATTATTTTTCTTTTATCTTTATTCTTTTATTTTACACTAATTAGGTTTTAATTATGCATTATTAACAAAGGCATGCAAAATGCTAAGTTATTGTATTTATAACCATTCACAGGTGTTATTGTTAAAAAGAAGAGCTAAAATGAAAGAATAAAGAATGAGAATTGTAGATTCATCATCCCCCTATACTTTACCTTTGTTAGTCCCTTAGCAAACACTTATGAAAAAGAAGTGAAAACAAAAAGAAAAAGAATCAAGGTTGATTATTATGTGTATCTTCATTAAATTGGAATACGGAGCTCAGTCAGACCTTTGGATTATTAGTTTGTCGGAACCTTATTGGGAAATAGGTTTAAAACCTAACAGCCTCTAAGTTCCACAATTCTATGATCAAGACTCCTTAATAAACCGGATCAGAACAAGTTTACATACGCAAATTCTAATGACTATGAGGCTTTCCTTATATTGTGTAAGTGATATGTAGTTCCCATTCATAAATGACAAAGAAACAGCCACCCTCAATAAGGTAACTCTAATTCACCAGTCTAGGAGCTCTTTCCTCGTGAAGCGAGGTATTCCCTTCTAAGTTCAAGTTCAAGAAGACGGGGAAAGAAGAGAATGGACCGTGACCAGTGTAGCCACGTACCCATGGGAGCTCAACTAGTGAAGCTAATTCTCCTGTTGCAAGCTTCATGAGATGAGAAGATGTAATACATAAGCTTTGCTTTATTGACTATATACATTATGGTAGGTATTTTATTTTCAATCAGTCTTGTCTACTTTTTTGGAGTTTTCTTGATTTTGCACATTTTTTGTGTATATGTACAACATATCTACATAGTGCAACATATACATAAGGAGTTTTTCTTCTTGAGCTAGTAGACTTTCCCTCTTTTGAATCATTATTGCAACCCACAGACTCTTGTCTTTAGACCTCAATGTCGCTAGACCAGGTTGAGGTGCACAACCCTCCATAGAGGAAGATGAGAGGTTCCTCCTAGAAGTACTACCCGCGTATGCTACCCCAAGCCAAAGAATTCTGCCTCCTCAGCACCTCATCCATGTTGAGCTACGTGTAAGGTGTGTGTCCAAGTCAAGCCATTGTCTCTGAGAGTCATCCATGTCTTTTTAATTGTTATAATTAGGCTCATCAAGATGACATGTGAACATAGCCTAGTGGACAAAAGAATTAATTCACTAACGGACCTGAAAAGTTTTAACCCCAAATCCTATAAGGTTCCTCTAAAGTTAGGTGGATTAAGGTCTTAACCAAGCTCCATTTTTCAATTTAATTCCAGACTAGTTTAATGTCAACTATGATTCAGAAGAATAAGCCAACAAATATGTACAAAGCTCTTTTTGAACCATTTTTCAAAATATGAAAGTTTTATAAAAATTTTTGAATGCAGGGAGAAAAAGGTTTTTCAAAAATATATACAAACATTTACAAACAAAATTTTTCAAACATTTATTTTTCAACTATTTTCAAAAAAAATTGCACTATATACATAGTTTTGATACAAAAATATTTACAAAAACTTTACAATCAAAACATTTTACAAACATTTCTACAAAAATAGTTTTTACAAAAGGCTATTTACAAACATTTATGTACAGGAAAAATTTTAAAATTTTTATGATTTTTAGTTTTATGAATTTTAGTTATTTTATTTATTAACATACTCACACAAAGTACGAGTTATGGCTTAAGTATATATACAATATATATGACACCCCCCTATACTTAGCTCGAACGATGTCCTCAGAGTGATCAAAGAGCGACGAAAGGAAGAAATAACTCGTGATGAGTATTGGGAAGTGAAAAGAAGGCTATACTGCAACGATGAATAAAAGAATGTAATGAAACCAATGAATAGAAGTCGGCAATACCTCTATAATTAGGATCAAGTAATCCTAAGCATAGAAGATTGCACACAAGGGGAAAATCGAGGTATATGATGTATAGGGTTTACCTACCCTACACTAAGGATAAAATATATCTAAGTATAGGAAAAAAGACAAAGGTAAAAGGAATCAAATGAATAATCAATGGCTGATGCCCACCCTATACTTAGGGTAAAATGCACCCTAAGTATAGCATGACCATAAGATGGAGACGGGTTGTCAGACTAAAATAATATATGATATAGACAATCTGTATCTATATGATAGCGGGGAAGAAGTGATAATTGAACATGATATGCAAATTATGTGATTCAAAGATCAATCTCATATAAAATGATCGGGACAACATCAACGATCAGCGGATCATGATAAAGACATGGCTTCAGGTGTTGACTGTTTACTCGAAAGGTGGAATTAGATGACAACTCAGATATGTTGATGCTTCCGTTGTTGTGCACCTTTCTGACCAAGTATGGTCCCTTCCCTTTGCTTTGTAACTTCCCTGGAAATAATCTCAACCTAGCATCAAATAGCCATACTCTCTAATTCGGCTCAAACTGTTTATGGTTGATATGAAAATCATGCCATATCTTCACTTTTTCCTTGTAGTGTACGCTGATTGAAAAGGTTGTATCTCTCAATTCCTTCAGGGTTGCCAACTCTTCTTTCCTTTGATCTCCTATACTCTTGGAATCCAGTTATAACTTTGTGATTGCCCAAAGTGACTTGTGTTTGATTTCTACATGCCAGTGGCATGGCTTGCCATAAACGAGATGAAAGGGAGATGTACCCAAAGGTGTCTTGAAGGAGGTCTGATAGGCTTACAAGATCGAGACCAAAAGTTGTGACCAATCTTTTTGGTTGGGGCAGAAAACCTTCTGCAGTGTTGTCTTGATCTCCATGTTCGATACTTCTACAAGACCATTTGTCTGAGGGTGATATGGAGTGGCAACTCGATCGTCGATGTTGAACTCGTTAGCAAGGGCCCTTACCTTGTCGTTGATAAAGTGAGTCCCCCCGTCTGATATCAAAACTGCGTACTTCGAATCATGAAATGATATTTTCCCTAAAAAATCAGCATACGGTTTTAGCATCTGCGGCTCTGGCGGGGATGGCCTCAACCCAATGACTCACATAATCTACAACAAGAAGAATGTACTCAAATCCCTGACTCTTAGGGAATGGACGCATGAAATCGATGCCCCATGCGTCAAAATCCTCACAGAAGTGAATGGGCTACATCGGCATCATATCGCATTGTCCACAAGTGCCCATCCTCTGATAATCAATATACCTCTTCAAGAACTTATCAGAATCCTTGAAGAGGGTAGGCCACCATAGGTCAGATCAGAGCACTTTCTGTGCTCTCCTCCTCCCATAATTATGTCCTCCTGCCTCAAGCTTGTGGTAGTATGTGAGGACGTTGTGGTGCTCCTCTTGAGGAATGCACTGATGCCTGACACTACCCCCCCCCCCTCATGATAAAGGGTGGGATCCTCCCAGTGGTACGACTTGGCCTTCGCAAGTAAGGTATCAAGTTGTTGTATGGGCCAAACTTGTGGAACTTTCTTGGCGACAAGATAGCTCACAATGTCAGTGTACCATGGAAGCAAGGAGATAGCACGGATCACCTCATCTTGGAAGCTAGGTGTTATTTTATCAAAATCCTCAAGGTTCTCTAAACGAGAGAGGTTATCCTCCACCATATTCTTGACTCCAGGCTTATCCTTAATCTCAATATCAAACTCATGTAGTAGGAGGATCCATTTGGTCAATCTAGATTTGGCATCCTTCTTTGCCATGAGGTATCGGATGACAGTGTGGTCCATAAAGATAATCACTCTACATCCAAGAATATATTATCTGAACTTATCCAAAGCAAAGACTACAGCTAGAATCTCTTTCACAGTCACAGTATAATTCTGCTGAAAGGTATCCAAAGTCCAGCTAGTGTAGTGTATGGTAAAAGGCACGCCATCCCTCCTCTGTTCTAGCACAACCCCTATGGCAAAATCAAAAGCATCCATAGTGATCTCGAATGGGAGAGACCAATCAGGTGGTTGAAGGACAAGAATATTGACAACTAGTCCCTTGAGAGTCTCAAATGATGCTAGATACTTATCATCTACAATGAACTTAGTGTCTTTTCATCAGCAGATCAGTAAGAGGTCGAGAGATACGACTGAAATACTGAATGAATCGTCGGTAAAAATCGACATGCTCAAGAAAATACTGCAAATGTCGCAAATTGGACGGTGGATTGAGTTTATTGATGTTATCCACCTTGGCCAGATCAACCACCATGCCCTTGTTGGAGATGATGTGACTAAGGACCATCCCCTGAGTCATCATGAAATGAATCTTCTCCCAAGATAATACTCGAAAGTCATCCATGAAGACCTATAAACAGTCACCACACCATGTCCGAGAAGATGGAAAGCATGCAACTTTGGAATATAGCTGAGACATTACATAAACCAAAGGGCATTCGTCTAAAGTCATACATCCCAAATGGACAGGTGGATGTCATTTTATCCTGGTCTTCGGGCACTCTAGCCACCGGATTGTATATGGAGTACCTGTCAAGGAAACATTAATAACTCTTCCCAGCTAGTCTCTCGATAATCTGATCAATAAATGGCGGCAGGAAATGATCACTCTTGGTGGCCTGATTTAGTCGTATGTAGTCCACACAAACCCTCCAAGAAGTGGGCACCTGGGTAGCTATCTCCTCTCCAGACTCACTCAAAACTGTGGTGATTCCCATCTTATTAGGTACCACATGTAATGGATTAACCCACTAGGAGTTAGAGATGGGATAGGTAAAATCGACGCTCCACCACTTCGAGATTTTCTTCATGACCACATCTCGAAGATTCAAGTTCAACCATCGCTGGAACTCACGTGATGGGTTGGCATCCTTTCCAAGATAGATGTGGTGGGAGCACAGGGTCGGACTTATCCCCTGGAGATCAGACATGTTCCATCCAATCACCTTACGGTTTCTTTCATGAACCTCCATCCAACGAGATTCTTGATCTCCAGTCAAATCCGCTGAGATAATGACCGAGAACATCTATGGCTCACCTGCAAGGCATCTGTACTTCATAATATGTGGCAAGTTCTTCAGTTCTGGACATGTGGGAGCTGGAAAATCTAGCTTCTGAAATGTCTGAGTGAAGTCTACCATATCTGCGTGTGATAACTCTCGTTGCATCTGTGAATCTGAGGAAGACGACCCTGCCAGCTTGCATCTGTGTCAGCTCTTGTATCACTTCGACCATAAAAGCTTCATAGTCCATGATCTATTTCTTCATGGTCTCGTGGGAAGCAAGCAGGGTCGTATTGTTGGTTGCCCTGTCCAAAACAAAGGAAGAAGTTTGTGGCTGCTCATCTGTGCTATTTTCTCAGCTGGCCATCTCTTAGGTCTCTACAAAGGAAAAAGACCCCAACTCAGGTGCCGTCAAATGAACATACAACAGTGCTGGCCTCTGTTATGGCACCTCAATAATGGTAGAAGGGTGGTCGGGGAGGAACAGGGTGGTAGTGAACTCATGTTCAGAGAGCCGGTCTGAGCTCTCTGAAGCTGCCCTAGATGAATGGAAAGGAATGCTCGAAAGCAGTGTTGTTAAAGGCAGCCTAAGGGATCTTCTTCCCATCATCGTGATGTGGGGATTTATGAGATTGGATCTAGAATGCAAACTAGATCAGAAGTCAAATCCCAAATTCACCTACTCAACATGAGCTGATGACTGTGAAAGATCGGTCGTTAATCATGTCAATTTTTATTAAGGTAACAAATCAAATCTATCAGAGTCATTAAGCTAGTTGTTAAGAACCCAATGCTCCCAGGAGACTGGCCCAATTTCACAGCTAGTTTTTCCCAGCCAGTATGGGTGCGGACGTTTATCGGCTACCCGATCTATCCAATCTGCTAAGAAAGCCCTGACCGATTACTAACTACCTAGTGGAATCCTCACAAGAGAACAACCAACCACAAGACCAGTAGTCTGAAGGAGTTTGGGTATGGCTCTACCTAGTGTATGGGTCACTCTCTCACTGCAGATAAATCAACCAATGAGGGGGTGACTCTCCCTAAAGCAAGAACTTTTAAGTGAGGTTCGTTTTACAATCAAGTTTGTATTAAGAATCCCAATTTTATTTGGTTTTAACTTTTTATGTATTTTCCTGAATAAGACAACCCCTAACAAATTTTCCGATTTCCTTGGTTATTTAAGTCCAATAAAACAGGGGGAGGAATTCGGAAAAGTCGATGCATGATCAAACACAATGATGCATGTAGAGATAGAAATGTGTACCTGACTCCAGCACTCTACATGCAGAGTGATATGCGCATAAAAGTAAAGATAGGAAGTAAACTATATATATGATGCATGAGGAAATCGACCTTAGATGAGAAACTTTTATTACGTGAAGCACAATAGTTAGCTAATCCAATAGAAGATCGAAGTCAGATCTTGGGAGTCACTCGGTTCCCGCCACAATGGGTCTTACTAGTATTGTATGTGACTCCTCACGGCACATGGTCTAATCTCTAATCAATCTAACTTTTTCAGTTGTGTTTTAGATAAGTTCAATTACATTCTATAGGAATAAATAAGAAATTAGGCGTGGGTCCTCAGTAAATGACGTCAAAATAAAACAGAAGTCCTAAGTCTAAAGGATAAATCCTTGTGAAACAAATGGAAAGAAAAGGAGATAAAACAAAACAATGAAAAATCACGGTGAGATCCCTCGAGTACACCGATACTCAGAGAAACTAACCCTGAAGTTCAAGTATCCAGTAAGAGAGTCTCAAAGTCTAATTATTACGGTAACAAAATGTTTTTTGCAAAAGTAACTATCTATCTAATATAACTAAGTCCTCCTGATCCTCTGCTCCTCCTCGTATGCAGGCTTCTCCAACAGAAAGCCCAAGCGTCCCTCGGGTGATTCCTTGCACGAAAAACAAAACAGAAAAATATGCCAGAAATGGTTATAATAGATAAATAAGAGAAATGAGAAAAAAATTGAAATAAGACTCATAAGTTGTGCTCCCCGACAACGACACCATTCTGATGACGCACCCAACAACTGGGGTTAAGCAAATAAGACAAGGTCGTTGTGACCCAAATCACTAGGCACCATCAACGGGAAAATAAAAACTACCTTAAAGAGAGATCAAGGAATCAAATAATATCAGTGGTTCGCTATTTTTATTTACCTGGTATAGTCACCAGGATCGAATACAAGGAGCACTATTAAAGAACTAAGTAGTTAATTTAAAAAATAAAATATTTTTTAGTGGTTTTTAATTTTTCAAATATTTAATTTTTGAATAAAGGCAAGCAATCACAAATGCTAAAAACACACACCAAACACTCTTTTGTAATTTTTAAACTACTCAGAAAATACTCAGAAAATAAAACTAATTTTTTTTGTGTTTTCTGGTTTTTAAAGTGTTTTCGGTAATTTTTATAGTTTTCAATATTTTTATGATTTTATAAAAATCAAACAAGACTCAAAACTCAAAACAGTGCACATTTAGGACCAAATTGCAAACTAAAATACTTAAAAGGCTTCAAAGTCCTGATTAACAATTTTATGAGAAAATAGATATGTAAAGTTACATACAAAAACTAAAATCACAATTTTATTCTTCTTTGATTTTATATGTTTTTATAAGTTTTTGGTTGTTTTGTAATTTTTAGAGCTTTTAAAGGGAATTTTTAAATGAAATTAATATAGAAGGTAAAGCTATAAAAGGAACATACATGATTTTTTTGGAATTTTTGAAACATTTTTTGAACTTTTATAATTTTTATAAGTCAAACAGGGATATTTTGAGAGGTTTTTAAAATTTTAAAATTAGAAAAAGAAAATGAATCAACCCACAAAATCACAATAAAAACAACACACTAGCAGGAGCTAATAGTAATTTTTAGAATTAATTTAATAATTATTAAATCCAATTAAAGGCATGCAATTAATCACTATTTATAGGGACCAATTCACAAATATTATAAGTTTTGGGACCAAACAAATAACACTCAAGAAAATCCCAGGGTCGATATTGCAAAAAGCCCACTTAATTAACACACATGCTCAATACAACACATATAGGGGTATAAATGCAATTTCTAGAAAACTAACACTCATTCATTAACAATATAGAAGTCCAAGATAGAAAGAGAAAATAACCCAAAATACACGTGAGCATACATGTGCTTCAGACTCGGAGGGACTAAAATGCAAATATCAAAAACTACATGGTCCAAACTATAAATATACTTAACTTCAACATTTATTTAATGGACTAAAGCAAAATAACAAAACATGCAAGGGAAAATATGCAATATACCTTGAGGGGCATGTGGCGCACGTAGGGGCAGGAGGTGACGTACGGCTCTGATCATTCCCTGCTCCGCATTTTACGACTCAGAATTTGTCGGGTGCACGCGGGTCAGATACGCCCAGGGGTCCTGATCTAATGGCCCAAATGCTGCACGGTCGAGCGTCTGTGATGTAATCTGGCAAAGGGGGATCTCATCCAACAGTGGAAAGAAGGTATGCAAGAACTCTCCCAGGGCGGTGAGACAGGGAAGTGATCCGTTATCCCGATGAAGGGTATGGAAGTTGCGGCAGTGTCATGGAAGGATTCCACATACGGTGGATGGCTCTGATGGAGGCGACAATGGTTAGATGAATGTGGTGATGAAGCTCCTCCTATAGCTGCTCCGCCCCAACAAATGAGGGTCAATAGTGGTTCCGGGTGCAGGCTAGTGCTAACAAAGGTTCCTATGCTCAGAGATGGAGCTCCAACAGAGATTATTTGAGCAGAACAACAAGGGAAGAGGGGTGTTATGTGATTTCGATCTCCAGCATAATCGGGGGAAGGAGACTTGGGCCTCATCTCTACCAGATGGAGGAGCCATAAGAGGATCAGGTTGCATGGGAAATGTGTGGTGAGTCGAGGGTTTGATCGGAACAGATGGGAGTGAGTTGCGAGGCTCCGATGAGATGGTTGGAGCAGAGGTAACGGCATCGGTGTAAAAGAGAAATATGGAAGTGAAAAAAAACGCAAGAGGGTAAGGGAGCACCCAAGGAAGAAGAAGAACTTGTTGGGAAATTGCCATGTAGCCGGAGCTTCCAGATAAGCTAGATTGATGCTCGGACTCTGATGAATACTGATTCATTAACATTCTTTCTGCATTTTATCTTAAAACCCTTAAAATACATGTAAATATTCATTAATTTCCATTTTTTAACAAAATCATACTCATGAATAAAAATCCACTTTTATGCATCAAAATCGTGTAAATAAATAAAATAATAAAAATAAAAGGAAATAAAAAGAAGGCAAATTGTAGACATGTATATATGTACAATATGACTTAGAAAATAAATATAGCTACAAGATATATATATATATATATATATATATATATATATAACCTAACCTTTGAGACTAAGTCAACATGGATTGATCGACAAATAAATAAGTAGAGGGAGATAAGGAAAGAAAATAAATAAAAATAGTTAATTTCACACTCTATACACTCTTCACTATTTATCCAATAATTACCAAATCTTCAATGATTTTTAATTAATTCATGAACATATTTTTTACTAAACTCTTTTCCTAATTATTTTTAAAAATATATAGACAAATATAAAAATAAGTTAAAAATAGTATCTTGTATATATACCAAGAAATCTAGCTTAAACAAGTATTAAAATCTCAACTTCCGAACATCATAACTTAATCAAACGAACTCCAATTTCACTCTAATCAACTTTAAAGTTCATAAAAAATATTCTCTAATTAATAGATTGATTTCACTAAAATCAGAGTCTGTTTACAAAAAGTCGGTTTTGGGACCTAACCGCAACTAGGTTTCTGGGATATTTATTTTATCTCAGACACATTCTTTTATTGTTTTAATGATTTTATAATTTTTAATTATTTTATTGATCTTTAAGTTCAACCATAATTTATTTCATAAATGTTGGAGCTTATTTATTATTTTAAATAAATCAAAAACCCTAATTTATAAGTAAAATTGAAATGTACAACTTATACCCGTATTTATTAATCTATCTAAATTATTTTTTTAAAACATACAAAAATTTACAAATACTCTATTTATTATCCTAATAATTAATAAAATATGAAAAAGGTATTATTTGTTAATTTATTAAATTAAAAATCAATTACTTATTTATCAAGCATTGACTACACCTATTTATTAATATAATTTTTATATGTTATAAAATATTTATTTTTTATGAAAACTAATTATTCCATAATTTAGATAAATTAATTATATATATTGTTCCTATATGTATATAAAATAATGTTATTTACTATTTAATATCTATTTATTAATCTATTTCTTGATTTTGGGCAACCAGGTGTTGACGCGAATTAATACATGGTGCCTTCTTCTTCAAGAACCCAGGTTGGTATTTTGTTCTAACGACCCAACTTCTTTGATTTCTACCCGCTTCATCCTAACACCTTCGTCCAATCTAAACCATCAAATCTCTTCTCCTAACCACCCTAATACACGCCCATCACTGATTAGCAACTAACCCTACTCCAATTCATCTTTAAAAATCCCCAAAAGTCCACATTAACAACTAACTTTCCCGAGAACCACTTCGAGAAACCCAACTGACCGTAGACCTACTTTCCCCATTGTGCTCCGCCCTGATCCGGAGGTGATAGATCCATCTGAGACCCCGCGTGGAAGAAGGTCGATGGGAGGATAGTTCCAAGGCCCCATCTCGCCTTGCATCAATGCTGCCGGACGCGTACATCTCCGAGAAGACCGCCTCGTCGAGCGAAGACAACAGAGGTCCATACACCCTGCAACCATAGGTCAGCCTCTATTCTTTTACATTTTAATTCTCAATTTGTGTGCCTAAATTAGACAAGTTAAGATTCTCTTAATCGTATATTAATTCATACTCTTCAAATTTGTTTCGATTTCACCCAAACCACACTCCATTGTCACTATTACATTGCATTTCCTGGAAACCATAATATGAATTGCAAGAACACTTAACGATTTCTTGGCTGATTCCCTTGGAAATCGAGAATCAAGATTTGTTTGCAGGACAACATTCATATTTGGAGCAACATCTTCACATCTGGAGAACTACAATTCGAAGAAGAATCAAGCAAAGAAGGCATCCCTTCATCAGACATCCTCACTGTGGGTCATCAACTTCATCAATTGTTCGAGAGCACTTCCATACACCTCGAAGAAATCTCACCTGGAGGCGAGATCGAGGGGTGAAGGAATCACCCCTCTGGCCCTGCAGGAGCCTGGATCTCATCGTCGTTGACCGTTCACCTGCATGCGTTGAAAAAAGGGAAGAACAGAGAAAAAATGCCCAGGCATACAATCGTGCGACATGTCCCTATTGGACCGTCTGGATTCTCCTAGAGCTTATAATCAGGACCATCGAGCTCGAAGGGGTGTGAAAATTTCAACTTAAACCCACCATAGTTCCAGAATTATCTCGGGTTGCAGAAGTTTTCCATATTTGAATTTAGGTCCCCGTGTAGGGACCTAAGCGCAAAACTTTTAGTTTTCATTTCAATTCAGTCCCTGATCAGGGACCTTCTTGTAACAGATAATTTTACCTTTTCTTACACTTACGCCCCTGAACTATAGGGTAATTTTGGACCTCATTTTGATTGTGTTTTTCCTCGAATTTTCTAAGGTAGTTACACAGCTACTCTAGCAACATTTCTTGACATTCTCACATATTTTTGTCGTTTATCGTTCTTTCTTTGCTTTCTAAACTTGTACCAATTTTGAAGCATTTTGTTGTAATTTTCAAGAAGAAAATAAACTCATGAAATTCTTTCTTTCTCTCAAAAGCTGCAGTAAAGGTATTCTGTCAAGTTCAACCCTGGGGAACTTACATGGATAAATTAATAGTTTAAGGACAAAATAAGAGAGAAGCTGCTTATCTTAATCTTTTCTCTCTCTCCTATTTTATCTGGAATTTTGTTTGATCAACTAGGGTTTTGGACCTCGAGTGATTTTCTCTACACTGACACTTTAATTATCGCTTGCCAAAACTCTTGTTATCAAAACGGTGTTGTTTTCATGGATGCCTTAGCTTTATTACGGTTTTTGACTTCATTTAGAGATTTTTCTCTATTCTTGGTTTTTATTGTTTTTTTATTTCTTTTCTATTTTTTTTATTTATTCGCTTTTACGTTTTTTTCGAGTCTCTTTGATTTTTACGGTTTTTCTTTTCTTCAATTTTTAGGGTTTTTTATGTTTTTTGTTTGGTGCAAAATGATCTCTATAGAGACTACAGGACGAGCAGGATTCTTAGGAAAATGACACAGCTAGGAGCACATATATCAGTTCCTTCTTTACAAGACAATTAGAGAGGTAGAGAGAGAAAGCAATCTTCCTTCTTTTGGTATCGCTTTTTGTATATTTTTTTTCTTGTGTAAAAAAAACTAAGGGCAATTTCCCATTTTTTATTTCTATAAAAGGAGCCCCGTAAGGGTATCCCGACTTGTACCTCCCTCCCTCTCTTTCTCGAGGTCTATTTCACCGAGTGCCATGCACTAGGGGAGTGGGGCACCCACCACGGTTTTTCTTGCATCATTAGTTTTTCCGCAGCTTTTTCGAGGTTAGGTGCTTGTCTAGATTTTCGATTTATTTTCTCTGTTTGTGCCTTCATAGCTAGTTTTAGGACTCGCGCCTTAGGAGCGTGCTTATTTAGGATAAAAAGAAAAAGAAAAAATTGTTAGACGTGTTTTGAAAAAAATCCAAAAAAGAGATAACCGCAAAAATAAAACCGGGACTGCTAATATATTTGATCTAAAATCAACGTAAAGGAATCATTTGTTTTGGGAGAGCAACCCCCAGCACATGGATTGCAGGTACACTTTCCATATCTGTGAGTGAGGGACGATACTTAATGTTAGAAACAAAGTCCGAGTTTCTTTCCATATATTACTTAATCTGTACACTTAATTACTTTTCTTCAGTGGGGACCCTTGGGTAGCCACAAACGGTCCGGATTTCCTTAGTAGAGTGGGGGTTTAGAGGACACTACAATTGCACGGTCCTCATGTAACATGGGTAGCCAGAAATGCTCCGTACATACTCCCAAACTGGCTAAGAATAAGTGATTTCATGTAAGGACTCGTGACAATATTGAGGGGAAATATCATGCACCTATTAGCTCGTGATAATCTGTGATAAGACCTATTTGCCAAAATAAACCTAAAACGGACAAGATGAACGGCCAAACTCTTACGGTCATCACCGGGTAATGTTGGTGAATCTAGGGTTGTATTGTGTTTGTTTGGAGGTGTGCGTTATACCGCGTCTTGTACACCTTCACACTCGTCTTCTTTGATTTGACATCATGCTCTCTCCCGATATCTTCTTGACATCAAAGATGACGAACCAATGGATTTTGTGCCTAGACTCTGTGAGCTTTTAATCCACCGTCCGTCGTACATCTTTGCACACTCGGAATGACCCTCTTCCTGAGTCGGTCCCATTTAATCATGAGGAGAGTTAGACTCCAACTCCCTCACCTTCCAGTCCTTCTATTAAGGCAGACTCGTGCCTAAAATTATCATCTATTTCTCCCGCACACTTTTCACTAAGTTCTTATGAGACTTTTTCCTTCCCAGACGATTCAAAGATAATGGTTCGAGGGAAGGGACCAATTGAGGACCGACTGACTGGGGAGCAGTATATAGATTGAAGACCAGATCCAGTCGCAGACATTACTACGGGGATTCTAGATTCACTATAGCAGATGAACTTACATATTAGAGATCAGTTTAGAGTCCAGAATGATCTGCGAGCTGAGATAGTTGCGTTGAGAGCAGGAGGCAGGAATCCACCATTGCATGTTGTGGTTCCCGCGACACTAAGAGACGTATATGACCCGGGAGCAAGGACGCTACATCATTGGATTCGGTTGCCACCGAATCAAGGGCCATATGAGCTCTGATTGGCCTTCATGTCTTTGCTTCCCATGTTCTACGGGAATGCTACAGAGGAGTTGTTTAACTTCTTGCAGCAATTCGAGATGATTTACGGTACGGCTAGTTATCCAGGTGTTACGCATGAGGTTGTTTGCCTCAAGGCATTCCCCTTCGCCTTAGAAGATAAAGCTCTCTACTGGCTTAGTCATTTAGGGAGGGAGATCTCTACGTGGGATGATCTGAAGTCCATGTTCCTGCTTAAATATTTTTCTATGCGATGAACATATATGATGAGGAGCCAGATCTCCAATTTTACACAGCTATTGCATGAATCATTCCATGAGGCATGGGATTGATTCAAGGATGTTAGTGAGAGATGCCCTCATCATGAGATACCTTTGAATGTGCTTGTACAAAATTATTTCTGAGGACTCCAGCCAGATATACAGGGCCTTATGATCACAACATGTGGTGGCAGTTCTGTCTACTCCATCTTTGAGGGGATGGCAGAGAACTCGAGAGTTGTTGACTCTACTCGGGCATTCCAGAAGGCCCCGCAGCCACCACATCACTAAGAGCATCAGAAGTTGGCAAATATTTCATATTCTAAATCAAATACCAACATTGGATTCATTAGTGAGAAATTAATGTTTGTAGATGTGATTCAGAAACAAAATCAGGATCTGTAGCCGCTACGAGAGTTGGAGAAACTCTCATCACTTCCTCAGCAGTTGATCGATCTGACGAAGAAGGTGATGGACATACAACTTTAGTATAAGTATTCCTATCCTTCTTCAACTTCTCAGCATGTTAAGAGATCTTTACTCGCTCCTCCCACTCATCAGATTCACTTCATTCAAAGCGAGCCTTTGCAGCCTACTGAGACCCCGCAGATTGATTAGCATGAGGACCCATCCAATGCCAATTCGAGCCAGATCACCAACCTTGGAGATGTTGATTTTGAGTATTAAGAAACTCTTGAGATCAATAGGATATGGTACACTTTGATTCAACCATCAACACATTATACTCCTCATAGCGTACACCAACAACATCTGCAATCATCCGCAGCATGGACATCAACACTTCCAACACCGACAGCATTACACGCATCAGTCGTCTCACCATCATGCTTATCAAAGAATACATTCATATCAGTATCATGCTTTGCATTATTATCCATATCATTACCACTAGCAGCAAATGTCTTCATATACTCCACAGAGATCTCCTTAGTCGTATGCTCCGCAGCAGCACACTCCAAGGTAGGAGAGAATAGATGTCCATGGTCGCCACTCTGAATACGAGATGTGTTCATAGGCCTTGTCACTGAATCAGATCATGGATATGTTGAGCACGCTCTAGATCGCACACAGGACTGAGATGGAGCGGGTTAACCATCATCTCGATGAGTTAACCACACTCAAGACCACTCTCCCAACCTAGTCTCATATCAACCCAAACAACAAGAGGAGGCACACCGATCAGGTAGACAACACTACAGATACCATCTCGATTCTTGAATTTTTATCTAACTTCATTCGTCTCAGGAGCAGTAGATCACCACGAGCACTTGATCAAAAGGAGGAGAGGGCACATAATGAGGAGCGAGAGCCAATCCATGATATACGTACTGATGATGAGGAGGAGAACTATCATGATGATGAGGATCATCCTGATGACAATAGAGAAGGGAGCGAGCCGAGATAGTTGACATGGGCCTAGGCGAATCAAATGATGACACCACACCAGACCATGCAGATACTCCCGAAGCTGATGTTTCTTCTCCCATACTAGAGAGTGTTGTACATAATTCTGAGACTCTCGATGTATGAGATGATCCCGATTTTAATAAAAAGAGAATTTTGTTGTACTTGAGTTTGTTCCTTTTCCTGATGCTTTATATGGAAAAGGAAAGATAAAACCCCAATAAAAATGGTATCACTCCATAAACTAATCGTCTATTGAAAGATCATATTTTCCTGAAGATTCCACTTCAAGATGCCTTGGGTCATTTTCCTATGCTCAAGAATCAGTTTAGGAACAAATGCACAACACGTAGGAAAAAGAGAGCATGAGTTGAAAAACATATATTGACCAAGGCGACTTAATGTGTGATTTAGAATAAGGTACCAAAGAAGAATAAAGATTCTGGAGCTCACTATGTCACATGCCAGATTGCATATGTTGCATTCCATCGTACTCTCTTAGAGAATGGTTTCTTGATTAATTTACTTCCAGCTTCTTTGCTTGATAAGCCCAAGCTAGGTCCTTTTTACAAATCACAAGCGATACTTCAATTTACAGATCGATCTGTGAAGAGACCTATGGGCATTTTGAGGAACATTATCGTGATCGTTCAGGGCCTATAGTTTCTAGTGGACTTTAGTGTCCTATATATGATGTGCCCTACGCAGTTAAATCTTGCTCCAATCATTCTCGAGAGACCCTTCCTGCAGATAGCGAGAGCACTCTTTGTTTATGATGCCATGAGAGTATCATTCAGCACATATAGTGGAGAGATACACATTGATATGGCGAGAGGATGTAGCAGTCCTAGATCAGTATTGTCATTCACATAAGAGGACATCAATCTTGCAGATGATTGTCAGCACATATATGAGACGCATTCTCTTGATTTTGAGAGCATTTATTTTGATACCCACGATATCCTACATGAGGATAGGGTAGATGACATGGCACCTAGTTCTCCAGATGATTGTTCACATACAGATACAAATTTCACATCAGAAATAGATGAGCAGTCAATAGTAGTAGACATCTCAGTGTTGCAGATTGAAAGTATACATATTCCAGCATGAGAGTAAGTTAATTATATTTCACAGATCTTACAGTTTATTCAGCGTAGAGAGTCGAATGGTGTGATGGTTACACATATAGATACCTTTTGTAGTCCGACTCCAGAGATGTAAATTTCAGTAGAGAGACCTATGCCACGTACATATTTCATTTATAGAGGCGGTTCTACTCAGACAGCCAGAGACCAGTACGCACATGTACAACAGATGATTCCCTACAACCTAGGTTGAGATGATCTACTTTGTATAGGATGCATAACTACTCTTCCACTTCATTCCATCTTTTATAGAGACCTCTGAAGCATTTCGGTTTTTCTGAATTACACCACCTATATGTTCTTCCTAGATCAGAATCATCCCCATTTTTTGCTCGTCTTATATGCTTAGGATACCAGATCCTAAGTACAGGGGGACCGATTGCCCCCTGATTCTCGCCTTTTGATTTTGATCTTTTTACTTTTCTCTTGTATATCCTTTCTTTTACACAAATCACTGATCCCCAATTTTTGACCACATTCTTTTCTATACTTAGGATGCCTTATACTAAGTATAGAGGGGACCAAGTGATTTTGTTGATTTCGTTCTTCTTTATTTCTTTTGTTCCTTCATTGTATATTCTTTTCCTCAGTATCCTCATTTTGTCTTCCACTATACTTATGATGACATGATCGTACGCATAGGGGGGTGACTGACTTCATATCATTTATTCTTTTTCACCCACTTTTACTTAGCACGGGTTATGTCCTCCTTTTTCTCTTTTAATACTATGAGGACATAACACAAGTTAAGTATAGAGGGTGTGTATATATACTTGCATACATAACTCATACTTTTATGTATTTCTATATCTATAAAATCCATAAAAAGTGTGTGAGGCTTAATTTAAAATCCATCTATCTATTTATTATTTATAAAATCCTTGTAAATAAGTAAAATATACTTAAAATCTTTATTGAAAATTCTTAATTTAAAATATGTATTTAAAAAATGTATAATACTTATTTAAAATTCTATCAATTAAAATATGTGTGAAATTCATTTAATTCTTGTAAAATCCTTTGTATATAAAAGTTGTGAAATACATTAGCTATTTAATCCAAACAAAATATGGGTAATTTATCTTGTAAAATTCTTGTAAATAAATTTGTCTATAAAAATTGGAAAAATTCATAAAAATGCAAAGTCTAAAATTCACTAAAATTACAAAATCTCTAAAATCCATAAAAATGAGTAAAATTCAAAAGATATACTTCACAAAAAGATTGTTGCATATGCATTAGCATTTTTTAGAATAAGTTTTATTTCTAGAACTAAAAATTGGGAAAAATCTAAAGGATGGAGCTTGATTAGGGCCTTAAACTTTCATTGTAAGGAGCCTAGTTTGGAACTGGAATTTAGACTCTTCAGGTCATTGACTTAAATCTTTGGGTTCCATAAGACCATGTTTGGGAAGTCAAATCAAAAGTGCCAAAGTAGAACATTTGATGTCATCCGTTCAACTCTTCATCGGTGAACCAATTTTGGGCACATGCACTTTAGCTCAACTTGCATGGGTCTGCGAAGGGAAATCCATCTTTGTGGTGTGTTTCTATTGTTGCCTGGCAGCATGGACGTCTAAAGATGGGAGAGACTAAGGATCTGTTGGAACATATGTTCCAAGACCTCAAAAAATGGACGGAATGAAAAGATGATATATCCTTCGAGACACAAAAAGATTAATGCAGTGTAAGCAACATTACAAAGCCAATTCAAAGAAGAATACACCAAATACAAAATGAGCAAAATGGTCCAAGCTTCCACAAAAAAGCATGCACACCTTAGTGGAGACTTAGCTACACTGGCTGGGCTTCACAAGGAGATGCTTCTATACTGATCGCACTCCAGTTCTTTCCTCATTCTTCTATTTTCTCTCTCTATTTGATTGTGGACACAACACGACTTGAACTTAGAAAGTAATACCCCCTCCTCGAGGAAAGAGTAGCTGGATGAGGAACCAGTGGGGTGTATTACGGGATGGGTGGTTTCTTCTCTTCTTTAAGCCGGAAGAGTTAAATCAATTCACGCACAGTACAAATTGAATTCAAGAATTGATAGAGTTAGCGATATGGATGAGTGGATCTGTGATGGCTGTTGAGGTGAACTTAAACAAGGATTTGTGGGACTTGAGGGCCGTTGAGACTAAAATCCTAATTTTAATTAAGGCTTCGACAAAATGCTTGTTTCAGGCCCGATCGAGCTCTGTCCTTTGTTCGTTCTCATGAATTGGTCTAGGAAAATAATTCATTCTAACTTTCTTTCTTTTTACTTATTTTTCAAATAAGTGTTTGCTAAGGGACTAGTAATGTCTAAGTATAGGAGGTTGATGAATCCATGATTCATTGATATTTTTTCTGCATTTTATCTCAAAACCCTTAACAAATACATGTAAATATCCACTAATTTCCATTTTTAACAAAACTATACTCATAAATAAAAATGCACTTTTATGCATCAAAATCATGTAAATAAATAAAAGAATAAAAAAAGAAAATAAAAAGAAGGCAAATTATAGATATGTATATATGTACAAAGACTTAGAAAATATATATAGATGCAAGATATATTTTTAACCTAACCCTCAAGACCAAGTCAGCATGGATTGGTCGACAAATAAATAAGTATGGGGAGATAAGGAAAGAAAATAAATAGAAATAATTAATTTCACACTCTATCTGTTCTTCACTAATTTTAATAATTATAAAATCTTCAATGATATTTAATTAATTAATATGAATATATTTTTTTACTAAACTCTTTTTCTAATTATTCTAAAAATATATAGCAACATATAAAAATAAGTTAAAGATATTATCTTGTATATATGCCAAGAAATCCAGCTTAAACAATTGTCAAAATTTCAACTTACGAACATCATAACTTTCTCATACAAACTTAAATTTCACTCTACTCACCTTTAAATTTCATAAATAATAGGGATTTTTACCGGCAGACCCTATAATCTTTGCCAATTATCTCTACGACCTTTGAAATAACATATTTCCTCCCTCGACCCCGTAAAATTGCTAACCCTTACCCAACAGACAATGTGGTTAACCTCCATCCATTTCCTGTTAAAACTAACCGAATTTCGTGAATTTCTTTTTCATAATACCCATTTTGTTTCTCAAAATTACAAAAAAATGTCCCTTCTCCCTCACACCAGGCTTCCTCTACGACATCCCCTCCCCTCCGCCCAACCTCCCCTCACCTGACCTCCCTCCGCCCGACCTCCCCTCCGCCCGACCTCCCCTCCACCAGACCTCCCCTCCTCCCCTACGCCTGACCTCACCTCCGCCCCCACCCAGGCCTCATCCCCTATGCCTCCGCCCCGCCCAGGTCTCTTCACCGACCTCCCCTCTACATTGCAATCTGTAGAATATTCACTTGATGGTAGTACATGGAGGTCACAGACACGATTGAGCATCGCCATCGACTTGCATTTCAAACTATCGCCAGGAGATTCAAAGCACGGACGAGCATTCAGGTTCTTTATACTATCTTGTTACCTCAAAAGGAGGCATATATATACAATGATCACTTCTTTGGGTGGTGCCACAGAGGGCCGCTAGAGGTTATATACAAAAACTACGAAGGGGAGGAAGTAGATGAGGAAGAGGAAAGTAGCAGGCACTCCGGAAATGGTGAGTTGGGTTGCGCGGGGCTCTACTACATGGATTTGGATAGCGGGAGCGACTCTAGCAAGGAGTCGGAGAGCATTTGCTTCATGTGGAAAGACGAGGAGGAGATGATCGAGATTGAGCTGGAGGAGGATAACCTCATAGAGATCGATCTGTCGACGCACAGGTGAGATTGATTGATCGTCATTGTTTATGCAGGTGTTGGGTTTGATTAGCCTTTTGCTTTGATTTGATCTTGTTTTTTTCTCTGGAGTTTGTGGATAGATCAAGATCATAATGTAATTGCTATTGTTTTGATGTTAATGATAGTTTTTTATTCAACATTTGAGTTTGACAGTAAGATTTCACGGCGCACATCAAAATTTTGCATCAAAGAAGAGAATAATGGAGGAATAAGAGGAAGAAGAAGGAGATGGGGAGGAGTAAGATCCACCGTCAAATTCTCCTCTGGTTAGATTAACTCAAGACTAACTCAAGCAATTAACTAAAATAAAGTTAAAATTGATGGTAGGGTTTGTCGGGTAAGATAGAGCAAGTTTATTTGGTCGAGGGAGGATATACATTGTTTCAAAGGTCGTAGAGGTAATTGGATAAGATTATAGGGTCTACCAAGTAAAAATCCCTAAATCATATTATCAAATTAATAGAGATGATTTCACTAAAATCGGAGTCTATTTGCAAAAATTCCGTTTGGGATCTGACCATAATTGGGTTTCTAGGTTATTTATTTTATTTAGAATACACTCTTTATTGTTTTAATGATTTTATAATTTTTATTTATTTTCTTGATTTTTTAGTTTAACCATGATTTATTTCATAATTTTGAGCTTATTTATTATTTGAAATAGATCGAAAACCATAATTTATAGGTAAAATTGAACTGTACAACGTATATCTGTATTTATTAATCTATTTCAATTAATTTATTAAAATTCATAAAAAATTAACAAATACTCTATTTATTATCCTAATGATTAATAAAATATAAAAATGTCATATTATTTATTAGTTCGTTAAATTAAAAATAAATTACTTAGTTATCAAGTATTCACTATACATATTTATTAATATAATATTTATTTTCCTAAAATATTTATTATTTATGAAAACTAATTATTCCATAATTTAGATAAATTAATTATCTATATTTTTCATTTTTATATCAATTTAAAATATTTTTTATTTTCTATTTAAAATCTATTTTTGTTAATGTATTTCTTGATTCTAGCCGACCTGGTGTTGACACGTGTTAACACCTGGTGCCTTCTTCTTCAAGGACCCAGGTTGGTAATCTATTTTAACGTCCCAACTTTACAGATTTCTACCCGCTTCATCCTAACCTCTTCGTCCAATCTAAACCATCAAATCTCTTCTCCTAACTACCCTAATACACACCCATCGTTGATTAGCAACTATCCCTACTCCAATTCATCTATAAAAATCCTCAAAAGTCTACCATTAACAACTAACTTTCCTGAGAACCACTTCCAGAAACCCAACTGATCATCAACCTACTTTCCCCGTCGTGTTTTGCCCTGATCCGGAGGGGACAGATCCATCTGAGACCCTCGCGTGGAAGAAGGTTGATCGGAGGATAGTTCCAAGTCCCCATATCACCTTGCATCACCATCGCCACGTGCATCCAGCTCCAATAAGACCGCCTCAAAGAGAGAAGACAACAAAGGTCCATACACCATGCAACCACAGGTCAGTCTCCATTATTTTACATTTTAATTCTCGATTTGCACCCTCAATTAGACTAGTGATGCATGTACTTAGTATCATATAATCATCACACATCAATTCACACTCTTCAAATTCGTTTCATTTCACACAAATCACACTCCATTTTCTATGTTACATTATACTTCCTAGAAACCATAATACGAACTGCAAGAACACTTAATGATTTCTTGGTCGATTCCCTTGGAAATCGAGCATCAAGATTTATTTGCAAGACATCATTCATATCATGAGCAACATCTTCACATCTGGAGAACTCCAATTCAAAGAAAAATTAAGCAAAGGAGGCATCCCTTCATCAGAACTCTTCAATGCAAGCCATCATCTTCGTCGACCCTTCGAGAGCACTCCATCCACCTCAGTGCAAGCTCACCAACAGGCGAGCTCGAGGGGTGAAGGAGTCACCCCTCTGGCCCTGTAGGAAGTCGGATCTTATCGTTGTTCACCGAAGAAAAATGATAGAAGGAAGTGTTGCCGTAGCCGATGTAAAAAAGGGAAGAACAGAGCAAAAGCGCCCAAGCATACAGGCTCATGCCACTTGTCCCTATTGGATGGTCCGGATTCTCCTACAACTTCTAATATGGGTCGTCGAGCTCTAAGGGATGTAGAAATTGCAATTTAAACCTACCACCGTTCTAAAATTATCACACATTCCAGAAGTTTTCCAGATTTGCATTTAGGTCCCCATATAGGGACCTAAATGCAAAACTTTTAGTTTTCATTTCAATTTAGTATTATTCAGGGTTAGTATTATTCGAGGACCTTCTTGTAACAGACAATTTTATCTTTTCTTGCACTTATACCCTGAACTATAGCGTAATTTGGACCTTATTTTGACTGTGTTTTTCCTCAAATTTTTTAGGGTAGTTACACAACTAGCGATGTTTCTTGATGTTTGTTACAGATTGTGTCGCTTATCTTTCTCGCTTTGTTTTCTAAAATTGTATAAATTTTAAGGCATTTTATTGTAATTTTCAAGAAGAAAATAAAATCACGAAATTCTTTCTTTCTCTCAAAAGCTGCAGTAAAGGTATTCTGCCTCCTTGAGTTTGACCTAGGGGAACTTACCTGGATAAATAAATAGTTTAAGGATAAAATAGGAGAGAAGCCAATGGGGAGTTGGTGACTTGGAGTGGAGGACAAGTAAAGGGAGAAGAAGTAAAAAGGGGGAAAATAAATAAATAAATAAAATAAGTAGGCTATTAAAAATAATAATATAATGTATATATAACTACTACTTATAATAAAATAATACTAATAATAAATCGAAAAAATAATAAAAAAATAGGGTGACACGTGGCAGCTCCAGGAGGTGCGACGTTTTGCTCCCAGAAAATTCAAAAATTAAATGTAAAGAAAAATCAAAAAGAAATAACAAAAGGGGTTGAATCAAAAAGTGGTCAACACAAAAGTTACTCATCTCAACGAGATCTACAACTTTCATGAGGGGACAAAAATCAAATGAAATCATCTCTACAAAGTGTATGTTTGGGTGGTACCTTATAGGTATAAAATACCATATATTTTGTCATTTGCATTTTTTGTCATTTTTTAAATAAGAGAAAAATATAAATAAAAACAGAGAAAATGTGAAAGGAATATTTACAATTTAATCTAATATTTTTGGGATTTTTAATAATTAAGAAAATAAAAGGATAAAATACAAGGGCAAAATGGTCAATATGTACAATATACAATAGGGGCCCAAAACCCAAGTTTCACATACGATCTCTGATTTTAATGAATTTGGTTTTGTTTTAAAGGTCTTTAAATGTGGATTACTTTAAAATTGAGTATACCTAAGTCAGACACTGTATGAAAGAGATATGCGCGTTTTAAGGTTCATAGTTTCAAACTTGGATTTGGGTTTTATTGGACAATTTTATAAGTTAGTATTTTTCTGATATTTTTCCTTTGTTATTGTTAGTAATATACAATATGGATTGGTTTCATTAGATTTGGAGTTAGTATAAAATATATACAAATATGGTATTTTAGCTAATATACAAGTGGATATTTACAAGTGATCTTAGCTCCTTATTTAATGCAAATATGGATGCTAAAATGCAGATATTATTTACACATGCATGAATGCTAATTATGCAATATAAGTGGAAATATGCAGCTAATTACTTAGGAAAAAAGCTCTATTTTCAACTTTTAGAGTGATGAATCACAGATTCATTAACCAGCTCCTTGCCTCAGTCGAATCGCAATCATCTCCGCCAGTGCTGCAGCAGTGACTCTGTGTCGTGTGTCGACCTGTAGTAGTCGTTCCAGCTTCGACCGCTTTCCCTCACTGATCTTGTTGCCCAAAACTCCCTCCATATCGCCAGGCAGCCCCACCATTCTCCTCGACAACAGGACTCCTTTGCCAACTCTAGCCCTCCTCGCCAAGTAGTAGCAGCCCTCCCTCGGGTCGCATGCCTACTGTATTATCTCCCCTTCGTCAATTGCAGACAAGGCCCCTCCGAGTTCTGCATATCACCAAAAGGTCCTTCCTCTTGGGTGGCATCATCATAACATGCACGACACGAGTTATAGTGAAAAAATTACATTCATTCCCCTGGGGTCTTGGTAATAACATCTGAATCCCTATATTTATATTTCTTCCAATTTTTTTAATATTTATAAAATTGCACTTAGAACCTTGTGGTCGTCTCCCTATTTGTGTCTCATTTGGTAGTCATTTTATTATTCTAAAAATGAGGCATTGTAGAACAATTTATTCTGTATCATTGTGAATGTTGATTATATTTTTGTGAGCATGGATTATTTAATATAATAATTTTAATGGAAAATAGCATATTTTACCTACTATGTATTCTGGAATTAATATTAAATTTTTTTACTCTGAAAATTACAAAAAAATTCACAGTAGGTAGATTTTAGGTTATTTTACACTATGCCCAAATTTTATCTCATTTAAATGCATATCGAGGTCACAATAAATGAAATTGTGATTTTAGTAATTTATTTTTAATTAATTCATCACTTGGTATTTTTAGGAAATAAAAGTTGTTCTGGATATATCTCACATAAACCTATCTAGGATAAATTAATTTTTAAAAAATATAGATTTTTGATATTTATTAAAATTAATTTACTCAAAATCACCTGGTTTGCATTATTTAATTAATAATTAATCCATTTTTTATTCAAAAATTCTAAAAAAATTACAGTAGCGTAATTTCATCATATTTCACATTCTGATCATCGATAAAATTGCATTTTGTTCTATTATTGCATTTAAAAATACAAAAAATGCCTCTTTGTAAACCTAACCTTTAGATCAACTTAATATAAACCTAAGGATACATTGTCCTCCATGATTTTGATCTTAGGCTTGCCTAAGTAAAAAATGTGTCTACTCTCTTTAATTGGACCAATAATTAAGTTTGTGATTTCTGATTAATCTGAATTTGCCTGACTGTAACGAACAAATTTAAAAGTTAATTCCACCTAATTAACTAGGTCATTCTAGGTTTCTTCATCTCCTTATAATTTTTACACATTTAGTTACACTACATATTATTTTTACATGATTAAAAATAAAAGAAAATAGAATGAGGGGTCCATATTTACCCATTACTTAGCATGATCCATCGGTTGGAGATGTTCACTTATGCACATAAGACGGTGGGGGATGCACCATACCACTTCGCCATTGGACGATCGAGATTGGATCAGGTCCCAGATTTGACGGTGTTGAGGGGACACGATCGAACGGTGGTTGTACAAACTGGGCCGAAGGCCCCGTCGAATGGCTCAGCTCCACTCCCTAAGAACAGGGAAAAACATGGGTGTTTTCTTCCTTGTTTCATCAATTCCTTGCACATCGGACCTCCATACTCTATATTGAGGTGCTCATGTTGCCCCTAACTACGATTTGCAACTACCAAGGTGTTCACAATGATCTAGGACCCATTGGTGGGGTCCTGGTGGCTCAAGGTAGCTCCAACACCTGGGAATGAAGGCTTGGGCGTGATTGGATGTCAGATGACCCCTTCAAGACCTGCAAGAAAGCTACGAAGGTTCGCAATGCAAAGTAAATGATCCTAACGATTATTGGGCGAAATGCAGAGGGTGCAATGAAGGAGATGGTCGAAGTCCGGTGAGGGTGATTGAGTTGGGCTTTGAAGACCAGATCTAATGGAGATATGGGTGGTTAGTGATGGGCTAATGATGTAGAATCATAGGGGCTAGGAAATGGGTGTGAAAGGTGGTAGGTGGTAGTCAAAGTAGGGAGGCACAATGGAGCAGAGATGACTGGAGCTCAAGAGCTCCGGCGAGGTTAAACCTTGAACTATGCTAACCCTACTGATTAAAACATAAAATAAAAGCGAGAAAATAAATGCAGTAATTACCTAATACATCGAGAAAATTTCATAGCTCAAACTTGGAGAATACCAAGGAGCAGAGGTGGCCAGAGTGCCGCCTTGGGAGCACCTCCTCATCCTCATATATTCGCTCCAGAGCCTCAGAGGACCACCTTCAATTACAAAGCTACAAGCTTGGCCAAGGGTAGAGAGATTCAGGACTTGGAAAGGGACCATCGTGTAAAAATATCAGAGAGGGATCTATGTACATGCGAAGGATGGAGGGTACTTCGATAGCCGGTGGCATGCGAAGGTGGAAGAGAAGATAGTGGAAGAAGGGTCGGCGAAGATTCTGGAGGATTGAGGATCGGAGAGATGGAATAGATCAAGGGTGAGGCAAAGAGAAGATGGGTGTCCCGCATCATCTGACAAGAGTCCGAAGAGGAGAGAGGGAAGTTGACTCGAGTCAACAAAATAAATATCACGGTTGATCCACGTGGACCAATCAAGAAAAAGAAAATAGGAAATGTTTTGTAAAATAAGTAATAATTAGCATATGAATTAATTAAATTTTTGTTATAAATAAAAAATATTGTTTTATTTAGTATTTTATTGTGATTTTTATTAATTTTTTGAGTTATTTTATTATAGGTTATCATCTACAAGTATAATTATAGGTATATTTACCTATATATTGTATTTTTCTTTTTACTTTTATTTTGTGTTCTAGATTTTATTATTTTATACACTTAATTTATATTTATAACTTTTTAATTACACATCAATATTGTTTTTCATTTTTTGAGTTTATTTGTACACTTAATTAAATAAGGATATTAGTTATATAGGTATAATTATAATATATTCATCTTTGTATTTTTATGTATTATTTTATTTTTATTATTTTATTTATGATTTTATTGTATTCTAAATATGAACATATACTATAAAGAATATTTACAAAATTATAAAAATAACGAATAATAAATCATATAAAGAATAAATAAAATAAATATTTTATTCAGGTATATAATGCAATAGGGTTCCAAAACCTAAATTATGTATCTTAACTTCAAATTAAATGAAACCACTTTCATTAAATATCTTATAAAAAGTTATATATAATTAAAGTTGATTTTGATGCATTTTGAGTTTTTATGGAGAAGATATGGGGATGAGAAGTTTGGGTTTTGGCTTTTTATTTAGAGTGTAGAATGAACATTGTATATTATTTTTGCGTTTTAATATATTTTGCATTTTTCTTTGTATTTTTACCACAACTCTCATGTACAAAGTTTCTTGATTTGATGTATAAATAAGAAAGAATAAAATAGGTCCAAAATGAATATATGAAGAATAATTAAATAAGGTTTTTATTGTGTTTTTGGCCGTTTTCCCCTACTTTATTCCTTGTCGACCAAATCAAGTTTTGACTTGGTCTCGAAGTTTAAGGTCATAAAATACCTTTGGTATTTTATTCTTTTTTTCTTTCCTTTATTTTTTAATTTTAACATTAAATACAGTATTTTACACACAATAAATAGAATAAATAATGAATGTTATTTTGTACAAACTAATAATATTTACATGTATTTGGCTAGGGTTTTAAGGCCAAAATGATAGGATAAAGGTGATGAAATGGAGATTCATCCCCCTACTTGCATTTGCATCCCTAGCAAACACATGCAATAAGTGCTGAAAAGAAAATTAAGAAAAGAAAAAGAAAGAAAGTGGATTGATTTTAATTCTCAAACTTGTCTTCATAAAATCAAATTTTGTATCTCAGTCGGGTCATTGGAATTTAGGTTTAGTCGGAACCTCGTTGGGAGATAGATTTTAAATACAACAGCCTTTGAGAATCAAAAATTGATGCCCCAGTCTTCTCAATAGCAAGGTCAGAATAAGTAAACCCTACACAAACCCTTAAGACTATGAATCTATCTTGGACAATGTGTGTGATAGGTAGCTCTCCTCGGCTGAAGTAGCAAAAGACGGTCTTCTCCAATATGGTGACCATAATTCCCCAATCCAACTCTTTCATCGAGAAGCAGGGTATTACCTTCTAAGTTCAAGTACAAACAGCTCAACAAGAGGAAGTTTAGAGAAGAATGGATGGTAGCCAGTGTAGCTACCTATCCTAAGATGCTTGACTAGTGTAGCCAAGTCATTTGGCTATAGGCTCACATACATATAACTTTGAAGCTCAAGCTTGCTTATTGATTATACAAATATATACATACTCTGGTAGAATTTTATTCAATCAGACATGTCCACTTTTTTAGGGTTTTTTTATTTTTTTCATTTTTTTAATATTATATACATCAGCATCTACATATGAACTTTTTCCTCTTGAGCCAGTAGACTATCCCTCTTTTGAAGCATTATTGTAACCCACAACTTCTGTCTTTAGACCTCATGGCTGCTGGATGGAATTGTGTTACAATGGCCACAAATGTATGACTTCTGATGTTTCCGTTTGCTTGTGTCCCATGCCAGCAAATCCAGCCCTCTGCCACTTCAACTGAGGTGAGCAAAGTGTAAGGTTCAGGTTGCAAACTAGGTCATTATCAGCAAGAGTCATGTGTGTGTTCTGAAATATTCTACTTAGGTAGTCAAGACGACATTGAGACGCGCCTCTTGGTCTCAAAGAATTAAGTCTAGAAGACCTGAAGTATCTCAATTCCATTTCCTATATGATTCCTGTGATTAATAAATTTAAGTTCCAACAAAGCTCCAATCTTTGGATTTTACTTAGACTTGTTTAATTATCAAACTCAATTCGAAAAATGTAAATGCTATGTGCAATTCAAGAAAATATTTTTGTGATGCAATTTTTTGCTTTTGAAAATTTTATGGATTTTTGATAAGGTTTTACAAATTTTTATGCATTTTTAAGAAAAACATTTTGCAAATGTTTTTTAGATATTTTTTTGTAAATTTTTAGGGATTTTTCAATAAGAGTTAATAAATAATTAGGTGCAAATATTTACATAGGAGTGCCTCTATATTTACAAGAAATGAGGTAAAAGAATTTATAAAATGAGTGTTAGTTATTTTATGGGCTTATATATACAGTCTGTAATGAGGTTATTTTATGTGCTTATATATAGTTTGTAAAAAAAATTTTATTTGAATGATGTATACATTATTCAAAAAATATGAAATAAAATTTACAAAGAGTTTTTGAAACTATAGTTGAAAATAGATTTTACAAATAATTTTTATAAAGATTTATAAACATTTGAAAACTATTTTGCAAAGTTTTTTCAAAGAGTATGTAAAGATTTTAAAATATTTTTTCAACCATTTTCAAAACCATTTGCAAATAGATTTTCAAAATATTCTATTCATACAAAGAAAAGAAATTTGTACAAACACAACATTTTTACAAAGGTTGGAAATATTTTACAAAATATTTTTCAAAAAGTTTTAAAAATATTTTTCAAAGAATTTTCCGAATCATTTTTCAAACATTTTGCAAAACATTTTTAACATGACTTATTAATCAGTATATACACATAATTCTAAAGAATTGTATAGGAATATATATATATATATATACATTGATTATTTAGTGAATTGTATATATAGTATTTTATACATGTTTTCAAAAATACGAAAGTACAAGTTATGGCTAAAGTATATACATTGTATATATGACCCTCCCCTATACTTAGCTTGAGATATGTCTTCATAGATTAAAGAGGAAAGAAAAGATAACTTGTACTAAGCATATAAGATCCTATACTGCAACGACTATAAATAAAGAATCAATGAATGAGAATTCAACCATCCACCCTATACTTAGGATAAAATAATCCTAAGTATAGCAGGTTTTATCTACATGCAGGGAGAGTCGAAAGTGGTAGTGAATGGATCAAAACTCAGTTTGTCTCCCCCAATATTTAGAGTAAGAAATCCCCAAGTATAGTAGAGAAAAAAACATGAGAAGAGACAAGCAAGGGGATCAATAAAAAGAAATTGATAAAAAAAAGAAAATACGTGAGGAGAAAGTATGCATCACTCCCCCTTATACTTAAAGTAAAAGATTATAGGCAACAACAGGAATGATTAAACGAGACAAAAAGAACAACATAAAAGGTGCACCCCCATACTTAGGACAAAGTACATCCTAAATATAGATACAAAGATAACATGACTGATATGGGGTAGACATGATATACAGAAGAAGGAAGGGATGAAGAGATAAAACATATATCTACAAGAAGTATGGAATGGTGGAGTGTAGGACGGTATCTGACAAGTACCGTACTCTTGTTGTCGTCTCCCTGTGAGAACAACAATGCAATCAGAAAAAGAATGAGACCCGAATATGCAATCAAGTGGATCTCTGCTACTAGGAACATATAGAAAACTAAGCCAGGATCCAGTAGCGTGAAACAGAATATCGGCTCATGAGGACAGAGTGAGGGAACAAAGATGATATCGTAAGACATGGAGGAGGAAGGGACATAGTAGAACCTCCGTATCACTCATAGTCTCAATAAGATACGAAAAGTGAAGAACTAGAGACTCTCAACGTAGCTCCATATCTGGTGGTCATAAGGTCGAAAGATCAAAAACACATCAAATATCACAAGACACGGATCATCCTTACGAGGGTCATTAAGGTAAACAAACTCAGATGGGTCGAGATCGCAGCAAATCAGAAGACTCAGTCTCGTGATCTGCTATATCAAAGATACCAGAAGTGAAACTAAGTACCCACAAAATGATGTATTTTCCCGCAGATAACCCTTGAGGAGTAATACATACTATGCAATGAATGATCATATAGAACTCGTCCTTGTGATTGTCGTCAAGAGAGAGGACTCAAAGGAGTGAGATCCATCAGGATCAGAAGAGGCTGTCTCGGTAGGCAACAGATCGGCAGCCTAGAAGAAGAGACCAAAAGTCAAGAAAATGTCGTAGTCTCTCGGTGGTAACCCTCGGAGAGTACTGTGAACTAAGCAGGGAATAATCAGAAGAATATGGCTCGTCCTTGCGAGGAACTTCAAGGAGAGAAGGCTCATAGGAGTCCAGACAGCTAGGATAAGCGATCCACGTGCTTCTCCATACCAGATACACACCCATAAGCGAGACCAACTGCTCATTTTAGACGACTCGATTTCGTGTTCCACCAGACTAGACACACAAGCAGTGAATGAAACGGATCAAAAAGGAAAATGTTTCATTCTCCCACAGATAGTCCTCGGGGAGTAATGCAAACTAAATCAATGAAATCAGGGAAGTGCTAACATCTAAGCTTGAGTCTTCAAGAAAAATGATCAATCATCAATTCGTGGAAGGGCATAATACTATGTGAGGGACAAAGATCATAAGGTCTATCACAAAAACAATTCCTCAAATACTCGGATCAGCTGAGATGGGATCAAGATATCAAACGAAGATCCTCTAAGTGCCTAATGGTGATAGAAAAAGGAAGGAGACGAAGGATAGATCAGTCAAGAAGAAAAGTGAAACCATGCAAATTCTGAGCACCATCGCTTTAAAGCACACAAAGAGATTGTACATCAACGTCTGAATCAAGATGGGCAGAACCAAATAAAATATCAAATAGTTACATCTCAAGGAATTAGCATCAAACCAATAAAATGGATCGCATCCTTAAATCTGGTGTGTGAGATAAAAAATCCTCAATAGAATATCACACCTGTAATTGTGCCATATCAGAATCCTCATCAATATCTATGCACAAGTCAAATCCAAGATCCACCAAACAAAACACACTCATCTCATCCATAATCACCTTTGCCCGACTTACTCAAATAATTAATGCAATCCAACCTTAATGTGGTCTCACAATACATCTCTCCCAGATGAAAAGAAAAGATGACACGGAAGGGAATGAGGAGGGTGAGCAAGATCGGGTGGAACAAAGACTATTGTGGTCAATAAGAGAGTATTCTTGAGTCGGACAAGAGATTTAGTGATATGGGTAAGAAGAAAGCCGCAAGATCCAGCTACTCAAGTGAATGTCAAAACCCTAAATCATGACACTGATAGAAGGAAAAAGACTCAATAAACAAAAAAGAATAAAAGAATAAAAGACTCAGACATTGATAACTCAAAGAGAAGATGAATGCAAATGGATCCAAAGTCGCAAACAATGTACAAAGAAATGCCATTTTCACCCTAGTCAACATAA